>OZ014481.1:38404944-39100004 GCA_963965965.1 Trididemnum nubilum | reverse complement strand
TATTTGTCGTGCAACAAACTAGTTTGATCAACTTTTTCGAAATAGGTTAATCCTGGTATTTTGATGTCACAGACACATCTTTTCTCCAAGAGCAAGAAGTGGGTCGGCATGAAATAATTTCGTGACCACCTTGACATTATAATCATATATGATTTTCTTTTTCTGCTTATGCCGGGGGGGGCTAAAAGACTTTATTCTCCCCCCTCCATCTCAGCTAAGTCACTTAGGAAGTTCAACCCAAAACTGAAAGCGTTGAAACATGGTTTGGACTTGACTTGAGCGTAAGGGGAGTGCTTGAAGGGGCTACGCAATTTAAATCTTCAACTGGCTTTAAAATCTTAGCAAAATTAGTTCTTTTAGATGACTTGTACAAAATTTGATTCAAATGGCGTTTAAATGGCTATGTTTTCTAAAACATTACAAAACTTGCCCAGATCTGGAGGCGAAGCACAGACCTACGTCTGTGATACGCATACACATCCCTTTTTCTCAGCACGCTGCCCAATTGAGACATTTTCAAGCAAAATTATTTGACCACTGGATTAAACCCCCAATAACAAAGTCTGGTTTCGCGCCTGCGACGACAAACCTATCGAGCATTTTGTTGAAATAAACTTGATTTTATTTTGGACTATCCTGAGAAGACTGTTATATATTGATAAAACTTATGTGTATGAACGACAAGAGCAACATTTCAAGATAGGGCTGTACCGGGTGTACCCCCTTTATAAAAAAAAAATTTTAAAAACTTTATTTTGTCCATTATGTGACAGTCTGGTTAGTGCGGATATGGACATATAAAACTTTGGACAAAAAAGAACTTAGTTTTTCATGGATGAAACCTACAAGAGCGGACTAATGTTCATATAAAACCCTGGAGAAATTTTGCTTGCCTTCATTTTTTCCTTATATTGGCTGGTTTTGTCGCAGTTCAATATCGTCCAAAAAATTGCAAACCTGCAAGGCCTAGTATAAACTTACCCGTTTTCGTTTACTCGTTGCAGAACTACTTTCGCCGCAAACAAAACTTACTTCTTTCATTAATCCTGCAAACAGTTTATCTCAGAACATCTAAGCTATTCTGTTTGATTGATGCATTTTTATCCTCCGATCACGACAAAGCAACGGTGGTTCTATCATATGGACGAATCCGCACGCGCTTAGGAATTGATCATACAGTATTTAGAGCTTTGCAGTTGATATTTGACTTATTTCCGTATAGATTTGCTGCTCGTTCAAAGCCACCAAGCAGAGATCATCATTATTAAGCGTCTTATCCAAGGACGCAAATCCTTGACCAGGGTGCGGGTTGAGCCCAAGATCATGCAATCAGGGTGGTGGTGGTACTACCCGACCCCTTCCGGGGGCGCCACCTGAAGTTGCAGGTGGCGCCACAGCAGCTTTTTTGTCTGACACTTGTAGAAATTTAGGGTTCGGAGTTACAGCTACGATATTAATTTTCTTTTTTTAGCAACACCTTACCGCAGTGTCTGCCAACATTTAACAAATAATGTAAGTTTACTTATTAAGTTGTAACTGTCACATCCACTTATAGCTCTGTTGTTTTCTATGAACTGCTAAAAGGGCAAGGGAAATCAAAAATTTGGAAAAAAGTTAATGAAATACGATCTTGAAAGTTACACACAAACCAAAAACCTATGTAAATAAAAGCTGCAGCTTAAATCTAAAATTCTTAACCACCACATAATCTTTCGGGTCGCGCCACCTGAGCTTTGATCTTTCTCACTAAACACAGAACAGACATCAACCATAATGGTGAGTTTGATTTCGTTTTAGAATTTACTTAAACATTAATAAATCGTCATCTCAACTAGTTTACATCCACTGCAATTTTGACATCCAATAACATCCACATTAACTTCATGACTACATTACATTAACCTGTAACATCAACAGCCACCCCAACTTTGTTTCAAAACCCACAACCCTTCAGATGGCGCCACCTGAGCTACCGGTATGATCTTAACATTAACAGGCATCAACGTAGGTAATGGTAAGATTGTTGGGCATCATCGGCTACACTTACAGTACATTTAAAGTCACATCTGATGTCACAAACTGAACCTCAAGTAAGCTTAAATTTATACAAAATAAAATTTCCACACTAAAAAAAGGTAAAATCATACCATACGTTGTAAGCAACAACGTAAACAACTTTATGAATCAGCTGAGAAACAGAGATACATCACTGTTCCACTAGTATTGGGAGCAGTGTTGGAGTACTCGAGTACAGTACTCGTACTCGAGTACAACTCGAGTACCATTTTTTGAGTACTCGTACTCGTACTCGTACTCGGAACCCCAGGTACTCGGTTGGTACTCGTACTCGAAGGTCAATGTACTCGGTACTCGGTCAAAAAAAGAGCCGAGTACACGAGTACATTTGGTCTTTGCTAAAAGTAACAAACAAAATGAATTTTTGATAGTAAACTGCAGCCAATAAAACCCGCTAATTTATTGAGTTGCTTTTGCTGGAATCCGTGCAGACCGCAGCTGAACAAACAACTTTTTAATGGTGAGAACGAGCGAAATCAAGCGTTGGAATGTGGTTAAAGTGATTGGGTCGACAGCGCATAGTATTCTTTGACAACTAACGCCTTTCTCCTGCAGAAAACGTGTGAAAGTTGCCGCAAATTTTAACTTATTTAGCAATTAAAGTTACATAGTACAGAAATCGAGCCATGCGTGTTACAAAGATGGCATCAGTTGGGTTAGCATTTTACGGTTTCACCTCAAATGTTGATAGAATATTTTCTACAGTAGATAGATTACTGTAATCTCCCAATCCCAAATAATGGTTTTACTGTGGTATTGGAAGGGGTATCCGAAAAAGCATAGAGTTAGATTTGGAGGCAATATTTTCAGTGTTAAATTTAGGTCAGATAGAGATAGTTGAGTTGCATAATTATTCTGTAGCTGAGTTGCAGCTGTAGGCAAAATTTTACTTTTTTTTGCAAGAAATTGATAAAATAATAAGTCAAGTCTTTTGATAACGCATGTAAAATGCGTTTGAAATATTAATATGACTAAGCACTAATTAGGATTATTCTATAAAAATGGATGTTAGATTTGAAATCAAATAATAGAACTCTAAACAGGTAAATATACAGAATAAAAATACCGCTATAAATTACTGTTGTAGCCAGTGGCGTACGCAGGATTTTTCAGTGGGGGGGGTTTCAAAAGTGACATCAAAAATTTGTTCGCGATCTATGCTTTGGCGAATAAATAACTTAGTGCAATGTAACAAGATGGAATCAAAGTCTCACAGTGCGTAATGCAAATAAATCTTTTCAAACCAAATACAATTAAGCATTAAGCATACATCTATTATAGTTAACATCACAAGCTTTGCAACTGAACGATGAAGAAAAAAATTGTTCAAAACAAAAGCTACGAAAACTCATATGATTATAAACAGTGCAAAGAGTGGGAGGCGCGTAGCCAGAAATTCGCAATTGAGGGGGCTGTTGTGGGGGTCTGGGGGCAGAGCCCCCCAGCCGCCGGAGGCTATTGGGGGTCTGGAGGCTGAGCCCCCAGCGCTTGAAAATTTTGCATTTTTTTTTAAAAATAACTTAGTTTTAGGGCTATATTGATAAAAAATAATGCTTTTAAAGCATGGCATAGAAATTGGTAGTGTAAATCTGATTAAACTGTTTGCATAAACGGGCTATGCGGAAGGTGGCTAATAGTAAAATTTTAGCTCTCTTGCTTACATGCTGGTAAATCATAAAATCGTATAGTTTAGGAAAACTCTCACAATCTATTTCGTCTATATTTTACAGAGAAAAATAATTGGGAGGGGGGCTAACGGAAAAAATTTTGAGACAAGTGATTGATAATTAACTAATACTAAAAAGCCCACTACTATTCCTAAGTTTATAATATGCTTGTTGATGAAACCTATGTTTAGCATTTTTACACTAGCGATCAAAGTTGCTTGCTTGTTTTTGGACATTTTTCAAAGTTTTCATTGCTTTGTGAGTTTTATTTTTGACAAATTTGCCACACCCCCCTCTAAATTTATGTTTCAAAAGATGTTTTAAATCACTTTTTAGTCCATTCCAGAACAAAAACCAGGCTCAGAAGTGCTAAAAACGTGGTATTTTTCTTATTCTGCATTTTGGTTGACAGGCCAATGGGGGGTGGGGGCTATAACCCCCCTGCCTACGTTACTGAAAGTTACTCTAACTCGTAACATGACATTCCAGAGTTTCAGTATTACATTTAGTCGCTTACATTGTTGCATTAGATAACAAAAAAGTTAGTTACTATATAATTAAATATTTCGTATTACTATGAGAGTAAAGAAGGAGCTTGTTCGTTTTGCTTAATAAGACGATATTTCGAATGATATACGTCGGATCAATAGGGAGGATGGTTTAAACCCCCACCCCCCTGTGTACGCCTTTGCGCATAAGTGAGCTATGTGGGCGGTGGCTAATGGTAACATTTCAGTCCTCTAATTTACAAGCCGGTAAATCATAAAATCTTGATTTGAAAAACTCACAAGCATTTATATTCTGTAGTTTATAGAGTGAGACAGTTGGAGAAGGTGGAGGGGGGGGGGGCGAATGGAACGAGATTTGAGTGGATTATTAATTAACTAATACTGAAACCCCATCTTTATATTTTTGATGAAGCCAATGATAAGCATTTTTAGCGGTTAAATTTGCTAATTTTGCCAATTTTTTGAAGTTGCTATTGGTTTGTAAGGTATATCTTTGACAAATTAACCCCCCCCTAAGTAACTCTAAATGCTTCAAAAGTTGCTTTAAATCGTGTTGGAGTCCGTGTCATTGCAAAAAAAAACAGGCTCAGAAGTGCTAAAAACGTGATATTTTCTTTATTGTGCATCTTAGTCGACAGACCAATGGGGAGGGGGTTGAACCCCTAACCCCCCCCCCCCCTTGCGTACGCCCTTGGTTGTAGCTGGTAGCTGATATTAAATGGTAGCATTATTTTACTGAGGTGGAGTTCTCGAGGACACATTTTCAAGTCCTTGGCCTTGGCCTCAAATCCTCAAGTCCTCGAAAATTGCCTTGTCCTCGGCTCGAGGACAGCACTATTTTTTGAATGGTTAAAATTTTGTAGATCGGCTGAAAAACGTTTTTCTAGACCGTTTTTTGGAGATCGACGGAAAAAAATTTTTAAGACCTTTTTTCTTAGGAAAACACTTGCATTTGTGTCCTTGGTCCTTGGCCTCGAGCATTCCTGTCCTTAGCCTTGGCCTCGGATTTTTTTTGTGTCCTTGGCCATGGCCTCGAGCCTCGTGTCCTCGACTCCACCTCTGTTATTTTATGCTCACATAACTTAGTCACCTCCTTTGAAATGCAGCATTATTTCGAGAACATTTACTACTACGTCATTTGCAGTTTAGTGTTACAAGTTTTAGATAGTCTTTAATTAAATGCATAGGAGAGCACAAGTCCATTAATCGTTAATCCGTTAATTACGAAGCTAACTTTTTCATTAAATCGTTAATCCGTTAAAAAGTTTTTTCATGTTAAAGGACTAAATTTACTTCCGTTAAGTTCTTTTAACTTCCGTTAAAGTTTTTATCGTTAATATCTTGCACCATTCATTTATCATAATGGTACAAACCAGTTGACACTGGTAACACTTGTTGCGTATTAGCACGAGCTTTATAGAAGAAAGCGAAGAAAGAAGCTCTTTTTTGTGGCAAATAATAAGCTGCAGCCTCATATAGGTCTATTAATTATCGCTGTTCGCAATTTCCAAAGATTTTCCAATCGCAGCTTTATTAGTGCATATGAACTTGTTTTTGTCTTGAAATTAGATTAGACTGTAAACGTAACTTCCAAAACACAAAAAGACCACCATAGCAAAAAATTTTTCCTTACAGTCAGCTCAACAATGTCAATACGTGCTCTAAAACCGAGTGAACATAAAGAAATGTATATTACACGCAAAATATTAACGAATTAACGGACTTTATTGACTTCCGTTAATTAAAGCTGAAAATAACGGATTAACGTTGACGGAAGTGTGAAGTTTGTTAACGGACTAGTGGTTAACGAAGCTAATGTTTTGCATTAACTTGCCTACCTATGATTAAATGTTAATTGAATATAACATTAAATCGCAAAAGCTCTCAAAAAATTGTTGTGGGTAATCATGTTTGGGGTAGAGGACTTTGAAAGTTTACTTGTGATTGAAAGAAGCATACGGTATACGAGGTGTCGCTTTTAAATAACAAAACTGGTGACATAAAGCAATTTTATTGAAGGAAAAAAGGTCGTTTTATTTTGTTTCCCCTTTGATGTATTCTCCCTTAGCATCAACACAGCGTTTCATTCGGATTTTCACAAAAAAAAGAACACGACAACGCTCTTAACATAAAAAAAACGATTAACATTGCCTTGAATTTTGATTTTGCTTTTTTAATTCGTGGTGAGTTTGCAGTTTTCCAATGCATGGACTGTCTCTTTGTCTTTGGGTCGTACTGGAAAATTTATCTCTCATCACATGTACAGTAAGCACGCTGTCTAAAAATTTAGGGTTTTCTTCAATTTGTTTTGAAATGTCAGCGCAAACCTCTTGGCGTTTTTCTTTTTGATCGCTAGTTGAAAGCTTTGAAACATCTTGCGCACAGACCTTTGTCATATGCAGATTTTCATGCAGTACTTGCCACATTGTTTCTTTGTCAATGGACATCCTCTCTGCTATCAGTCGAATACTACGCCGACGATCTTCTCGGACAATTTTTTCAATTTCTCGGATATTGTTAGTGGTTTTTGATATGGTTGGGCGTCGTGAACGTTCATCATCTTCAACTTCAGTTCGGCCTTCATGAAATCTTTTGTGCCATTCAAAAACACGGGTTCTTGACACGCATTCTTTGCCGTAAACTTCCATCAAAGCTTTAATTTTACCAAAAATTTCAAAGTTAATTCTTTGCTCAGTTTTAGAGTTAAACATTTTTCTGCGGCTGTAACAGAACTTCTTGCAACAATGAGCAATTTGCTGCTTCTGCAAGCCAAGGTTTTTTCCGACGCGCAAAAAAACGTGCACTTGCTTTCAACGTCAAGGTACCTAATTTGTTTAAAATATAACAGTAATTTTGCGTGTAACTTGTCAGAAAATTGTCGCCTGCAGTTGTGCGCCTTCTTAACATCCCACTCACAGAAAAAAACGTATTCGTTTATATTTTTGCGACAAATTTTGATCCAATACAACTTAAAAATTTCTTTTTCTAAACTTGTAAAAGTACTCGTACTCGTACTCGAACTTTTTTACGGTACTCGTACTCGAGTACATTTTTCAATATCAGTACTCGTACTCGTACTCGTACTCGAAGTTTTTTGCGGTACTCGTACTCGTACTCGTACTCGGAAGTTGAGTACTCGACTCCATCACTGATTGGGAGGTACAATCTTACATAACACAGTAAGTTGCTATTATTATTTCTTGCATGACTGTTTGTTATTCGACAGTGAAACATAGCCTACTGAATTGAGAAAAGCTTTCAATAAATTAATTTTTCTGGTGATACTTTGGGAGTATCAAAGTTTTATCCTTATTTTGATAGGGGCCTAGACCAATAAAAGTCTTCGTTTTTGTTTTAGGGGCAATATAATTCATTTCCAGTACCGGTAATTTACTTATAAGCATTAGGCTACATTTTACACCATAAAATAAAACACTTTTTTTTTTTGGTTCGGCATTTTGAAAAGCGGACGTGTTTTTTTTCTCTTCAAAACAGCTCTGGAAATTCGCTTTTTGCGTTAAAAAAACGTAAGTTGCTCTTAAAATTTTTTGATACAAACGTCTAGCAGTTTGTTAAGTTTTATTTGGTTAAATTTGGAAGCCGGGCATCAAGTAGAAATTTTAGAAATTTGTAAAAAAAGATTAGGTAATTTCAAACTTGCTTCTGCAGTTTCAGTAGGCTAATCAGTTCTTTTCGTTTTCAGCCATATTTACTTTATCACGTCACAAGCTAATACAATGCCGAATCAAGATAGCCCAAAAATATCTAAGAAAGACTTGAGAAAGATAGAAGACAAAATTACCAAGCGAGTGATGGAAAACATTGGAAGTTTCGTGACAGAAAAATGCAAGGAAATATTGGAAAAACACTGCGTCAGCGATAGCCTTAGTGTACCTGCAACATCAGATTTGAACGCCATCAGTATTTCGATAGAATCGCTAAAACACGAACTCAAAGTTCTGAAGAATAGTACTGACCATACCATTGGAAGCGTGTCGTACCTCGCTCATGAGTATGACGACTTTTTGGAGAAAATTTCAAAAATATCAAGTATCAACGAAAGCCTGGCCAAAGAAATAAAATCTGTAGAATGCAGACAGTTTAAATCAGAACAGCAACTGGACCAACTAGAACAATGCGGCCGAAGAGAAAATTTGGAGATTCATGGCATACCAGTAATGAGAAATGAAAATACCAACCAAATAATCAAGGCTGTTGCTAAATCCATTAATGTTGAGCTGAATGACAGTCAGATTTCCACTTCACATAGGTTAATTCAACCTCAATCGTCCTCTTCAAATTCCCAGCAACAAGCCAAAAACCATGTAAATCGTCAACCCCCTCCAATAATTGTCAGATTTAACAACCGAGACAAAAGAAATGAAATTTTTAGAAGAAGAAAAATGCTGAGACGAAATCCTGAAATGAGATCAATTTTTGCGTCAGAAACTGTCACCATCAAAGAAAATCTGACCACGTATAGAAAAATGATTTACGATGCGGCGAATTCGGCAAAGAAAGACCTAAATTTCAAGTTCTTGTGGACTTCCCAGGGCAGAATCCGTCTTAGGCGAGACTCGGTAAGTGAAGTAATAAATGTATCTTCACTTTCTGATCTTGATAGGATTGGTTATTCTGGTTCTGGGGGTCGAGTTATGTCAAAATTTTTATAAAATGTATTTTTTCAGTCTGTAGGCTTAGAATGTAACTTAACTCAAAATGGAGTGCCGTAATTTATGCTGTGACTGCGACTGTACGTGTTGTATTGCCAGATTGCTACCCTTTTCTTCCATAAGTGAACTGGAATTTCGTATATTAGGTAACAGCGTGGGGATGGATGACATAAATTATGTTGATTATTTTTCTCCCTCTAAATTAATCAAGATAGCTTCTGATTTACATAAAAATGATTTTTTTCTCTTACATTTTAATGTTCGAAGTTTGCCAAAAAACAAAGATAAAATTGAAGAATTTTTTAATGGCATGAGTAGAATTCCAGACGCTATTGCTATTTCTGAAACGAAATTAAATGCAAATAGTGTGACTAATATAAATATACTCAATAACACGTTTCTCCGTAAAGACTCACCGACTAATGCTGGTGGAGTTGGTCTTTATATAAAACAAAGCATGCAATTTCGCTTACGAAATGATTTATCTCTTAATCTCCAACACTGTGAAGACTTATGGATAGAACTAGAAACTAAACAAGGAAATATTATTCTCGCTGTAATATATCGACATCCAAATAAAACAATATCACACTTTCAAAACAAACTATGCAATACCTTAACTGATCTAGAAAACAAAAACTTCAATTATATTGTAAGCGGTGATATAAACATAAACTTCTTTGCAAAAAATAATGATATCATAGCTGATTATATAAATAATTTAACCATGATTGGCTGCAAAATGAAAATAAATAATCACACTAGGTTTGCTGATAAATGTAGGCCATCATTGCTTGACCATATCTACACAAACATAGCCAATAAAAGCACAAACAGTGGGGTAGCGTTATACGAGTTATCTGACCATTTACCCATAGGTGGGCACAAGTCCGTTAATCGTTAATCCGTTAATAACGAAGCTAACTTTTTCATTAACTCGTTAATCCGTTAAAAAGTTTTTTCGTGTTAACGGACTAAATTAACTTCCGTTAAGTGCTGTTAACGGACTAAAGTAACTTCCGTTAAGTTCTGTTAACTTTCGTTAAGGTTTTTATCGTTAATATCTTGCAGCTTTGTTGTGCATTTGAACTTGTTTTTATCTTGACATTAGATTAGACTGTAAAATGTAACTTTCAAAACACAAAAAGACCACCATAGCAATAAATATTTCCTTACAATCAGCTCAATAGCGTCAATACGTGTTCTAGAAGTGAGTGAATAAAACGAAATGTAAATTACACACAAAATGTTAACGGATTAACGGACTTTATTAACTTCCGTTAATTAAAACTGAAAATAACGTATTAACGTTAACGGAGGTGTGAAGTTTGTTAACGGACTAATGGTTAACGAAGCTAACGTTTTGCATTAACTTGCCCACCTATGCATTTACCTATATTTTTTATTGTAAAAAACACCTCATGTAAGCTGAAATCTGAAACCAAATTTATTCGCTGCATGAAACAATTTAATCTTGAAAATTTCTTAGTAGATTTGCATACAAAAATGTCAAAAATTGAAATTAATTCTACTACAGCAAACATTGATGATGATGTCTCAAATATTACACTAGCGTTTAATTCTGTGCTAGATATTCATGCTCCTCTAAGACCTCAAACTAGGAATGAAAGAAGGCTAAGTAAAAAGCCTTGGATCACTCAGGGAATCCTTAAATCAATAAAAACAAAAAACAAGCTTTTCAAAAAACTTTTCAAATCCAATAGTAATGAGGAAAAAATATTTTACAAAAAATATCTGAACAAATTGACCCATGTAAAACATGCTGCAAAACGCAGTTACTATGAAAAACTAATTAAAACTAACTCGAATAACTCGTCGCAGGCGTGGTCAGCTATAAAAGAAATTATTGATTGTAAACAACCTAACAAAAAATTGCCTTCGACTTTATCAATCAACGATCAACAATTTGATACACACTCCAAAAAATTTTTAGACCAACTATGCGATTATTTTGCTAATATTGGTGCTTCCATGTCCAACAAAATTACAAAAAATGTTAATTCTTCCTTCAAAATTCACTCCAAACGCTGCGTTCATTCTTTTGCTCTACATGAAGTAAATGAGCAAGATGTAAGTGCATGTACAAATAATATTAAAATGAACTCCGCACATGGTATTGATGAAATTCCTTCCAAATTTGTAAAAATGTCCAATTGCGTCTTGACACCAGTGCTTACAAAATTGTACAACAAATGCATAAAAATTGAAACTTTTCCAAAGTGTTTTAAAATGGCGTATGTTATTCCAATACCTAAAATTTCATCCCCTTGTACATTTGGAGATTTTCGACCGATCTCATTGCTTCCGGTATTTTCAAAAGTATTTGAAAAATTATTAGAAACCAAAATGACACAATTTGTGAACAAAAACAACATACTATCTCCTTCACAGTTGGGATTTAGAGAAAACAGCTCTACTGATCTAGCAATTACAACTTTTTATGATAAACTATTAACCAATATGAATAATGGCAAAGTTACTTGCTCAATTTTTCTTGATTTGAAAAAAGCCTTTGATTCTGTTAATATTGATATTTTACTAAAAAAGCTTCACCATTATGGTTTTCGAGGCCCTTCATTTAATTTATTGCAATCCTATCTTACAGATCGTGTGATTTGCACTAAAATAGGAAACAACACATCTAAATTGTGTCCAGTTGAATTTGGAGTACCACAAGGTTCCGTTTTAGGCCCACTTCTATTTTCACTTTACGTTAATGACCTTCCCAATGCGTCAAATCTAAAAACCACATTGTTTGCGGATGATACAAATTTACATATCTCTCACAAGAATATCAATATTCTTCAAGAAAAGGTATCGGAAGAAATAAAAAAAATTGACCAGTGGATGAAACTAAACAAATTGACGATCAACTATCAGAAAAGCTGCTATATGCTGATTCGGAAAAAAAGTATCAATACAACAAATTTCCAATTAAATATAGATCATCATCCTATTGAATTAAAAAATAGTATTAGGTATCTAGGTGTTCAATTAGACAAAGAATTAACGTGGAAGACTCACATTGATAATTTAGTAAAAAAACTTTCTAAAGTATGTGGAATGATTTATAAATTAAGATACTATGTTCCCTTATCAACATTACGAATAGTTTATTACAGTATGTTCCACTCACATGTGCAATATTCGATATTAAACTGGGGAAGAGCGGCCAAAAGTAACTATCACAAACTTTCCATTTTGCAAAACAAAATTTTGAGAGCTTGTCTTTTCTGTCCACGTAGATATGACACAAATTTATTATATACCAGATTTAGAGTTTTAAAACTTGAAGATATGATTAAAATGGAATTTGCTAAATTTATTTTTAAATACAGTAACGATATGCTACCTAAATCATTCGATAACTATTTCACCAAAATTGAAAATGTACATTATCACAATACACGACAAAAATATCGAAATGAGTATTTTCAACCTTCTGCTGAGACCGAAGCAGGGAAAAAAACCCTGCAATATATTGGCATAAACATATGGAAAACTATTCCAGAGGACTTTCGACATTGCTCGTTTACAAAATTTAAAAAATATTGCAAAAATTATTTTTTAGACAAATATTCTTGAACATGCTTTAGGTATAAAAAGTATTGTTGTTTTGAACATTAGATGTTTTTCCTTTGCTTTTAATTTCGTAAACTTACTACTAGTGAAACGAGTAGAACATGATTAATGGATTATTTATTCTTCTTTTTCCTTTCGTATGTTCCATTTTTTTTTTTTTTTTTTCGGACAATATATGCAGTAAAACAATAAATCAACACCCCACGTTGCTACCTTTTATGCATTGCCTTTAAGGCATCGATAATTTAAAACTGGTCAAATTTATGTTTCGTAATGATAACTTTTTTTTTTTATAGAACTCTCCGCTGTAACATGTTGCAATAGCGCTATTATTAAGACCTGTTGTAAGATAAACGTTTTTATTGTAAGATAAACATTTTTATTGTTAGATATTGGCTTCAGCTATTGATTTGTATTTGCAGTTCTGAGTTGTAAGCTGTTTTTACAGTTCTGAGCTGTAAGCTATTGTGCTGTGTAATTCTGATTGCGGATGTTCATTGTTTAATGCCCAATTTTGTATTTTTACGAGGATTTTATTGCCAATAGTAGTTGCCCATAACCGTTATTTGCCATTCAATCTTATTCTCTCATTGGTGTAACAAAAAATTTGCAGTTTTATTCTTATTAGTGCTAGCATTTTTCTATTTATGTATATTTTCATTTTTTACAACTTTTCTCCTTAAATTGCTTGTAGTTTTAAAGTGTATCTTTCATAATAATCGGTAGATTATAATAATTTTTTTTTTTTTTTGCATACCACTGAGCACTACACACATTCCAGAAATAAAATTTTGGCGTCTAAGATTTTTTTTTTTTTTTTTTAAAGTACTGTACCCCAAACAAGTCTTATTAATTTTGAATTTACAACTTCAAGTCGGCAGCACTGTCTAGTGTTTTTTTTTTTTGTTTCCTTTATGTGTTGTGTCATTTATTTTCATTTTTTCAAATTAAGTTTACCGCCATAAGTGTAGAAGTATTGCCATAAAGGTGCAGTTGACCTAGGTGATCTGGTGGTCTTTTCGCTGTGTCCTTCCTGCGTATTTTTGCGTATGGTTAAATAAACTTGAAACTTGAAAACTTGAAACTTGAAAAAAACTGGTCAGTTATCGTAAACAATTCAAGGAATCAGCTGAGAAGCAGGAAAAGTTTTTATAAGATGTCACTGATTCATGGTGGGAAAAACAAATGTTACAGAAAAAATTCAGAAAACAATTCTAGCCAAAGCTTCTGCAGTAAAGCTGAAATAAAGAAACAAGAGATTTAAAAATACTTGCATATACACTGTCTGTCCAATTTTATTTACTTCTGATTTTAAACATACCTATACTGTAGTGGATAGGCTGAGCCTAGTGCTATACTGCAGTGGATAAGCCTAGTCCAACCATACAGATAGCCTAACACATCAACCATTACGCCGAATGATTAAGAGTGCTTCTACTTTTTCAGCCTCCGAACAGTAGCCTAGCCTAACTTTCAACCTTCTGAAGTTGCTACACATTAATACCGGTACAAGTCTGAAGTTAGGCAATAGTATCTCTTATCTCGATCATTCATCAAACCAAAGCCTGGACAATGGCCAGAAACTTAGAAAGAGTACCAATAATAGAGTACGGTAGCCTGGTAGCCTACTAATGCAATAGTACAGGCCCACAAGTATGGTAAAAGTAGAAAGGCATTTGCCACAGGTTTTCCAAATAACTCTGCGCCCCACACTACTGATACCTCACCCCCTAAAAATAATAAGCAAAGCCGATGACCAGTACCAGCTAAAGAAATGTACTTGCATAGGCCTAGTCAATTCCCAATTCATCCTCATTCAGCCTTAGCCTACACATTATGCCAATAAAACTGCTTACACACTTCATTAAATATTACCATACCTTCTAGAATTTCCAGCATTTACCTTCCACTGCTTCTCAGTTTTAGCCTTGCAAGTTGATAAATAAATCAACTCACTCAAACCTCAACTGCCATTTCAATTTTCAGCTGGCGGTACAAGTAAATTTTAGTTCCGCCACCTGTAATTTTAGTACCTACACCTGTAAACTTAGTTCCGCCACCTGAAGCTTGGAGGTGGCGCCACCTGAACTTAGAAGTGGCGCCACCTGAACTTAGAAGTGGCGCCACCTGAAGCTGCAAGTGGCGCCACTTGAACTTAGAGGTGGCGCCACTTGAACTTAGAAGTGGCGCCACCTGAAGTTGCAAGTGGCGCCACCTGAGCTTGGAGGTGGCGCCACCGCCACTTGTATGTCTGACCCCTGTTGGTAAGACACGGTATCTACTAGGCCTACCGCATCTGCTAACTTGCACTAACGCGCAGGCAAATTACCAATACGCACGACAGTTATACCGCATGTACTGTATATACTGCACAGCACGAATAAGCAACCGGTACTTGTTTACCAGTACCAGGTTTATGCTTTCCCTTCAGCTTCCGAATCGTTCATATTATCATTCAATGCATATTGCCAACTCGCTGCACCACTTTGGACAACTGCACGTCCATTTTCTCATTTTTTTGCATTCTAATTTGACAATATCTCAGTTATTTAGTTAACCCTACAGCATCGGTTACCGTAGTGTTGGTTTGAAACTTCTGTAACCGAAAAATCGGTTACCGAACTTTCAAAGTGATACTACGGCAACCGTAAACGGCTACGAAACTGTTACGGTACTTTTCGATCTTGCGTGACCGACCGCCGGTTGCCGTAGTGCTGAAATGAATTCTTCCGTGACCGAAAGTCGGTTACGCAGATGTGACTTTTCCACTTCGGTGACCGATCTCCGGTGAAATAGTCACTTCCTTAGTCTTTTTGCTATCAAGCTTTCAAAGATTTAACTAATAGGAGATAATAAGGAGAGATTGGTCTGTAACTATTGGCTGGGCAATGTTTACCTGGTTTGTAAATAGGAATTATTTTTGCCTGTTTAAGGGGTGTTGGGAAGCAGCCGCTTTCTACACATTTGTTAAATAAGTTTCAGAGAAAATTGAAAATGCATTCATTGGCTTTTTTGTAATTTGTGAGAGGAGTATTTTCTGGGCCTGCCGCTTTTTTCGTGTTTAACTTATTAATTTCTCAGTAGATTTTTAAGGGTATAAATTGGTTAAAAAAACAGTGATTTTGTTTTGGATAGGATGCTATTTGGTGCAGATAGATCATTATTAATTTTTGCCCTTAAATTTGGTTTATACTACATTTTTAAAATAATCATTTAAAACATTACAAATTTCTGAAGTTGCAGCAAATATACTATTTTTGTTCACAAGTTTTGATATACTGTGTTGTTGCTTAATAAATACTATGGTGTTGCTAAATATTTGTGAAATAGCTGTGAAACATTTTCCGTATATTCATTGCCTCTGATGCCATGTTTTTGCACAACAACAACAATTTCTTTCTAGTAGTTCATTTATCACTGCCCATTGTTTTTTTATTTAGTGTTTGTGTTCAATCAGTTGTGAAGTGTAATGGTGCTCTTTTGCTAACCTTTTCACTGTGGTTAATTTGTTCAGATATTTTTTAGAATAGGAGAGTAAATCTGTGTTTTTTTTGATAGCATTTTGCATCATTGCATACAGTTTATTTTTTGTTGAAATTGACTTAATAATTCCCATAGTCTACTAGGTTTTTTTTTTGAATGGTTTTTTTTTGCTGAGTGGTTTTAAAGGTGCATGGGTATTCTCAATTTCTGAGAATTTGTTAATAAATTGAGCATACGTTTCACCAATCTGAGCAGTGATATTTTATTTCATAGATAATAATTTCTCGACTGAGTCATTTACATCATCTAGAAAGTTCTCTTTATTGAATTTGGCTGATCTCTATAAAACTTTTGATTATAATTCGTTGGATCAGGAATGAAATCGATAGAACGAGCAAGAGGTAAATGATCAGGAAGTTCATACAAGAGCACAGTCGAGGTCAGATTTGTATCTATTATATTTGAATAAAAATGATCTAGTAAGGTGGTGGAATGAGACATTATTCTAGTTGGTTTATCAATCAGGTAGAAACAATCCTCAGCAGATACATGATCTACATGTGTATTAATAGTAGTTTTTCTTGAGAATATCGACATTGAAGTCACCTCAAATGATATATTCCTTTTTTCTTGAGTAAGATTATTTAGGGTATGAATAAACTGACTTTGAAGTTCTAGAATTGAGCTAGACAGATGTCTATAATATACTCCAATGACTAGGTTTTTTGTTTCTTATTTTTTACATTAATTTCAATTAACAGTGATGCATAATGAGTTGTTGCTACAAAAAGTTTTTCAATTTTGCAGAACATCAGAGAATTTAGAATTGATAGTGCCAGTCCCTGTGCTTTAGTGAGGGAGTTGCAATGTATTAGATCATAGTCTTTTAATAGTATTCTTGCAATATTGTTATCATTTAGTTTTGTTTCTGTAATAGCTATTACATCAGGTTTTTTTGTTTGATTTAGCAATAGCTCTTCAATTTTCTTTTAGTTTTTAGGAAGTGACCTTACATTGAAGTGCATAATATCAAGTGCTAAAGAATGACTCTTTGAATAATTTTTTGAAAGCCATTCTACACTTTTGCAATTACAATTTGGGCTAAGAGTTTGGTTAGGCCAATCAATTTGAGTTTTATGTGTTTCATTCAGTAATTTTGTAATATGATTAGGTATTTGCGTTTAGCTCTCAAATGATATATTGTTAATAGACTGAAATGGAAAGATTTCTCTTCAGCAAATTTAGCTATAGTAGAATGGATGGTAGACATACTTCGTGGTTTGGTTTTTACTTAAATTTGTACAAGGAAAGCAATTCTTCATTTTGCAGATTAAGCAGTAAACTGATTTATGGTTTCACTTTAAAGATTTTTGGCAATGGCAGCCTAACTGTGTTGCCTATATACAGTTTTTCATCACAGGTTTTTGACGTAGTCAGTCACAACCAGTACTTAAATTGCAGGGGGGACACGTCCCCCATTCAAAAGTTAGTGTCCCGCCATCGAGATTTAAGCGCTGGATGATCAGACGAAAAAGAACTAATTCTTCATGTAATTTTGGCGAAAAATCGCTTCAATTTTCGGCGAAGACCTTTTTGCTGGTCTTCACCTAACTAGTTCAAAAAAAACGCTTCAATTTTTCTTGAAGAACTTTTTTTTGGTGTTCATTCAATTTCGGCTACGGAATTATGTAATCTTCACTAAAGTACTTTCGCATGCCAAGTACGTTTGGTCAAGGCTGCAAAAGCATCCCCCCATGCAAAATTTTACAGTTTAAGTACTGGTCACAACAATAGTTAATCTACAATATACACAAAACTACTGGTTAATGCAAGTTCAATACCTAGTTGAACAGCAGTAAAGTCCAGGCAAAATATCAAGTCTGTTTGTCACCGTAGACAAACTCAGTCCTTTCCAATAGCCAGTTTAGCATATATCTAGAATTAGATTTCCAGCTATTTCAATATTGTTTTAATTATGTTCAGAGATAACTAACATACATACAGTTTGTGTTGTTCAAGAGTGATAAAATTTTGGTTACCATCAGAATGCAAGGAAGTATTGTTGTTTGTTCTTGGGATTTGGATGAATCAGCTTTATAATAGATGTATTTTTATTGTTGCTTAAGTTTGAACCAGTCTTGATATCAGAAGGTAGAGTTCTTGGGATTGTATTTGTTGTTTGGATGAACCAGCATCACAATAAATTGTTCCATTCCATGTCCACACGTTTTCCTGTCCTAACAGAACTCTGGCTTCATTGAGTAGGGCTACTCTTTTTGTGGTCATGATTCCGTTATGGCTAGTCCAGATTTTGCAAATGGTCTTTTTCTCTTAAATATTTATTTCTATCAGATCCCGATATCAATTTTATGATAATTGGTGTTTCACCATTGCTTGATTGGGGCAGTGGATGTGCAATATCTACACTGTTGGTTGTTAATCTTACATTGAGTTTAGTCTTAATAATGTTAATGACAAATGCCACAAAGCCATTGTAGTTGCAGTGTGCATTAGTAAAATTGTCAAGTCCAAGTACTATCAAACAATTTCGCCTCCCGTACTGTTCTTAAGTTGTCAATTTCTGAATCAACTTTCACTGTAGCTGCTTCAAGTTTGGAAATAGTTGCAGAGATTAAGTTAAATTTTATGCAAAGTTCCTCAATTTTTTGGCCCGTTCTGGTAATTTCTGGAGGAATAAAATTTGCATCAACATCTGTAGCAGTGTTTGGAGATTGTACCAGCAGAGACAGGGTATTAGTACCATTATCATCAGAAGCTTCTGGTTCAAGAACATTGGGCTTTGCTGATTGATTTTTCATAAAGCTTTCTTTAATTTGCTTTTGGGATTGTTTTATTTCTTTTGACTCTTTTTCAAGGGTCTTAAGGGTGTTTTGCAATATTTCAATTTCCATCATGATACACTTTGCAATATGTCAGCATACAAAGATAGTAAATGATTTATTAGCAAATCAGCCTAATAGTAGGACCTAATATATACCATATCACCTGATTCAAATAGGACCTAGCATTTGTTTGGACTAGATTGTGATTTGTAGGCTTGATAGCATGAAAGTTTAGTTACCGTATGAATATGTACTGGTAATGGCAA
This sequence comes from Trididemnum nubilum, assembly GCA_963965965.1. Classification (NCBI taxonomy): domain Eukaryota; kingdom Metazoa; phylum Chordata; class Ascidiacea; order Aplousobranchia; family Didemnidae; genus Trididemnum; species Trididemnum nubilum. The sequence continues at coordinate 39,080,884 of OZ014481.1, read as the reverse complement.
ATAGTTGTGCTAGAGCAGCCTACTGGTAGTTGAAACATTTTCACATCCTAATCATGTGAGCTTGAACATTTCAGGTCCAGACAATACTGAAAGGATAAATTTTTTCAATATGTTAACTTTGTCACGTAAACTTGTTGTTTTGTGTTGCTTTGACCAGTTGACTACATACATCTAAATCTATTGTGTTTTGATTTATGCTACAGTCTATTTTGGACATAGTTTATCTTCAAAGTTGTCATAATATCGCTTGTTCCAAACAGACATAGCAGGTTAGGGTTGGCAGTGGCATACTACGCCATACTAAAATTTCTATGCCTATTTAATTTAGAACAACTGGCCAAGTTGTGTGAAGTACGTATAGTAGGGTTATGATTGGCATTGCATACTGTGCTTGTTTAGAGCAATTCGGCATCATACACTGCAGTATGTCTGTTTAATACAACCGCCATTATTATTTCAGTTTCATAATACTGTATAGGGTACCGTAATTATTTCAGCTTTAATTGCATCGAGTGAGATTTATTTCAGCTTCAAGCTAGCACACCTGTACAGTACTTTTGCTTCCTGTCAAACATTATCTGATATTTTGTAATTCTTAATTAGTTTAATTATGTCTCTCAACAAGCTTAGTTTGGAAAAACTTGATGTAAAAGGCAAAAGGGTACTTATGCGTGTGGATTTTAATGTACCACTAAAAGATGGAAAAATCACCAATAACCAAAGAATTGTGGCTGCTCTGCCATCCATCAAGTATTGTTTAGAACATGGAGCAACATCAGTGGTTTTAATGAGTCATTTGGGTCGGCCAGATGGTTTGAAGCAGGATAAATTTTCGCTTGCCCCAGTGGCCTCTGAACTTAAAACTTTGCTGATGACAAATGTGACCTTTTTAAATGACTGTGTCGGTCAAGAAGTGGAAGAGAAATGCAAAAGTCCTCCTAGTGGTTCCGTAATCTTGTTGGAAAATTTAAGGTTTCATGTTGAAGAAGAAGGCAAAGGTGTTGACAAGGAGGGCAATAAAGTAAAAGCTAATGATGTGAGCATCAAAGAATTTCGCCAAAGTCTTTCAAAACTTGGCGATATTTATGTAAATGATGCATTTGGTACTGCTCATAGAGCTCACAGCTCCATGGTAGGCGTTGATCACACAAAGAGAGCAGCTGGCTACCTTGTAAAAAAAGAACTGGAATATTTTGCTAAAGCTTTAGAAAGTCCAGAAGCTCCATTCCTGGCTATTTTGGGTGGAGCCAAAGTAAAAGACAAAATTCAGTTAATCAGAAATATGTTGGATAAAGTCAATGAAATGATCATTGGAGGAGGAATGGCATTTACATTTTTAAAAGTATTGAAAAATATGAAAATTGGAAACTCACTGTATGATGAAGATGGAGCTAACATTATCCAAGAACTGATGGAGTTGGCAAAAAAGAAAAATGTTCAAATTCATCTGCCAGTAGATTTTGTCACAGGAGACAAGTTTGCTGAGGATGCTAAAGTAGGATCTGCAACTGTTGAATCTGGCATTCCTGATGGGTGGTTGGGCATGGACGTAGGTCCTAAAAGCAATGCGCAATTTGCTGGTGTAATCAAACGAGCCAAGCTGATTGTTTGGAATGGCCCTGCTGGAGTTTTTGAATGGAGCAGTTTTGCTGCTGGTACTAAGGCTATAATGGATGAGGTAGTTGCTGCGACTACCAGAGGCGCAACAACCATCATTGGTGGTGGCGACACTGCTACTGCCTGTGCAAAATGGGACACGGAGAGCAAAGTAAGCCATGTGAGCACCGGTGGTGGTGCAAGTCTTGAATTGCTTGAAGGAAAAACCTTACCTGGTGTTGCAGCTTTGAGTGAAGCGTGACTAAATCCTATATGCAAATTTTAAACATGCATGCTTTTTGTGAGTTCCAGTAATAATCTTGAGTGTTCACTGATTTTCAGCGCTATCCAATTACATTGTGTAATGTGGTAAATAATGCAAAAAATATTAGAATACTGTAACTTGATTGTAGTCAAAATTTTGTTCCAGTTAGTACCTCGTTAAAATGTGACTGTAAAAAATCCTTGAATGACACTAGTGCATTCACAGTATTTTAAGTCATTCGCAAATTTTTGCCTTTTAATGACGTTGGCAAAAAACAATTTGGGTGCTCTGCAACTGATCAGCCGTGGCAACTACTAAGTGATCCATGTTAAGAAGTTATTTGTTACCAAGTTGCAGTATGAGCCTGTAACTGCTTAGTATACATCAACCTTAAGTTGTTGGCAGGGTTTCGTCTGATGTTTTGGGTTATTCGCATGATGTGATACCCAAGAAAGCTTTACCAAATTGAATTATTTGCGTTGTGTATGCAATACCTAATTACTGTTTTAGCTGAACTAGTTCGGACATGGCCTTGTTTTCCTGTCACTGGTAAGGTTTTTGTGCTTCATTGTTGAATTACTGAACAAGCTAGGATTCGGAAATGAATCATCAAGGATATTGATATTGAAAATGAATCGTGGCTTAAATGATTACTGGTATTAATCAGGTGATATAAAACATTAGCATAGTTTCAGGGGCGTCGCGAGATCGGGGGGGGGGGGCAAAATTAAAATCTGGGGGGGGCAAAGCTGAAAACCAGCGTTGAGCTTGACCCAAATTTTCATTATTTCTGAACTGGATTGAGGCGAAGTTTCAGTGAAAATCAGGTGATCTCCAAAAAAAAAGGTCTTCGCCAAAATCCGAAGGCTTTTTCTGGCCGAAATCACAAGTTTAAACGTTTTTTCCGGCCAAAAGCAGGTGATCTCCAAAAATTAAAAAAAAGGTCTTCGCCCAAATCACAAATTTAAACGTTTTTTTCGGCCATAAACAGCAACTTTTTCCTCCCAAAAAAATACCGTGTGGGGGCAAGAAATAAATCGGGGGAAAATGCCCCCCCGCTGGCGACGCGCCTGCATAGTTTGCCTTTTCAATCTTGTAGTCTCCGAGATTACATGATTTTTGAAGATGTGTAGTAAATGTATCTAAGCTTTTCCATTTGTTTGTATTTGAAAATAGTAGTTGCACAAAGTGTTGACTGTATTATTATCTTGAGCAGAAATGATTAAATACGGATGCTATTTGATTTTGTCTTATTCGTTGCCATCTTACGCTTGTTCGAAATATGGAAAATGGCAGGGCGGACGCCGTTTTGAATTGAGGTCGGTTTGACAGCCTTGAAAGCAGTGGCACCCCGGGTGTCACCATTTTGGGGTGACACCATTTGTTTTTTGAGACCGAAAACCCACTGATTGTTATGCGTAGGCCTTTTTTTTTTGGTCATCACATACTTTGGGACTGAAAACCAACTCGTTTTGCAGCGAAGACTTTTTTTTTGGTCGTCACCTATTATTTGGCCGATGAAGGGTGCCACCACAAAATTCCGCCCCGGGTGCCACCATTCTTAGCGACGCCTCTGCTTGAAAGTCCCATTTTAGTACTCCTTTTAATTCTTAGACGTCGGTGTCAACCTGGACTGGTGGATAACCAGATTTTTCGTTTAAAAAAAATTCGAAACTTCTTTAGTTATCTTCCGCTTGCATCTGTGTCCTTTAAAACGACACTAATAAGCTCAATGCCCATAAATCGCTGTGTCACTCCGCCAAGAAAAATTTTCGTTACGTAAAGCCTGTCGTCCTTTTTTCAAATCTTACCACATTTCCCAACTAAAGGTTATCAACAATGCGCTTTTAAAAGCGATAAAATTCGAAATGGTGCCTGCCTGTCCACTGATGCGATCACATGCCCTCTCCCCCCCGTCATTGCAAAAATCCGTTATCTCCAGTACCACAATTGGAGACGTCACATCTCCCATTCCAATCTAAACTACCAAGTACCCAAAGTATCTTTGGAGAAACTGCTCCTTTCTCGCCCTGTTCGCTGTGAGCTTTTCCGTCTTCGCTGCCATGGCCATAGTCATCTTTTATCTTCATCTTTTCACAGGATCAGTCGGAAGGGGATTCTGCTTGTAGTGCCTGTGGACACCCTCTGCAGGACCTCAATCATCTCCTCCTCGACTGTCCTGCCTCTGAACCTTTTTATAAATATCTATGGCTCCTCTCTCTCTCTATTCTTTACCCATGGTCCAGACCTTGGAGTGTGGCCCGACTGTTGGGTCTCCACGGAGTTCCTCAGCGCCCCCACCCCTCGGAAGGGGTCGGGTAGTACCACCACCATAAAATTCGAAAAGAATTTATTGAATTGCTGAGTAATAAGTCACTAAAAGCAAGCACGATACAAACAACTATAAATTCATTGAGATGACAACACAATTGATGAAAAATGAAATAAACCCAACATATAAAAACGTTTGTCCTCGTAGATATTTTGAAACTATAGAAGTCGAAATTTAGAACCGAGTTACTTTTATTTTCGTTTAAAAACCCGCTATTACAAATTTTCTAAATTTTTTGAAATGCTCTTGCTCAGCGCACTGAATATCTGAAAATGTGAAAGTTAATCCCAATAAAGTAAAATCCATAGCTAGTCTACGAGAAAATATTAATTTAGCAAGTAATTCTTGTTTCACTAAAATTAGAATGTAATTACTTGCCCCGTTCAATTCAATTACTGCGGGACGCACAAATTGTCAGTGCTGGGCACTTCCGCAAACCCGCAAATTGCGGACTCAAGGTTTTGGTTTGCGGATGTGCGAACCGATTTCTTACCGCAAACATTTGCGGTAAAAAAATTAAAATCTACCGCAAATCCGCAAATCAACAACATCTCTGGGATCGTTTCTGCAATTTCCAAAAAAATAATATGTTTTTACGATTCAATGTATCAACAGATTTGGGTGGATGATGTATTTCTAAAGTACAACACCCTCTAACCAAGTTCCTCTGCTGTGGAACGATTATTTCCCAGAGGTGCTGCTATTCTTACAGCAAAATGAGTTGGCATAAGGTCAAGAAACTTCCAACAGCTTGTTTTTGTGAAGGAAAACTTAGGCTTTTTGAAGTGGCAAAGGTTTGCATAAGGCGAGTTTGATGACATGCCCAGCACATTTAGTGAATAAATAGGCTGCAGGCCTAGCAACATTTTCAGTTTTAGTTTTATCTGTTTAGTCTTTTTCTTTCGTTGATTGTCTATTTGGAAGGCATGCTTTAGACTACATACGTTGCCGCTCAAAAAATTTCCAAAGATTTTTGGAAATTAATATTACTGCCCGCTTTAGAATCCTGAAAAAAATTTTTGTATCCTGAATAATTTTGTCATATTTGGTTATGTGTACATAATACAACTCTTTGCTTTTTTGATATTCCAAAGTTTGTGTATTGTGCAAATGATGCGTTAAAATACTAAGCCTATTTTTTATTTAAGAAATGGCATAAATTTCTGAGCAGTTGGCGGCGTTACTCCAAAAATTTCCATAATTCACGAGCAAAGTTAATCATATTGACAAACTTTTTGGCGGGTAAATTACTACGGCTCGTTGATCTTGTCGATTTTTGGCACCACCAACAAACTGGCCACTGTCGAAACAATGTTTTTATTTAACAGTGACCATTAATTGAACCTATGTTACATACCGTTAACCCAGACTTAAAACTCAAATTTTCTATTTCTGCAATTACTTTAAGTGCTGAATGCTGACTGCTCAGCAGCGCTAAAGAGGAACATAAAATTTTATGTGAGAGCGAATTTTTAAACAAAATTAATATCTGCACTCAGTGGCGTTTGCAAAAAGTTTAAGGGGTTTAAAGTCACGCACCCAGGGGCCTAAAGTTTCGTCGCACTGTGACGCCACAAATCAATGTTATGGAGAAAGCCGAAGGCAAGACCATTGTAGGGTGGTCCGTGGGGCATGCTACGGAAAAAAGTTTGCAAAATTACCCTAAAAGTTAAAACTACGCGTTTTTGTGCATTCTGGAAGCAAGTTTTAGCATAATGCTTTTACGAGACTTACTAGAAAAACGATATCGTAAAATGAAAATGGTTCAAAAACATTACGGAAGTAAAAAAGCTAAGTCATTTGTGAAGGAAGAAAACAAACCAAAATAAGGATCGATTTATTTTTGCATTTACGCAGTAATAACGTACATCCTCTTAGAACTGCTTCGTTTTGCTTTATCTGTTTCATTTCTAGGGTCTGAGGGGAAGGCCATGGCACAGTGGCCTTCTTCCTAGGTACGCTGGTGTCTGCACCGTAATTATATAGTATGAAATTTGAAAGCTTTTGAAAGGCTGCTCTAATCCAAAGTCCGACTTGAAGTTCAAGCGTTAGAATTTCACGTAACCATTGATCAGGACTGTATTACAACTGAAATAAAATAAACAAAGGAACCGAACTTTTGGCATGTTCTTCTTACACCTAGCACCTTTGCTAAAGTTTACCTTTATATGAACACCTTTCAAAACAATTAAAAAAATTTTTGCACCAGTACAGTAGCAAAAAAAACGCTCACTGCAATTATCACGTTTGAAACTAAGTTGTTTTAATCGTGATCTGCAAATTGCCATGCGTGATTAAAGGAGCAGAAAGTGACATCGACAACAATCCCCCCTCCATTCCGTCACTCAAGCAGTAAATCCTAGCCTGCATGCCTGTAAAGTTTCATTTTCAAAAACGCAATACGCTAGTTCGTGCGTCTCGAGTTTTTTTTCCGCGACCAATTAAAGATTCGTGCATCTCTGTTTGTCCTATATGACAAGTACTTGTACTGTATAAGTATGCAAATCAAATAAGGATTTTTAACTCAACGAACATACTGTAGTTAGAACGAGCGACGAAAGTAACTGGCAGTTGTGGTTACTCTCTTCCAAGTGTTTACTCCATCCACCAGAGTCGAAGCCGTAATCCAACTCCGGCCGCAGTTTTGCTTAAACAAAACCTGCGTACATTTCCACTAGGCCCTGCTGCTGACATGTATATTATAACTTACAAAAACAGAATATTAAATAAACCGAAAAAAACTTGCTAATGTTTATTACAGGTCTGCAGCCGATATGGAAAATATCAAGCATTGTTATATTGCTATAATGCTATAGGTCTTCTCTTCTCTATTTATCAAACCAAAGAAAAAAACACCAAAGTTTGCGATTCAAGTTTGCGGAAGTGAAAAGTCATTTGCGGTTGCGGAAGTACAAAAAATTACCGCAAACGTATCGCAAACTTGCGGTTGCGGACCACCCATTGCTATTTGCGGTTGCGGAATACAGTTTGAATTTGCGGTGCCCAGCACTGCAAATTGTACATGATCAGTCAATCATTCTTATCGCAATTTTTTTTATTGTCAATCATACATACAACATCACATCTAAGAAAAAAATTAGGTTTCGGCGTCAGGCCGTAAAGAGGCTTATATTTGTGGGCAAAGTTTGATATTTTGCACTTATATATATTGTATTATAGCTATAAGCAAAAACAAAAGATAACAGAGCACGCGACGCAAGCGTCGGTCGTTCCAATAAAACTAGGAGTGCGACCTTGACAAATAATTGCTTAGGCCAAGTTCGAACTTAAATTTTGGTCAAGTAAGTATTTTAGCGTACCTGTTCGACAGATGTTAAATTTTTTAGTGCAGAAAAATTTTCACCTGGAAACGACTTACCTTAAATTTATAGCCTTTAGTTTAAATAATAGTGCCTAATTTATAATCCTGTATAAAGTAAAAAAACTACTGGCATGGATATAGTACATTCTACTAACATAAATAAGTGCAAAAAAGGCAATTAAGTCAAGTTTTTTGCTGTTGACCAAAATGCTGAAAAAAGCCTAAAATGTGTTCTCACCTAGTTTGAACTTTCTACTTCTTCCCATTTTCAAGGTATTACAGTTCAAAATTAACAATTTTCCTCTTAATTCATTGTTGCCATTTCGTCAGTATTAAAGAAACTTTTGGAGGCTGGCTTACATTCACATGAAAAGCAGCTAATTTACGAATCTTGACCCTTTACTTTGCTTGACAAAAACTCTGCTGCAAAACACTGATTGAGAATGAGGATTAGGAACTTACATAGTTTCGGTGGAGAGGTTACCTAAATCAAAAACTTGCACCAAGGTTTTGAAATTTTGTTTCTAACTGGCAACCGTGGCAAAAATTTTAAGGGGAAAAAGCCTTTCTAAGGTGAAATATAAATTGTTATATCCCGGAAACGGAAAGTCGTAGATGGCTCAAACAAGATCAGTCAAAATTTTTTGAAAAAAAACGAGCTAAAATTTTTTCGACTTGAATGCCCTTATATAAGATCTAGACAATCTTCCGTAATTATGTGCAAGCCAGGAACTAGTTAAGCAAAGCACATCATGGAGTTACTACCCCTGGGGTTCAAAGCTTCACAAAAGTGGCGGCCTGGCACACAGCCAGAATTTTGCTGAGAGAGGGGCTAACTGAGCTAATATGCTAAAAGTCTTATAACTGCGAAACGTATTCAACAGCTACTGCGTTGAACCAGCCATGGCGTCTCAAAAATACATCAAAGGAGGTGCAAAACCCTGAACTACTAAACAATTTTTGTTTGAAATTTCTAGCAAAAAAGTACATTTTAACGCTATTCAACTTATCTGTATAGCTTCTTTTGCCCGGTCTACAATCATAAGCATACGAGTGCTTTTTTTATTGCAAATCATGCGGGTCAGATGGTATGCCAAACGTTCCGAATTCGTGGTTAAAATACACTAAGGTCTCAAGGGTACGTTTGTACGCTCACGATTGAAGGCCTGGGGTAGACAAAGTATAACTAAGATAGTGGCGCACTGGCTTAAACCAAGAAAGTTTTTTTTCGCTTTGCTTGTTTCAAGTAGTCGCCGTTCTGGTGGCACTTCCATAGCCTTCCGCGCTGGTAGCCTTTAGGCAAGAAGAACGCAAAACGATTAAACATTAAAACTCTGGCCTGCAAACGTCAAAACATAACAATCAAAAACAGCTTTTTTTGCCAAGGTCCCAAGAAAATTGAACTCATTTATAAACAGTGAGAAGTTAGCTTCTCGTTGACATTCTTTGCATCGATCTTAGTTGTTTAAAATTTCGATGACTTCACCCTAACTAAATTTAACGTAAATATGCAAGCTTTAGAACAAATTTTGTTTATAATTTTGATAAATTTCCACCAACTAAATTTAACTTAAATATGCAAGCTTTTGAACAAATTTTAAACAAAATTTCTTCTAAAGCTTGCATATTTACGTTAAATTTAGTTAGGGGTGAAGTCATCGAAATTTTAAACAACTAAGATCGAAATTTTAAACAACACATCGATTAAAATTGCATCGATCTTAGTTGTTTAAAATTTCGATGACTTCACCCTAACTAAATTTAACGTAAATATGCAAGCTTTAGAACAAATTTTGTTTATAATTTTGATGAATTTCCACCAACTAAATTTAACTTAAATATGCAAGCTTTTGAACAAATTTTGGACGTGCTAAGTAACTTGGGAAGCTAAAGAAGCTAAGTCTTTTAAAGCAATTTTTCTGTTGTAAAATTTATGACGAAAAGTTGTTTGATAGACCAGCAGTCAGCTTCATCAAGGAAAACTGTTTTAACATTTGTGATTCACTGAGTTACATCCCTGCGATGGCATACCAGATCATGCAGTTTCATGATGACGACAATGACGAAGTTGTTTTTGAGAGATTTGATCCAGTATTCTACTCCACGAAAAAAATGCCTCAAACACAAACAGAAAATATTGTAATACAACTAGTTAACAAGTGAAAAAAGCGATTTCCATGTAAGGACTACCATTTATCAGGTCTCCACACCACCATGGAATGTCCGGCCCATGTCTTCTCAGGGTCTGGCAACGTCGAACACGACCATGAAGTCTCCTTATCCAAGTTGATTTGCTCATAGGTTGTCAACGTGTTATTTTGTTTTTCACTGAGACCATGACTGCAATAAATTAAAATGTACAAAAATACTTGTGCGATCTAACATACGAATAAAACAAAAAGGCTCCAATCTAAGAGGAATTGACCCCTAAAAGCCTTAAACATGCTAATTTAGAAAAGGTTATTTATTTACCATTTAACGTTTATATGCTGTCTATTAGAAGTCCAAAAACAACGCCGAAACCAAAACTTTATATTTTTCAACGGAAAATCTTGTTGTTATGAGTACCGTAACAAAAGAATTCCAAGGAAAGACTATGTTAACTTATGTCCTTGGAAAAACGTTTTTTGAAATTCCTTGTTATGTCCTAGTTCTGCCAAGGTAACTTTCACATTCAACAACTGTCGGTCATTACATGATAAGTTTGCGAGCTTCAACGCAACACGGATCAATTAGCCAAAAAAAAATTTTAAAAACTTCATGGAAGAGTAGGATAGGTAGTTGGTTGCTTCGAAATCAGTCAAGTCTTGCTTTATATGTATCAAAGACTAACGCAACTTGGCAACCAATGCACATGTACAGCACAATTACGAATAAATGTAAGCACGAAACATTTCAGCTTTATTCGAAAACAAACCAACGTTTATTAAACTAAAACAATGCAGTACATAAAAACACACATACCCTCCTAGTACATAAAGAGTTTTGTCAACCATAACAGCAGCAGATGAGCATCGTTGCATCATAATTGGTTTCTTTTCGTTTTGCCAAGATTCGTTTACAATGTAACTGACAACAGAAGGTTCAGCAGCTCTGCCATGCTTGTTAAGACCGCCTACCAAAAACAGTAATTTCAAATAGAAAAGCCGATCTTACGCAATTATTCTTATCGCTAAGCCTTGTTATGCCAGTAACGCAGCTTGGTAAAACTGCAGTTTTTGCTTCTCGTCATTTTTATTGCAGGATGATGAGCCGAGAAGACAGCAGGCTAAGTTGAGCTTCATCGTTTAAGGCAAACACAGCTGATTTTTTTTGCAGTCAAACAAAAACTTTTGTACTTTTTTTATATAAAAAGCAATAAATTTTGAGGTGAGGCTGGCTGTTCTGAAATTTTCACAATTTTCAGCATCATTTGTTCTTAACTTCATTAATAAATCTTCGCTTTATTGAACACTAAATTAAGCGTCAAAATTCGATTTGCATAAAACAGTGTGTTTTTAGGAATCTCGTTTTCATGTAAGTATGGGAATAACGGGTTGGAATTGTATAAGACCACTCTAGCGATCAATTTTAACAATCAGTTTTACAACGTGGGAGATAGGAGAATTTTTACAATGATTTAATTTAATTGCTTGGTGTGGATTCAACCCGAACCCTAGTAACGTTGTTGCGTCCTTAAATATGGCGCTTTAAGATGATTGTCTTTACTTGGTGACTTCAAACCTGGAAATTTACGTGGGAAGAAGTCAAAGGTAAATTGAAAAACTTGAAAGGTCAAAGGGTGGGGGTTCTTTAAAAACTTTAAAGGACTTTCTCGCGACACAAGAATAAAAATGCAGCAATCACTCAATTACCGATGCTAATTACACGGTAAATTGCACTGGCATTAGAGTTCAAAATTATCTTTAAGGCAATGCAAAAGAACAACTCGGTAATAATGTAAGTATCGTCCGCTGGATGACAGTGAGATACCACCAAGTGGTTACTTGAAGATAGCTCGTAGATAACTTGAAGCAAATAAACTCTTTGGTTTGAATAACATCTTTTCAAACAAAAGAAGAATCAGACTACTGTCCGAGTGTAAAGTGTACACAATATGCTTTTCGCATTTATGATTAAGAATTGAAATAAGATTTGCTTTACCAATGAACCAAACTTTGTTCTCTTCAGTTTTGACAGCACACGCGGAATAACGCGTAAATCTGTGCTCAGTCTGTTTCGGAGTCCACACCTCTCTGTCCTCAGTCGCTGGGTTAATCTTGTCAATGGGATGAACGAGTTTTCCATTAGAATCAAGACCACCGCAGCAATAAATGAAATCTGTGAAAATAAAAAGCAAGCAAAATAACGAAGGATTTAGACAAGAGATATTTAAACTAGAACTGAAGGCAAAATCAATTAGGGTATCTAAAGTTGGGCAATCGTATTAGATTCGATTGACGTTGACTTCATCCTTCATGACCCAGCCGTTCCAGAGATATTCTTCTTCAAACATTACGTGGGTCGTGGGGGCCTCTCTAATCATAACTTTTATTAGCAATCTTGACGTTCATAACATCGGTGACGACATCTTAATTCAATCCTAAGGCAAAACCGCAATTAGGCTAAGCCAGAGAGACCTTTTAATCTATAAACAGATTAATACCTGTGGCCTGAGCTATTGCATTAAAACGTTAGAGTTGCCAAAAAAAAAGATAATAATACGGGAGGCCCCTACGTTATATGTGAAGTAGAATATCTCTGAAATGGTTGAGTCAAGATAGGTGGAGTCAACGATAATTGATTTCAATACGATTGCCTAAATTGATATCCCAATTGATTTTGCCTTCAGTCGATGCTTAACTAAAACGAAGTCGGTGACAATCAAATACGTCTTTGAAAACGAAATTTCTGAATGCTCATTTGACAAGTTTTAGAAATGTCATTTGGCTTCGGCCAACAAGTTACTCAGTAAGTCAACTTAATGCAAACAGCATCCATTCAATTTTAAGACTATGCATTAATTACATTACAAGCAGTCCAGCACCTCATACAGCACTGCAGCAACGCTAGACGCTTTCCAACGATTTGTGATCTTATCATACATCTACGCCCTTCACTCCAACTGGTGCTGGCCAGTGCAATTTTGTTGTCAGCCTCAGAAAGCCTCTAGTAAAGGACGAAGAATACACGAGTACTGAGCCCCGACGTTATATGGAAGCTCAGCGGCGTCCCGGTTTTTCTGGTTCAACCCACACAGATAAGTGTCTCCAGCTGTGAAAATAGGTTTTCTGGTCCTTAATGAATTTGACTGAATAATTTGAACCGGGCAATCGGGTCCGATCTACGAAGAATATTTCGATTTCAACATATTTCGCTTGAAAAATGAAGACTCGAGTTAGATTTTGCCTTGGCCCTAAGAATCCTGCTGCAGACCTCTCACTAAACCTTTGATCAAAACAAAAAAAATACCAAATCGGGAGTCTAATTGTACTCCAGAAAAGAACTACAATTTAAATAAAAACGACCAATATTCATCAGGACATCTTTATCAAATTCTTAGATAGCTTTATTGTAAACAAGTTCCTAAAACAATGCAGTTTGGTTTTCTCTTTAGTACCTTTTGAATTTTTTTTTTTTTTTTTTTCTTCATAAAACTTACCAATAATTTCTCATTTTTTGAAACTTAACAGTATCATTCCATAGACGTTGAAAAATAAACACACGCAATTTGTAATCTAAAGAGGTACGTGATGCTGGAGTGTTTTTGAGATGTAAATAAAACTCTTGTGCCCCTGCAGTTATGCTGGTGTGTTAGAGTTTCTGAGATTACTGGGCTAAAACGATTTCGCCAATGTCAAGTGACGCACAGATTTTTAAAAGTTTACTTTTTCTTTGTGTGACGTAATTTTGTTGCTATTGTACTGGTCTGTTCTTGCTTTGTAGTTCCAGTTGGCGGAATTTTAGATATATGCAGTTATTCATAAACCTTAATTTCAGCTAGCGTTGATCGTGATTTTGTAGCTTTATAGGCATAAATGAAGTTGACCCGCTTGGACCGAAATCGACTTCCTTGTCAAAAACTCAAATCAGATTTTTAATATTATTGAGATTGGTTGCATAACCATTGACTTGATGGCACGACAGCTAAACCAGCACTACATTTTGATCATTGGTTTCATCTGGGTCTTGAATGTAAGGAAGATACGGTTAATCAAACATTCTTCTAAGATGTAATCTTTCCTAAACCTCAAGGTCCCCCAATACCGTTACTGTTTAATGGTAAAAAGAATTCCGCTATGTACCACATTTAGGTGAGAAGGCGTTTCAGCAAAGACACTTCAAATTTGCCACGCTTAGAAAAAGTTATAGGGCGCCGTTTGGAAAAATATTATTTAGTTTGTAGCACCACTTTTTTGAGCTTACTTACAATGAAATTTGTCCGATATTTATTTATACGACAAAATACACTCTAAGTTGGAACAAAAAAGCCTACAAAATATATCGTAAATTTCTGATATATATCGGAAGCTTCAGATATATATACACAAAATACACTCTAAGTTGGAACAAAAAGCACCTACAAAATACAAAATTAAAACGCCTACAAATTAAGTCGGAAATTTTCCATATGGTTCATATAAGCCAAGTGGGAAATCTAGCAGAGGTATCACTCGACTTTCGTGACATAATCTCCAGAGCAAAACAAATGGCGGGAAACCTGAAGTCTTGAACACAAAGGTAACCGCAACCATGTCAACGATGTTCTGCTGTTGTGGAAGCTCTGGCAGACTTAGCATTGTTGACATGGTTGTGCTTACCTTTGCGTTCTAGACTTCAGGTTTCCCGCCATTTGTTTTGCTCTGGAGATTATGTCACGAAAGTCACGTGATACCTCTGCTAGATTTCCGACTTGGTTATATGAACCATGTCGGGAATTTACGATATATTTTGTAGGCGTTTTTTGTTCCAACTTAAAGTGTATTTTGTCATATACTATAAATACAGTATATCGGAAACTTCCAATATATATCGGAAATTTAGAGGGTATATTTTGTAGGCTTTTTCGTTCCAACTTAAGAGTGTATTTTGTCGTATACACGCAAATCGGACAAATTTCATTGTAAATAAGCTCAAAAAAGTGATGTTACAAAATGAATAATATTTTTTCAAACGGCGCCCTATAAAAAGTCGTAATCTCGCAACAGTTTTTCGTTGCAGAGGCATTTCTGAACTATTTTTCGGGGAGAGGAAGAAAAAACTTTACAAAGCTCTAAATTCCAAATCAAACCTCATAAAAAATGCGAGTAAACGGCTTTAGTAAATTGTTTTTCAAGTTTGATAAAGAGATCATATTTGCTTTAGTTAAAATTTCTGTGAAGTAATCAGGCTATAAAATTGTTTGCGAGTTTTATTTTATTGCATGTTGGTTCCGTCAGTTTAAGCTGCGCTATAAACGCGCTTAAACTGTTCTGCGCTTAATCGTTTAAAGCTGCGCTTCAAAGTTGTTTCCGTCAGTTGCGTGTTTTATATTTATCAACCTACCATTGTGCAGGAAAGTGCTGAAGTCAAATCTCTTTAGACTGAGTTTCACTTGGATCACAGTCCATCGGTCGTCTTCTGGGTCAAAGCATTCAATCGAATCCAAAGGTTCATCTCGTTCATTTTTGCCACCGAGAACGTAGATTTTCTCTATAATAAAAATCAAATCAAAATTTTTGTTAAACTAGATGATTAAGGCCTGTTTATACAGAGCTAGAACGCGAGCCCAAACTAGAACTACATGAAAAACCAGGAGATTTTCCGCGCGATTTGCTGTTCTAATAGAAAGCGGTTTTCCGCGCGAAAACCCGCATCTGTTTTGTATTAAAATTCAATCATTTGCTAATGTGAAGCATTATAATGCACGAATTATTATTTATAAAGACAGTTTGTCGGTCACGGCGAATTGCACCATATTGCGCAAGATGTAGTCTATTTGGAATTTCGATCCTGATCAATTTTGAGAATCTTTTAATTGACGGCATTTAAGAAAACAATATAATTACTGGAGAGCAATCACTTGTTTCATTTAATGTCATTTAAAAGAACTCTTTAAGGTGAATTTACACAGTATCCGCAATGCGCATTTTCATACGTTTTTTACGTACGCAAAACGCACACGCTTTTTAGTACGTAGACAGACAAAAACGGATACGAAAATTTCGCACGTTTTGTATGCAAATAGCATCCGTAATTTCCGTACATTTTATTTGAAAATATCAGAATGAAGCAGAACAACAAAATAGCTTGTGCTGTAATAGCTGCTCATCATATGCTTTTGTGCGTCATCGCAGCTGTTTTGGAAGAACGACGAAATAAGCGCTAGGCGTATATCAACGTTTTGTTGGATTATTACCATAAGCAGCTTTGGCTTCTAGGCTTATTTTAACAAAATAAACTACCGATTTGACTATAGCATCAGTGTTTAACTTACTCCCTAAAAAAAGCTACCAAGCTTGCCACAAAAGCAACCTTTAAATAAAACTTGACAGAATTATTACTCAATAGTAAGCCAATTCTCACCTGAGCACGCCCAACGTAACTATTAGGTGGTCGACGTAACTAGCTACTAATCAAAATGCAACCCTGAACTACCATAACTTTGACAAAACCACTGAAACAGATGCTTGCTCAAATAGCCTACCCTACTGATGCGTACCGAAGCGGACAAAAGTAGAGCCGTGCTCTACTCGATGCGTACGTAAAATTTGCAGATGCGCTTTCGTCCGGACGACGAAAAGGGGATGTGCGTATACTGTTTGCATATACATACGTAAAAAAAAGCGGATGCGTTTTCCGTAAGTAAAAACAGATACTGTGTAAACCCACCTTTATGTTTCATTGAAAAGAACGTCTCTCAGTTCTTTGGTGTCATATCTGAATTTTATTATGCACAATTTTTTATAATAACAATTTAATAAACGCTCAAGTAAAATAAAAAAAAAACAAACGATGACTTCCATTTTCGTAAAATTATTTTAAGAAAACAGTACCGTATCATAACAAAGAGGTAACCAGGTTTTAACAATCATAGCTAGTACATTGTACAATTTTGTTCAATAACCAGGATCATTAACAAAAAGCAATGTTTAATCAAGCAAAAATGAGCTTATGTCACTCCAATAAAATTTCGTAAATGAAATTAAAATTTGTGAACATTTAAAAATCGTCATCCTCGACCTGAATTTTATTGGTTTTTCTTGTACACAGAGAAAGATTGTACTGCATTATTGATATTTAGACCGACAGGTAGGCGTAGCCTAGGGGTACAAGGGGGCCCGTGCCCCCCATCTCCAATTGAAATGTCATTAATGATAAAAATGTGACAAAAATGCCTATTGTTATTTCAGTTTCTTTTAGCCTTTTTCCCGTACAACAGCATTTAACAATAATATTGACAACTAGGGGGACCGGGCATCCTCAATTCTATTTTTGCCTACTAATTTATATGTGTAACCTGGGTGAAATTAGGGGTTTTTGTCCTAAAAGTTGCTTTCTCAGGCTCTCATCTTACCTTTTTATGAACGTAATGGAATAACCAGAGGCAAATTTACCATATGGCACCGTGCCTTGGGGCCCCCGCCCTCAGGTGGTAAGACTTTTTTTTGGTCTTCATCCATATTTGGCAAGATTTTGCAAAAATCTCCAGAGTGCCAGGGGCTCCACGCAATGTAAACCCGGCGCGTTCAATAACATGGTTAGTAAGCGTAACCATCTATTGTACCATTTTTCAATAACAATTCATCTCCATCTTGCCAGTTTTTATGCAACAATATACTTTTGAACAAAAATTAGCTAGGGAAAATGCTCATTCAACAAATCATTAAATTTGAATTGAGGAAGCCTGGCCGTACATGGACTCCTACAACTGGTTATTTTCATGACAACACAAAAATTTCTACGGAATATCTTTGAGTGGACTAATATTTACTGCTAAAATATAGCACGAGGCAATGTACCTTACTTCCTCCTACCTGTGCCAAATTACTTACAAAATTTAACCCAAAATGCAAGATTTTAAACGTGTTTTGAACTTAAATTTTAAGCAAAAGGAGGATTACACATTTTTCAATTGCGTTTCAAATGCTAAAAATCTAGTTCTTTCAAATGGCAGTGAACACGTGCGGCATTAAAATAGCGAGTTTTTCCAAAAAAATCGCCCAGCTTCTGGGGGTTTCGCCCCTAGACTCCCGTCTGTGATACGTTTGAGGTACCCGCGCTAGTTCACTCGACACGTCTCCCAATTTACGCATTTTGACTTTGTAACTTTGGTAAACCCGACCACGGCTTCTGGTCTTCCGTTCTACGACATGTTTGTCCCACAAAAAGTTCCTTTTTCAAAAATTTTATGTAATTTGTGGAAAGTTGCATGTAATTTGTGGTTTGCCCCCACCTCCCCAATCATAAATCCTGGCTACGCCTATAGAAGGACAGGAAAAAGTTCATTTATCTCAAATCAATGAAAATGATATTACGAGATAATAACGCTGAAAATATTTTCTGCATTTTACCGTAAGAGTAGCAACGATGTTACCATCAGGGTTCCCACGCATATGTCAACAAAAAATTCCCTACTTTTTCCATACCTTAATTTGCTCAAAACAAACTAAGCTCTAGTCATCTGAAATACACAAAACTGCAGGTATTTTAACACAATCCAAAAACTAACTCAACCGAACTCAATTATCACATGGATGAAGACGAATAGATAGCCTATAGTAACGGACATTTCTTAATTGCTAAGTGATTGTTCATGGTGCTTAGATTGATGCAAGATGGAGGCAATGCGGCATAGTGGTTAGGCCACAGGCTCAATGGTCGTATCCAAGCGGCTGCTATCAGACGCGTAGCCAAAATTCGTAATGAGGAGGCTGTTTGGGGGGTCTGGGGACAAAGTCCCCAGCCGCCGGAGGCACTGGGGCAGAGTCCCCAGCGCTCAAAAATTTAGCATTTTTTTCCAAAAATAACTTAATTTTAGGACTATTTTGATAAAAAAAATAATGCTTTTAAAACGTGGCATAGAAATTGGCAGTGCAAACATGATTAAACTGGTTGCATAAATGAGCTATTTGGGAGGTGGCTAATGATAAAACTTACATGCTGGTAAATTATAAACTCGTATTGTTCAATAAAATTCACACGGAGTAATCCATTTCGTATACAGTTTACAAAAAATACTTGGTAGGGGGCTACTGAAAAGAAATTTGAGAGGAACGATCGGTAATTAACCAGTACTGAAAAGCCCCCCTCCCCTTATTCCTAAGTTTATAGCACCTTTGTTGATGACACCTATGTTTAGCATTTTCACACTAGCGATTAAATTTGATTGCTTAGTTTTGGCCATTTTTCAAAGTTTTTATTTGATTGTAATTTTGACAGATTAGCCCCCACCCCCTGAATATATTTTTCAAATCACTATCTAGTCGATTCCTGAGTATAAAACAGTCTCAGAAGAGCTAAAAACGTGGTATCTTTCTTATGCATTTTGGTCGACATGCCAGCTCCCCCCCCCCCCCCCCCCCGCTCTCCCTGGCTGCTATATCCACTACTAAAGGACTAGAATTCTTGATTTGGCAATGGTAAGCACTGGTACATTGGGAAACACTAATTTCTCGCACATTGTAGGCAATCTGGTTAACTTCGTTGTTAGTTGCTAAATATAACCACGCAGTAGGCAACCGGTACCGGTACTGCACTGGCTTATACTGTTCAAGCTTGTGAAATCTGAACTATGGGTCCTTTTTATTTGTAGGCTGGTAAACATAGAATAACCTAACTAAACTACTGGCTAAAGCGTAAGCTGACTAATCTTTAATGCGTAGGGTGAACAACTAATCTTTAATGCGTAGGGTGAACAACTGACAAACCGAGATACATACAGGTAGGCCTATACCAGACTAACCGCCGGGATTTGCAGAGCCTACTGCTATTTGCAGTGTTTGTGCCAAAGATATAGAATACCAGTACAGGTATAGTCTAGTAAATATATTCCCAGTAGCTCAACTGCTGGAACCAGTATGCTTTGCTACAAGGGAGCTTTTTCTTACAGCTAACCATAGGCCTAAGCAGAGTGCCTACTGCAGTCTAATACTGCTTTGGGCTTCTAACACATTATTAGCGTGTAGGCTAGTAAATCTCTCAACTTAACTTAAAAGTCATACATGGCCTAGGCAGACAGCCTCCTGTAGGCTATCAGTGCATTATTAACCAGGCTAATACCGGTACTGCTGTGGGCTATCAGCACATTATTAGCTCGTGGGCTAGTAAATCCTTCAGTTTTAACTTCAAACCCAAATATGGCCTAGGCAGACAGCCTACTGTAGGCTATCAGTGAATTATTAACGTGTAGTAGGTTAATAATCTCTGAACTTCATTCGATACAGCAGCTGTTGAAATAGCCTTCTTCTGTTTTATGCTAACCTTTTGCCTGCTGTCTGCGTGCGGTACCGTATGCTACGCTATTCTTCCTTTAGTGCTAGTAGGCTACTGGTATTTGCATTCTTGCGTTTGCTTAATCGTCTTTGATGTAATAATACTCTTTAACTACAGCATAATGATACTCTTAAATTAAAGTTTTGTTGAACTTGTATTGTGACAAAATAAATCGGCAAGACCACCGTTCCTGAAGCTTTAACCATGCTTTAACACAACACAGCCAGGTGTGTCATTAGTCATTACTATTTTTATGCGCTTAATACAAGTATAAGAAAGACAAACAGGATATTTAATATTCATTTCCTCCAATCGCGTTAGTTTCTACAAGGTGCAGTGCGCTATTTTTGCCAAACAGTTTTCCATCCTTATTCTATACTAGCACGCACTTTTCCGACTTTTTCCCGGTCGGGAAATGCCTTTATGAAATTCCCGACTTTTCCCGATCGTGGGAACCCTGTACCATAATCGTTTAATTTTAATTTCAGCTGGAATAAAGGAGTTAAAAAAACGAGTGGTCGGCCGGTTGTGATTAATTTCAATCGTTATGTCTGTATGATTAATTTATAACTTTATGTCGCAGCGATGGCAAGCCGCAGACACAACACAACATAGTGTCCTAAACACGAAACTGCTCGAAATCAAATGGACTTCTGCAAAAAAAGTTCTGAAACCAAGGGAGGAATGCACATCGTCAAAATTTTAGGAGTTCGCAATAAAATGAATTTATAAGTTCAAACAGGTAAAGAAGTAATCTTAGCATTGCTTTATATTAATGGCAATTTAGTTAGTCATTGAATTAATATTCTCTCCAAAATTGGCGTCAATTCACGGGAATAAATTTCATGGTAATTTACATTTCTTTGCAAAAAACTTCAACCAGACATTTTGATACGGATTGTTGGACTCGGATCGTTGCGAAGTGAACCAATATTGCTTGAAAAATCTTTACAAATTTTGCCAATTTCGGCCAAAGCGCCAGGTGTCAGGGCTGATTCTCTAGTTGTTTTTTAACTACTGTAGCTTCAAATCGTTCGCTAGTAATAAAAGCAGCAAGCCATGCTCAATTTTTGAAATTGCTTATAGCAAAGGATACACGAGTACGCTTACAGTTTTATGCTAAGCGTTAAAGTATCTCCCAGCATAATTTATCTTATAGAAAGAGGCTAGGATCATCACCTTTAAAGGTCTCTGCACACGCTAAAAATCTGCATTCTTGCATATCCTCTGCAAATTTCCATTGTTCAAGATCCGCTAATTTTTTCTTCAAATCCAAATACTCCACAGACTTTAAAACTTTGCCTTTGTTTGTACCGCCCATGACGTAAAGCCTGCTCCGCAAATTGTCCTCTTCTCTTCGCTGTACAACCACTGAGCAATGATGACATCGTCCGTCCGCCAAATCCTGCAAGGTAAAAACTATAGTAAAATCCTTTGTAATTACACAAATTTGATTGGAAATTAATATTACACAGCAAACTAACTGAAAGCAGGGGATTACGCATAGAACTACGGTACGATAAATTTCGAAAAGGATTGCTTGACTCGATAACTGCACGGTCCCTCGCAACCACCCCGTCGCCATCTTAAACAAATGTCGATTGATTCCTACTTCGTACTGCTACTGAGCAAACAATAAATTTGTCTTGTCTTAAAAAGTATTCTTCCGTACCGACCCGTTCTTTTTCAGTTAAGCAACATGCCGAATTACAGCTTACTAAAGATTTCACTATTAAAACCACCAGTTACAAGATTCAAATTCCAGCTTCACAAAAAAATTACACTATCGTACGTACAGCATAAAATTCTACAAGAGTTTTAATTTTTCTTTAGTTTTTGATGGAATTCTAGGTAAACTTTTAAAATAATTATGAACACAAATATTTCAAAAATTCGTACAAACAAATCGAAAGGGTTATTATTATACAGGGTGTCCACAAAGTCTTTAGACAATTAAAAAAATTTATTACAAAAACTTAAAAAACGTTATTCAAATACTTTTTTTGGCATATTATTCAGTTTTTATTAAAGTGTTTGCTAATATCGTTTTGTTTTTTTTATTTCAGAGATGATTTACACAAATAAAATACTTAATTTTCTAACTTTTGTAAAAATGTTTATACCCCCAGAAAAACCAGATTGTGTTTCTCGGTATATCGAAACGAATTTAATATTCAAACGCTAAGAAATTACACAACTAAATATGCAAAACAAACTCCAGCTCGTCAGTCGATTCGCAACTGGCATAAGCAGTTTATGGAAACGGGAACGGTGCTACATAAACAAAGGAGTGCAAGTCGAAGCACTTCTGAAGAAGACAACGAGTGTACTGGTCAGTCCACAGATGGAAACCGGTCGGGTCGAGATTCTTCGACCAGTGAGTCGAGCCGGTTGAAACACCGGTTAAATTCTCTTTTGTTGCAACCAAAAGACAGCTAAGCACCAACCGAAATATACATACATATTAAAAAAAAACTTTTTATAAAAAAACAGCACTAACAAACCACACCTTTTAAAAACACTTGTTGAATGGTTTCAAGCTGTGGCTAATATGCTGTGACCATCAAGACATGCACAACCAGGGGCGTATTTGGGGTGGCATTGTGCCATACTCTCCCCCACCCTTTGGTCCACGGTACAAAGCAAAAAAGTGCGAAATATACGTTAAAATCGCGTAATTAGATTATAATAAAGCATGCATGTGGAAGAGGCTTATGCTACCTGGAATTTTTGCATCATTTTAATCAGCTTGAGAGTAGAAGTGGCGCAGATTTCAGATTTTTTACTACATGCTAAAATCTTGCCGCTTTGAAAAGCTTTTTTCAACTTAAATTTACCACACTCTACACTGGGCAAGAAAGACATAGCTCTTATTTTTTTTATATCTATCGAACCATGGCTTGTTCTGAAGTAGCAGCATTTCTACAAACTGCTGGGCACATTATATTTCCAATATTTTCTAGCCAATGTCATAACAGTTTAGTGTTTACTGCTCGGCAAATTGCAAATAATCTGTCACCAATAGCTAAAAATTATTAACTTCTTTTCTCGGCCTTACGCATAATACCATCAGAAAGAACGTGTAATAATTTAGGTTGTGCCCTCCAGTTCTTTTTATGCTTATTTTGTGCTCGTTTTGTGCTGCTAAAGACTGGTCTTTTAAACGGAAATTTTACCTAAAAAGGTCTTAAATTTGAATTATTTTTGCAAAAAACGTAAAAACTTTTTTCGTTTTTTTTCTGAGACCCCCGTCCACAGTTGTAAGTCGGGCCGGGATTTTCGGGTCGGGCCTAAGGTTGACAAACATTTTGGGCTTAATTCGGGCTTGAGACGTACTTTTTATCTTAGGTGCACAAAAATAAAATCAAAATAATTTGGCAACATTGCTTAATTTTTCAGACCTAACTTAATTTTCGGTTTTCTTAGGGCATGATTTCAGCTTTCAAATTAGTTTTTGGGTTCGGGCCTCAACTAGTCGGCCCGTTTACAACTCTGCCCCCGTCCGGAGTCAAAAATTTTAACATCTCATCCATGCTCCCCCTTTTTGAAAATTTTTCATTAGATACATTGAACAGTAAACAAAAACCTTCTGTAACTAAACCGGTCAAACGGCCGGTCAACCGGCGTAGATTTTGAAATTTACCGGTCGGGTAGGGTCGAGAGAATCCTGACCGGTTCCATCTCTGGGTCAGTCATTTAGTCGTAGTCCAAGAAAGTCCATCCACACTGCTTCCGTTGAGCTGTAAGTGCCTAGATCAACAATTTACAAAGTTCTCCATAAAAGGATGAGCAGTTTCTACATGAGCCCCCTTTGCATATTTAGTTGTTTAATTTCTTCGCCTTTGAATATCCGATATGGTTTTGATATACCAAGAAACACATTCTGCTTTTTGTTGCGGTGTAAACATTTTTATAAAGGTAAGAAAATCAACCATTTTATTTATCTAAATCATCTCTGAAATAAAATAAAACCATATCAGCAAAAACTTTTATAAAAACTGATTAACATACCAAAAAATTATTTGGATAACGTTTCAAATTTTTGTAATAAATTTTTTAAATTGTCCAAGGACTTCGTCGACACCCTGTATTATTCTCCAGCATCATGGAGAAGCATGCATTCTACAAATCCTAATCATCATAGCAACCAAAGAAAGCTACGTACCGGCAGAGAAATCACGTCCTTTGATGCTAATATAATGGCATGTTGTTTAGTTGACTGCCCACCAGTAACAATTGGCTTTCCAGTTGCTGCGGAAAAATATACATGTACCAAAAATTATAACAGAAACTTGACTCGAATTTAGTGTATGGATAACTGGTTGGTATACTACACTGTATAACCGACTAATTTTCCACGTGGATATTGCCATTACACTGCGATCGATGGTAGAAAGCAAAGACGCAGACTGCTAATGTGCAATTGTGCATACACAACACACGTTCTACATAAAGATTTACAGATGCTCTTATTCTTCCTAAACTGAGTAAAAAAACTCAGCAATGCACAGAGAAAAAACTCAAGTTAAAATTTATTTACTATTTTATGTAGATTGTCAGTGGGTATAGCACGGTACAACAAACAGTTTGGTGTATCTATCTTTAAGTTAATTGTAAAGTATGCAATAGCCGGAAACGAAAAAGGTCGACCAATAAAAATTCAGCATATACCAAAAAATGTTCGAACTTTTCACATCGTAACTGTTGCTATTTTTCGAATTTAACCTGGTAGTCTGTAGACAAACTTAAATGTGCCAAAATCATTAAAAAAAAAAACTAAAAAAGTGCTACTAGTGACTTATTTTGTATGAGCTTGAAAATAAAACTTTCATTAAATCAAAATTAAACCTTTTATTTTACTCGCGGTATTACGCCAAGCGTGCAACAGTTTGCGGAACCCATCTTCGCATCATTGCGCTCCGGCAACACAGACCGTTTCGAAAAATGTCGCAGCGGTGGAGAGCCCTTGGCAACACTGTTTCCAAATTGACCGGCCCAAGATTTGAACCTCCTGCTCCATTGACGAACGCGTTACAGCTTGCCGAACCGGCCGATATTTAATGTGATTAAAATTTTATCTGATTCAAAAATTATTTTCTAGCAATGCGTTCAAAATTTATTTGAAGCATCACTCTGCAAGCAAAATATTGACTTTTGTATATCCCCTCCCCCCTAAAAATGTGAACAAAACTTAAAATAAAAAAATCAGGTTTTAATAAAAAAATCGATTTATTAGATTTTTGAAAAAAATCTTGATTTTTACAATTCCTGATGGTGAGTCATGCCAAAAAAAGAGCCAGATTACAAAAGAACCGCGTCAATCAGAACAAATACATGCCGACAAAAGCATATCGTTAACAACAAGCTTTTTGATTTCCACGATTTTGCCGTAATTTGAAACTGTGCTGGCATGACTCAACAATAAGCAGGTAGTGTGTGGGGTAGACAGGTGGGCAGGTGGCTGCTTGACTCGAAGACCGAAAGGTCCTTTCGCTGTCTCCTGGCCAAGGCAACTCGGTGAATAAAAAATGTAATTACAACTACAAAAACCACCGAAATTTGGAAATATAAGATGTCAATTGTCTAATTGTGTATTTACTAGAGGTTTACGTAGGTCACAAGACAAGGTATGAAAGGACAAGCTCCAAAACAACTGATTTTATATGTTTCTTGTAAATTTAATGCAGTTTGATATTATACGTTCAGTCGCAAAGACATGTAATCTTTAACACACTACATTAGATAGCTCATAAATGAGTTCCGACTTTTGAGTACTACAATTAACCACGTTCAGGTTTTTAACAAAACCTTTAGATAAAAACTGGTTGTAGTAGTAAGCCTACTGCTGTTCTAAACGGAATCAGGACACAGTAGGGTTAGGGTTGACAGTGAGCGAATTTGGGTTCTACTATGCGACATCATGCCTACTCTGTCTATCCAGAAAAACCTAACCTCAGTCAACATGCCTACTATGCCTGTTTAAAGCAACCCGCAGGGATGTCGTTTAAAGCAACCGGCAAATTCTGATCACACTCATACTTGTAAACATCTACCAGAACCAGACGATAGATTAGCAAAAGCAGATCTCCGGTAAATTTCAAACATTGAGCGGAGAATGTAGATAAAAACGAATAGGTAAAATTCCTGTATCATATAACAGCCAAATAACAGTTGTTGTTGTTTTTTTTTCAAAGAGCGTTTAAACAAAAATTTTTACAAAAAATTAATTTCTTCCTTATTGTATTTTTTCAAAAAAAAAAAAAAAATTGTTTTCCACTTCTTGTTCGCTAATTTTTCTTTCCTAAGCCAAACGTATGCAATCTCCAGCTCGCGGTCTCAAATTCTGCGGACACGGGCACGAGTTTCTTCTGTAATCTTGGCACATTTACCGAGCGGCGTTACGTTTTATGGTTATTTTTAGTCTACGTGTACCAAACAATACACTGTAGTACAAAGTTTTTCAGGAACTAAGGATTCATCTCCCCACAGTTTCCTATTTATGATCGTTACACGTTGTTGTAAGTAAAGTAAAAACAATCTTGAAATGGATAGTTTTAAGTTTAATCGCTACATCTTGTTGTAAATAACTTGTAGTAAAACAATGTTAAATTCTTGCGTTTAACTTCTTCAGAAACGTACAAAGAACTTTTGAGGTAGTGCAGGATTGTATGCTGCTTCAAATTAATGTTTTACTTTCGAATCATTTTGTAGTGTGAGTTGAATTAGCATGCAAAAATTTACATAAAAATTGTCAAAAATGGTTGTCGAGTCTGCAGCCACTTCTAATTCAACTAACACTATACAAATAATCCGAAAGTAAAACAGTAATTTGAAGTAGCATACTATCCTGTACAACTTCAAAAGTTCTTTATGCAATTATGAACAAGCTAACAGCAAAAATTTGACATTGTTTTTACTACAAGTTATTTACAACAAAATGTAACGATTAAAAATATCCATTTAAACATTGTTTTTGTTTTATTTACAACAAGGTGTAACGGTCATAAATAGGAATCCGTGGGGAGATGAATCCTTATCTCTTGAAAAAATTTGTACTACAGCATATTGTTTAGTGCAGCCGTACAGTTAGACTTAAAATAACCATGAAACGTCACGTCTGTGCGCCGCAAAATTTGAGACAGCGGGCTGGAGATTGCATACGTTTGACTTAGGAAAGAAACTTTGCGAACATGTAGTGGAAAACAATTTTTTTTTTTTAATTGAAAAAAATACAATAAGAAAATCAATTTTTTCTAGTAAAATTTTGCCTGAAAAACGCTTTTTCGGGAAAAAACTGTTATCTAACAAAAATTTTGGTATTTCAAAAAAAAACTTTTGTAATACTGTTTTTTATTAAAAAAAACAGATATTTTTTCAAATAGGTATTTAAATTAAAATTTTTTTTGGAAAAAAATTTTTTTTGGAAAAAACTTTTTTTGAATTTTTTTTTAGCTCTGGTGCATAAAAGTCCTGGCGTATAACAGTCTCGGTGCATAATCGTCCGCGCTTAATATATAAGTCCCGGTCGTGAATCAAATAATGAAGTTCGCCGAATGGTGGTTGCGTCGCGGATATCTAAAAAAATATCAAACGAGTATCTAGTAATTAGTATATCCTTAAGATACACTTACTCAAATCTTTTAGTGATGAACCCAAGCACTTTTTCAAAGTCATTTCAAAGTAGGAATCGTCGTAGGGGGGATACTGTATTTTCTGAGCAATTACCGATGCTTCCTTTTCAACCTTATCCTTCAGCCTAGCATCTGACCAGTTCTCCAATTCTTCCCTGACTTAAAACATTATAACAGAAACATCGATGATAAAATAGTACTCGTTTACTCAAAATCAGCAATGAATTATAAAAAACAACTAAAGTTATTTAAATTTTTATAAAAAAATTTTTTTTTAAATCGATTTTGATCTCAAAGGACTTTTGTCAGTTTCTTATTCGAATTGAATGCCTATACTGTATTCCGCAAAATCGTTACTTTGTACTTTTTCGGTTTTTGGTTTGATTCTCAGGATGTACTCTTTAAAAATAGAAGCATTAATCCACACTAATGTAAAAATCATACAGATAAATGGCTGCGCAGTGTTGAACTATCAAGCCTTTCTTCAGCAAATTTCATTTTTGTAAACAGAGTTTTTTCAACATTGCCGTGTGTGCGAACTGTCAATAGCTAATTTCGGGAGCATAAGCACTTTCACCAAAGAGAAAAAGAACTTTGGTAGTCGGTACAAATAAGTGATGCTCTTATATAACCATAGAATAATTTCTGGACCTAAATTTTTCAAGAAACTACAACGCGACATCGCAAGCGGTATCTGGGGACTTCGCGGCATTATCCAACGTTTATTGAACTTTATTAAGCTTTGCTATAGTGATCCGATTGCTTTGAATAAATTTTGTAAAAAATGTAGTCGTTGATAGTCAGATCAATGAATAATTTAAATGCAAAATAATTAACGAAATAACAATTATTAAACAAAAAAATTTGTATACTGTAGAACATTTTTTTTTGCAATTTGGCTATTTAAAATGAGGCAACATAATCAGCTTAAATTTATTTAAGAGCCAGATGCCTTCATCAAAAGAGCCATATTAAGCCCGCGAGCCATAGGTTTCCAACCCCTGATTACAAACTGATTATGACCTGATATGCGAATGCGGTCCTGCAATAATCATTCCTTTGTCTTGCTTTTGTAATGTAACGGTAAAGTTCGTTTTTGCGTTGACAAACAGCTGAAAGCAAATATCATAAGCTAGTACAAATGTGAACAAATAGGGAGTCAGTCTCCAGTATCCACTTAACAAAGAAAGTTCAAACTTAATACATACAGTAAACAGTAGCGTAGCCAGGGGGGGCGGGGGGGGGGGGGCTATAGCCCCCCCATTGGCCTGCCGACCAAAATGCAGAATAAGGAAAATACCACGTTTTTTGCACTTCTAAGACTCTCTTTTGCACTGGATTAGACTAAAAAATGATTTAAAGAATAGTTTGAAACGTTTATTTGGGGGGGGGGGCTAATGGACTGCCGACCAAAATGCAGAATAAGGAAAATACCACGTTTTTAGCACTTCTAAGACTGACTTTTGCACTGGATTAGACTAAAAAATGCTATAAAGCATAGTTTGAAACGTTTATTTAGGGGGGGGCTAATAGACTGCCGATCAAAATGCAGAATAAGGAAAATACCACGTTTTTAGCCAGTAGCGTAGCTAAGGGGGGGGGGCACGGGGCTATAGCCTAGCCCCCCCCCCATTGACATGTCGACCAAAATGCAGAATGGAAAAAACACTACATTTTTAACACTTTTGAGATTGTTTTATGCACTGGAGTGGACTAAATAGTGATTTAAAACATTTTTTGAAACATATGTTCAGGGGGGGGGGCTAATTTGTCAAAAATAAAACCAACAAATAAATAAAAACTTAGAAAAATGGTAAGAAATAATCAATCAAATTTGATCGTAAGTGTAAAAATGCTGAACATAGGTGTCATCAACAAATATACTATAAACTAAGGAATAGGGGGGGGGGCTATTCAGTATTTGTTAATTACCAATCAATTCTCTCAAATCTCTTTTCATCAGCCCCCCCCCAACTATTTTTCTCTATAAACTGTATACGAAATAGATTACTCCGTGTGAGTTTTATTGAACTATTCGATATTATAATTTGCCAGCATCTAAACAAGAGAACTAACATTTCATCATTAGCCACCTCCCAAATAGCCCATTTATGCCACCAGTTTAATCTTGTTTGCACTGTCAATTTCTAAGCCACGTTTTAAAAGCATTATTTTTTAATCAAAATAGCCCTAAAATGAAGTAATTTTTGCAAAAAAAATGCAAAATTTTTGAGCGCTGGGGGCTCCGCCCCCACACCCCCGTGCCTCCGGCGGCTGGGGGCTTTGCCCCCAGACCCCCAAAACAGCCCCCCCATTGCGAATTTCTGGCTACGCGCCTGACAATAAACCGTGGCAAAACCCATCAGCAATGGTATTTTTTTATCCGGTTAAATGCGAAATTATATCCAAATATCAGATGGTAAAAAACTCCCGGTAAATCAATATTCGGATAATCCAACCCTAATTAACACGATCTTTCGGGCTAATCATTGTC
The DNA here is from genome assembly GCA_963965965.1 of Trididemnum nubilum. Taxonomy (NCBI): domain Eukaryota; kingdom Metazoa; phylum Chordata; class Ascidiacea; order Aplousobranchia; family Didemnidae; genus Trididemnum; species Trididemnum nubilum. The sequence goes on along the minus strand of OZ014481.1, from coordinate 39,050,791 downwards.
CAACACGTCATTGCCAAGTTTGGCATGTTTCATCTTTTTCTAATATTATCCTACCAGTGTTCTTAAAATTTGACATGCCTTGCTGTAGTACTTCGTATTCAGAATTTAAAAATTTTAAGGGACCCATTTGGCATGGTCTCCACCATGTGGCCGACCAAATGTTGCTATCTATCTTTGAATTATATTAACCTATCCAATAGATTTAATTCGTTTAGATTTTGTAGTTAATGGGGGGATGTGTCAACATAATTCGATGACCCCAATAGTTTGAGATCCTCAATATTTTTTCAAATCAAATTTTTACCTATCTTGAAATTTTTATTTGTCTAGCTTTAGTGGTTGAAAATTTTGAAGGACCCGTTGGAGGAAGACTCTCCAATTGCGGCACCTAGTCATATTTTATTTACCTATTCTGATTCTATTTTTCTTTTATATTTACCTATTCTGAAAGTTTCATGTGTCTAGCTTGAATGGTTGAAAAGTTTGAATTTTGAAGGACCCAATTGAGGAACCCCGATTTTGATACCTCAAATTTCATTAAATTTTATCTTTTCTTGATATTTGCCTATCCTGAAAATTTGATGTGTCTAGCTTAAACAATTAAAAAGTTTGAATTTTGCATCCTCGTTTGCAGGAGACCCCCTAATGTGGTACCCCCAATTTTTGTTAGGTTTAGTTTATTTTTAATATCTATCCGTTCCGAAAATTTAAACTATTTAGTTGGAGAGGTTTTAAAGTTCAAAATTTTGGAAGACCCGATTGAGCTGGATCCTCCCAACCTGGCACCCCCGATTTTAGTCACACACTAGTCCTCCCTGATATCTTCAATCGCTCAAACTCTGAATACAGTGCTACAGTGGTTTAAAAGTAGATAGCCGGAGAAGACGAAAACCGAAAAAAAAGTAAGAAAAAAGAAAAAAAATATTAAATTTGGGGTAAACGAACATAACCAAAAAAAGGCGATTGATAGTGCTCTCAAAAATCACAAATCACTTTCCATTAAAATCGGTATTTACCGAGATATATCGATTCAAAATCGTCGACTTTCTGCCCATTTTCGGCCTGTAAAACCTTGGTCAAGTGACCGAGCGCCCCCAAACTCTTGTTTGCATAAACCATTTATAAGCACCCGCATTGTGTACAAATTTCACCTTCGCACGCCAAGTGATATTTGAGTCATAGGCGAATTAATAAATTTTCAAGCCAAAAATCGCCGTTTTTTGTGTCTCAATTCACGATCATGTGACCTAGGATCCCCAAACTTCGCACACATGACACTTTTATTAATTCTTATGTTGAGTTCAAATTTCAACTTTCTTGGTTTTATTGTTTGCCAGTTATGAGCAAATCAATTCTCATCTGCCAAAAATCGCAAAACAAAGGTGCTACGAGCTCACGCGAAGTCCCAATTAAACAAAAAAGGCGGGTTAACGATTATGAACGTATGTAGCAATACCACTTTAGCAAACTACACTTTTCTGTTGATTTTCAAAAGCAAGCAAAGTGAGCAAACTGAAGACAAATACTACTCAAAAAATATTTAAAAAAAAAATCAAACTCGACGAGGCCAATAACCAGCCTAAAAACAAAGTAAAAAGTTTCACATCAAAAACCTTTTGTTTGGCAACTTTATAGTCATGAAAGATCAGGATTAGATCACAGAGCTGAGTACAAAACATGGAATTAAAGCACAAGTGCAGAGCTGGTTCTACATGCACATCGTGCAATCAGAATATAATTTGGAAAAAAGGTGCAGCCAAACCCTAAAACATGCATATGAAAAAGGAAGACAGTAAATGCCTTTTGTAGATTTTTCAGGCACATTAAATCGGTTACAGGTAAACGATAGTGGTAAAGCCTTTGTTGACTTTGATACGACAAATTGACTACTTCAGATTTTTATGTCTTCGTTCTAAAAGCATAGTATTTTATAAATACTGTAGCTCAATATTTATAAATAGTTTAATAATTTTAAACACATTTTAAAAATCAACAACTTTTCAAATTGAAGCTAAAGAACTGCAAATTTAATTTCGGTTTTTATCCCAGCGATCCCAAACTACATACCAACGGCCTATTTTTCAGGCTGTTCCAGACCGAAAAATCATCAATTTTTTCAATCTGACTCAATAGGAGCCTTAGTAAGTGATCAAACAAATATTTTACTTGACAGTAGCAGAATGAGCAATCAAGTGAATTACAGCATCATCAGTTTAGCAAATACTGACTGTCTGATAAAAATGTAGCGGTGAAATTTAGAAAATCGATTCATCATGAGACTGACTCCTCATGCTCTGTGATCCCCTGTATTCAGCCAACTGGGTAATTATGAAAGTATCGTATAGTTGAGTAGCAATTAATGTTATCAAGAGCTAGCTTTATCTTTGGCCATTGACCTACCTACACTTTTCGTAAATGACTTAACCAATTCGAGCCACTGTGACCAACTAAAGTTTTAAAAAATTAACATAATTTTGCATTCAAGCCCTTCATTCATGAATGAATGAATTCAAGTCCTAAAAAAAACCTTGCAATATTAAGCAAAACTGACTGAATATTTTTTGGAAAATGACCAACAGTGTTCCCAAATTTGGATAATTGTCCGGAAAATTTAAAAAAAAACAAAAAACAGGTCAAGAGCGCAATGATTAACAATAACATATCTACTTTCTGCAGTTGACATTCTTTTTCCTGGATCAGTGTCCCAACACTTGTCTACCATTCCCTTCCAACGCATCAACAAAACTTTGCTTTCGATATTTTCATTTGTTTCTTTTTCTACCATTTTTCCCAAAGCAGTTGGCCTCATGTCAGGCCTCGCTATGAAGGCCATCTCTTCACGTTGATTGAATGCAACATTCTCTCTTGTTATGAATTGATAAGCAATAAAAGCAAAACTGAAAATCAAAACGGAGTTTTGTAATCTTTAACAATGCAGTATTAAAGCAGCTAAAATGGTAAAGGAAGTCTTTTAATCTCTGATGAGATGGCACGACTTGGTACAAACCAATCCGTTAATAAACAAGGAAGTTTGGGTGAAGGCAAAGGGATCTTTTTATGCAATTATCGATAACATTTGGGTATGGAAACTTACATTAATATCATCAACAAAAAAAATTGATGATGTTTGTGAGCATTATTTATCAGTAATTTAATGTATGACCTCATGGGGAAATCCCCTTCCATCCTTTTTCGTGGATATCTTAAGGGTCAAGTCAACTGGCCTCGAACAAACTGACCGCCAAACAAAGTCATCTTCGGTCCATCTGACCGCCAAATCGTATTTCGAGCTGCTATTAGGTACGAAATAATGAAGTTCTAAAAAAACCCTTAGTGCGCCATGAAAGTACTATTAGCTAATTGTTAGTTTTTTTGCCACCGGTGTTGTTTGTTTGCATTGCGTGACGCGAGAAAGCATAGAAAAGTAATTCACAAAATGACAAAATCATAGTTAATACAAAATTAAAAGAGATAAAGCATTAACAAAAAAACTAAGTAAAGAACTACAAAATATGCTACAAAGAAATGAGCTTATTGTTTAGTTTTTTTTGTTTTTTTAGATTTAAAGCTGTTTATTGCGTTGTGTGGAAAATACAGAAAACTAATCGCTGAAATACAAAATATAAAAATCGTGATTAATGACGGGCAGTATCAAATATTTTTTATATATCAGAGTGTTTTACCAAAGCAATGGGCTACGAAAATTACACTAAAAATGTGGAACGAACCACCATTGCAACATTTTTTAATACCTACTATACCATATGTAATCGCAAACTTAACTTTTTCCAGCGTGTATTGCCGTAATCAAAAATTGAATGCAAAATTATTTTCTTAAAAACAGAATTAAAATTATATTAAAATAATTAAAATCATTAAAAAGGATTGAAACGGAAATCGACTCATTGAAGAGGCTCAGCCAAAGATTCCACCTAAATTACAAAAATAGTTAAAACTCCTGTGTAAGGTGCTTGCTATAAATCTAAACTACAACTTGCAACTGATATCTTGTATAAATATCGACCAAAACTATACAAAATTTTTAAACATCAAGTCTACTAGAGCCATTTAAATTTAGGCACAAATGTATTACACATGTTTAGTTAAGCATTACTTTGGTAATCCAAAAATTTTCAATTATGTCCAATAGGCTCGGGTGTATTTTTTCTACAAATTACTCTGTATAGCAACTATGCACGCTAGGCTTTGCATTAGTCTAGATTTTTTTGATGTTTATTGTAGTAGTGAAATCCAAAATCACCCCATTTCTGGAACAGGTACGTAAACTACAAAATGTCAAATTCTGTCAAAGCCAAGTCAATGAATACTGCAAGGACAGTTCAAACTATTTCAAAGATCTAATTGAATGGCAACAACACGCTGCACCTAAAACTAACCAACAATTACATATAGTTGCAGCCCGATGACGTGGTAGCCTTATATCTAGCGTTGACCGTTCAGTGCGTAAATGCGCACTCAAAGAAGCCATTAAAAACCACATATACTAACTGGAATCAATGCTGCCAAATCTACGCTTATCAAAGTTGGTTATAATTTGCTCTGATCTCGGATCAATGAGCTCTCTTCAGTTGGAGACATCAAAAACAGCAGCTAATTAGTAGGATGTGTTCTACCTGGAAAAGTAATCATTTCGATCTACGATATAAACGCGTAGACAAAAGCGCCCAGAATATAAGGGCTCAGGGGCATATGGGCACTGGGACATAAGGGCGCAGAGACGTAACTCTGCAATCTTTACTAACATTTTCGTGCTTCGGAAAAGAATTATGAAATCAAAGAAATAAAATCGCTCAATTTTTCAAATAAATTGCAGCAAGTAAAACTTAAACAAAAACAAAAAAACGGTTGATTTCTCCGGATAATGACTGCCTTTAGCACAACACATGCCAGGAACGTCCGGTAAGGTGAGGCAGGTGAGGCCTTGCCTAACCTGTAGAGTAGTATAAGGAAAACAAAAATAAAGTATATAATTAAAATAAAATGTTTTCACACAAATCAAAATATTTATGAAAAACTTGATTAATTTTTAGCATATGTACTTTTCTGTGTATTGACAGCTTCTATGTTATGTTTTACGCATGAAAACGCCCAAACTATTCGGTGTATTAATTGCTATCTCTACGGCGTGCCATTGAGCATCGCTTCAAATATGCGAAATGAGGCATTGTCGATGGTGCCTCACTTCAGCCAAGCAACTTTAAATTAGAAAAAGTTAAAGCAGTTTTTTGTGGTCTTTCGGTCATTGCGAAATTAAACAAATTACTTTTGTAATGAAATAAAAACGATTTAATACGAAGAAATGAACTAAAATGGAAGAAAATTTAGCCTCAAAACTGAGAGACTTTTCTAAACTAAGTTTTTAATATAAACTTGAAGTTATAACTAGACAAACAATTTAAAAAATTTGCTCTAGACATCAATACGAAAGAACCCCTCGTTTCAGAAAGAGTACTGTAGACCCGTACTCAAGAAAACAGTGGCTGCGCCGTAAAAATCGTCATTTTTGCTTTCATGTGTTTTAACGAATAATAATGTTGGGCAGGCGCGTAGCCAGAAATTCGCAATGAGTAGGGCTGTATTTGGGGTCTGGGGGCAAAGCCCCCAGCCGCCGGAGACACGGGGGTCTAGGGGCGGAGCCCCCAGCGCTTGAAAACTTTGCATTTCTTTGCAAATATAACTTAATTTTAGGGTTATTTAGATAAAAAAATGCTTAGCCTCAAAGTTAAAAGTTAAAACGTGGCATTGAAACTGACAGTGCAAACATGATTAAACTGGTTGCATAAATGGGCTATTTGGGAGGTGGCTAATGTTAAAATTTTAGTTCTCTTATTTAGTTGCTGGTAAATTATAAAATCGTATAGTTCAACAACACTCACATGGAGTAATCTATTTCGCCCACAGTTTATAGAGAAAAATAATTGGGGGGGGGGGCTAATGAGAAGAGATTTGACAGAAATGATTGGTTATTAACTAATACTGAATAGCCCCCCCGCTATTTCTAAGTTTATAGTATGTTTGTTGATGACACCTTTGTTTAGCATTTTTACACTAGCGATCAAATGTGATTGCTTATTTTTGGCCATTTTTCAAAGTTTCCATATATTTGTGCGTTGTATTTTTGACAAATTAACTCCTCCCCTCCTTGAATATATGTTTTAAAAGCTGTTTTAAATCACTATTTTCATCCATTTCAGAGTATAAAACAGTCTCAAAAGTGCTAAAAACGTGGTATTTTTCTTATTCTGCATTTCCGTCGACTTGCCAATGGGGAGGGGGGCTATAGCCCCTCCCCCCGCAGCTACGCTACTGATGTTGGGACTGAAACCGGGTTTTAGTGACTTAAAGAATTTGCCAAGAAGCCTTAGCAAGCACGAAAACTTCAAAAATGTCACATTCAAAGTCAAATAATAGGCAACCTTTATAGATTTTCGAAATTTTAAAAATTGATTTGGCTTTAAGTGAACACCAGAGATTAAACAAATAATTAATTATCGAAAAATTTGGTCTTCGTTTAATGACAATGAAAACAGTTATTGGCTAGTCATTTATTGTCTGAAATAATTTTTTTGCAAACATGAGCATGAAAAAAAATTGTGCCTTACCAACCAGAAGCCCCACCGCACGTCATTGCATGTGATTAGAAAACGCTTTTACTTCGCAGTTCGCACCGAGATAAAAGACTAATTATTACAGTTTGCTTGCAGATTACAGTAAGTGCAACCCTTAAATGATTGCGTGTGAAAACAATTGCTGACCTGTTCGGCATCTTTTATTTATTTGAAAGAATAAATTTTGAAACCCAACTCAATGTAAATTTTCAACAAAACTCGACTTTAATTCGAAAAACGCTCAAAACTTGACTTACAAAAATTAAATAAAATATTCATTAAAAAACAATCACGTTTGTTTCTTCGATTACATAATTATTTTCCGAAACACCAAAATGTTAGCGCATATTGCAGATTTACGTCCCTGCGCTCTTGTATCTGTGACCTTATGTCGGGTATCCGTAATCATTCAACACAACAGCCACTTCTGCAAACCAAAAGCAGGCATAGTCACTGGCGAGTAGGTGACAACAATTTTGTATCTGTGGCGAATATTATGGCAGAGTTTGTAATCCAATCCTTTGTATCTTCTCTTAACCAAGCTTAAACCTTAAGGTTTTCAATGGAGTGATATTTCAAATCGCTACGGAGAAAACAATAAGCTTTTCAAGGTTGTTTATTGTGGCGTGATCCGTCACTGATATTTGCGGCAAAACCGATTATACGTTTCTGAGTAAAAAAAAAAAACAAGCTCAGCGTAAAAGCGCAGTTTGCCACCAAATTCTAGGTTACCAAGAATATTATTATACTGTCTTATTTTGCAAACTGAGAGTGTATTTTTAATCAAAAACTAAAATGTGACATCGCAAGCGATATCCAAGGACTTCGCGAAAGCATCTATCTATCTTTACTAAGCTAAAGAACTTCACTCTACCTTAAAATTAGCGTTCCAATTGCATTAAGCGTGTTTATGGTTGCTGATAGTCATACCTGAAATACATCGCTTTCGAATATCATAATGTTCCACTAACTTGATCAGGTTTAAGGTCAGCAGCTTTTGAAAGTTTAAATGTCTAGAAAAAGTATCTATAACATGTCAATCGAAATTTATAACTCGGCTTAGTTTTCGTTTAAACTTTCAAGGAGTTTGTTGCAATTTTCACTTGCCATGGCAGCGCAATTCTTAAAATTGCGGTGATAAACAAAACCCTCGTAAAAACAAATATTTCGACAGCAACCGTTTCCTCCGATTATGGCAACAAAAACAACATTCACTGTAATTAGTATTTGGAACAAAACTCTCTGATCTAAAAATGCCAATATGGTTTTCGGATTTTGTAACTTATATTATCTTAAGATGCACAGAGCTGGACAGCGCTGTTTCGAGCTTTTAGCTCTCATCGGCAGCCCTCAGCTTCTCTGACAAAGTTATTCCCCAGCTGTTGTGGTTTTTTTATTACAAATTTACGACAAACAAACAGTACACAACATGTCACAATCGTTTTCAATGTAAATCAATTTTAATCTTTTTATTCTTTAATTGAAGGTATTCCCCAGCTGGACTAGACTCTTGGCCGAACTGGACAACCTAGCTGGACAAGACTCTTGGCCGAACTGGACAAACCTTAAGGGCTTGCACAGCGGCAGAGGCTTTCTAGGGAATAAACGATTTTTCACTTGTGGTACTTAAAAAACAAGTGAAAAAATCGCTGAACCCTTGTAGTAAGGATAGCCATAGGCTATCCCTACCACAAGGGTTCCCCTTGTGTGACCACGGAAATCATAACCGACAAGTTTGACGTCCTTCGTGGTCGACTCCTGGGAAATCATAACGACTTCCACTGGCAGTTATATGGCCAGATCAACCACCAAGTGGAAGTCGTTATGATTTCCCAGGAGTCGACCACGAAGGACGTCAAACTTGTCGGTTATATTATCTTGACCAGAAATTTGACACACTATCCTAAATATCAAATCTTCATCCTCAACCAGCCCATTGCACTATTGTTTTGCGAAGAATCTTATATAAGCACATGTATGAACAGTTCCACTGATTTTTCTCAAAATTGAGAACTGAATCAAAACAATGCCTGCCTTAGCAATTAGCATGAAAAAGATACGTACACAAGCAGAATTTAGAAAAAAAAATCAAATTCTTATATATCTATAAATGATATTGCAGAGTCCACGGTAACTTTACGATCACTTCACATTCAAAACTAATATTAATTTACTCCACTCTATGCTTTCCAGAACCCTAGGTGTAACGTTTAAAGTCAAACAACTTTTTACCAAAAGTTATCTACTTCTTTTGCACCTTACGTTCTTTTAAGTTCAATTTAATACTTTGCGGTTATTCGCTCTCAAACTTTACAGATCTCAAAAAGTTATCAAAATAATCAAGTAACTTCAATCAAAACGATCATATAACAACGCTGAAACTCGGCACTGTTTTGGAGTTTCTGAAGCGGTTTTTAAAATTCCAGCGACTTCAAGCAAAATATTACTACATCAGCCAAACTTAACACTAACCACTGCCAGAAATATGCACGCATTTTACAGTTATTCCTATTCTGAGAACGCTTTTTAGCATTGCGACCGAACGACCAATATATGGGATAATTGTACAGTATTATATTGTATTACATCCATTATTGCGAACCAAAGCTTTGTTAATAAAATTGTTCAAAAACTTTAAAGAGCAGGTAGAACGTTTTCTTAACGTCACAGGTGACAGTTTAGTCAAAAACTCGGCCATCCAACTTAAATCTACCAAAGCCATTAAGCTCAAGTACTTGAACGTCCTAAATGTCGAAGTAATCCCATGAGTTGGACTCTTCTACTTTTGAGTGATACCAATTCATTGTGAGAATTCATCTTATAGTTTTGAAAATCCATTTGAGTGCTAATTGTCAAGCATAGCATCTTGAAATTAGAATGTTTTATCTTTTCCGTATATTAGCCCACGGTACTCCTAAAATTTGATATGACTAGCTGTAGTAGGTATCTGGTAGTTAAAAGATTTTGAAATTTAAAAGGGCTTATTTGGTACGATCTCCTCAATATGACCTACCCAATTTTGCAACCTTTAATTTTTGATTTATATTAACCTATCCAATAGATTTAGTTTGTTTAGCTTTTGTAGTTAATGGGGGAGGCGTCAACATAATTGGAGGATCCCTATAGCATGGCATCCCCAAATTTTTCATGTTACATTTTTCCTATCTTGAAAATTTTATTTGTTTAGCTTGAATGGTTAAAAATTTTGAAGAACTCGTTTGAGGAGGATTCCCAATTATGGCACCTGAAATTAGTCATATTTTATCTTTTCTTTATATTCAGCCGTTGTGAAAGTTTTATATGTCTAGCTTGAATGGCTGAAAAGTTATATTGTAAGTTTCTGTTATACAGTATTTGCTAATCCTGAAAGTTTCATAAATGTGTCTAACTTAAATGGGTAAAAATGTTTAATTTGGCAACCTCATTAAGGGAGAACACTACAATGTGGTACCCCTAATTTGGTCAAATTTTATCATTTCTTCATATTTGCCTATCCTGAAAATTTCATGTGTCTAGCATAAGCAATTAAAAAGTTTGAATTTTGGCATTCTCATTTGAGGGGGAACCCCAACGTGGTACCGTACCCCCAAACTTGTCATGTTTTATCTTTCACACATAGTTACCTATTCTTAAAATTTTATCTGTCTAACATAAGTGATTAAAAAGTTTGAATTTCGGCAGTTCCGTTTGAGGGGAATTCCTTGATTTTGGTACCCCCAAATTTTGTCAAATTTTATTTTTTGTTGGTTCATATTTATCTTTAGTAGTCTACAGTATGATCCATCTTCGGATAGTGGTTTAAAAGGAAAGAGTGATAGACATAGGTGTCGATTTTGGGGGGCCAGGGGGCGGTACCCTTGGGTCTAACACTGAAGGGGGCGAAATATGTCTGACCCCTCAGTTTTCTGGCAAGTAATACCCTCTTGGTAACAAGAAATAAATTCCGGACTGAAATAGATTTATTAAGTTTAACCAAACTTCGCAAAAACACTTCGCCCCCTCGGAATTTGCTTAATCGACAAAAAATCGACGCCTATGGTAATAGAAAAAATTTAAAAAAAAAGAAAGGCGGATATAATTCCATCCAAGGCGGAATAAAAAAACGTGATCATGAGAAAGGTGGTAAGTAGTGTGTTCAAAAACCACAAACTTTTTTTTATCAATATCGGTGGTTACCGAGATGTACCGGTTCAAAATTGTCCACTTTTTGCCGATTTTTGGCCTTTGAAATCGCGATCACGTGACCGGGCACCCCCAAATTTGGTACACATACAGCCTCTATCAGCAAGCAAGTTGTGTTCAAATTTCAGCGTTGCATGCTCAACCGTTTTGTAGTTATAAATAAATTAATAAATTTTTGAGACAAAAATGGCCGGTTTTTTTTTCGGTTCTAGGGTTCGTAAATCACGATCATGTGACCTACGGTCCCCAAAATTGGCATGCTTGACGTTTTTAATTATTGTCATGTTATATCCAAAATTGAACTTTCCACGTTCAACCGTTTTTTAGTTATAAGCAAATCAATAAATTTCGATGCTATTGCTCATTTATCAAATGGCCGAGTAAAAACAAAAATCCTACGCACTCGTGCGAAGTCCAATTAATTTCTGTCCGTAGTGTATTTTAGCCACTGGTTTAGCCCTCTCAAAATAGGTGTTTTAACACCATTTCATTGTATGTTTTGTAATGCTGTAGTTACTTCATATACAAAATGCATGCTTTTAATCACCTACAGTTGGCCTATTATTTATACGAGTGCAAAATAAATAAACCATTCAAATTTTGTGCACAATAACGATGTTCAAATATCTATCGTTTTATGTAGACAATTAAAAGCAATTTCAAGCCCAACTATGCAACGTGGTATGATATAGTAGTCATATAAAAAATGGTACAATGCTGGTTTGCTCCAAATTTTGAGAGTAATTTTTGTAGTGCATTGCCTTGGTAATACACTCCATTGTAAAAAATATTTAGCACTGCCCAAATTCAACTAGAATTCAATTTTCTGAAACCCTGATATAAACCACAGACTGGTACTGCCTGTCATGAATTACGATTTTTAGATTCGAATTTACTGTATTTCCAACACAATGCAATAAAAGAGCTTTGACTCACAAAAAAAACTAAACAATAACTTTGTTTGTAGCATATTTTGTACTTCTTTACATTTTATGCGAAATGTCGTTTAGTTTTCTATGAATTTTGATTTTCACATTTCGTTAATTGCTTTTCTCTGCTTTCCTATGTCACGCAATGTTAGGAAACAGCACCAGACGTAAAAATTTGTTTGCTTTCATTTAGTCGAATTTTTCACGGGTCGCAAAAAAATGCAAACAATCAGGTAAGTTTACTTTCAAGGCATGCTTACAACTTAATTAATTTGTTCTTAATGAGCGGTATTTCAGCGGGATTCCTGCTGGGAACAATATATCACTATAATATATCACTGCTGAAGACCTATTGCTCTTCTGCTAACGGTAATAGAAGCTACAAATGTGATTTGGCGATCAGTCGAGCAGGAGGTGAGTTTTATTGGCAGTCAATTGGTTTTTGGTTAGTTGTCGTGGACGCCTATTTTCAATACTCATGTGCTATGCTAAATGAATTTTATCGCAGAAGAATTTTAATCTCAGAAAAATTTTTATCTTTATCGCAGAAGTTGTTCTTGTATCCAATGTACAGGATCAACAGTGTAAAACATTGACTTTTCAAAAATGACTCAAATCTGAACCCCGACCAAACAAGAACAAGCTCAACATTTATTGTATTGCCTCTATTAAAGACTACGGTAACAAGAAACAGCAGGCTGGACCAGCATAATCTTGACGTGTGTCTGCAGGCCAAAAATAGAACACAGTGCGACAACAGGTGCGGGGCCGCATGAAAACTCATTGCTAGACTTTGACACAGTGCAGAATTGTATACGGGCCGACAAGTACAGGCCCCAACCCAAAAAGTGACTTGAAACCAAAACCAGGCTCGAAATAGCTCGAAAATTAGGTTAGATGTAAAATGTGTAAGGTTATTGCTCGCATACGGTTAAAATAAAACCACTTATTTCTATAAATTGTGGCATACTATAATAATAACAATGGCGTGATAATAATCGCATTGATGCTTAAACGAAGTCGTCATTCAGAGTAGTGAAGTTATTTCAATTACGCTTTTATGGCATCCAAAATGCGAAAACACCAGTCCAGTAAGTATGTCAGTCTGAAATAAGCCCGAACCCTACCTGACTTACAATTTTGATACAGTATACCAATCTTGATTGATTAAGGTACATGGACACGGGCGCAGCCAGAAATAAAACACGGGGGGGACTAAATTTTTTTGCTATGATTGAAGCATATGCAAATCGAAAAGTTTTAGGCAAATTGTAACAAATTACAAAGTTTTAGCGATAACAGGCAGGAATCTTTAATCGTTTTGCGTGCTTCTGGCCTAAAGGCTACCAGCTCGGAAGCCTAGGGAAGAGCCACCAGATCGGCGACTACTTAAAACAAGCATTGCGAAAAATTGTCTTCCCACAGGAATCGAACCTGCAGCCTTTGGATTACCGGTCCACTGCTCTATCGGTCTATTACTGCTCTATTACCGGTCCACTGCTCTATTACTATTACCGGTCCACTGCTCTATTACTATTTACTAGTCCACTGCTCTATTACCGGTCCACTGCTCTATTGGATTACCGGTCCATTACAGGAATCTTGCCGTCCTTCATGCAGCAGATGCATAAAAAAATAAATAAATGAAAGAGAACAGAACTAAAGTGGTTTCATCTGCTTTTACATATTTATTTTATTTGGCGATACAACCGCGGACGCAAAACCAAATGTTTTCTTCGCGTAGATCGCAGGCCATACGAGCAAATCGGAGATTGCCGTTATTATTTAGGCAAGCTGGCATAATAATTTCAGCTTTCAACCGCAGTTTATTGTAACAAATCAAGAACAACTTAGGTGTACCATTCGCAAAAACATGCGAACAACCCAAAAATGATTGGTTTTTGAAAAATGATTGGTTTTTGAAAACATAGGTAAGTGCTACCTATTGTTATTTATGTTAATTGACACCACGTACTGCTTCCTATCTTCAAATAGAAAAAAAATGCTCTGTATTGTGTGGTTTGCCAAAACAAAGTTTCGTTAATCGATTTATCTACTATTATTACTGTTGTTGGTAGGAAATAGGGATCTAAGCATGAAGCTGGAATAATGAAATTGAGATCGACTATTCCTTACGTGCGGCTAATTGTCTCAATTAAATGATGAGAATCTGAACGCGGCTATCGTTGAAAAATAGTCGCAACGAAATATTATGGGTTTAATTATACAGCACGCCCGCAAAGGAAATTTGGCTTGCGTCGAAAACTGCTTGGAATGCTTTCATAGCAATTTTTAGGCCCGGTCTACACTGTGCTTAAAATTATGAACTTACCGGCATATCATTATCGTTTGTTCGAAACAACTGGCTGCTTGCACGCTGGTAAGGCAATAGGCCGGGCGCACTGAATTTCGGTTTAAATAAGACTAAAGACGAGCTTTTGCGCTCACGGTTTTACGCAAGTATAAACCGGGATTAGGCGAACGGCGTCTGCACGACTTTTTGCTTGCAACCAATCAGCGTGCTCAATTTAGACTAAACACAATTTGGACTACATCGCCGTACTTGTTGCTCTGATAGACAAGAACACTGTTATAAACAATATGCGGACATAGAAATTTATCCAAAAAGATTTCCTAAAAATAAATTGGAGTACTATTCACTTTAATAGACATTTGACATTGCGCAGTTTGAAGTTGTAACTGTAATTCAAACCAGCCGATCACTCGTTCCCCAATCCCTGCTGCAAATAAAATTAAAGAATCAAGCTGACATCGCAGTTACGGTTTTCGTAAACTACAAAAACTTTTTGAGCAATATTATATTGATTACACCGTTTTTCAGATTTAAGGCTCTTGATCTAAATGTAAGCATAAAAAAGGCAATTCAGACCAATTACGTCTGTTATCTTTTTCAACGTAAACGCTTGAGAGTCATTCTCCTAAGAAGAGATTTGGTTTCCTTCAGCAATTTTTTTTTCGAATATTTTCATTAAAATATTCTCGAAATTTATTGGGGTCGAAGTACAATTAGACTATGGTGATATTGCGGTCAAAATACTCGTACAATTTGATTACGGTGACATTCATGGACTGATTCACGTCAAATCTCGGCCGCCCCAAATTCTTACCAGTATTTGATCCTACTAGTGCGATTTTGGAAAATGATGAGTTTTGAAACAAAATGGATTGCGTTTGTTGGTGCAAAGATGCTTTCTGCCTCGTTCGCGTTCTCTCGCAAAAGCAATGCGGTATGCTCAAGAGACATTATCAATCAAAGACACCACGATAAAGGCTACGCAATGAGGATCGAACATTTTCATTAAATATCACCACTAAACTATGCAAGCATTTCCACTCTCTGGATTTTGTTTCTACCTTGTGTCAGTAGCAAAAAGGCAACGTGGCTAAATTCTTGTTCCAATAAAACCAAGTTTTTTGTGCGATTGTTATATTAATGTAACGTAAGTAGATAACTTCAACAATCGTATTTACTAAATTTGATTTTTTGATTGTAACTCATTTCCATTGCTGCGTTAACAAGGATTCACTTTGCCTTTTTGCTGCAAACGTTTTTTCAACCCGTCTACTTCTGAAACAATACGACCTAGAGGGCAGAAGTTTTTGTGCAAGATAGAAAAGCTAATCACTTTACAAAAAATTTTCAAAAAATGCAAAGTTTTGACGCTGCTTATTGGCAACTCAGGATAGAACAACACTTGAGTTGAGCGTTTTTAAATTAGCTTTTTGATATTTTATCTTTTTTAAATAATTTTTGTGAAATTGTGCTCTTTCAAAAGGGGAAGGATTGGTCTCCCTAACCCCCCCCCCCCCCTGGCCGCGCCGATGTGCATGGACTATGTGTAAATAGAGTAACAGTACATACCTGTAGACATCCATTGAAGATGAAAGTTTTATATTTTCATTCGAATATCTCTCAGGAGCAATATAGCCACGAGTTCCATAATCTTTCTTTGAGTGAATTGATATCGTACTAGGGTGACGAGCACTTCCCAAATCAGCAATTTTTGCATGCAGACCACGGAAAAGTAAAATATTGTCTGGTTTTAAATCTCCATGAACAACGTCATTAGAGTGCAGATAAATTAGGCCATCAATAATTTCTTTTAGAAGGCACAAACAAAGCGGATAAGAAAATTTGATGTCTTTCCTTTCGAGAATTAAAGAACTTAAGTTTTTGCAAGGAGCATATTCCATAACAATGCCATAGTAATCTTCCCATTTCACACAACCAAATGTTTTTACAATACTAGGATGTTTCATATTCCATAGCATGTGAACTTCTCTATCTGCCCTAAAAATGTTTCATTAACATAAAATCTGGAAAACTTCAGCAAAACAAATAGACTTTGAACTAGGAGTTTATTTTCCGTAAAATATAATAGGGCAGTGGTTCCCAACCTTTTCATAACGGCGGATCGGTAAAAATTAAACAAATGTTCACGGACTGGCACCAAAAAATCGTAATGGATATAACAAATACCGGTGTACTTATTATTGCATTTGTTAACCAAAGCAAAATTAAGGCGCAGCATAACGCAATGTTTCGGAAACTGTTGCACATTTAAATACAAAAATTCAATGAAATGACAATGAATGGACATATAGTACAAAATCAAAGTTACTGGGAAATTTGTAGCTGTTTCGATGCTAATATGACAGACAAGCGAGCCAGCAAAAAAGTTTTTGAAACACGCACAGTATCTCTGCTTTAGCATCCAATCGATTTTTTGCTTTATTTTGATTTAAGACGGGGCTGAAAAAACTTTTCGCATAATGCTGCTGTTTCAAAATACTATCAACAACTTACCGTATTTGACGGCATATAGGACGCACGGGCATGTAAGACGCACCCCATTTTAGCTGGTCAGATTCAGGAAAAAAAAAGCAATACTTACGCAATGTAAGACGCAGGGCGATTTTTTGAGCCAAAATGTTGGAAAAAAAGTGCGTCCTATATGCCGTCAAATACGGTAATTGTTTTGAGACTTAGAAACGGTTATTTGTTTTCAAGAGGTCTCCAGAACTGAGACAAGAATTCTTTTTTCTATCTTGACCGGAAAGTAGAATTGCAACATTATTTGATCAGTTTTTCTTTTTCCTTAGAATTACGGTTACAGGTGCTGACATCAAAAGTCGGCCAAACACAAAATGAGTTTTATTAAAAAAAAACATTGCAATGACGTGTGGAAAGAAGATAAATCATTCTACGGACCGGCGGCTGGAAACCACAGTAATTGGGGAATTCAGCCCATCCATCTTCATCAGCATTTGAAGGGTTGAGAAGCAAAAGTCGCTATGCGAGAAAAATTGAGTTTTTTGAGTTATGAGCAGTTAGTTTTGGGTTGATATGTGACTAACATAACTTAGGTAAAAATTGGAAAAAAGTACGTTTCTTTTCCGTAAAAATTCTCATTTATATTAGCTGACTCCACTTATCAGTTTCTGTCTAGCCAATCAAGTTCTTACAGGGATCATGAGTTCGATTCCGCAGAATAGAAAAGTATCGTTGAGCAGGCCAATTACACAGAATAGTCTTAAGTGAACTATAAATGTTGATTTCAATAAAATTGTGGTTTGGAAAAAGCAACAACCGACAAGATATTTGAACCCAGCTCTGTCCACTTACCACTGTTTTAAACTCTAATGTCGTTAACCACTACGTCATTACGGCTCATGTATAGTTTTCGCTAAAAGCAATTATTAACGCTCGTTTAAAAATACAGAGATAGTTTTGGGGCAATATATCTTGTCACTCCAAAATGCTAGCACCATAAAATTTTGCAAACTACAAGATAGTAGTTCTCATTAGGTCCAATAAGTTCTCAACAAGCAACGAAAGTAGTAGCTAATGGTAAAATTTCAGGCTTTTAATTACAAGCCGGTAAATCACAAAATTAAAAAATCACAAGTTTTAACCTAATGTGTCTGCCTTTAAAAAACAACATAATTTTGGAGATGTTTATTCCCCCCAGTCACACTGAGTATTTTACCGTTAATTCTGGACAAGAAATGGATCTTGCTCCAGTTATTGCAATCAATTTTATCTGTTGCAAGTTTTTCTTATGTTTCTCCAGTTTGAGCACGGGGTTCGGACCAATTACTGACAAATTTAACATCCATGAAAAAGCATCATTTTTAAGTGAAACAGAACACTGACGAAAATGAATGTTTTCAAAATTAATCAAGCATAATTACCATAGTAAAGATTTGTAAATATTTGTGTGAATAAAATATCAACTGCTGCTAACTGCTTACTTCTACTCTACAAAAAATTGTACTCTTCATGAGTGAGATAAGCCAATACCGTAGCTATTTATTATTTTTCGAAGGAGTTTCAACTTAACAACATTATTATTGTTAAATGTTCGTCTGAGTCAACCTAATGCTTCATAAAATCTTTAAAAATAGACAATGCAATGAAGATAGAAGAACTTACTTCCAACTACGATCTTCAATCATGGGTTTGGAAGCATAACAGTGTTCCAAACGAATACATTTCACTACAACGTACTCCAGCTTTTCGTGTTTGCAAAGATAAACTTTTCCAAAACTGCCGCCGCCACGCAAACCTTCAGCATTAGATTTAAATTCATCCACATCAAATTGATCTATATCTTCAGAATTCATTTGAAAGCCAATAAAAAAGGAACGTTGAAATATCAACTAAGTTACTAATCCTTCAATAACATGAATAAATAAATATAATCCGCAAACTCAGTCATTAAGCTGGCTATAGTATGTGAATTTAATTTACGATCACATTGTTGCATCGTTGAATCATGGCAGTGTCCCACTAGCGATAATTTGCTAGCAACAAACTTCCACAAGTAATCTGCGACAATCTGCACTTTGCTCGCTTGTTTTTTGTTAAATTTCCAGGTGTTGCTGTCTTACTAATAAAATCGTACCTTTGCAAAAGTAGTAAAGCAGAGTCGCAGAATGTTCGTCAATGGAAAAATAGTTTTAAAATTTCAAAATCAACCAAATAATCGCACCTTTGCACAAGCTTGATGATAACAATCTAGAACAGCGTTTCTCAACCTGGGGGTCGCGACCCCCTTGGGGGTCGCGAAGGTGTTTTCAGGGGGTCGTAAGGTTATTTATAAAATACTGGTATTTCTTTAATCGCAAAGAATTCTGAAATTTTCAAAATCTTCGCAGCGATCGCTTTTCAATTATAACATAGCAAGTTGTCAACCGGTTGTAGACCTACTATTGCAAGTATTACAATACCATGTGCTGCTTAGTTGGAAAGCCAAATTTGCTAAGTGATACAATGAAATATCGCGTTGTTTGAAAATTTGCCAAGTGCTATTAAAGAAGATGAAGAATTCGATGAACGTTCCTGAGCTTAAAAAACAAGAAGCCGCCTTCGTATGAAATCTGTTCTCTACTGCTTTGAATGTTAGTGATATTCCCGATGAATTACACGACCAATTTTATGATCATCAAAATCATTCGTCTGCACGTGATGTTTTTCAGAAAATGGCACTCTCTAGTCAGTAGCAGAGCCAGGGGGTGGAGGGGCTACAGCCCCCTTCCCCCCCCCATTGGCATATCGACCAAAATGCAGAATAAGACAAATACCACGCTTTTAGGTCTTTTGAAACTGTTTTATACACTGAAATGGATTAAAATAGTGATTTAAAACATCCTTTGAAACACATGTTCGGGGGGGGGGGCTAATTTGTCAAAAATAAAACTCACAAGTACACGAAAACTTTGAAAAATGACCAAAAATAAGCAACCAAATTTGATCGCTAGTGTAAAAATGCTAAACATAGGTGTCATCAACAAATATACCACAAACTTAATTAGGAATCGAGCCAAGTCAACTGACCGCGAACAAACTGACCACGAAGCAACGATTTCGTTACAGTGATTTCGTCGCAGTGATTTCGTCACTAAGAAGGGTTTGGGCAAGATGGCTCTGGGGATAGTAAAAATATATTTAGGATCGCCCTTCTCAGCTAATCGGCGTTGTTCGCGGTCAGTTGGTTCGTGGTCAGTTTGTCGCGGTCAGTTGTCGTGGACCCTTAGGAATAGGGGGGGGGGGAGGATATTCAGTATTATTTAATTACCAATCATTCCTCTCAAATCTCTTTTCATTAGCCCCCTCCCCCCTATTATTTTTCTCTATAAGCTGCGGGCAAAATAGATTACTCGATGTGAATTTTATTGAACTACGCAATTTTATAATTTACTATCATCTAAATACGAGAATAAAAATTTTGCCATTAGCCACCTCCCAAACAGCCCATTTATGCCACCAGTTTAATCATGTTTCCACTGCCAATTTCAATGCCATGTTTTAATAGCATTATTTTTTTATCAAAATAGCCTTAAAATGAAGTTATTTTTGCGAAAAAACGCAAAAATTTCAAGCGCTGGGGGCTTTGCCCCCAGACCCCCTTCCTTTGTCGAATGGGGGCTTCGCCCCCAGACCCCCAAAACAGCCCCCCCAATACGAATTTCTAGATACGCCCCTGCTCTCAGTTCTGGTGTGCTATGCGCGAATCCTACCCATAAGTATCCGAACTGCCGTTTCAAATATTACTTACATTTGCCACAACATACCTCTGCAAGAGCGGCTTTTCAGCTCTTGCACATATCAAAAACGAAAGCACGAAATCAAAGGAAATTTGAAGATGATATAAGATTGACTTTATCGAGCACTAAACCACGGATCCCTAAATTGGCTTTGTGGTTGCAAAGTCTACCGTCGCACTAACCGATGTAAAATTGATCAGTTATTTGAAATTAAATATCTTTGAAGTGTTTTTTGTGGTAATTTCTATTCGCGTAAAAAGTAGAACAGGAAGGGGGTCGCTGGCTTTATAGAACTCTTAAAAGGGGTCGTGAACCGCAAAAGGTTGAGAAACACTGATCTAGAACTAGAAAAAGAAAAAAAAGTTTTGTTCACATACAGTCGCGCTTTGTTCGCATGGTGGCATTTTTCAACCAACTGTCAGGCTGGTGTGAGCAATGTCACGAAAAGGTGTTAAACAAGGTAGTAAAAGAGGGCGTAGATTTACAAGTCAACATTTACAACGATTTTAAAATCGTACCTTGTTGCAAGCAAAATATCGCCAGTGGGAACCACCTTTAGATAGATGAAAGATAAGTAACGAGATATTAGTAAATTGTTTTTGTATAGAAAGAGACACATACACCCAACACCATGTACATCATGCAAGACATAACTAATCACGAATAAAACAGTACACAATGGATAGCGCAATATCTTTCTGGTGAGAGAAAGCAAAAAAAACATGGTCTAAACACACTTCACCGGCGTGATTGCCGAGTCTGCAGCCTCTCACATTGTAATTAGTTTAATAGCAGAATTATTCATTACATTTATAAAACACACATAGCAAAGTAATAACATCGAAAAATGAATATCTTGTTTTTACATTAAAAATCGTCATACTGCACCCCTCCAAAATCTTTGTGCCACAGTTATAACAGTGCACGTTATATCTCCAATTCAATGCACAGTGGATTGAGTCTTTTACTTTTTGTAGCCCATCTACTGCACAATGCATGCCAGCATAGTTTTAATTGCGGACACTCTCCGACTTTTTAAAAAATTTCTTATCTACTGCAAACGACTCGCAAAGAACTAGTATACCTTAAATCACATGTAAAAGTGCTGTATTTAAGTGTCGTGTTGCCTCCACGTGAAGGAAAGAGCTAGAGATGTTGCTATAAGCGAATAAATCGATGCACGCAAAAGATAAGAATTTCGAAGCCACCAACAAAAAAAATGTCAAAGGTCAGTGTATTGGAATTCTACTACATCAAAAGTAAACGGTAAACCACTAACCTGAATTTTATACTCAGCTATTGTATCAACATTAGATTTGCTGTGTTTTTGTCATGATAGTACTTTTTTAGGTCGCTTAGAACGATTAAGACGCATTAGGACACACATTAAAAACCAACCAGCTAGTTCAATTAATCAAAACTTTGATGCGAATTTATAATAAATGAAGTATCTACTAAAACATCTCCGTCCTAAAAAAAGTTCAAAAACTTTTTTAGGACGCTATTAAAATCATTCGAAACTTGTTTGGTTCATTAAAATCATCAAACTAAAGTGATGCAAAGTTTGAAGATAAATGGCAAATCATCCCAAACCACAATTCTGCCGCCAAATACGTATTAACCCCATTTTATACTTGCCCCCTCTCAGTTTTTTCGTGAAATTCCTCTAGAAACAAACTTTTTCTCCAAACCAGTTTGACTTTGAGTCAAATTTCATCACAAATAACTTTTGAAAATTTGAAGTTGCTAAGATAGTAGGAAGTTTCGCAATTTCGAGGTTTGCCGAAGTAACTTTGCGAATTCACTGCGTTTTTTGTCCAACATTTAACTAAAATGTCGTCACATGACGTTTTTGTGACGTAACCACTTTTAATTAAGCATTTTATGATTCAGGATCACAAAACTAATAACCTATGTGCAAAATTTAAACCGCCTATAATGTAATCGCACAAGTGACGACATTTTACGTAAATATAACAGGGACGTCACAATGAAGACGTCATCAACTCAAAACCAGTTTATCTAAAAAAGCTTGGAGAACACCAACACGCATGCCAAATTTCGTGCGTTTATGACGTTTGGTTTAGAAGTTAGATAGATTGGTTTAGGATATTTTGCCCCCTCACGTGTAAAATGCGTTGGTCAAATACCCAGTGAAAAATAGGATTAAGATTTAGGAACATGCAGTAACTCTTTAAAATTTTGTTTCTAATTGGCCACCCTGGAATGAAGAATTGCAACATTATTTTAACTAAATTGTCATATCTTGGAAATGGAAGGTTGTAGAAAGCTCAAGTTTGGTAAAGTTAGTCTTCAAATCTGTCAAAATTTTTTGAGAAAACTGAGCGAAAAATTTTTCCACCCGAATACCCTTACAAAAAAGAGCAATGGGGGCTTTTCAACATTAATTAATTAATTAATTACAGATCCCTTAAAATCACGCTTCATTAACCCACGGCACCTAGAAAACTTGTGAGCGTCTCACAACTCTAATTTTTTATCGTTTACCAGGTTGCAATAATACATGATGGAATTTTTTTTAACCAGCCAGTTAGTTGAACGATAATGCGCCTTCGTCTCTGGAGCGGGAGGTGTAAGGTTCAAACCTTGGGCCAGTTAAATTCAAATCGAACCAGAGACTAGTAAAGGCTCGAACCAGAGACTAGTAAAGGCTCGAACCAGAGACTAGTAAAGGCTCGAACCAGAGACTAGTAAAGGCTCGAATCCGAAAGCATAAACCCGAAAGCATAAGCCCGAACGCGAACCCGAAAATTAATTTGAAACCAAACTAGGCCCAAAAAAGCGCGAAACTTAAGTTATGTCTAAAAAAATTTGCAGGGTTGTTGCTCGTGTGTGATTAAAATAAAACTACTTACTGCTGATTAATTGTGACGCAATAATAATAATTGTGTAATAATAATCATATCGTGCTTAAACAAAGTCGTAATTTAGAGTTGCAAAGTGATTTTTGTAGCACCTAAAAGTAGGAATGTGGAAGTGGACACGGTTATATCGAACGTTGATAACTTAAAAAATGTGTGGTGCAATTTTTTGTGAAATATAAGATGAAAAGTTATCGTTCGATAAACCAACATTTGCAAAGGAGCCTTTTCAAAGCAAAGGTTTCGGGGTTCACTTAATCCGGGACCAGCCCTCCACCCACATCAATTTAAAGATAAACCACGTAGCCTACTAACTCATTTTTTAATCTAAAAGTGTTTAAAAATTCGCTGTCTTATTAGTTCTAAAATTTAGAAGATTTGCTTAAAATTTAAGGCTTTATCCGTTTTTAAAAAATCAAGTCGCATAAATTGAATTATTGATATTCAGCATTAATTCACTAACATAAACGATATTGTTTTCAGTTTCCAGTTTCAATATTTAATTTTTTTCACTGTGACAATATATTATACAGTAATTTATAACTCTTGAAAAAGCAAACAGGGAAGAATATCACAACTTCTCGCAAACAAAGTATAATTTTATGGAAGTTTGTTTGAAACGTGACGGTATAGTGCATGTCTTATTCCAGTGTGGTACAGTATCTATACCCACAAAATTTCAGCAGTCTTTGTTATTTTGCAGTCTTAAAAATACAGGTTATTACGAAGAAATCTGAATTACAGCCACATATAAAAACGTTATTTTTTTTCTAAAAGATTCTACAATTGTTGAGGCCTCAACCAAGAACTTTACCTAATTAAATAGACAAGTACAGATTTACTCGGTACTGCATATGCGATTAAAGAATTATTATCCAGAGCACTTGGAAATCGGTCTACCGACTTTCCTGCGCCAACGTTTATGCTCGAGACGGTCATGCGCTGAGGGTATTATGCGCCAGAGAAAAGAAAAACCAAAAATTTTTTTTCAAAAAATAAATCAAAAACAACATTAAAAAAAATTTAAATAGAAGTTAAAAACAATTTTTCAAATAAAACTTTTTTCAAAAATTTCATTTTTTTCTTTGTTGCATTTTTTTTCAAAAAAATTTTTTTTCCACTACATGTTCGCAAAGTTTTCTTTACTAAGCCAGATGTATGCAATCTCTAACCCACGGTCTGAAATTTTGCGACGCACGAGCACGAGTTTCTTGTGTCGTCTTGGCACATACAGCAAGCAATTCAAAGCATACTAATAATTCGGTTTCAAAATAGAGTTCCAGTTTAAAACTTAGCTTGGACAAAAAATTACTTCAATTTAAAAATACGTAGTTAGGTATTAAAGACAATTGATTTTCAAAATATAACTCAGTTTCAAAGCTTAGTTCGGCTTCAAACATAATTTGAACACATAGTTTTAAAATAGAGTATGCTTTAAAACATAAAATTAATTTCAATACGTACATAGGTTTTTCAACTAGCCTTAGTTAGATTATTTGCAATTGGGGCGTTACGATCCCCACCCTTTGTAACTGAT
Source organism: Trididemnum nubilum (assembly GCA_963965965.1). Classification (NCBI taxonomy): domain Eukaryota; kingdom Metazoa; phylum Chordata; class Ascidiacea; order Aplousobranchia; family Didemnidae; genus Trididemnum; species Trididemnum nubilum. The sequence goes on along the minus strand of OZ014481.1, from coordinate 39,026,061 downwards.
TTCTGATTACAATTATTTGAAAATGGCGTAATCGATTACAAATTATAATCGACACCAACTCTAGTGGTACCACATACAGAATACTCTAAGTTAGGAAAAAAGCTTAAAACTTAGGCGGCTGCACAAAAACTTTTGTATTGGCCTGGAAGTGCTGATTTTCAAACAACCCTTTATCTGTTGTCGAGGCCTTCTTCCTCTTTATCTCAAATTGTAGACTTCTGAGCTCCGACTCGGATCTTGGGGGTGTGGTCCGATTGTTGAGTCTCTCCGTAGTTCTTTCGTGACCCCAATCTTCGAAAGAATAAGGTAAAATAACAGGCCGGGGACCTACCCTTGACGGCAGCACTGTGTGAAGTATTGATAGAGCTCTTCTTATTCACAGTTAATACGTCTTTTGTCTATCTTTGTTACTTTTTTTGTCATTGTTCACTTTTTTTTATGCTTATGATTGCACCCTTGCGAAAACACATTTTCACATTTGAGCCATCACTCATGCCATTGCCATGTTTCACCTATAGGTTCATTTCACTTGAATGAAGTCGTAAACAGTTTTAACTTCCATTCTCAATACAAGTACAATAACATTTTTGAGCTTTTTTCAGGTAAAGGTTTTTTCTCCGGATTTGTTCTTGTTAAGTTTTTGTTGTTTTGCTTTTTAATCAGGCGCTTATTCCTTTTCGTTCTTACAAATAAAACTTGTTCAATTAGTCTTTTTTAAAACATTTTGCTGATATACTTAAAAAGGGTCGTGGCAAAGGGGTAAGAATACCCATGGCTGGCAATTCGAGGGAGCTTGAAAGTTGATAATTTGAACGGTTTGATAATTGATCTAAAACAAGTACTTAGAAGTGTTACCAAGAGAAGCTCCGGTAAAACACTAAACAAATTTTTATAGCAGGAAATTCAGTGAGCATGATAAATTTACACTATATAGTAGGGTGCATCATTTGCCCCCCACTTTTCACTATCAAGCCTACCTTTTTGTCAGCTGTGAGGTTAAGTAAGAAAATGATATGTGTAAAATGTTTTTCTGATTGGACCAAGCTTAACCCCCCACCTGGCTGTTGATTTTTGACACTTTATGCAAAATTTCACTTTTCTTGACACTAGATGGCATACTTTGGTAAATGTGGCATTTAGTCGTGTTCAAAAAGTTTGTCTACATGTTTTTAATCAAACTCAAAAAAGAAATTCCAAAATTGGTCAAGTATAAGCTGAAATATGAAGTTTTGTTCTGTTATTCGACTCTATGCTGCCTCCAGTGATGAAACTTGTAAAGATTTAACTTATTGCAACTTTTTAATTTTTTGCTGTATTCAACCAAAATTGGTGTCTACACCTCCACTTTCAATAATGGAGAATCCATTGCTGCAGTTTATTTGAATGAATTTGGACGCTAGGTGGCACATTAAGCTGTCTTGGAGCTTGAAGGTTTGCAAATTTTGAGCAAATCGCAATTCAAATGCAGGTGCCTAGCAGGCTTATTGTGCTTGAATGTTTCTCCATCTTGCGTTGATAGTCTTAAAAGTAAGATCTAAATTACATAGGCATTTTCATGAAACAATTGACACAGATTACCAGTATAACACACAAAATTTAGTAAATTGATGTTACACTACAGTTGTACATTGATAATATTGTATCATCATTCAACTAACATTAACAACCAGATGAATTAAGTCTTCCTTGTACGCTGCTGTTAAACAACAAATACCACAATTATTATTTTTTTATTTTTCACAAGAATCATTTAATGAATTTAGGCCAGTTAGATCCTAGTTGCAAAAATTTAGTATTCTATTCAGCAACTGCAATGATTGCTCATTGTATTAATTTCAGTTGTGTGAATGCCCACTAGAGTGGCCAATTTTTATATAAAAAAAAATTTTTTTGGAATTCTGTATCGCACACCCCCTTATTTTAGGACAATTCCTAAAAAAATAACCCAGTGAAAATTTCAGGTCAATTGAACAAGTTTAAGTGGTCTCCCAAAGCATTTATATTCTACAAATGCTGGTGCTATTACATCCTATACCAGTATTAGAGAAATACTAGTAACGTTAATCAAAAAGTTACTGTTTAATGGTTTAATAGGATGCCTTGTACTGCTTTTAATGAAATTTTTTTTTATCATAGCCAGCAATGATCATATTGTTTTGGTCTTGATCATAAGCATAAACTCTCAGCATGGGACAACTTAAAGCTCTTCAATAGATAACCTTCGAAATAAAGCCTGGTAGTAATTATGCGTGCAGCATTGTTTGCATCACAAAAATGATTTGGACACACACAATTGTAACATTTTGATGTATTAGAGCTTATACATGCAATGCTCATAATTTGGCAGCAACCAACCATGAATATTTAGCAATTGTAGTTTCTGGCTTACATGTTGAAAAGCTGTTGGGAATCCTAATGCTGTCAGTCGGAAGTGGAGCGATGATTGGTCAAAAAGTAGGAGAGTTGTTCACAAGTGGACAGGAGTTGAGAATTGTTTGGCGCTCTTTGTTTCGATACAACAGCAAGCAACACAGGAATTCATACAGTAGCCATCACTGTTGTGCAGAATTCATTTGGCTGCCTGCTGCTGCTTCTTGCTTGTTGGCATTATATGTTTGAAATTTATTCCTTAGCTGCCTTCGATTCTTTTTTTGTCTCAAAACGTTAAAGACAGATCTTTTTCATAGGCCTAAATTGCAATGGGATACCATCAACAGGTTAGAATTTTGCCCTTTCGATTGTAGTGAAATCAGGGTTGGTTGCCTAGGTCAAGCCGAGAGAGTATGGCTCAAACCATAGGTTCTCAATGTGCTTCCTAGTGAGCCCCAGGGCTCTATTAGAGAAACCTAGGGGCTCCGCAAGCTATTGTTTTTTTGTTTTTGGAAAATTCTTGTGGGGCTCCGTAAATAATGGTTAACCTCTTCACAGGATCCATAACACCAAAAGTTTGAGAACCCCTGGCTTAAACAATGCTGCCATGTTGCTGGGGTCCACAACAACTGACCGCAAACCAAATCACGCCTATTAGCTGAGAAGAACGATCATAAGCATATTTTACTATCCCCAGAGCCATCTTGCGCAAACCCTCACTTTGTGACAAAATCACTGCTGATGAAATCAGTGACCAAATCACTGACAAAACCGTTGGTTCACGGTCAGTTTGTCATGGTCAGTTGACCTGGCTCGTGTTGTTGTGTCAAATATTTTAAAAAATTTGTGAAATGTTCAGCCATGTGGTGACAGCAAGAAATTTCCTAGTCTAGTTCTTCAGCTTTTGGGAGAGAATATGGACAATGCTACAGCTGTTTGTGCTCCTGGCATCTATTATCGGGCAAGATAGATGGCAAAAGACATTTGTAGTCTTAAAATATTTGGATTTAGAGATCAGTTTCAAATAAGCCAACATGATATGGATTCATTGCGATGAATTTGTGTATTCGTCTGCACCATTTATGCTGACTTCTGATTCGCAATTTCTCTGGCATTAGCTGCTCCTGCGAATGATCTGCAGATGCTGCAATTGATTGAACTGTATGCACATGTTGATAACAAAATTGCTAAGATTGCAAAAAGCACTCTTATGGTTCCTCAGTGAAGACCTTGCAGCTCTCCCATTGTTTAGTAGCGACATCACCATTGCAGTCAAAAAGGCTATTGTCAACACACTGCAGAGAAAATGATTTTCAGAAGATGTTCGTTATGTTGTTGCAACCAAGTGCTCAAAGTTCAGTGATCTTTCTCTAGCTCAGTTTGTGACACAAAGATTCCTGAATTTATTTAAATCCCGTCAGCTATCACAGGATTTTCTCTCTGTTGCAGTGGACACACGGGATAAGCATGATGACTATACTGCATCATGCAAAATTATCCATGCCATACAGTTTGTAAACGGTTGTGCAGAATGAGCAGTAGTTGACAACCGACTTCAATGAAGTCCCCACTAAAGATGAAAAACAGCGGCAGCTTTTACATTAAATCATTGAGCACCATCGCAAACTTCTCCCATCAAGTGGAGCAAAAGCTCAACTAACCAAAAGTAGCAATAATTCACCAAAAGTGTTATCTTACCAAACGTTGGATGAACGACTGAACATGTAATTGCAAACAGTGCATTTATGAAAACTATATTAAAGCAATAAGCAGCAACTTTGCTGGATTCAACATTTTTATTAAAAACAAACCATATCGAACGTTTTCAGCTTAAAACAATTAAGCCCTCATCAGGATATTATAAACAATCCCAATAATAGTTGTTCTACCTGAATTGGTTTATTTTATGCTAAAAACTTTATGCTGTTGCTTGTTTGACGGGATTGCTTTGCTCCAAAACTGGAAAGGCATTTTATTTTGTTAGATAATAATTTTAAGTATTTTCTCATATACAGAGAGTCCTTGACTTATGACGTTGATCCGTTCTTGAGACGCGGTGTAACCCGAATTTCAGTGTAAATCGGAATATTATACACAAATTACTCTATACATATCATATACATACTGAAGCTTAGTGATTATTCATTCATAATCGTAATAGTTCGCAATTGTTCACGTCATTAACGATGCAAATGACGAAAACCAATGAGCCCAAAGCTCTGTATTTCTTGATGACAATGATCCAGTTTAAGACTTCGATATTACAGTACTGTATTATCATTTATATTTTTATGCAGTGTGTTCGTAACCTCGATACAGCGTAAGTCGGGACCGTCGTAACCTGAGGACTTACTGTAATGTATGTTATTGGTCTGCTATACGTAATTTATGTTGCCGTAATGTTTCTATTTTCCTTTTCAGATGTTTATGCATTATTGTTTATAATATCCTGATGAGGGGGCTTAATTGTTTTAAGCCGAAAACGTTCGATATGTTTTGTTTGTAATAAAAATGTTGAATCCAGCAAAGTTGCTGCTTATTGCTTTAATATGGTATTGCAAATCCACCTCTTTGCCTAAATTATAAAAAATATTTCTGATTTCTTGAACTTTTTAGAACATTTGTAGTTGAAATACAGTATTTGTAATTCAATAATGTAGATATTGTTATTAGTTGACTTTTCTCTGCCTTTTACGACACCTGTACCCCTTCAGCAAACATCTCTTATCATCAAATTTTAATTGCACTGTCTAAATGATTCATAAGAAAGACTGGAAGGGGTTCGAACAACATTAATTGGAAGAAATTAAACACAAAATATAATATAGTAAAATTTGGCAATTTTTGAAGGATTTTGAGGAGCTTTGGGAGACCACTTACTCTTGTTCAATCAGTTTAATTTTTTCTCTGGGTTAGTTTTTCATCAAACCTCCACAAATGAGAAGGTGTGCAATTTAAAATTCCAACAAAAATTTTTTTAGGCCACTCTAATGCCCACAGCAATCAAATATTATTGTGTACTGAGGTAAGCTTTAATTTGAAATTTGCCAAATGTTGAGCATTGTTGATAAGGCATTTTCAGTGTTTACTAGTAGTAATATATGGAATGTACTTTCAATATTAAATCTTATCTCATGGGTGGAATTGGTTACATTTTGTTACTACTTAGGAAAGCGAACAACTCATTTCTGTCGATGTCAAATGTGGAAAAATACAGCCTAGTATAACTGGCAAAAAACTGTAATTGTAGAGGACGTTGCTTTTTAGTATCTTGGATCAGAAATTGTCTGCTTGGAGTTTTTTACAAGTGCAAAATGCTGTGGATATAAAGCCAGTGAAACCAATTTGTCAGTGATATATCACAAGTAGCAACAGTAGTTTTTGTTTGATGCTTAGGAAAAAATAGGAACATCTAGTTCAAACTCAATCTGAGCTGATCAGATTTGAAAAACTAAAAGACAATGTTTAAACTCATAAAAAGTACTTATTTCACAATTTCAATGTTAAGCTAATGATTTTACTGAGCATAAAATAAAATCGTGTCTAAATTTTCAGGGGTAAGTCAGCAAAAACGATTCCACAGCATTTTGCACTAGTGAAAAACACCAGGTACACAATTTCTGATCAAAGATAATAAAAAGCAACCTCCCCTACAGCAACAGTTTCTTGTCAGTTATGCTAAACTTTTTTTCACATTTAACACTCGCAGAAATAAGTTATTTACTTTCTTAAGTTATAACGAAATAAAAACCATTCCACCCATGAGTTTAGACTTGGTATTGTAAATACATTCCATATGTCATAATACAACTACTAACACTCAATGCATTATCAACAATGTACAACATTCGACAAATTTCAAGTTAAAGCTTACCTCAGTACACAATGATATTTAATTACTGTGTGCATTCAAGCAACTGAAATTAATACAATGAGCAATCATTGTACAAGGTGTGTTTGAAAAGTAATGGGACTGTGCACCCTGCACAAACAACTTTTACCGCAGAGAAAAAAGCATTGCTTTCTATGATGTCACAACGTCTTATGGTTTCGAAAACCAAATTTCAGTATTCTGTGACAACTAATTCTTTTTTGCACATTTTTCTGTCAAGGCACTTTCATTGTGACCATTTTGTGAAAACTTGATAAAATTAAAAAGTTTTGGCTTTTTTTTTCTTTGGTGCGAAGGATGAGCATCGAGCAACAAATTAACAAGAAATTTCTTGTTCGTTTTGGAAAAACTCCAACTGAAACACTAAAGTTGCTTCAAGAAGTCTATGGTGATGACACGATGTCAAGAACTTGCCTTTTTGAGCGCCACAGAAGGTTCAAAGAGGGAAGAGAGGAGGTGGAAGATGATCACAGGAGTGGAAGGCCTTCCACAAGCAGAACAGATGTAAATGTTGAGCATGTGAGACAAAAGGAGCGGAGCGATCGCCGTCTTGCTGTTAGAATGAGAGCGAATGAGCTAGGTATAAATAGTGAGAGGGTATGGAGGATCATTACAGAAGATCTGGGGATGAGGAAGATCTGTGCAAAAATGGTACCAAGGTTGCTAAATGAAGGACAAAAGGAGTGGCATGTGCAAGCAAGTTAAGACATTTTGGAGCAATTCGAAACTGAACCCAACTTGCTGAAAAGAGTTCTTACTGGCGATGAGTCATGGATCTTCGAGTACGATCCATTCACCAAATGACAAAGCCTTAAATGGAAGAGCTCATTGTCACCAAGACCCAAAAAGGCGAGGGTGTTCAAGTCCAAAACCAAGGTGATGCTGATCGCTTTTTTTGATGTCCATGGAATTGTCCATGCAGAATTCTTGCCACAAGGCCAAACCATTAATCAGCACGTCTACTAAAACATCTTGCAACGTCTGATGCGCTAGTGACAGAGAAAAGAAGAGAATGGCTGCTTTATCATGACAATGCTCAGGCTTATAATGTCTTGGGAATTCGGGAGTTTCTTGCCAAAAATAACATTGCTTTATCAGAGCAACCACCCTTCTCTCCAGATCTGGCCCCTTGTGACTTCTTTGTGTTTCCCAAACTGAAGGAAGTCATCAAAGGAACTCGTTTTCAAGATTCAGAAGCCATTAAAACGTCAGTGACAAGAGAGCTCCGAGCGATCCCGGAAGAATCCTTCTAGGAGTGGGTGGCAGAGGAGATTGGAAAATTGCATTCGAGCCCAAGGAGATTACTTTGAAGGCGACATGTTGTAAAATTTACTTGTCAAATAAAATAAAACATTTGTAGACCCAGTATCATTACTTTTCAAACACACCTCGTAGTTTGTGAAAAGAATACTAAATTTTTGCTACTAAGATCTAACTGGCCTAAATTCATTATATGAATCTTGTAAAAAATAAAGAATAATAATTGTGGTATTTGTTGTTTAACAGCAGTGTACAAGGAAGACTTAATTCATCTGGTTGTTAATGTTAGTTGAATGATGAAACAATACTATCACTATGTAACTGTACAACAATTTACTAAATTTTCTGTTATATGTATTGTTGGTGTCATTATGTGATTTGCGTGTTATACTGGTAATCTGTGTCAATTGTTTCATGAAAATGCCTATGTAATTTAGATCTTACTTTTAAGACTATCAACGCAAGATGGAGAAACATTCAAGCACAATAAGCCTGCTAGGCACCTGCATTTGAATTGCGATTTGCTCAAAATTTGCAAACCTTCAAGCTCCAAGACAGCTTAATGCGCCACCTAGCGTCCAAATTCATTCAAATAAACAGCAGCAATGGATTCTCCATTATTGAAAGTGGAGGTGTAGACACCAATTTTGGTTGAATACAGCAAAAAATTAAAAAGTTGCAATAAGTTAAATCTTTACAAGTTTCATCACTGGAGGCAGCATAGAGTCGGATAACAGAACAAAACTTTTCATATTTCAGCTTATACTTGACCAATTTTGAAATTTCTTTAAAGTTTTTGAACACAATTGAATGTCACATTTAACAAAGTACGCCATCTAGTGCCAAAAAGGATGAAATTTTGCATAAAGTGTCAAAAATCTACAGCCGGGAAGTCAACTGACCACGACAAACTGACTGCAAACAAACTGACCGTGAACCAACGGTTTCGTCACAGAGATTTTGTCATAGTATTTTCGTCACAAAATGATGGTTTAGGCAAGATGGCTCCAGGGATAGTAAAATATTTTTATGATTTTATATTTTTATCTCAGCCAATTGGTGTCATTTGGTTCGCGATCAGTTGTTATGGACCCATTAAATATATTTTACCCATATCATTTTCTTACTTAACCTCACAATCGACAAAAAGGTAGGCTTGATAGTGAAAAGTCGGGGGCAAATGATGCACCCTACTATACAGCAATTGCATGCAAAAACTTGCATAAAAAATTGTCAGAAATGGTTGTGGAGTCTGCAGCCACTTCTAATTCAACTCACACTACACAAATAATTCAAAAATAAAACAATAATTTGAAGCAGTATACAATCCTGTACACTTCAAAACCTCTTTAAGCAATTATAAACAAGTTATTTACAAGCAGTAAGGCTTAAACTCAAAAATATCCATTTAAACATTGTTTGTACTATATTTATCACAAGGTGTATTGATCATAAATAAGAATCTGTTGAGAGATGAACTCTTCGGTCTTGAAACACTTTGTACCATATCATTTGGTTCAGGTAGACTTAAATAACCATGAAATGATACATGGCTTGCTAAAGGTGCCAAGATTACAAAAGCAACTCATGCCCATATGTCACAGAATTTCAGACCGTGGGCTGGAGGTTGCATATGTCTGGCTTAGGAAAGAAAACTTTGTGAACCAGTAGTAGAAAAAAAACTGTTTTCAAAAAATACAGTAAAGAAAGAAATCAAATTTAAAAAAAAAAACTTTGACGTAAAGCTTTTAGTTTTTTTCAAAAGTTTTTTTAAATAAAAGTTGAAAAAATTTCTTAACTCTTATTTGAAATCGACATTTAATATTACTTGCCCATCAAGCAAGTGATATTAAATGTCGATTTGTAAAAACATTTGTAAAATGTACTTCGTGGCAAAAACACTGAATTTGAATAATACGCGTAACGTGTATCCTACAAGTATTTTGAGAATCAAGTTTTTGTGTGCGATTGTTAGGGTAAGACGACGTAATAAATGACTTATTCCAACGGCATTACGCAAAAATTGTTTTTTTATTTTAACACATTTTTAATCAAGAATGTTTGGGAAACTACACCAGCTAGAAAGCCGAAATTTGTTGCAAAAGTTATAGGAGCAAAACGATCTTCAAAATACTCATAACAAAATTTTGCAAAATTATAGACGTTGTCTTCATGCAGCACAGGGTATAGTTGTACTAGCACAGTAATACTGTATTTGAAACAGTGGTTAACGCGGCAAGTGTGGAAAATTTTTTCTCAGAAAAAAAATGTAGCACTTCGTACAAAAAAGTTGCACAGCACATCAGAGTATTGAAAAATTTGTGTGCGATTAAGAAATGTCAATTGCGATTAATGATGTGCGTATGATTAAGCAAAATGTTCATTGTGATGATTGCAGAGTGTTAAAATAAAGCAAGCAACAGCTTTCTCTACTTACATTTTATTTTATTGCAACAAAAGCGAACCTGCATTGATCTCTAAATAATTTTGTTTGATGTTGTTTAATATGCTGTATTTTGTTACTTTGCCTGTCGGGCAAGTTAAGCCGAAAAATAACTTGCCCGAGGCGCTTTCAGCTTGCCTCAGGCAAGCGTTAATTTTGAACCCCAAATTAAAAATTCTCATCAAGTATTAAAAATTCTCATCAAAAATTCTCATCAACCATCTAGGAGGGTTTGGAATTTCAAACAGTGTCAAAATACATTACAAACGGTGTCAAAAGATATATTTTATCAACTCTGATCTGTGATCATTAAGCTCTCTTCACTTAGAGATACCAGAAAAATAGTTATTTTATCAACACATAGTAATGACAATCGGTGAGGGGCATCAGGGCATTCTTTGAATACCCAAACATAATCTTCCCATCTGTATTTATTCTAAGCTATAAACCTTTCAGTTTTAAATATTTTATACTTTTGTTATTTTTACTTTATGGCGGTAAGCAAAGCATATCAGCTAGTAGCATTTTGCGAAACCTAGCAGCGGTCAATCATTTGAGTTTTTGACTGCAGTTGTTGTATAGCTTGGCTGCACTGAAACTTGTAACATATTTAAGGCGAAGTTATAGAATCAAAAATGAAACAAATGTAATGCCCCACCTATGTTTCAACTAATCACATTTGAACAAACGCAGAAACATCACAATTGACGCAATCATACGGTCTCACCACAAATACCATCAGCTGCCCTCACCACAAATACCATCAGCTGCCTTCACCACAAATACCATCAATTAACTGCCTGTCAATTAAATTAAACACACTGAACAGCTGATACCGGTATACTACATTAATGATTTATCAAGATAGTTTCTCTATATCAAAAACAACTTGGCATAAAAAATCTTAAAACGTTTTTTAGCCAAAACAATTTAACATGAAAAAACTTAAAATTTGTCAATGTAAATTACTGCAATATAATGCAATAAATGTTGTTGACAATTTACCAGGGTGTTTCTTCACTCCAAAAACTTTAGATAAGAAAAAAGCAATCATTATTGCAGGCACTGACGTTGATTTTGGGGGGGCAAGGGGGGTGCCCCCTTGGGTCTAATGCTGAGGGGGAGAAATATGTCTGCCTCCCTCCAATTTTTGGCAAGTAATACCCACTTGGCAATAAGAAATTCAAAATTCCAGACCGAGATAGAACCAGAATGCAGCAAATACCTTTTTGTTTTAGCATTCACCTGAATTTCGGGGTCAAAATTTAGAAATTCGGGGCTGAAATATGTAGAACCAGTTTGCAGCAAAGACTTTTTTTTTGGGGGGGGGAGTCTGCACGCAAAATTCCGGACTGAAATAGATTTATTTAGTTTAATCAAACTTTGCAAATAATTTCGCCCCCACAGAATTTGCTTAACCAACAAAAAATTGAGGCCTATGATAGCAGGTAGACCCAAGCCCATATTAGAACAGTTGATTGAAATAAATAAACATGGACAAAAACAACTTAGCATAGTGAAATGTCAGAATTAACAAAAAAAACTAAATAAAAATTTCCGATGAAATAGTCTCTTCCTAATTTTACAAAGGAAGTGGCTATTTTGCCTTTGGAGGCAAAATAGTGTTTTTCCTCTGTTTGGGTTAGGGTTTGGGTTCGGGTTGGGGCTAGGGTTGGGATTAGGGTTAGGATTAGGGTTAGAGTTTGAGTTAGGGTTTGCATTAGGCTTAGGGCTATTTTGGCACTTGCGGCAAAATAGCCGTTAGGACTATTATGCCTCCAAATGGCAAAATAACATAAGGCTATTTTGCCTCGAGAGGCAAAATAGCCACTGCCTTTTACATACACAAACCAGTGATCATTGTGTGTAATTATTTGCTGTGCGGAAAAAGATCCTTATATATTTCTTTTAAAATTTTCAATTTTTTTTTCTATTGCATGTTTGCAAAATTTTAGGTAGCTGAGCAAAAAACTTTTTTTGCTCAGCCACAGAAAAGCCCAACACATAATTATTCTGCACATAAATATCCAAGCCTAAAAGTCGTAGATCGGCAACAGGTTTTTTTAGAAAGTTTGGAAAAATTGCCATTTTCTGTTAAAAAGGCCTATTCTGTAAAAGCAATAGGCCAGTTAGTATAGCTCAAAAAAAAGGTTCTCACAAGAAACATTTGACTCTTTCAAGAGTGTTGAGTTGCAATTTTGTAATAGTAAGAGCACTGCTGAAAGCAAAAACTTCTTTAAAATAGCAAAAAAATAAAGTACGGTGCAACATAGAACATGTGCAAATGCATAGCTAGGATTTTGCAAAAGGGGGGCTGGGTCCTTGACCCCAAAGCTGAAAGATGTTTGAAGCATCTCACAAAAAGGATCTGTGATTAAAGCCCACAACTGCTGGGTTTGTGATTTTTCAGAAAACTAGTAGCTATTTAAACACTATTTGCATGATATCTTGCACATTTTTAAAACCTTTGAAAATACTAATTACTACGATTTGGAAGCCTTTGACATATTTTAATTATTTAGTCCATTCACCTCCCCATCCCACTTACTCAGCTAATTCCTGATCAAGACTAAATCACGTTTAAAACCATGCATATTTAAATTTTTCAAGTGATTTGGCTAAAGTGGAAGACTTCAGCAACCGTAGCCCAAGGTGGTTGGGCCACTAAACAAATGATCAAAAAGCCAAAACACATTCTGTGTTAACTCTAACTCGTAATTGGACAAAAACACACATAGTCATTTGAGGAATTTGATTATCATTGTAGTTTTTTACTTTTATTCATACATAATTCAATATCAAAAATAGTAAGCAAGCCACTTCTCTAAATTTGGGAACTGGTTTGTGCAAACCGGAGTAAATTGGTTGAATAGAATAGCACCACTGATTGCACGTGCCACAAAATTTAATGACTTCTGCAAACTTAAAGGCGTCATTTTCACAATGACCTAGATCACATGATCTAAGTTCAACCCGCAACCAGTTCATATCATTGCGTCTTGAAATACAAGATATTTTAAGATGACTATCTCTGCTTGGTAACTTCAAACAAGCAGCAAATTCAGTGGACAAGAATTACTGCAAAAGAAATGCACCAGTGCACAGGAACAATCTGACAATAAGCTAGATCACTGAAAATTCCTAAGCAGGTGAAGATTTCTCCAAGCACCAAGTAGCTATTGCAATGAATAGTGTGCAGAAAACTAACACTTACTGGTTTGCATCTGACACTGTCCAGCCAGCGACAAAAGGATAAATAGACCATGCAGTGGCTTACTACAACAACAACTCAGCCTACTGACTTTGCCGTCAGGCTGTGCCTCCACCAGTCCTATTTGTTATTGTAATGTATATTTATCCGGTTATCCCCAGGACTAACCTATCACCAGATAACATAATACCCTAACTATTGGATGATCCTCACACTTTTCTTCACAAGATATACCTTGTGCTCGGAGGAATCTGCACCTGCTACTTAGAAAAAGAGTTTCAGCAAAATAATGTTCCTGAGGATTTATTCAAATTGATGTCCACTGAATTTACTGCTTGTTTTAACTTCAAAGCCACCACGCAGAGATAATCATCATACTATCATAAAGTATATTATGGGATTGATTTATTGCTTAAAACCAACCGAAACTGAATGAAACTGTCTGAAACTGAACAAAAATGACCAAAACTGACTAGAAAAAAATTGAAATAGAATATGTAAGTTTTAGTGCATGTTGCTAGTGATGAATAAATAGGGTAAGTTTTAAATTTTTAGTTCAAAGATTTTCTTTCAATTCAGTGAAAATTGACCAGTTTCAATAAAGAAACTTTTTGCAAGACTTACGGTAGGTCTTTCGAAACTGAACAAAACTGATCAAAACTGACACAAAATAGCCTAGTTTAAACTCATATGTTAATTATGTTTTGTTGTGTTTGGTTATTACAATGCAAATACTGTAATAATTTTTCAATCTTTAGTTTGATTTTTTTTCCAATTATTTCAACAAATGTAGGTCAGTTTCGATAAATACATGTATACAACTATCTAATCTTATTTATGGACAAAACAATGTTACCTGGGAACAGGTTGAACTCAAATCATGCAATCAGGGTAACGATAAAAACAATGCATTGCCCTCTCGGCCATGCTGCCTCTAATGCTTAATGTTTCATGTTCTGCTAGGCTTAGTAAATAAATTCGGCAACAATAATCAGGTAATTCCGTGATTCCCTATTTCTGTCACTGTTCTCTGTTCTCAATCAGTGATGCCATTCAGCAGTGAGGGCTCTTCACAAAATATCGAATTTTAAGAAAAAAACATAACATCAGACATCAAAACCACACAAATTGTTTTTTGGTAATGACTATTTCACCGAAAATTATCAACTTAAAGACAATAAACCGAAAATGAACAATATTCATTTGCGCTTTTTTCATTTGCTTTTTTGAAGGTTAAGATTAGGGTTTAAGTTAGAGTTTGGGTTAGGGTTCGATTTGGGGATAGTTTTAGAGTAAGCACGTGAGTTTGGGTTAGATTTGAGTCAGAATTAATAAAAAAGTGGATAAAAATTTTTGGTGAAATAAAGCCTTCCTTGTTTTTTTTAGCAAATTTTCAACACAAACGTGCATGAACTGAAGTGAAATTCGCATTGGGCTGAAGGTCTTGTTTTCTTCCAACCTTTTCCCAGAAGGAAGTGGCTGGTGTTACGGTACGTTACCGGTACGTAACGCCCATAAAGAGAATAATAGAGCAAAGAGTGAGCACTCATTTAGCCAAGGCCTTCTGTTTTGATTTTTTATAGGCAACCGTACTATCACTATCAAAGGGTTTGGGTTAGATTTTGCGTTTTGGTTAGAATTAAAATTAGGGTCTGACCTAGGGTTAGAGTTTGGGTTAGGTTTAGACTTGGGGTTAGGGCTAGGACAGCGTTTTTCTTATTCTCACGTAACATACCGTAACAGCAGATTCTGCCTTCTCAGAAATAATGAGTGAAGACTTTTTTTAGAGATCACGACATTTCCGAAGCTGTTCATCAATATTTGCAAAGTCCATATCGAATTTTAACCAAATCAAAAACATCAAATTTGTTCCTGAAAGCAAATTGCATCAGATTTTTATCAAAAACACCCGCTGTGAGACATCAGATTGCAAGTCAAAAACATCAAGGAAGGCTCTATTTCACCGGAAATTTTTATCTAGTTTTTTATTGATTCTGACTCAAATCTAATCCAAACTCAAATGCTTACTCTAAAACTATTCCCAAATCGAACCCTAACCCAAACCCTAACCTAAACCCTAATCTTGACCCTTGAAAAAGCAACTGAAAAAAGCGCGGATGAATATTTCTCATTTTCGTTTTATTCTCTTTAACTTGAAAATTTTCGGTGAAATAGTCACTACCAAACATCAAAGCTGGCATCACTGTTCTCAATTCAACTGACTCAAACAAGTGAAAACCTGGTATTCATGGCAACATCAAATAAATCATTTACACCTCAGAACAATCACACACTGTACTAGCACTGGAACTGCACACAAACTCAAAGCCCTAGTGGAATGATAGTGTACCGGTAGTAAACAATGATCTTGTAACGAATGAAAAGCTCTTATTTTGGGAATTACCCGAAATGACAACTTGTATCCGTTGTGTTGCCCAAAATTTATTTCGTATTTATTTGTATCAGAACAAAAATTTACTTTTTGTTGCTGAAAAAACAAACACCAAATAACATGGGTGGGCACAAGTCCGTTAATTGTTAATCCGTTAATAACGAAGCTAACTTTTTCATTAACTTGTTAATCCGTTTAAAAGCTTTTTCTGGTTAAGGGACTAAATTAACTTCCGTTAAGTTCGCTTAACTTCCGTTAAGTTTTTATCGTTAATATCTTGCACCATTCATTCATCGTACCGGTACAAACCAGCTTGCACTGGTAACATTTGTTGCGTATTAGCACGAGTGTTATAGAAGAACGCGAAGAAAGGAGCCCTTTTTGTGGCAAATTATAAGCACCAGCCCATAGGTGGGCTAGTTAATGCAAAACGTTAGCTTCGTTAACCACTAGTCCGTTAACAAACTTCACACCTACGTTAACGTTAATCCATTATTTTCAGCTTTAATTAACGGAAGTTAATAAAGTCCGTTAATTCGTTAACATTTTGGGAGTAATTTACATTTCTTTGTATTCACTCGCTTCTAGAATAAGCATTGACGCTGTTGGATTGATGAACTTAGATTGATGAACATAACATTTATTTACAATTCAAGACAAATGCAATTAAGGCACAAATAAACAAGTAAGCAAGGCAATATATTATTCAAAAAGCAGTCACTTGAATTGCAACAGGAGGCTGCGAGGGGACCTCACGGTCATCGAGTCGAGCAGCCACCTATATATTAGCATTCATAGATTTCAAGGCGTACTGACTGTTTAAAAAATATTGCAATATGTTTCCTCTGGCTTAGTTTTTGTTCAAAAATATTATTTTGCAATTTATCATTTATATTTTGACAATAATTTTTGTTTATATTTTACTTTGAATTGATTGAACGATAAAATTTTTAATTCTTCTGATAGCGAGTTCCAGATTTTGACTCCTTGATATTTGAAGTTTCTCTGCAATTTTTTGGTTCTATATCTAGGGAGAAAGAAATTAAAATCAGACGACGTTAATCTCGTAGTTCGTGTGTGTTTCGCATTCACGGTAGCAAAGTATGAGTTGAAACTGCTAGGTAATTGTTTGCGTGAGTGTTTATCCATCATTTTTGCTACCTCGTATGTATATAAATCTTTGAATTTTAATATTTTTGATTGTTTGTAATAAGGTGTAACGTGGTCTCGCCACTGGCCACCCGAAATTATTTTGACAGCTTTATTTTGTAAGGTTATCAATTGCTGTAAGGATCTGTCGGACGTGTTTCCCCAAATTGAGATGCCATAGAGTAAATGTGGGTGAATCATGCAATAGTATAAATTTCGTAAGGCAGTGAAAGGTAAGACATGCTTTACTTTAGACAAAACACCTATGGACCTCGCTATTTTATTTGATATTGAATTGATTTGTTCGTCAAAATTTAATCTTGCATCGATTGTAATGCCCAGGAGCTGATGGTAAGGAAATATTTATTGCTATGGTGGTCTTTTTGTGTTTTGGAAGTTATATTTTACAGTCTAATCTAATTTCAAGATAAAAATAAGTTCAAATGCACTAACGAAGCAGCGATCAAAAAATCTTTGGAAATTGTAAACAGCGATAATTAATAGACCTATGAGGCTGTAGCATAGGTGGGCACAAGTCCGTTAATCGTTAATCCGTTAATAACGAAGCTAACTTTTTCATTAACTCGTTAATACGTTAAAAATTTTTTTCATGTTAACGGACTAAACTTTGATGCTCTTAAACGACAGCTAAATATCAATGGCTTTTTGTTAGGAAATTCCTGTACACGTTTTTGTGATACTGTGAGAAATTAAGGTTTTACGCTTGATTCTCATTTAACATTAGAACAACAAGTTAAAGAATGTGTTTCGTCTGTATTAATATCTATCAAAAGTATTGCACGAATAAAACATCTTCTTACAAGAAATGAGGAAACCATCTTAGTATCCTCACTTATTCTTTCAAAGCTTGACTATTGTAATTCTTTGTATTATGATATTAGTTGCTCTCTTACAAAACAATTGTAATATGCACAAAATTGCGCAGCGAGACTGATTTACAACAAGAGAAAATATGACCATGTCACTGAGTTACTGATTGAACTACACTGGCTTCCGATAAAGTATAAAATTTTGTATAAAATATATTTGCTGACGTATAAATGCATTTACCCCACTTCATTTGCACAACCTGAAGAATTAAAATCTTTACTTTCAGTTGATTCCAAGTCCACTTGTTTTATTCGTCTTAAAGTGCAATGCAACAACTTTAGAATAAGTGATCGTGCATTTTCAATTTATGCTCCTAAACTTTGGAATCAATTACCAACTGCTTTGAAAAATGAGTTAAATATTTCAAGATTCAAATGTGACTTAAAAACTTACTTATTTCGTGAAGCATTCAATCTATAGGTATAAGTTAGTACTGATTCTCTCCTTAATCTATAGCAGTCTTGCAACACACTCGAATTTGTTATTTTTTGATTTGGGTTTTGTTATTTTCGTTTTCTGTAATAACTGTACGCATTTACTTCTCTTGCTTGTTTCTATGCTGCATGACTTATGTGTTGTCGTGTATATAACTTATGAGGCGACTTCAGAGCGAAAGACCTGCTTTCACCAGGTCTAGTTGAAGTCGATAAACCTGCATTATTATTATTATTATTATTATTATTATAAATTAACTTCCGTTAAGTTCTGTTAACGGACTAAATTAACTTCCGTTAAGTTCTGTTAACTTCCGTTAACGTTTTTATCGTTAATATCTTGCACCATTCATTCATAGCACTGGTACAAACCAGTTAGCAATGGTAACACGTCTTGTTGCGTATAAGCACGAGTTTTATAGAAGAAAGCGAAGAAAGGAGCCCTTTTTTGTGTCAAATAATAAGCCGCAGCCTCACAAGTCTATTAATTATCGCTGTTCACAATTCCCAAAGATTTTCCGATTGCAGCTTCTTTAGTGTATTTGAACGTATTTTTATCTTGAAATTAGATTAGACTGTAAAATGTAACTTCCAAAACATAAAAAGACAATCACAGCAATAAATATTTCTTTACAATTAAGTCAACAGCGTGAATACGTGTCCTAGAAGCGAGTGAATAAAAAGAAATGTAAATTACACGCAAAATGTTAACGAATTAACGGACTTTATTAACTTCCGTAAATTAAATCTGAAAATAATGGATTAACGATAACGGAGGTGTGAAGTTTGTTAACGGACTAGTGGTTAACGAAGCTAACGTTTTGCATTAACTTGCCCATCTATGACTATTGTAGTACTAAAGCATAGCCGTGTTTTAAGGAAACGTTTGTTTTTGTTTATTTGGAATTCAAACTAAACGAGCTGCAGTTTGTAATTAGTATTTCGGGCACATTAATGCATGTGAACTGACAAACCCATAATGTGCAATTGTAACATTCATTAATCTTAGTTTAGTCTACTAAAAAGCATAATTCATGAAAAACTATTGATTCTGTACTGGATTTTAAAAATTAAATAAATTACGCATTGAAAGGACTTTTGAAATAGCTGTTAGTAATTTTCTCCAAGAGGCTGTAATAATCCCACCTTACCGAAATGTTTTGTAAAAACAATTTGAATATTCTAATATTAAGCATTACCTACAAAATTTTACTAAAATACCTATAAATCAGTATTTGCTACTCACCAAATGTTGCATTAAAATGTACTTCTACAGTTATGAAATGGATAATATGCCCAAATTGAACATCAAAACCCTTAATATGTGATATATTCAACTTTAATTTCCACCACTTGGCAGCAGCAACGCTTTTTAAAAGTGTAATAAAATAGCAATATCTCTGGATAGGATGACTCAATTTCATTCAATTTTTTTTAGAGATGGAGAATAACATGAGGCATCTTTCGAAAACATGTCCACCAACACAATTTATCTACATCGCCCTCTAGTGGCAACATTGCAAATTTTTGGAAGAGTGAGCCACGAAATCGGCCTGGTGGGGGAGGTAAACATTGATAAAATTTTTTGAAATTTTTGAAACGTCTATTTCTCAAGCATATTCATGATGTACTGATCAAAATGCAATACCAAAAAATAGTTCAGTAAAATTGGTAAAGGCTGGGGCGCCTGCAACACTCTTCTTTACCTATTTTTTCGTAAAATTTTTACAATTTACATTTCAAATGTATGTAATTAAGCGCTCAAATTGGTAAACTTCTTGGTGTTTTTGCGGCGAATCACGATCTCACAGAGCAGCATATACAGAGCCTAGCAGAGTACAGACTACAGAGTGTTTTTTCAGAGTAGCCTACCGCAATTGTTTTCATAAAGATTTTTTCCCCTGAAGATCCTTATCAAGGAGCCTGCAGGGATGCTTTTGGTTCTATACTTATGTTGATATTTATTTATTTATTAAGTTTCCACAAATAAACTGAATTAAAATTTGATTTATAACCGAATTGGATATGGATGGTTGGATACCGGTATAAAAAAACTTTTATCGCATAGAATTGAGAGCAGTTTTGGCATGCGCTAATATTGGGTTTTATACGCTTATCATTGACCAGACAAATTTTGGTTTAAATTGAAAAGTAAAACTTTATTTGAAACCCAAAGTATTCACCGGAATCCCAATTTCAATTGTAAAACTTGACTTACATGTCTTGCCAGACATGGGGACCAGATCTCTTTCTCAATATCTAATGATCGTATTTAAGCTTTATTTATCTTTACCGGTACTTTCAAAGTCAACTTCAAATTTAACTTTACCTTTAAATTGCGCAATAAAAACAAAAAAACAACGTGTTTTTTCGCCTTCAAAAAAAAACAAAAAACTTTTTTTTTTCGAAAAAATGACTCGTTTTTTTATTATTTACAACACTAATTGCTACACCTTTGAATAACTAATTGTTGCGCTCCCATTCCCCATGCATATTTGTACATGAAATCCTAAAACTGGTTATTTTCATGGCAAAACAAAAATCTCCTAGGCAAATCTTCGATTGAGTTATTGTTTACCGTTAAAAATATTGCAGAAGGCAATATATCTCGCTTCCCTGCACATGTGCCAAGTCACTTACAAAATTTAGCCCAAAAAATCCAGGTTTCAAACGTGAACTGCTGTAAGTTAAGGAAGGACGGTAAGAAAATTGCAAGTAAAGGGAAGATTTAGTACTCCTACATCCCCGATACGACCAGGAGGCCCAGACTCCTTCTATTCAAATTCAATAATTTGTTGAATAAGCATTTCCCGAGCCTAATTTTTTTTAAAGTAATTTTGCTGGGTAAAAATTTTAAATTGGTACAATAGATCATTATTATAAGCATGTTATTGCATTATTGATAAAAGGTTAGATGGAGGCCTGAAGTTACAACTTTTAGGACAAAATCTCTAAATTTCTCCCGGGTTATCCATTTGGATTGATTGGCACAAACTTGAATGAAGGGGCCCGCGTACTCACGTCATCAATATTAATATTATTGTTAATTACCTGTTGTACGGGTGTATTGTCTTGTACATACAAATGCTAAAAGAAACTGAAAAAACAATATAGGCTTTGTTCAGTAGCGTAAGCAGGAATTTAAAAAGGGGGGCAGGAACTTCAGAAAATTTGAAAAGAACAAAGACCTGAATCAGAAATTGTTCCACTTAAATGTAGTCCGATTTTTCGCCCACAATCAGGTGAAGAGCAAAATAAAAAAAAAGGTCTTCACTCAAATTTAGTCCGAGTTTTCGCCCAAAATTACCTGAAGAGCAAAAAATAAAAATAATAAAAAAAAACGGTCTTCATACAAATTTAATCCGATTTTTCGCCCAAAATTAGGTGAAGAGCAAAAAAAAAGGTCTTCACAGCGGCGTTGCTAGAGGGGGGGCAGCCCGCCCCGGGTATCACCATTTTGGGGTGACACCATTTGTTTTTTTTTGCTTAAAACCCACTGATTGGTAGGCAAAGACCTTTTATTGGTCATCACGTACTTTCGGACTGAAAACCAACTTGTTTTGATGCGAAGACCTTTTTTTTTTGGTCTTCACCTATATTTTGGCCCGATAAAGGGTGCCACCACTAAATTCCGCCCCGGGTGCCACCATTTCTAGCAACGCCTTTGGGTCTTCACTCAAATATAGTCCGATTTTTTGCCCAAAATTAGGTGGAGAGCAAAAAAAGAGGTCTTCACTCAAATGTCCTCCGATTAAACGCACAGAACATGCCCTTTGTGAGATCAAACCTTATGCCCAACTTGCAAAGGGGGGGCCCATGCATCAATTTTGCTTACTTTTCTATGCAATTTTACAATCTTGGCGATACAGCCATGGAACAATGGCCCCCCCCTTAAATACGCCCCTGGTTTTGTGGTCGTCAATTTCATCACTGGTGGCAAAATCGCTCAGCAACTGGAAGCTTCGCCCCCTCAACCATAATTGTAACGGACTGACTAGTTCAGGCACGAGCCCGAAAACTAATTTGAAGCCCAAATTATGCAGGAAAAAAAACGAAAGTTAAGTTAGGTCTGAACAATTTAGCAATAGTGCTTAGTTATTTTGATAATATTTTTGTGGACCCAAGAGAAAAAGCAGGTCTCAGGCCCGAATTAAGCGCGAAATTTTGTCAACTCTAGGCCCGAAACCGACCAGAAAAGACCGGCCCGACTCACAACTCTGCCCTCAACCTCGTCTGTATTACGTTTGAGTCGTACTAGTTTACTTACGATACTGTGAAAACATTTTAACTTTTGATTCAAGCCTCCCCTTATAGAAAATCCTGATTATGCGCCAACCAATGAATTTTATTCCTATAGAATTATATATAGAACACAGGTTATCTTAGAAGTTTGAAAGATTTTTTTTGGGACACTTCATGGATAGATCCGTTTTGCAGAAAATTTATAGCGAATGTAATGGAGCCGTTTTTGAAGGTGAACCATCATGATTAAGAAAAGCTCTTTTTTGTTTATCTAATCATTCTACTAAAAAACTTCAATAAATAGCAGGAAATACTGTAGCATGAATGCTATATAAATTCATTTATCATTTTACACTAAGCGCATATCCTTCCGGCAGAGATGTCCAAACTTTGAAGCAGTGCCAAATGAGCCTTCGCAAAGACGCCGTCGGTCCAAAAGCTCTTGATGGTACTACTTTGCTTGCTAGAATATCAGTCCAAGACCACTGGCCAAAAAATGTGCAAACAGGCCAGAAAACTGGTGATGACTGAAAAAAAGGCTTTGGACTTTTTCTAGTGCAGTTTAGGTCAATTCGAAGTTCAAACATAATTGCAAAGTAAATTCCGTCGGAAAAAACTTAAGGCCGGACATGGGCCAGAAAAAATTTCATCGCAGGCGAGACTCTGGTCACTCTTGTGTTACAGTAACGGTAACTCTTCCTCCCGTTGTCAAGATCACGATCTATGACATAAGGGCGCAGGGACATAGAGGCGCAGAGACGTAAATCTGCAATCTCCCCTAACATTTTCGTGCTTCGGAAAATATTATGTAAGCAAAGAAACGAACTTGATTAATGAGCTTTTTATTTAATTTTTGAAAGCCAAATTTTCAAAATAGTTTTTTGAATTGGCTTCCTTTTTCCAGTTCTCAATTATCGCACAAAGAACTACCTACCCTTAAACTGTTCAAAGTCGCCATACGCGGAAATCTTGAACAAACCTTTAAAAAGAAATTTTGATTTTTAATGAGTTTATTTGCTTTACGTAACCACGTTAGCGGTTGTTTTCAAACGCAGTCATTTAACGGTTGCACTTAATCCGTTAAGAAAGCAATATTATAATTAGTCTGTTTTCCCCGTGCAAAGCCAAATCAAACGACTCATTTTCTCGCTTTATTCTGCCGAATTCGTGTGAGGAGTTTGTGGAGCGTATGAGGCAGGAAGCGAATTCAAAATAGGAGCATGGTAAATGGACTTCTTGAATAATAATTTAATCAAAAACAATACAGCCAAAATACTGTAAAATATATTTATTGAGACGTTTCTGTTAATTTCTTTAAACCATTGTCAATCTAGAAAATAAAAATAAAATCACAGCTGACTCTTAAGGAAAAATTGCAGACTCAATGAGGAAAATTGGATTCTGTGATTGCAAGACATGTACTATACATGATGCCTGGATAGGTACGCGGAAAACACGTATGTTTATTAAAGCGTGAAGTTTTTTGTACTACCCCCCCCCCCCCATCCTATTCCCATTAGCCCTAACCCTGCTCAAGTTTAAAGGGTACGAGCGAGTAAAAATCTAAATTTTTTTATTAATACAGCCCGATTACAAAACTTGCCGAAAGTAAAGAAGAATTGAAGTTTTCCGCATAACTTATCCAACTAAACTGCACTAAACAATAGCGGGACTTGACAAACAAGGCAAAATATGAAATTCGACAGAAGAACAATTTTTTCTTTTTTAGACAGCAGAACAAATTTAATTAGAAACGAATTTTTGTTCTGCTGTCTAATTTCATATTTTGCCTTGTTTGTCAAGTCCCGCTATTGTTTAGTGCAGTTTAGTTGGATAAGTTATGCGGAAAACTTCAATTCTTCTTTACTTTCGGCAAGTTTTGTAATCGGGCTGTATTAATAAAAAAATTTAGATTTTTACTCGCTCGTACCCTTTAAACTTGAGCAGGGTTAGGGCTAATGGGAATAGGATGGGGGGGGGGGGGTAGTACAAAAAACTTCACGCTTTAATAAACATACGTGTTTTCCGCGTACCTATCCAGGCATCATGTATAGTACATGTCTTGCAATCACAGAATCCAATTTTCCTCATTGAGTCTGCAATTTTTCCTTAAGAGTCAGCTGTGATTTTATTTTTATTTTCTAGATTGACAATGGTTTAAAGAAATTAACAGAAACGTCTCAATAAATATATTTTACAGTATTTTGGCTGTATTGTTTTTGATTAAAGAATTCAAAATATTTCTTTCAAAACTTGGCTTTCAAAAATTAAATAAAATATTCAATAGTCAAGTTCGTTTCTTTGGTTACATAATTATTTTCCGAAGCACGAAAATGTTACCGCAGATCTCAGATTTACGTCTCTGCGCCCTTATGCCTCTGTGCCCTTATGTCCTTGTGCCCTTATGTCCTTTCGCCCTTATATCCCTGCGCCCTTATGTCTGCGCCCTTATGTCTGTGCCCTTATGTCCTGCGCCCTTTTGTCTGTCCCCTTATGTCGGGTTTCGTTAGGATCATTAGAGGTGCCTTATTTTCAAACAAACGTTTAAAAATATTAAAGACATAATTGCGAACAAACAGAAAAGTTTAGTTGAGTACACTTCAAAAAATATAATCAATCAGAATGGGCTTATACCAGCCAGATGGTCGAACGGTAGCGCATTCGTCTTTGGAGTGGGAGGTTCAAATCTCGGACCGGTCAAATGGGACAGAGTGTTGCCAACGACTGCTGCAATATTTCTTTGAAAAGAGCTGTGTTGCTTGAGAAAACAGCTGTGTTGCCCGAGCGCAATTTCATGGTGGCCGGCCCCGCAAACTCATTGCACGTTTCGGCATATTACAGCGCGTATAAAAAAAAGATTTGATTAGAATGTGCTTATTGCGAGCTCCCGTGCAGTTGGTGACAAGGAATTAATGCTTTTTCACAGAATTATGTTGGAAACAAGCCTTGTTTATAGTTACGCTTCCACAAGTATATACAAAGTTTTCCACTTTTTAAAACAATAAACAAGAAAATTTTCGCCAATGCAAAATTGATTTTTACCAAAAAATAGCAATATAAATAAAACGTTCTCAAAATTTTGCTGCGTTAAGCACGGAATTGTTCTTAGTTTGTTTTGAAATTCAACACAAACTTTGTTCTCGTATATTATTCAAGCTGTGAAACGATTTTAATACAAACGTCATTGGAACGACCGACGCTCGCGTCGCGTGTTCCTTTGTTTTTACTCGGCCATTTTCCAACTAACGAGTGCGAAATTTCAGACTTTTGCTTATAACTCAAAAATGGTTTGGTCTAACTATACATGAAATTTTGACAGCAGTTTGAGATTAATGAGTTGTATGTTTGTACCAAATCTCGAGGCAATAGGTCACGTGACTTTGGTTTTAGAACCCGAAAACCGCCTCGCAAGTTTGGCGTAAAAAGCGGTCTCAGTCAAAAACCGCTTAAGTGCGGCAAAAAATATTTCATACGGTTGTATGTCTTAAGATACCCTTTCATCCCAACCAACCCACTTTTGGTCGCGATGAGGTTTATTTCTTTTTTTTTTTTCCTGTTTTTTCTTCCTTATTTTTGTACGCTCTTCTTCTCCTAAACCACAAAACATGGAAATCTAATTTTTGTGTAAAGTTGTTGAGCTCAAATGCAATTTTTTCTCCCGAAATTTTTTGGGGCAACTTCAGCGGGAACCCCCCCAAAATGGGGCCCCAAAAATCAATTTTTTGAACGGCTCAAGCTAGAGTGCTAGTTGTTTTGATATCAGCAGATATTTAACAGACAAATATTTTGACATGGTTTGAGGGTGCCACCCCCCGGAAACCCCCCTAAATGGACCCCCCTAAAATCAATTTTTTGAACGGCTCAACTTAGGGTGCCAGTGGTTTTTGATATCAGCAAATATTTAACATACAAATATTTTGATATAGTTTGGAGGTGCCACCCCCTCGAGGACCCCCCAAATGGACACCACAAAAACGAATTTTTTGAACGGCTCAAGCTAGGGTGCCAGTGTTTTATGATATCAGGGTATATTTAACATACAAATATTTTGACTCTACTTTTCTGGAGGTTCCATAATCAGATATTTTTGAATAATTGCTGATTTTACGGTAGACAAAAAGTACTTTTGAGCGTCACAGCATTAGCTACGCGTCGGTCGTTCACTGGGTTTGCTGGCAAACTCCCATCTAGTTTTGCGCGGTTTCGGTTTGCATCTGATTTTCTGTGATGCTTTGTTGCGAAAACCGCAGCGCCGCGATCCAAATATTCGCTTTTACGTACAGAATGTTCGAAAAGCGAGTCTATACAGTTCTATGTTTTACTGCATACTTTTGCCTATTTTCGTCATAAATACATGAATTTGGTTTCATTGTGTCGAGACGAAACTGTTCTATCAACGTACCAACTTTCATAACCATATTTCGTCAACTTTGGCTGTAATAACTACCGGTATGCACCCCAAGTCAAAAATTTTTGTAAAAATTTGCAATCAATCAACCATATCATGACGTCACAATGAAATAAACCAAAATTTAATTCATGAAAAGTTTGCTAACTTCTTTGTCTTTCTTTTGAAACTAAAATCAACTGTCTACTACATCTAGAAATACGTTTTTTAAGTCAAAGTCAAGCAAGCATATTTTAGCGAAAAAAATCAACCTCATGCACTTTCGAGGGAAATCCCCGATATCACCCAAAATCACTAGAAATTGGGTGAAAACATGGGCAATTCAGAAAGTTCCTTTATTCAGGATTCCGAAAATATAAGTAAAAAAAATACGTCTTTCACTTGCTCGTGAACGCTCGTGGCGACTAGACTAATTAAGACAGTTACTGAATCGCAATATTATAGTTCCATTTCCGCGGCAATAAGCAAAACTCTTGTCCTAGCAACTAACCGACTACCGTTCAACAAAAAATTGGAAAACATTTTGTGCAATACAATTCAAACAATATCAACAAAAACAAAACATAGATAAATATTGCTTAGATTAAAATGTTCATATCTTCGAATTTCAAAGCAATTTTCAAGTTTTGTACCGCCAATCTACTTTTCAAATAGATAAATATTTAGAAAGCGATTAGAATGTTAGACTTACGTCTTTCTGACATCTTGTTTATAAACTTTTAATAATAGTACAGTGTTAGTAACGAAGCTGCATTTACACGGGCAACTTTTTTGCTTGCAATTTTTTGATAAAAATGGATGTGGCAAAGTTCCATATATTCAATGATGGTTTGCATTGTGATAAAAGTTTACCTTACTGCTGAAAATGACTGTCTCAAGTTGTTTCCATTCCGATAGTGATATTCTAAACCTTTTTAAAGCAAAATCGGAACTGACCTCACTGCGATTTTTTACCGCAGCACCGACTCTCTTCTAAAGTTTTCAATTATATCAATATTGGTATGAAAACACCTTAAGACAATTATTTCCATCAGTAAGATCCCAATCATCATGATCGAAACAGCCGTTGGGTCACTGCAACTTTGCCAGATCCATTTTTATCAAAAAATCGTGCGAAAAAAAGTCGCCCGTGTAAATGCAGCTTAACACTGACAATCACTATTAAAACAAGAAGCAAAAAAAAAAAAAATTACGATGAAAAAATTACCAAAAGCGTGATATTATTATTAAGATTGTCACAAAATAAAATGGATCAGTTTGTGTGTATAATGCAAGTAGGCCTAGACTCAAGATCAAGACCAACTGCTGAGAGTTGCAATGCTGCTAATGCTGTTGAAGAAATTACTTCAGATTCTGAATCAACCCCAGTTGTTAAAATTTTATTACTTGATTTTACTTCATAACGTTGGCGTTGAAGGCATTGCTTTAACGCACCAGAACTCACAATAGCTGAAGAGTTACGATACAATCTTTGACCGCGGAAACAAATAATCCGAAATTCAAAACCTGCTTAGTTTTTGAACAATTCTGTACTCACTCAGATTAAAGAATTAAAATTAAATTCTTAAACGTTGAACCGTTTCGAAGAGGCAGCATAATGAAAGCAATCATCTGATCATTATATATGCGTATCATAATGGTGCTTGACTCATAGACGAAATCCAACATTTTCTCTCTTACAGCCTTATTACAAAAGTAGACGCAGACCACTGTCATTTTGGCTGAATGTCTCATTCAACGTAATTTGTAACGACAAATTACTTATTACTTTTTCTGAGAGCTAACGACCACGGTAATTTCATTACTTTTTTAAAGTAATTATTAGAGAAGTAATTTCATTACTTTTGTGCATTAATTTGCCCTCCACCGCACATAGCCAATTAAAGGTATTAAATGCATTAAAACTATGCAAAGCAACTAGTTTTCAACATATCGGTACTAATAATGCGAAAGAAATAACGGCGTATATTCCCTTGCAGTAGCGTAGCCAGGGGGGGGGGGGCTCGAGCTGCATACATAATTGTGAAGTATGCAAAATCGCACATTTTTGGTGCCTTTGAGGCCGATTTTTGGTGAAAAATTGAAAACAGCCCCCCCAAAGGAAATTGGGTGCCGAAGTTGTGAAGTACATGTCGTGTTTCGGCCTGAAAAAGCGTTAGAATTTCCGATTTTGGCCGGAAAATCAGTCTCAATTTCGGTGAAGACCTTTTTTTTTGTTTTTTTGTTTTGGAGACCACCTGTTTTAGAGCTGAAAAACCGTTAGAATTTCCGATATTGGTTGGAAAATCAGTTTCAATTTCGGTGAAGACCTTTTTTTTTTTTTTTTTATTTGGAGACCACCTGTTTTTGGGCTGAAAAACCGTTAGAATTTCCGATATTGGCCGGAAAATCAGTCTCAATTTCGGCGAAGACCTTTTTTTTTTTGGAGACCACCTGTTTTTGGGCTGAAAAAACGTTTGAATTTCCGAGCTTCCGAGAAATTCCGTCTCAATTTTCGGACAAACCGTGTGATTCTGATTCAAGAGCAATGAAAATTCGGGTCAAGATCGTTTGCACTTTTCTTACTCTTTCAAAAAAGCCCCCCCCCCCCCTTTTCCAAATCCTGGCTACGCGCCTGTTCCCTTGTAAGAAAGGTAACGACTTATGTTCACTCTTTGTTTCAATACTTTTTTTGGTCCATGGCTGATGAAATAGGACCTTCAAAGGAAATTTCAAAAGTTGACCTTGTCCTGTCTTCCCGAAGCTTTTGCGGTAATCAAACATTTTGGCTAAATACATAATTTGTAAGACAAATGATTAAGCTTATACGCGCTGTGAAAAAAACATAAAAATACGATTCTGATACTCATAGAAATAGATCAAACTTTTCGCCAAATAAAAAATTTGCAAAAAAATAATTATATGTAAAAAAAGTCGTGCGCCTAAAATTAGAACATGTTCTCATAGAAAAGTTTGGGTGTATATCCATCTGCCAAGCTACAGACGCTTCTAGAGCGGAGTGCGATGTACCCGTTGAACCACTCTCGTTTAGGCCCTGGCAAAACTACCCAATGTAAAAAACAGTTCTTATTCTATTGTTGTCCGTTACGCGTAAATGCTAAAAATCTGCAATTGAAGAAAGCACAGGCTATGTTATCATCATTGATGTAACATGCATTTCATTTGGGGAGACCAGGCGTCCTTACAGCCTCCCTTTGGCTACGTCTATGGTGACGATCAAAGACCATAGTAGGCTTATGCTAAATTCACGAAGCACGAACATAAAATTCGGAGAAGACCTTTTTTTTAGTCTTCAGCTATTTTCAGGCCAAAAACTGCTCAAGGTTTGGCCCGCAATCAAGACTTTTTCTTGCGATTTTCAATTCTTAAGCCGGATCTTGATCCAGAGCTTACCCATCTCTTACAACAAAGCTTCCAGACCGTATACCTCTCATGGTTAACGACGACAGCTCTGGAAGCGTGGGTGTTACTTGTTAATTTTTGGATTTTTCCCCAATTTTTTTCAACCTGATTTTTCTTTTGTTTTTAGAATTGAAAACCTTTTTTTTTGAAATTCTTTCAATGGGGTTTAGGGATCAATTTTATGTATACAGGGTGTCCATTTAGTCCGTGTGCACTTTAAAAAAATTTTAACCTTAATTTTATTTGCAATAGAAATAATTTGTAAAAAGGAATTGAAAGCAGAAAATACATATTTTTTAAGGTTTTATTAAAAATTTTATTTAAGTTTCCACATGTCCTCCATCATTAGCAATACAAACAGTAATACGATTATGCAGTTCACGGATATCATTTGCCGATTGATTTATAGTAATGCCTGAAATCACATTAGTTATTTTAGCTCTCAAATAACTAGGTTTGATTGCATACCAGAGGTGAAGTCGAGGACACAAGGCTCGAGGCCAAGGCCAAGGACACAAAAAAGTTTTGAGGCCAAGGCCAAGGACCAAGGACACAGACGCAAGAGTTCTCCGAAAAAAAAAGGTCTTCAAAAATTTTTTTCAGGCGAAAAAGGTCTTGAAAATTTTTTTTTCAGGCGATCTCTACTTAAAGAAACCAAAAAAAAAAGTCTTTGCAGATTTTCCTCAAAGTTTCTGGCGTTTTCCAAAGAAATTTCAACGGTTCAAAAATAGTGCTGTCCTCGAGCCGAGGACAGGGCAATTTTCGAGGACTTTAGGCTTCGAGGGCAAGGCCAAGGACTTCAAAATGTGTCTTCGAGGACGTCCTCGAGGCCAAGGACGTCCTCGAGGACTACACCTCTGTTGCATAAACAATTGTTTTCACATGTCCCCATAAAAAATCTAATGGAGTCAAATCTGGCGAACGTGGAGGCCAATAAAATGGTCCTCCCCTTCCGATTCATCTGTTAGGAAATTCCTGATTTAGAAACTAACACGCGGAATTTACTTAACTAAAAATTGTTACAAATTTTGTTGTGAAAAATTATTCAATAGCTATACTTAAAACTAGATAACTTTCTAATCATTTTTACAGATTATTTCAATCACAAATAAAAATAAACTTTTAATCTTTTTAAAGTGCACACGGACTTTATGAACTTCCTGTAAGTTCATGTGTATGTATAGAGTGGTGCCGATCTTTGTTGAGCATTGGGGGGGATAATTTGCAATTTTACCCCAATTTTGCCCAATTTTCAACATTGAGGGGATGAACCTCGACCACGATCTTTTTCGGGTAAGCAAATCAAGTGAAGACCAAAAAAAAAAAGGATTTCATCGAATATTGGAGAGTTTTTTTTCTCGATATTTAAGTGAAGACCAAAAAAAAGGTCTTTACCAAAAATTGAAGAGTTTTTTCCCCGAAATTACGTGAAGACCACAAAAAAGTCCTAACATCATCTAGCGCTCAGATGCAGACCACAGTAAAACCAGAGCTGGATGCTTGCGCTGCAAGCTTGCGCCGCAACTATTTTACTTGCGATAGCGTTTGCGCCGCAACTATTTTTAAACGGTTGCGCTGACGCTTGCGCCGCAAGTATTTTTGCAATTTTGAGCGCAATCGCGCAAGCGCAATTTAAAAAGCTTACGATTAAGAATAATTGTTTTCCAACAACTGTGATTAAAGTTTAGAAAAAACATTGACGAGGAAGATTTATAAAATCCTCATCATGGGAAATTGCATTCGTTTACTGCTTGCAAAACTTCGTTATACAGCACGATTCACCGCAGGAGTTTTTCATTAAAACTTTTTTCATGAAATGTTTTGCCGATTTTTAAAAATTTCAAATTTTTCAATTGCGTATTTCAAAAAATGGTTGCAGAATCAAATTTTAAAGAGAAAAACTACTTTTATAATTGTCTTTCCAGAAATACGCTATTCGTTCCTA
The DNA here is from genome assembly GCA_963965965.1 of Trididemnum nubilum. Lineage (NCBI taxonomy): Eukaryota > Metazoa > Chordata > Ascidiacea > Aplousobranchia > Didemnidae > Trididemnum > Trididemnum nubilum. Next base: position 38,994,022 of record OZ014481.1, on the reverse strand, counting down.
AAAAATCTTAAAATATTGTTTCGCGAAAGAATTTAACGCGTTATTTGCAATTTGTCTAATGTCTTACCCATAGGTGTAGCCAAGGGAGGGGGCAAGGGTCTCCGGGCCTCCCCCAATTGAAATGCCACCAAAGATAAAAATATGACAACTGTTTCTTCACTTTCAGTTTCTTTTAGTATTTTTCGCATACAACATACACGCGTACAACAGTAATTAACAACAATATTGACAACCAGGGGGCACTCAAGTCAATTTTTACCTACCAATTTAGATGTGTAATCCGAGTAAAATTAAGATTTTTGTCTTAAAAGCTACTTTCTCAGGCCCTCATCTAATCTTTTTATGAACTTAAAGCATTAACCAGTGGCGGATTTACCATCTGGCGCAGTGCCAGGGGCCCAGCTCACCGATGCTTAGACTTTTTTTTTTAGTCTTCACCTATATTTGGTAAGAAGATGTTGCAAAAATCTCCAAAGTGCCAAGGGCCCCGCGCAATGTAAATCCAGCCCGGTCAATTACGTGGTTAGTAAGCGTAACCATCTATTGTACCATTTTCCACAACAATTCCCCTCCACCTCGCCAGCTTTTACGCAACAATGTACTTTTAAAAAATATTAGCTAGGGCAAATGTTCATTTAACAAATAATTAAATTTGAGTTGATGGGGTCTGGGTCTCCTGGCCGCACATACTCCTACAACTGACAAAACAAAAATTCCAAAGAAATATCTTAGTGTGGATTGTTTTATTATTTGCTGGTAAAATATTGCAGGAGGCTATATGTACCTTACTTCCCCCTATCTGGGCCAAATCACGTACAAAATTTAACCCCAAAATGCAAGATTTTAAACGTGTTTTGGACTTAAATTGTAAGTAAAAGTAGTTTTCAACAATTTAATTTTTTCAATTGGCTTTCAAATGTTAAAAATCTAGTTCTTTCAAATAGCTCAGAACACGTGCGAAATGTATTCCAATGGCAATAAAATAGCTTGTTTTTTCCAAAAAACCGCTCAGCTTCTGGCAGACCATAGGCGTAGCCAGGATTTTTGATTGGGGGGGCCCAAACCACAAATCACACGCAATGACGTCATCAGAAATTTTCTAAAAAGTAATTTTTTGTGGGGCAAAGATATCGTAGAATGGAAGATCTGAAGCCGTAGCCTAATGGCACTTTGCCAGGATTTTGGTAAAGGGAGAGGGCGAAAACTAATTGTTGAAAAGTGTAAAAGTATAACTTGGAAGACGTGTTGAGTAAGCTAGTGTACTCAAACGTATCAGAGACGGGGGTCTGGGGGCAGAGCCCCCAGCCGCCGATGGCTATGGGGGTCTGGGTGATTTTTGTAAGTTTTTGGAAAAAAAAGCTATTTAAATCCCATTGGATCACATTTCGCATGAGTTCACAGCCATTTTAAAGAACTAGATTTTTAACATTTTAAAGCCAATCGAAAAAATTTAGTTGTTCAATCTTCTTTTTGCAATTAAATCCCAAAACACGCTTAGAATCTTGCATTATGGTGTAAAATTTTAATTGTAAGTGATTTGGTCTATAGGGGGAAGTAACGAACATTGCCTCCTGCAATACTTTAGCAGTAAATAATTAAGTTTATAATAACGTTAAACGAGGGCCTGGGGTGGCAATTTTTAGGTCAAAACTCTTAGATTTCTCACAGGTTTTGCATATAAATTGTTAAAAATTTGCATTAAGGAGCCCCTGGCCAGGGAACCTTGGTCGTCGGCCAGGGAACCTTGGTCGTCAGTCAGGGACCCTAGGGCTCCCTGGTTGCCAGTTAGAGGCTCCGTAGCCCCTTGCTTGTCGGTTAGGAGCCCAGGCCCCCTGGTTGTTAATTAGGGGCCCTGGGGCTCCCTAGTCGTGAGTTAGGAGCCCCGGGGCCCCCTGGTCGTCAGTTAGGAACTCCAGGACACCTTGGTTGTTGGTCAGGGGCCCTGGGGCCCCCTGGTCGTCAATTAGGAGAACCCCGGGGCCCCTCGTTGTTGGTTAGGGGGCTCCTGGCCCCCTGGTTGTTGGTTAGAGGCCCCCTGGTTGTTAATTAGGGCCCTGGGGCTCCCTGGTTGTGAGTTAGGGGCCCCGGGACCCCTGGTCGTCAGTTAGGCACTCCGGGGCCCCCTAGTTGCTGGTTATGAGCCCTGGGGCCCCCTGGTTGTCGTTTAGGGGCCTCCTGGTTGTCGGTTAGGGGCCTGGATCCCCCTGGTTGTCAGTTAAGGGGCCCCCTGGTTGTTGGTTAGGGTCCCTTGGTTGTTAGTTAGGGGCCCTGGGGCTCCTGGTTGTCAGTTATGGGCCCCCTGGTTTTCAGTTAGGGGTCCCGGACACCCTGGTTGTTGGTTAAGGATCCAGAGCCCCCTAGTTGTTAGTAAGGGCCCCCTGGTTGTTAGTTGGGGGCCCCGGGACTCACTTGTTGTCATTAATATTATTGTTAATTACTGTTATGTGCGTAATTACTGAAAAAAACTGCAACTAAACATCGCCAGGCTATGTTGTCATAACTTTTTGTCGTTAGTGGTATTTTGATTGGGGGGGGGGCCGGGCCCCTTGGGCCCCCCCTGGCTACGCCTATGTGGCAGACCCCCGTCTGTGATACGTTTGAGTAACATTAGTTTACTCAACACGTCTCCCAAATTTAGACAATTTCGCTTTTAACTTTCGTAAACCAGACAACGGCTTCTGTTCTTTCGTTCTACAATATCTTTGTCCCACAAAAAGTTCCCATTTCAAAAATTAATGATGACGTCATTACATGTCATTTGCGGTTTTGCCCCCGCCTCTTCAATCAAAAATCTTGGCTACGCCTTTTGTCTTACCGTAATTCAAAATCAGGGAAACACCAAAAACTATTAATTGCAATTTTTGCTGCTCGTCTGGAAAATTTGAAAGAAATCGCTAACCAAAGTCAAAAGCGACAGCATCGGTATAGCTCTTAATTAACATACTTAGATGATCCAATTTCTTTAAACAAAAACATGATGATTTTTGTAGCATGCTCCAGTCGTCAGAGAGTGATGCTAATTGCTCCAAAAGCATAAATGCACAAATGCCTCGGTAGCTTTTAAGAAAATAGAAGACATAAAGTCACAATCTGGATCAGCTTCTGGTTGTCAGAAAAAATGACTACGGATAAGATTTGAATCCATGCTCACAACAACCAGAGACGTACACTGGTTTGGAATTCGCGGCAGTCCTTCAACGCAGGACGGGCGTTAGACCTCTCTGCCACTGTGTAGCTATGTGTTAAAATGAGCAATTGAGCATGTCAATATGGACTAGGTGCACTGAAATTTAAACGGTTACACTTGGGTTCCGATGCTCGCGCTGTGCGAGTGACGAGTTCGTAAGATTGTTGATCAATATTCTACTCGTCGGTATAGCTCTTAGTTGATTTAAATCCTTTATACTAAATACATGATGATTTTTTTAGCGTGCTCCATTCGTCGTAGCAGAGTGACGCTAATTGCTCCAGGAGCACAAGTTGCATCGCAGCAAGTAATCGATTTCCTTGACAAGCCATTAGAAAAGGACAGTGACTCCGAAGTCGTTCGCTCACCACCACATGAAAACTTAATTGGTGGAAATCAAAACCCCCAATTCCTTTAAATGCGGTTTTTGAGTGTCATTTTTCATTGTTTTTTGCCCAAAATGAGTGGAGTTGAGTTGAGCAATGCGCATTTTTAAATACTTATTTTTTTTAAAGAAATTAATAATTCTTTTTTTTGTTCACCAATAGGTGTTGTGCATATTTGTTTTGAATATTTCTTTCGCACCGTAATCTATAGAGCAGTTTGAGCAGTGAGTCAATCAGATTTATGCTTTTTAAAACGTTACACTTGCGCTTGCAGCGCAATTATTTTTTTGGGATTGCGGAAACGCTTACGCCGCAAGAATTTTAGAGTAGTTGAGCGTGCGCTTGCGGCGCAGTTATTGTGACTGCTCTGTCCCACTCTGAGTAAAACTATTGGGGGGAATGCAGATGTAGACCATAGTCAAATTATTGGGGGGGATATATCCAGGCCCGGCGCCACGTGGGGCATTTCGGGGCCGTACCCCCCAAATGACTGCTTGTGCCCCCCAAATGAAAATTGTGCCCCCCCCAAGCAAGGGCTGTGCCCCGCAGAAATTAGCAGGCTTGGGGCTACTGGAGTGCAAATCGAGGCCCAAATTGGTGTTTGCGACCGGTATTTTTGTAATTTTTGTGGACTAACACTGGATTTCATGATATTTTTGGGATGAAGACTTTTTTTTTTTGGAGATCACCTGTTTTCGGCCGAAAAAAAACGTTTGAATTTCTGATTTCGGCTGGAAAAACCCTCTGAATTTTTGGTCTTCACCTTGTTCATTTGATCCAGACTGGGATAAATTTCTCGTGCCCCCGTGCCCCTCTCGAATTCACATAAATAAACTTCTCATGCCCCCCAAAATTTATTTCTGCCCCCATCAGTCTTGCTATCCTGGCGCCGGGCCTGGATAAATCTCCCATCCCCCCCGGGTTTCGACACCCCTGTAAGTATTTATAATTTTTTGTTTCGGTTTTGGTTTTTAGGAAAAACCTAGAATTTGGGGGCAATTCGGCTCTAGAGTTAAAGAAAACTGTTTCCTTTTTTTCTGATCTTTACTTCAATCTCAGCGCTCTCGGACCAGAGTCACTTGATTAAATTTAGTGACTCTGCTCGGACTGATAAAAATACTTTGGGTTGTTCTGTCAGAAAGCAATCTTGTTTATTTTCTTTTTAGGGACTCTTAGCTCTGATCAGTGGTTTCTCAAAGATTTGTTCTGGCAACACCGACAGCAAGAGGCGCGCGTAGTGATTGTACTGGCCAAGTGGATTGTTGTCTGCCGCTGCTCTGCGAGACAAAAAAAAATATCACCATTGTTACGAAGGTATTTATACGATGATAATGCTTGTGATACAAAGTTTTGTAATGCATTAGTTATTAAAACTTATTATCTATGACGAAATGGTGTTGAAATTTTTGCCACTGAATGTACGGTATGTAGTCGATTCAGCCGGTGTTATTGATGCTCGCACTCGTCTATAGATACAGCTTCATAAGTTCACGCGCTATCTTGGCTCTTTAAAATTGAATTCGCGGAGATCAGCGATGAAGCAAGGTTCTTCAGGCAGAGAGCATGTTAACCGATGTGGTAAAACAACCTAAACCATTGTAAAACCACATGTGAAAGAGTACCATAGCCTAAAAAGTCAGAGGTTAGCGCTAAGTACATTGAAAATACTGTTAAGTTGTAAGGTATCCGAAGGCTAAGCCTACTTATACAAGCACCAACAAACTTGCTCAGTCATTTCAACAGGACCCTGCTTATCTGCTTGTGTTATTGAACTTGGAGCGCTGAAAAAAACAGTTGGATACCACTCCAGTAGCCTACTAACCGTTGACAGCACTAAGCCTGAGGCTTGTCATAGACTCTCAGTAGCAGAGTAGGCTATGAAATGCATGTCCCGTGCATGCAACAGATGTAGTTGGATATCTGTGCTATGGCACATTAATGTATGCATTTGATTTTTGTAGCTGTACAATGTGAACACTACAGTGTTAGATCACCCAATTGATGCTATAGGCCAGTCACTGCTCCTTGCTCTGTTTCAGTGTTTGGCCATTCTGGTTCTCTCATTGAATTTGCAGAAGGCAGTGGCACTAACTAAGCAGGTGAGGAAACAAAGTTCATCAAATAAAGAGCACTGACATAATTGATGCTGGGAGGAGAGGTGGCAGTTTATGCCTTCTTTTTGCTCCCCAGATGTGAGCTCTTCAGCAGGTGCAAATTTTTGAAGAAAAAAGCAAACAAAAATAGAAAAGTCTTCTGACAAAAACCAAACAATTTCTGCGACAGACCTTTTTTTCTTCACCAAAAATTGGCATAAAAATACAGCAAATTTCTAGTGAAGCTTGCCCTTCCTGGCTCAAACTTATTACACTTTTAGTAGAGAGCATTGACAATCCACAGATCGACATGTTAGGCTATGTTGAGTAGTGGTCGTTAATACCTACTAGCCAAATCTTACACATGTCATCTTCTATTTTGCATGTGCTGTGTCATCTTCTATTTTGCATATAATTCTTGTTTTTGGATTATTAATGCTCGAAGCAGATGGCATCTAATGAATGTCTATAAACCTTTGCCGCTTACATTAAGATCAAAATTTGAGGTGTGAGGTAGGCTAGCTCTTAGGTTTAGATTTAAGTCAAAAAGTATCTTAGTATTAGCTTTGAAGTTAGGAACTTGGGATTAGAGTTAGTGCAGACTTACAGCAGTGGAGTCCTCAAACTGCCAAGACTTTCTTGGCCTTGAGGGATACTTGGCCTTAAGTCCTTAGCATGTAGGCTACCCTACAAATGTTTAAAAATTTCTTTTCTTTGGCTCCAGAACAGCATTATTTTTTGATTGGTTGAAAATAAGAATTAGGAAGCAAAAAATAGCATAAACTTACAATTCATTTCTTGATTTGAAAAATGTCGAAATCAAATGTGGCAGCCCAGTAGTCAAGTGGTAGGCCTACTCAAACTTATTTTAATGACACTGTGTGATAGTTCTAATTGAAGAATACAGTAGTCCTATGGGCGGCAAGTATTGTAGAACACTTCTGGTTTTTCTGCTAATACTTTCTGTGAAGGCTGTGCCAAGCGCTAAGCCCCTTCAAGACATTCTGGGCTTGAGGCATAGGCCTAGCCTAAACACTTTTGATTTGCTAGTCTGGTATTACCAGGGACATACATAGGCTACCTAATAACCAGTACCGGAGGTGGAGTCAAGGACACAACCTTCAATGCCTAGAGGACTAAAAAAAATCCAAGACTAAGGATTGACTTTTTGCGGACAGACCCTCTTGAGGCGAAGGACAGGAATAGTTAAGGCCAAGGACACGATTTTCCTAAATTACGGTTTGCAAATTTTCCATTATATCTGAGCGTGAAGGTGTTGAAGATACTGTATTTTGTTAAGTTTTTCATGATAATTCAAAAATAGAAGTTTCTAAAAATAATGAAGGTCATTTTGAAGTTTTACACTTTGGCAGGAATGTTGATTATATTCTGTACTCGTATTGTAGTAATGAAACAAATAAGGCCGTAACTCGTGAATTGGAAATGAGACTAACTAAAAAGTGTAAATTCTTAAGGTAAAAATGGTCAATTTTAATGTTGTAATTTCATTAGTTAGGGCCCCAGTGCAAACTTCCACTGATTCTATGGATCCCCACTTTTTCAGTAGTTTCTCAAACACAAGCCTTATTGATTGGTTAAACGAATTCTTTTCACAGTCTAAATTTTTAAATATTGTAGTTTTTTAATATTGCTCAGCGACTATGATATTTTTATTTAAAGAAGTATTGCAAAATAATGCAAATTAGATTTTTGAAATGAAGTGAGGTACTGTATTTACTAGCACAAGTCATCGGAAAAAATGAGTACAGTAGTAGAGGGCAAAGTCCCCATTCTTCTGTGGAACAATTTAAGTATTTTTTTTTTCAGAAAAACAGCAATTTTTGTGACTTTTATAGGAGATTATACATTTAGATTTTCAAAACAATTAAAAAAAACAAACAAAATAGAGAAACTTTAATTTTCGTTATTTTCCCAATTGTGATTTTAAGCCAATCTTTTCTTTACGTGTTAGTGCATGTGTTGTTTCACAGTTTCAGGTTTCTCCATAGTGTTTTATCTGATGTCTATCAATGAATAAGCACATACATTTCGACTGTCAAAAGATACTTTGTTTTACGAAATTTAACCAAAGTTATTTAACTGCAAAAAGTAAGCTAAGAATCCCAGCAGGGCTGTATCAAGGAGGAAAGCATTGGATGCATTTGCACCAAGGGGGCTCCTTCAAAAATCCACAAATTGTTGAAACAAAAAAATAGAGTTGTGTTTTCTTATCTCAAAACAAATTCTTTGCAATATTCACTCCCGTATTTTCAGAACAACAGCTGTCATTCTCTAATAGCGTTTCGTTAGTTGTACCAGGGCTATACTGCATGTAGCATATGTAGTATTTCATAGACCATCCCTGGCAACTGTGTTGCATTTCATTATCAGGCACATACTTTCTTTTTCACATTCGCATAGGCATGGTCATGTTTTAGTATTAGCAACTCAAAAATGTTGTCATGTGGACCCTCAGATCTCTTGCTATTGCGGTGAATGATTTTAGTGTTTTGCTGTTTGTACCACCTGCACCAAAAGTATTAGCAGGAATAAGAAGAACTAACTATCTCTGATTTACACTGCCCTTGTCTTCACAGTTCATCATTCTTCAATTAAAGCATTCACACAATGCACTTGAAAATTGGTTTGCTATGACTTTGCTATCGCTATATATTTTCAAATAAGGAAATGAATTGATAGGCCAGAAGTCATAAGCGTAGCCAAGGGGGCGAGACCTCCCCCCCAATTGAATTCCACTGATGATAAAAAGGATGACAATGATGTCTATTGTTTATTCAGCTTCAGTTTTTTTAGCATTTTTGCGTACAACAGTATTTGACTATAATATTAATGTTAACAACCAAGGGGCCCAGGCCACTTCTACTCAATTGTTGTCAATCAATTAAAATGTGTAAGGCTGGAATCACACAATCAAGTTTTTTGTATAATTTTCTTGCATCAATCGTGTGAAAGGTCGCACAAGTTTATGGCTCACTATTGCGGGCACCTGTTGACAAGTTTATTGCCCAGCCGTGTGAGAAAGAAAGTCAGTATCTAGAAAGTGTTGCTGAGTTCTTGCATGAAATAGAACCAAGCTCTATTTTGCCAGCAAGTTTTCTAAAAATCGCCATCCTCAATGAAGAAAACTAAGCTTTTAGTCGCGCCTTTAAAAATATTTAGCCGCAGAAAATATAAAAAACCTACTAAAGCCAATGCAAAAACGAATGTGTCACAATTATCTACCAAAAAAGTTCTAAGAAATTTTTTGCTTTTTAGTTACTCGACAATGACGTATTATAACATTGTGTTTGCTCTTTTTGCATTTTTCTTCAAAGACAAATGTGTAGCCTCCTGTTTTGTTTATGATCGCATATCAATTACCCGATTCTTCCTACTTCAAACTCACATTGGCGTTTTCCAAACTCATTATGAAAAGTTACTAACCAGAACTGCAGTTATAGTTATCAACATGCCGTTGTGGTCAACTCATGAAATTGAACTTTTAATTAGAGAAATTGAAGAAATGCTTTGGTTTTGGAACATGTTTAATCCAGAGTACAACAATACAATAAAAAAATCAGATGCTTGGAAGGAAGTTTCGGAAGTTTTAGATTGAGATCAAATGGAGATAAACGTTTGCTCACTATTTAGTAATAATTAAACTTTAATAAGTATTTAATGTGTGATCTGTTTTAATCAAGATGTTGAAAATTTCCTTTTGATCGAAAAAAAGTTTCCCGCCCAGTTTTTGCTAGAGCTGAATTTGCAATGATTATAATTTTTTTGGTTAAAATTTGTCATGTCCACTGGCAAAAAAGCCTTTTGCATTTTTCAGCAGTTAAGATAATTTTCAGTTATTTCAGGCTGATTTTGTAAGAAACCAAACAAAAATGCTTTTATTCTTAATTGAAAATAATACCGGTTTAACTTACTCTGACATCCAATTATTGAGCCCTCAGAAACCGCAAGTACCGGAAAGAACATATCTGGTTTATTATTACTTGATCAATCATGCAATGCTATGCAAATTTTATTGGTGATAGATAACATAGCATAAAAAAAGCTACTTTATTCACTAGAGAGTTCCTCACAAGCAAAGGTTATGATATTTTCCATTCATCTGGGAGGGGTATATGAAAAGTTTTAAGTATCTGTTTTCTGGGATTACCAGAGTGTCATACTGATTGAATACCTTCAGAAGGGCCACACAGTGACGGGACAGCATTATTTTCGACAACTGAAGCATCTAAGGGAAGCAATCGAAGAAAAAAGCCAGGAAAGCTCACAAGAGAAATCTTCTTCACCAAGACAATGTATCAGCTCACACCTCTGAGGTTGTCATGGCTACAATTCATGATTTCAAATTAGAACTGGTCCCCTATCCACCTTATTCACCAGACCTGGCCCCCTCTGACTTTCATCTTTTCCCACAAATGAAAAAAGTCTTGACTGATCGCCATTTTGCCAGCGATGATGACATCGTAGCTGCAGTCAAGGAATTTCTTAAGTCTCGAACAAGAGTTTTTCTACACTGGATTAAAAGTGCTTCAGCACCCTTGGAGCAAGTGTTCAGCCCTGGAAGGGGACTATGTTGAAAAATGGATAATTATAAATCTCAAGCACCTTTTAGTTTTTCTGATATTTAAAACTTTTCATACACCCTCGTATTTTATTTCATTACAGGTCAAAAAAAATTCATAGTCTGCACGCACCATTTGCAGCAGAACTCAAATAGCTTTTTATTGCTATAGCTGCAGCTTTTTGCTTTTGTGAACGTGCTCATATCGTTTTGGTAAACAAGAAATAACAATTAATCAACAAAGCGCGTAATATTACTATTGTCGCTGCAAATTTCAAAGAAATTCCGCAACAACTGCGTAAATGCTTTTACAGCAAAAAAAATATGTGTGATAGCTTCAGCAGTTTGTTTGCTGAAAAACCCAGACGCTTTCATGTGGCAAGAAGCTGAGCAAGAAAATAGCGTCCAGATGTGGTAGCTCAAAAAACATTGATGCAAGAAAATTGTGCAAAAAACTTGATCGTGTGATTCTGGCCTAACGAGGGAGAAATTCAAGGTTTTTGTCCTAAAGGTTGCAACCTCTGACCTTTATCTAACCTTTTTACAAACTTAATGCATGATTACAAGAGGAACCAACTATCAACTTTAAATAACAATCCACTTCCACCTCGCCAGTGTTTAGCAGACAAAATATTTTACAAAAAGTTAGGGGAAGTGTTTGTGGAACAAATTATTGAATTTGAGTTGTGATGCCTGAGCCCCCAGATCATACTTGTATTTCTAAAACTAATTATTTACAATACAAAACAAAGATCTCCAAGGAAAATAAATCTTTAAGTGAATTATTACTTTTTGGTGAATATATTACAGAAGGCAATGTACCTTGCTTCCCTTTACCTGGACCAAGCCAACTTTATACAAAATTTTTCCAACAGATAGATGCTAGATTTTAAATGTGAATTGTAAGAAAAAAGACTACTGAACTAGACCTATTGAATTTTTTCAGTTAGCTTTGAAATCTTAAAAATTTAGTTTTTTCAAATGGTTCTAAAAACGTGCAAAATGTGATCCAAATGGCATTAAAATTTCAAAAAAAATTGCCCAAAGCCTCTTGTGGCTGGCGACCCCACCCTAAGACCCCCATCTGTGATATGTTTAAGTTACAATAGTTTCTTAACCACACCTCTGTAACAAAATGTAGCACATATTTGAAAACATTAACTTTTGGTTCAAGTCCTCCCTCTTAAGCAACATCTTGTCTACCCACTAACAGGGGTTCTGACCTTCCATTCTAAGATATTTTTGTCCCATAAAAAGTCCTCCTTTTAAAAGTTTCTAATGCTGTCACTGTGATTTTGCATGTGATTTGCAGATTGGGGCCCCCCCAAATAAAAATCCTGGCTATGCATAAGCCAAAGTTTAAGAAATTTTTTTATTTGGCTATTTTCCTTTCAACCAATCAAAAAACAATACTGTCCTCGAGCTGAAGACAGAACATTTTTAAGGACTTCTAGTTTTCAAGGCCAAGGACTTAGAGCTTCGAGGTCAAGAACTTTGAAATATGTCCTTGAGGACTCCACCTCTGCTTAATACAGTACTGGTATGTTGCCTGGCGTGTGAAAATGCCAATTTATCAATTGCTTTTGCTTGTGCTCTTATTAGTATTTGCTTTTGCTTCCATCACTTCGGCCCTTAATTAGGTAGTTTTTGCTTAAAAATTTTTGCGGAAATTTTTTGAGATATGTCAAAATTTAACAACCAACACCATCATCATCTTAAAAACATACAGGTAATGTGAAACCAATTACTGTGTGAAAAGTGAATCACAAACACATAGTATACATGTTTTTGATGATGCTAATTGCCTTAACTGTTCAGCCAAAAAATTGAATCAAGAAGTAATTTAAAGCACTTGGGGATATAACTTGTTTGAATTGCTTCTGCTGCCTAAAGCGTAAATGTTTACTTGACTCATATTAGAGAGCCTTAGGGTAAAGCTTAAACAATCACAAAATTTTTATTAACTTGTTGAATGTGGTCTTGCTCCCAATTTCTTTGCAGCAATGCCTATGTTTAGGACAGCAAAATAATACTGCCAAAATTTTGTGGTTACGTGTAACATCGCCTATTAAAATAATTATTACAGCAACAGTGCTTTGCACTGAGACATGTATTATAATTGTAAATACTAGTTCATGTTTATTCATTAAGTTGTCGACTTGTCATCATTGGTCTTTGAGTCAAGCTGCTGACTTGTCGACCACACACAATGGAGGTTTTACACTGCCTTGGTAAAATTGTTTGCATAATATTTTGTGGTATTGAATTTGTTTTCAAAAAAGTGAGGTATAAATAAAATTAAAAAGCTATAGTGGCTATCAAATAACTTTGTAAAATTTTTTTAAATGAAAATGATTTTGTGATTGGTGTTGAAGTAACTGGTAGCACAGTATGTGTTAGAGCTTTTTAACCATGTTTTTAATGGCGCTACCCACTACGAAGAGGTAGCTAATGGGCTGAAGCCCTCTTCTTAGCCAAGTCACTTGGAAAAATTTACCCAAATGTATCTGGTTTTAAAATGTGACCAAGAAGTAGGATGGAGAGGGGGGTGTGAAGCAGGGTAGGATCCATTCATTTTTTAAAAATTCAAATTCATTGATTTTGAAAAAACTGAATTCAAATTTATAGGCTTTGTAAAATCTCAATTCCAATTTATTGACTTTTAAAAATCGACATTTAAATTGAAGTTCATCACTACTTTTGAGCGAATTTAATTTCAAAGTTCAAATTTAATTCAAGGTTGATCTTAAAATCATAGATTAAATGCAGCAATTTAATATTTAAGACAGCTGCGGATAAATTAATGTGCATATTCTACTCTACATAAGAGAAAGCATTGTCAAGCCATCTGGCCATTACATTTGTGCTGGTAAACTGTTATTGATGGATTGCACGTGACGTCATCGCGCTGCTAGCCAAACTGCTGGAGGTCAAAATTGCGAATCGGCGCTATGTAAATGCATGCAAAAACATTGACAGCAAAGATATGGAGCGTATTTTCAGGCTATAAAAGAGTTGATTCTTTGTAATATCAAAGTTGAATGCTAGACAAAGGCCTGTAAAAACCGAAAAAGATTTTAATTAGTAAGAATTCAGTTTGTTTGCTTTTTTTCAGTGACATAAATCCTGCTTGCTATTAAGTAACCCATTAGAATCATGTAATATGGATGATGGTAGCTAGTTTTCGTAATCAAACTATTGATGGCGCTATAATGGAACAGTTGTATCTCCTTTATTTGTGACAAAATTAGCGCATTTTTAAACTTTTGTAATTTCAGAAGTCTATTTTGCAGAATCTTGGTGATTTTTTGCATTTCGTGTAGTCATTAGTGGCTTATCGCTATGATTATTGGTTGCTAGGAGTTAAAATGCATTAGCAGTTGTTTTCATTGAATTATTTCATAGTTATGTCATTTAAACTTTAAACTAATGATTTAACTGGCCTCAGTGTAACGATGTAACTTTGATCGAGTCTTAACTTGCATTTATTTTGACTTGAGCTAGAGATGTTAAATATTATTTATGAATAGTGCTTAAACTAAACATTAATCGGCCATGTGTTACTGCTGTGACATAGAATTTTAAGTATTTTAGGATATGGCCGAATTTACAATTTGAATTAAAGCTAAAAACCGGTCAAAGTGGACAATAGCAGTCAATGGACGATGAGAATTTACAAAAAACAAAACTTTTCAGATCCACTGAGCTAGGTAAGCTGCTTAAATCGCTCCTGGTAATATCAATTAAGGCCAGGCTATCTACAAAAGTGTTACTTTACAATCAAATTCTTTAAAAATGCCCACGGAAGGAATTTTACATTGATTTATGGTAACGTCCAATGCTTTGTACTGGCGTTTTGACGTCCAATCGTTTTGGTGGGAAAAAGCTATAACGTAGCTGCAATCCATCAATAGTCTTACAGCAAATCATTCTTATACTTAATTTTGCAAAAACAACTTCAAGGCTTAACCTTAGTGCCAGTGGTGCTATTCAAATGTTTCAGGAATCAGTTTTCTCAGAGTAGTTAAAAAAAAGTCTTTTTTGAAAAGCGGGCTGCTGAAAAGCTGATTAGTCAAAAAGTTGATCTCATGAAAAAAAAATTGGCAATCTCGGAAGTATTTTGTACAATTTTGTATTTGTAAACAGTAAGGACACTGCTGAAAACAAAAACTTTTTCAGAATAGAAACAAATCCTGTACATGTGCATCAGGGATGCGGAAGCGGTGAAAGCAGTAATTTTTTGTGAAAATGGAAGCACTTTGATGAAAGAGGTTGGAAGCGGAAGCGAACTCGGAAGCGAAAGTGTTGAAAAGGAGCTGGAAGCGGAAGCAATTTTTTCAAAATCAGGCGCTTCCGGATTTTCAAACTGGCTATAATCGTGGGGGTAAAATGTAACAATAATAATATTATTTCTAGGTACATAACAATGTAAGCAAAATTTCCACTTTAGTTAGTGCCATAATTTTTTGTGTTTGTGCTGCCTTAAATTATCGCAATTAATACAGAGCGATGAGCACACCGTCCTTGCTAGAGATCATGGGTGAGATGTATTGGATATACCTCCAATACTACCATGGCATCAAAGTTTGAGGGTTTACTGTGGCCAGCAGTGGCCACGATGTGGTTTTGGTAGGCTCCTTCTTAATTTGCTGTGGCTGCTGCACGTGCTGGCAAGTGGCCCTGCCAAGTAAGCCTGGTTGTGTCGCCTGTAGTTTATGAAACCTTGTACTTAGCCAGTCGCAGCTGTTACAAATTGAAAGTACTTACCGGTAACTAAGAACCTGCTGTTACTAGTTAGTATGGAATAAAGATAATAGCTTACAGTAGGTGATACTGCTGTTTAGTTACCGGTAAAAAAATAAACTATGTTTCGGTCTATTATAGCCCTTGCAGTATTCCGCTCAGGGCCAGGGCTAAAGCTTGCTAATCTTAAATTTTCATCATTTTTAAATCTCATTCTTTTTTTATTTCCTTTTTTAAGTGCCAGAGTTAGGGTTTAAGTTTGGGTAAGTTAGAGTTGGACTTAGAGTTAGCTTAGAGTAGGTTAAGAATTTGACTTTAGGTTAAATTTGAGTTGGCATTAATAAAGAGCTACTGGTAGATAGGCACGACAACTGATCGCGACAAACTGACTGCGAACAACACCGATTGGCTGAGAAGGGCGATCTGCAATATATGTTTACTATCCCCATAGCCATCTTGCCCAAACCCTCACTTTTTGACGAAATCAGTGACAAAATCACTGTAATGAAACCGTTGGTTCACGGTCAGTTTACCACGGTCAGTTGACTTGGCTCACAAAACTTACCAGTAAAATAAAGCCTCTTAAATTTTATTGGAGAATCAATGGACACAAATTAATTTTTGCTTGATTAAAAGTTGCCTTTTATTAATCATGATTAATGATTAATAAAAGGTACTTATGATTAATAAAAATTAATGATTATGATTAATAAAAGATTAATGATTAATAAAATGATTAAAGTACTGCAGTGCATTACATAGGCGTAGTTAGGATTTGTGACTGGGAGGGAGGGGGCCAAACCACAAATCACATGCAATCACGTCATCAGAAATTTTCGAAAGTGGGACTTTTTATGGGATAAAAATATTGCAGATTAGCAGTTCAAAGGTCGTTGCCTGAGTGTTGGCACATAATCTGGATTTTGCTATAGGGAAAGGGCTCAACCTCCCCCAAAAAAGGTAAATTGGGATGCGTAATGAGCAAACTAGAGTGTCTCAAGCATATCACAGGTGGGGGTTTATGGAGGGTCTGGGGGCGAAGCTACCAGCCGCTGGGCGATGTTTTGTAATTTTTTGGGAAAAACTAGCTGTTTTAATGCCATTGGATCACAATTTGCATGTGTTTAGAACCATTTTAAAGAACTAGATTTTTAACATGTGAAAGCCAATTGAAAAAATTAAAATGTTAAATTCTGCTTTTACTTACAATGTAAGTCCAAAACACACTTAATATCTTGTATTTAGAGGTTAAATTTTGTACGTGATTTGCCCCAGGTAGGGAAAGCAAGGTACATTGCCTCGAGCAATATTTTAGCAGTAAATAATAATTAACTCGAAGATTTTTATTTTGTCATAAAAATAAACAGTTCTTGGAGTACACATACAACCAGGAGACCCAGGCCCTCCCAATTCAAATTCAATAATTAGTGTAATGAGCACTTCTTCCAGCTCATTTTTTTTTCAAAACTATTTTGCCGTGGAAAAACTGGAGAAGTGGAGATGGATTGTTATTTAAAAATGGTACAATAAATAGTTACTCCTACTAACCATGTTATTGCCCGCGCCGGATTCACATTGCGCAGGGCACTTACCACTTTGGAGATGTTCTCAACATCTTTCAGCCAAATGTAGGTGAAGACCAAAAAAGGCTCACCATCTGAACGCGGGGCCCCTAGCAGGTACTGCACCATATTTTGGTAAATATGGCCCTGGTTATTGCATTATGTTCACAAAAAGGTTTGGTGAGGGCCTGAGATAGCAACTTTTAGGAGAAAAACTCTCATTTTCTCCGCGGTTATACAATTAAATTGGTTGGCAAAAATTGAATTGAGTGGGCCTTGGGGCTAAATGGTTGTCAATATTGTTGTTAATTACCGTTGTGAGCGAAAAATGCTAAAAGAAGCTGAAACTGAAAAACAATAGACTTTTTTGTCATACTGTATTTTGTCATTGGTGAGATTTCAATTGGATGGGGCAGGGCCCTTGAGCCCATCTGGCTCCTGGCTACACCTATGGGGCCCTGTGCCCAATGGTAAATCCAGCCCTGATTATTGCAATACGTTAAAAAAAAAAGGTTAGATGAGGACCTGAGGTAGCAGCTTTTAGGACAAAAACCTTTAATTTCTCCCAGATTATGCATTTAAATTGGTTGGCAAAATTTGAATTGAAGGGGCCCAGGCTCTCTGGTCGTCAATATTGTTGGTAATTACTGTGGTACGCGAAGATGCTAAAAGAAACTGAAACTGAAAAAACAAGGCGTTTTTGTCACCTTTTTCTCATTGGTGACATTTCGATTGGGGGGAGCCTGGGACCCCTGGGCCCCCCTCCTGCCTACGCCTATGATGCATTAGCCATGATTGCTAGATCTTGGTTAATTTGTTATGACATGCTAGGGTACTGTATTACAAAAACTTGCTTGCTTTTTTTACACTAAATACAATTAGCTGTTTATACTGAGCAGGGATGTGGAAGCGGAAGCTGTAAGCGAAAGCGTGGAAGCGATTAAATTTTTGTAGAAGCAGAAGCATTTTAATAAAAGAGACCGGAAGCGGAAGCGAACTCGGAAGCAACTAGTTCTATCCGGAGCTGGAAGTGGAAGCAAAAAATTCCAAAGGTGAGGAAGCGGAAGCGAACTCGGAAGAGTAAAACTTCAAGTAGAGCTGGAAGCGGAAGCATTAAAAATTTGACTGCTTTCACATCCCTGATGTGCATAGAAGCAAATCTCGTACACAACATGTGCAGATGCATAACTAGGATTTTGCTAAGGGCGGAGGTCTTGACCACAAAGCTGAAAGTTGTCTACAGTCTCACAAACGGGGATCTAAGGTTGAAGCCCCCAACTGCTGGACGATTTTTGTAATTTTTCAAAAAAAAGCTAATATAACACCATTTGGATGACATCTTGCTTGTTTAATAAACCATTTAAAAGAATTAATTGCTAAAATATTGAATCGTTTTGACATAGTTAAGTTGCTTAGCCTTTTTACCTTTCCCCTTACTTCCTGATCTAGATCAAAACACGTTCAAAGGCACATGTATTTGTTTCAAATTTCCCAAGCCCCCTAAGCCTTCCTTCTCTTGGTTACGCCACTGAACATTTGGCCAAAAAAGCTGAAGCGCATTCTGTGTTAACTCCAACAATAATAACAGAAGTTATTTTTATTTGAAAATTTTTACACAACTATTTGATTGTCATTGTCCCGATAGCTTTTTAAGTTTATTTAAATCTCACTTTTTTGATGCAAGTTAAATAGCAAAAATATTAAGCAAGCAATTTCATCAGTCAGTTTGCTAAATTTAAGAATCGGTTTGTGCAAAGCTTTTGAATAGCACTGTTGCTAAGTACCCTTGCTATTGTTGGCCTGTTAGTGAAATAAATGAATTTTAATGAAGTCATTTTGAAAATTGCTGATGTAGAAGACGAATTCTATACTTTTTTCGTAATTTCGCCTTCAGTTACACTGCCATGAATGCAGCATTGAAGAAATGGGGTTCAGGCAACCGGGTGTAAATTTCATTTTTTCGCAGGTTTGCTAGGAAGCTAAGTGTTTCAAAAACAACTTCAAAGCACATTGCTGCATCACATCTGCCATCACAAAATTTGCTTCATAAATTTTATGGAACGCTTTTGCAACTTAAACTGGTTATAAATTGCTACTTTTGCAATGTAGGTTTTAATTAGAAAAAATCGACATTGATTAAAAGTTTAGAACGATCAAATTCAAATTAATTGGCTTTTCAAAATCCACATTCAAATTCATTAACTTTTGAAAATCTACATTCAAATTCATTGCTATTTATTTTGTAGGTAATTTTTGTCTTGTCTTGGCCAACCCTCATGTGAAGGGGCTAAGAAAGTTAATTATGTCAAAGGGATTTGACATTTTATGGATATATTCTTGCAAATGGTTCTACAAATGTGCAAGATGTGATCCAAAATAGTGTTAAAATAGCTTTTTTTTTTGAAAAATCACAAACTCGCCCTGCAGCTGAGGACTTTGCCACTTGATCCCAGTTTGGGAGATGCTGCTGACAACTTTCAGCTTTGGGGTAAAGCTCCCTTAGCAAAATCCTTGTTACGCGTCTGCACATGTTGTCAGTTCTACCCTATTTGTTTCTGTTCTGAAGGAGTTTTCGGTTGCAGTAGTGCTTTTACAATTCAGAATTGCAAAATTGTAACCAAACACTTCCTAGATAGCCAAACGGTTTTGTTTATGAGAAACACTTTTTGAGCTACATTTGTCAGCTGCCTGGCTTTACAGAAAATACTACTAAACTGGCAATTTTTCCTGATTTTTCTGAGAGAACAGGCTCCCCTGTTATATTTGAATAGCGCCATTGGCTTTATCCTTTTAACCACGCATGGCATCATGTTTGAAAGCCATACAATATTACTTTGTTTGACCATTCATACGAACCAGACACTCTGCGTCTGTCTAACCACACCAAAGCAAAGCATCCTCTTTAAGGTTCTGTTTGCAAATCTTTTGGATAGGCCTTCACAACGGGTAGACTATCAGTATCAAGATTTATTTTATTCACCAAAAACGCAACAACGTGCTCAGGTAGTAATGTAATAGAAAAGACCAAACTGGTCACCAAGCCGACTAAACTTTTGAGAGACATCCAGGCAATGCGAGAAATTGCAGCAAACACGCACAATAGCAAGACGTAAAAAAACAATAATGATAGCACCTATCACTAAAAACAATATGATTTAGAACAGCAATACTTACTACTTAGGTAGCAACTAGCAATTGTAACAAATGAAAGTTATTATAATCAGTACCTAGACAAGGCCTACGTGAATCCAGCTGCATCAGCAAAATACAACTCGAAATTTAAGCAAAAATCACACTCAGCAAACCATAAGAAAAAACAAAGCATTAGGTTATAGAAAGATCAGCGTTTGAAAAAAAATCAGCTTCAAACAATTTTTTACTGTACAAACAAATTCCACTAAACATATAATTTATTGTTGGTAATTGTTGAGATAGAAAGAAAATCAGTTTCTAATTCAGATCCTAAATCAAAATTTTACTAATTAACAAAGCAAATAATAAATTAAAATAATCAGTGTATTTAGTACCTGCAGTGGACTTAATCCACTGACAGCAACAAAAACCGCATCCCCAAGTCAGCTCAATAAGGAGACCAAAACGATTACGACTTGTTCAATTTCTGTTCAGTCTCAATTAGAGTCTAATTATAACCGTTTAGGAAAAATTGTTTTTACATTTTGTAAACTTAAAATAAGCACATATCTTTAGTTCTAAGGGTGATTTTTCCCAAACTTCTAATACTGTACTTAGCAATCTCTTTTTGCCCCACTCAGATGTAGCATAAGTGTGAAAAAAGTTTTTTTTTTTTGGTCAGGTATTATGTTGATGAATTGTTTCCAAATCAACAAAATATTTTTTGAAATAATCAGATAACATATTGTGGTTGGCCAAATGAGAAATTATGTGCAAAGTATCTTTCCAAGGCCACAACGATGCATTGCCAGTTAGGGAATCGAACCGGGAATCAGCAACTTCTTGATCACTAACTCAGCGCACTACCACTGAGCTATCGCCACCACTTTCTTTGAGAGATGTTACGATGTTGTGCCTATTTTCTTTTTTGACAATATGTTGTCACAGTGAGAAAAATTGAACTGCTGGAAATGGAAGCTTTCTTTTTTTTAGTAAATGCTGTGTTATGTTTGTCTAGATTTTTGAAAAAAATAGGCAAAGCCCCCAAACTTTTGAGAAAATCCACCAATTCTTAAAAGTTAAAGTAGTGAATTTTTTATTGAAAATTTTAAATTTAACGTCTAAATTTAATTTTAAATATAAAATTAAGCTGGCCAGCTACATGGTTCATCTTAGAATTAATAGAGGTGGGGGCTGGCCCCTGATCTAAGTGAACCACAAGCCTTCAAAAAAGATTTCTTTGCAAATGCTGGTCTATCAACAATAGCAATATTTTTGCCTTATATTTTACAACAATTGCAAGGCATTCAAGTTTTCAACGTTTGATATGAATGGTCAAAGTGAAAGCTATGCAATTTTATCGCTTCCTGCTTTCGCTTAGACGAAAATTTGCTGCTTGTAGCTTCCGCTTCCACATCCTTGTATGATAGTGCCAATCAATTGTTTAGAGATAAAAGTACAACTCGAGTGCATTACAGGCAGGCGACCTGGTGGTGGCTTGTTTTTGTTTCTTTTGCCAAAAAATTGACTTAAATGGTCTAGAACAGTAGTTCTCAACTGGGAGCAAATGGGAAAAATCCCCTCAATTTGAGGTGAAGACCTTTCTTTTTGTCTTCAGTGGAAATTCGGGATAAAATCCTTTTAAATTGAGGTGAATACCTTTTTTTACTTGGTCTTCAATGGAAATTCAGGAGAAATCCCTTCAATTTGAGGTGAAAACCCTTTTTTTTTTTAATAGAAATTCGGGGAAAAATCCCTCCGATTTGTGGTGAAGATCATTGGGACAGACGATTTTATAGCCACGCAGGGGGTCACTGATGTTGAAAATCTCTAGAAGGGAACCACAGACCATCAAAGGCTTAGAACCACTGGTCTAGAAAATAAATTCAGATTCGTAGATGATGGTTTAACACAAAGCAATATATGTAATATGTCTTGCTTAATGATGAAAAAAGAAAGTGTGTTTTCTTTTATTGGTGTGGGTGAAGTTGAAGAACCAATTGAATCAAAAGTAAGCAATTTTTAATAAAGTTCTAATCTGCCACCATGACGCTTGTAGTGAAAAATAATCTGTCTTAATTTCATAAAAATAACATTTTGTGCATGGTTAATGATGAAATTTGTTTTTATTTTGAAGATTACAGTTTATCTTCAGTGTTGATTTGCATTTACAGAATTTTGTTTAGAGCAGTGTTTAATGTTTTCTTTTTTGGCATACTGAGTGCCACTTTGCAGGCAAAATATAGATTTGTTTTCAAGATCACGTGGTTTGATTCTGTTTTTTTTAATTTCTACTTCAGTTTCACGAACGTATAATTAAAACAGCTCATTACAAACAATGTACTGCACTATACAGAAAAATTAATGAACAACGATAAAGACTACAACATACTAAAAAGTATGGTTTCGTTAGCGTTGACTGCGTTGTACAGGACATTTAATTTTGTATGCAGGTGAAAGAATTAGAAGCCATGTTTAACATAAGCGATGAGAAGCTGATGGAAATTTCAAACCAACTGCTACTAGAATTTCACAAAGGTCTTCGTAAAGAAACCAATCCTCTCTCTACTGTTAAAATGATTCCAACTTATGTTCAGTATTTACCTACTGGCAATGGTGAGTAAGGCAATGGTATATAACCAACACAATGATATGAACTTGGCAGGTTGCATAAGGGCTTTATTTATGGTTAGTTGTTCAGTCGTGATTGAAAATCTGCTATTGCTACTTGCTTGGTCTTTTCAGATTATAATTATTTGAGATCATTTGATAAGTTTTAAGATATTAGGTGTTGTTTTTGCGATGACCCTGATTGCGTGATCTGATTCAACTGCATGTTATGCATACTGTTGTGCCCATTGATTAGACGCTTGGCGATGATTATCTCTTCGCGGTGGCTTTGATTGATCTCACTTGTTGACCATATACAGTTAATCCTCCATGCAACGGAGTCGTAAATTTTTTTCAAATGAATTCCAATTTGAACTGTAATGCAACTATATGTAAGTGGAATAAATATTTGCAAAATTACAATTTTTTGTGGCATTAAACCGAGGTAGCTGCGAGGTAGTTTTTCTATCTTCAATTCATAAAGAAACTCATACATAAACGAGGAAACAAAACTTTAATTTGAAGGAATTTTTAAACAGCAGATTTTTGCCATAGCATAACTTAAAAGTATTACAATACTCAGTCACCATGTTGTGGGCGGTGTAGCTACATTTTCCTAAATGTCATCTTGGGAAACTAATCTTGGCTGATCTGATACCTGATAGAAAACATGCTGTAGTTCTCTTATATCGCCGGAAAGAAGAGAGCAGCACGAGCATTATTTGCACAGAGCTGGACAGTGCTGTTTCGAGCTTTTAGCTCTCATCGGCAGCCCTCAGCTTCTCTAACAAAGTTATTCCCCAGCTGGACAAGACTCTTGGCCGAACTGGACAAAGCTTAAGGGCTTGCACAGCGGCAGAGGCTTTCTAGGGAATAAACGATGGAAGTCGTAATGATTTCCCAGGAGTCGACCACGAAGGACGTCAAACTTTTTGGTTACGAGCATTATTTCTTATCGACACAGAATTGATTTAATGGTATAGTTATTTTCGTCACTCCTAAAATTGAATATGAACAAATTAATTCGACAGTGGTCTGCTACTCGGTTTTGAAAAAGATTTGCGTTAAATGATCTTAAACTAGATCCGTAATTTTGATGCTGTTTAATGTTAATTTAAACCACGTATCGGTAAAGAATGATTGTGTTTCCAATTTGTAGGATCATTTCGTTTTACTTGAACTAAAATGAGAACCTTATAAGGGGATTGCCTCGTATTGCGCTCGTTTTCTGGACGTTTTAGGCTTTCTGGTGCGTATTTTTGAGCAATGGACAGTGCTGTTTCCGCATTAGTCCGTTAAACTGTCGGTCGAGTGTAGGAAGTCTGTCCAAAAGATAATGAGACTGGTTTTATCTCTCTTCATATGATAACACAGTAAAGAATTCTTCTTTTGTAAAAATCTTTCAGCCACTCACTGAAGTTCATTTCATGCAGCAAAAGTGTTCCTTTTTCATGAAAGGAATGAAAGCAATTTTTGCAAAATCACTATGTGATTCACGTCACAAACATTTATTCCATTTTTGTTTCAATTTAATTGTTCAGCAAATTGACAGCAGAAACGATATTTGCACTGATGTTACTGAACGCATTGAGCATGACCCAAATTTTTTGGAACAAGTTGTCACATGTGAAACTTGGATTTTTTACACACGATTCCGGGACAAACAGACAAAGTTTGGAGTGGCACACTGCAAATTCGCTTAGGTGAAAAAAGCAAGAATGAGCAAATCAAAAGTCAGGCATGCTAATTTGCTCTATGAACAGCTCTGGAATCTTCCGTAAAGAAATTGTTCCTCCATAAAAAACTCCATAAGAAACCTGCTGTTTGAAGTTGTGTTTACACAGGACATGAAGCGAAGGTTGGTGATCTTCGCGAGTGGTCGCTTATATCACCTGCTCAAAATAGGCCAACCACTCATAAACAATATTGTCTAAGTGAAGTTAAGCAACCCGCTCGTGAAGTTTGCGACTGGTTGAAACCCTTCACAAATTGTTGATGACTTCAACTTTTGGTTGTTTTGCATCCAATATAAACGCATCTTGAGTGAGGCCACAAATCAAAGAGAAATGGATGCTGCACTACGACAATGCGCCTTTACACAGTCTTGTTAATTTTAGAATTTTTGGCAGGTAAATCCATTCCTGTAGTCTCACAACTTCCATACCCACCAGATCTTCTGCCTAGTGACTGCTTTCTGTTTCCAAGGATGAAAAAATGTTTGAGCAGTCGTCATTTTGGCACATTGTGCAAAACATCCAGAAAACTGTAACCGACTTCCAAAGATCTTTTTTTTTCAAAGTTCTAGCACTGCTGTGAAAAGTGGGAAAAACGTTTCTGCTGCTGTGTGGCTTCCCAAAAAACTACTTTGAGAGGAAATAGACTTAATTTGCAATAACCGTAAATAAAAGTCTCATTACTTTTGGACCTCGCATTGTTGTGGAAGTATGACACGTGAATATAATAAATAAGTTGTTAAAACTAAAATTTGTTTGTTTTGCAGAGGAAGGTTTGTTTCTTGGTCTTGATTTGGGTGGAGTAAATTTTCGAGTTGCCATACTTCAAATTACTTTGAATCAACAAAAGAAACAAAACATTAAAAGCGACAGCCAAATATACAATATTCCTGAAAACATTCGCACTGGTGAATGTGATCAGGTATGTATTTTTTACCATTTTCTACTTGTTTTCATTGCATAAATGCTAATGCTTTTGTACACTTTTGCATGTGCTAGGGATGCAAACTCGATTTTTTATGCGAGTTTGGGTTTAGCTAATCTTGGCTAATCAAATTCAAGTTTTAGTTTTATTGTTTTGGATTTATTGTGCTCAAGTGGGCGTTTTGCACCATTAGGAGCAAGTTATAAAAATCAGCTTCCATAATGAAAATTAAATTTTACTCAGCAATTAGCGTTGAATGTACTTTGTGAAAATTTTAGTTAGTTGTAATAAATATTGAAAAGACCAGAATGATATATTCTCTGCAGTTTCATGATTAAAAAAAAAAAAAAAATCAACGAACTTAAACGTGACTACCTACCGTATTTTATATTTAAGCTAAAAGCTGAGTTTTGAAAAAAAAAAGTTAAAGGGTCAGGCAAAACGTTGAGGTTTTTTGAGTTTGTATCCGTGGTGCACTTTCAACAAATATTCATACCTACCAAGGCACCAATTTTTCGTTTCTTAGCAACAAAATTATCTTTATGTTTTAGTAAGTCCGTCATTGTTTTCCAATAGAGGCAAACAGAATTGCCTCAGTATACTTTTTCCAACTGGATATGCGATACCATAGGCGTCGATTTTTGGTCGAAGAAAGCAAATTTCAGTGGGGCGAGAATTTTTGTCTGAAGTGTTTTTTGAAAGCGTTTTTGCTGGAGTGACCAATGCGGTTTTTGTGTCCCTCTGACGAGCCAGATCGATCCACGTTTAGTCGCAATTTTAAGTAGGCTTCCACTACTGTTTGATTATTTGTTCGTAGCATTGCGATGTGGTCACGATGGCGACGTTTAATGTGATCGCATGTTTATTTTGGCTGTGCGCGGGCTTGACGCTGGAAAGCAGACGTCGCAAATTTGTCCAATGTTTGTTCATAATTAAATTGATCTAGTTGGCAATGCAACAATGTAGTGTAGTAATGGTGCGATAATGCCGTTTAATTTTTATAACTGAATATCTTTATTACGCAATTTGTAAAGCCGGTCTATCCTCCAAACCGTGCTTAATATCGTGAGCGTACCAGCGTATCCTTTGTTTAATATTTTATCCAACCAGCAGCTTGTACGCTGGTAAATGGTTGCACCCAGCGTACCGAGTTTTTGTTCAAAGTAAACAACAGCGCTCATACGCTCACGATTTTACGTCCAGCAAAGACCTCGCCTAAGCGCGGCAATCACAGAATTTTTCCTAGGGAACCACTGTGAAACTGCACACCGCATAACATGCAAAACGCATCCAAAAATTTAGATACTTTAGTCTAATTGTTTTGCGCACAAAAGCACATCATATTTGAAAATTCTCAGCGTTATAGTTAACCAAAGTCGCTGAGATTTAAACTATGCAAAAACAACCTTACAAAAGTATATACGTATCTTCTCGAACGCAAATTTGTGGAGTAGTGAAGGTAATCCATAAAATCGAATCCCGAAAAACAGTTTTATTTCACGTAGTTGCCGCTGCAGGCCCGGTCTACACTTGGCGTAGAAATTGCAAGCATACAAGCATATCCTTTGTTTTAACCACCTTTCTATCACGTCAATCAAGTGGCACGTCGGGCGTATCTAATTTCAGTTTAAAGCTTGAATAAAATCGCATGCTCTCGAATTACGAATTTACACCAAATGTAAAGCATGTCTTAACGATTTTTTTGAGTTTATATGAAAATCGAACCCAGATTACACAAAAAACGTTAATACTGTACGTATCTAATTTCTTTTAAAAGCTTTCTGGCTGCGCACACGAAAAAACTCATGATTGTAATACGTGCTATAGTATTATAGATATGTATAAATACAGTGTACTTATTTAGGCTTGGTCAACACGTTATTACCTAAAATACTAGTTTGTTATTCGACGAAATAAATTTATTTAAAGTAGTGAGTTCACATGCCAAAGTAACATTTGTTTCAAAAAACGAGAACACCATGAAAAAGATATTATTGGATTAATTAACAATTTTGGTTTAAACAGAAGCGTCTGTGTAATTCTGAACAATTCAAATCGGAAAAGCTGCTTTAATTTTTTTGAACAAATAGCGTGAATTCGTTAATCTATTGGCATCAAAAATTACCGTAATTTAGTTTTATACTATTCTTTGCTCTTTCTGTGCGGCAAACGCAGTCCCAAGTTTTAGCTTTGTAAATTTTTTTTTTTATGTAAATTCTTTATCATTTTAGTTTCCACTGATTGCAAATTGCTTTTCATGCTTTTTTAGTTAGCTTTTAAATAGTAAAAGTACTTGAATTTTTCGCGCTACAATTAGTATCAATGTTTGTTCAATTAATATTTTGAAATATTACTGCGTTTGAAGTGTGTAACGCAAGATTGGCGACGCAGATTTTTCTTAGCAATACTCAAAAAAGCACATCACTCACCCGCAACGTTCGTCATTTTAGCAACACTCGCTGAACGTATTTTACCAACCCGCTCAATTACGTTTTGGCGAAAATATTTGATGATTTGATCCTACAAACAAAGCGAACTTGAAATGTTTTGATTCAAGATCTTGAGTTGCTGGTCGCTGTACCGTTTTGGAAAATATTTGAAAAGGTGGTTGGTGGTACAGACAGACAGACACTTTTTATTGCTAACTGTAACAATACACACACACAAAAAAGGAAAGGTGAAAATAATTTATAAATAAGTTAAATTATTCCTGAAGTGAAATAGGCAGAACTAATTTAATAGTTCACAGAGACATCACGTCTTGCAATCCTACTTCATTTGACAACACCTTAATGCTGTCTCCGCGTCGAAATGGGTAATCATTTCAACCCCTAGTGACGCAGGTGAAGCGGAGCTCCCTATCTCG
This sequence comes from Trididemnum nubilum, assembly GCA_963965965.1. Taxonomy (NCBI): domain Eukaryota; kingdom Metazoa; phylum Chordata; class Ascidiacea; order Aplousobranchia; family Didemnidae; genus Trididemnum; species Trididemnum nubilum. Next base: position 38,966,206 of record OZ014481.1, on the reverse strand, counting down.
GGAGCATTCCCGTGTTTCGAAGTCAACTGACTTCATCATCAGTGTGAAGAGGAGTCGACACAATGCAAAGAAGTTTGATCCCTGAATTAGGCTAACTCAACCGGTAAATTTGAATAACCAAGCTATTGGTATAGGCTAACGTTTATAAATAATATAAAGTCAACGAAGGAGGTGTGAAGTGACCTTCGAGTCAAACAGCTCCACGAAATTAATAAGAATTTTAGATGTATTTGAGAAATTAAAAAACGTTTTAAATTCGAGCAAAATGATTAATTGAGCTTTTAACCTAAATAGTTTTGAGGCAATATATTTTTGTACTTAATAAAGAATTTTTTTTTTTTTTGAGAAATTTGAAAGATTAGGGAAGTTCAAGTTCTGAACCACCAATCAACTTTTCAAATATTTTATTATTTATGAACAAACTAAACTGTTTCTAATATAACTTCAGATTCTTAACTCGCTTGCGCAGCACGTAAACCATTCAGCAAAACCTAGGAGACATTTCGCCCCCTCGAGTGTTAGATCCGAGGGGGGCGCCGGCCCCCCTGGAATCAACGCCAGTGTGCGGTAGTACTGTGTACAGTGAACTTGATCCAATATGGCTAGTGCTAGAGTTTTTGTATAAAAATGCGATTTTCTACTCTCTGATTGATTTTTTTCGAGCTAAAATATTGTCTAGTGTGTTGCAAATATTTATCATTTAAAGGAGCATTCAAGTCTGAGGGTTTTCGTTTAGTATTGCATTTTCTCTCAAATCTCAAGACAGATTTTATAGAATTTGAGCTTTTTGACTTTTTGTTCCCTCAATTATTTAATTTAAACTTTTTTTTTAATTTAAACTTTTTTTTTAATTTAAACTTTTTTTAAATTTAAACTTTTTTTTTTAGAAATTTGTCACTGATGGCATTCAAAATCAAAATTTCTAAAAAGTACTGCTAACTCCTAGTTTTCAATGAGTGTATTCAACAAGCACAAAGTAAATAAGCCAGAAATTGAACAACAAATCAGCTGTTTTCAATTAGAAGTATGTCTTACTAAAATTTAATCTTTAGATAAAATGGCAACCTGAAGTGAAGTAAAAGGAAAATCGTTAACTTTAAATTGCAATACCTTGAAAACTGCAAGACGTAGAAACCGGAAATTTGGTGAAGATGCATGGTAGACGTTTACCAACAACATTTTGGTCAACAGCAAAAACTCAACCTGAATGCCTTTTTAACCGAGGAGGTGTCTGAAACTTGGGCAATCGTATTGGATTAGTTTGGCGTTGACTCCATCCTTCTTGATTCAGTCGTTCTCGAGATGTTCTACTTCAAACACGACGTAGGAGCCTCCCTGATTTTTATTCTTATTGGCAACTCTGACGTTGGCGACATCGCCTACGCCATTCCAGTTCCATACTAAGGCAATACCGCAAAGGGTTTTAGAGCATTGAGTCGTTTCGCTGCTCATTAATCAGTTTGAATTTGTTAGCAGAACCAGAGTTGTAAGTCGGGTCGGGTTTGGGCCTAAAGTTGACAAAAATGTCGGGCTTAATTCGGGCCTGAGACGTACTTTTTGTCTTATGTGTACAAAAAATAATCAAAATAACTTGGCAATATTGCTAAATTTTTTAGACCTAACTTAACTTCGGATTTTTTTGGGCATGATTTGGGCTTCAAATTAATTTTCGGGTTCGGGCCGGGTTCGGGCTTATAGTTTCGGGTTCGGGCCTGAACTTGTCAGCCCGTTTACAATTCTGAGCAGAACAGATTTGAGTTGGAAAAAAGACCATACTGTGCAGTAGCCAAGCGCATCTCAGAAAAAATTAAGCTGTCAGAAACGTTTCGGTCCAAATCACAGCCTAGTATTAAAGCTATTTATTATTAGGCTACCAAGTTACCAACTCATCCGGCACGCACCAGGATTTTGCTAAAGAAGGCTGGGGGCTTTGAACTAAAAGTAAAAATTTTAATACGAAAATTGTCTAATCTAGGTGGCTTAGCTGCTGGACAATTTTTGTGATGTTTTGAAAAAATATCCATTTTTACCCCATTTGTATCACATTTTAAACGTTTTCAGAGCCATTTGAAAGAACGAAATTGCTAAAATTCGGAAGTCAATTAAAAGAGTTAAATTGCTCAGCACCCCTTTGCTTAAGGGTCATGTCTAATACACGTTTAACACTTGTATTTTTGGGTCAAATTTTCTGAGTGACTTGGCTAAGGAGGTGGCTCAAGCCACCTTAGCCTTTGGTTGCGTCACTACAAGTCGTAGTTTTTATACCTGATAATAAAACTACCAGTACCTGTGTAGGCTTATCGTATTGGCCTATTTTGTGACCCTAGAATAAACTTTTCCTACCATTGCTAACAATTATCCGCTAGCCTTACTTCAGTTGTTATTAAACGTCTGTTACACAATTTGACAGCTTAATTGTTGATGAGATCGCTTGGCTACTCTACAGTGTGCTCCTTTATTCAGCTCGAACGTTTCTGCTGACTAGATCAAACTAAATAGTGCGCAGCAAAACGGCTCAATGCTGTAACCTAATTACAACATTGCCTGAAAATACGGAACTGGAATGGCATCGCTAAAGTTATCTACATCAGGTTTGCGTATAAAATTTAAAATCAGGGAAGCACCTATGTCGTGTTTGAAGTAGGATAGCTCGGGCACGACTGGGTCAAGAAGAAAGGAGTCAACATCAATTGGATCTGATACGATTGACCTAACCTTAGAAACCCATATTGATTTTTGCTGCAGTCCTCCATTAAATTTATTTCATTTATGTTTCAGTTTTTTGATTTCGTTGTTTCGAGTCTTGTTGATTTTATTGATTCTCAAAATTTGAAGGGAAAAAAGTTACCACTTGGTTTTAACTTTTCTTTACCCTGCAGAAACGATAACTTACATCATGTAAGTATATCTGTTACATGCATTAAGCAATAACAGTAGCGGACTTTTTTGTAGGCAGCACAACCAACACAATAAAATTAAATTAAACTTCCTGTATGCAAAAAACGTGGAAGTAATTTCGTTATTCAAGGAAATTATTTTTTAGTGAAAATTTTTGCGAGAAACAGCTGTTTTCAAGTTTGGCAGCTTCTCAGATGTGAACAAAAGCTTATGTCGACTGTTTTACTTCTGCATTTACCCCATTTAGCCATTAAGTCAATTTTTATTAGCGATCACCTATTTTTACTAAACGCCAACACTACAGTCTTCTAAACCTAAGAAAGAGCATTACTTGTAAACTGCAACTTTTGATGATGTAGCGGTTCTGACTTAATACATTTCAGAGCATTATGATGCCTGGCACAACCAGGCAAAAGTAATATAACACTCATTCATCCAGGATCGACATTGAACTGAAAAGACAAGCCGCTTTGAATGTTGTTTCTTATTAGCCAGGTTTTATTGGTTTTGACTGAAATATGGTTTAGGAAATATAGTACATTGTTTGCTGATCTCGATTTTGATTTGATTTTACCTGTTTTTGCTACCTTTTTTGTTTTAAGTGAATTGGTCTTGCAATAACGCGTTTGCTTCTGTTACGGGAGGTTAGAGGTTCATGCCTTGGGTAGGCCAAATCGGACACAGTGTTGGCAACGGCTTGCCACCGCTGTTTAAGGAGCTGTGTTGCTTGGGTGCAATGGCGCGGAAATGGGCCCCGTAAACTTGCTACACACTTTGACGTAATACAGCGTGTACAATGAAAGATTTTGTTCAATTTTACAGTATCTGCTAATAATCAAGCGTGACTTGAATATGAAAAAAAATACCATAACTGAATTATTTTTTGCTATATTTTTTTTTTTTTTCTATAAAAGATTTTGAAAATGTTATGTTATGATATTTACGTTTGTTGCAATAAAAAGTTTAGTATTGACAATTAATTCTGGCATCAGTCAGATAATAATTAGCTAGCAGCTCATTATTTTTTGAAGTACAAAAATGGTAGCTCAGGTCGCAGGGTTATGTTTCTGCGCCCTTAAGTCCTGCACACTTTGTATCCTCGTGTAGGTTTCCAATTGAGAGACATTTTATCAATTTTCTTTCCACTGTTGTTTTTTCGCACTTATTACTTGGTTTCAGGCTGAGTTGATCCAGTGGAAGAAAGATTTTGCTGTGCAGAACATGGTTGGAAAAGATGTTGCTAAGTTATTGAAAGACGCTGTTAAAAGAAATGGGGTAAATGTTATAGCTTTATTTTTATTGAAGTTTTTAATTTCCGTACTATTCGTGAAACTTTGTCGTTTTGTTTATGTATTTTTTAGTGGGTGTTTTGTTCGTTTGTAAAATAATGGTTCAATTTAACTTTTTTTTATAAACCAAATTTCCAAAACTAGAAACGATAAACAAAACGACAAATTTTCGCGTTTTCCGAAAAGCTTTGAAAATACTGGTTGTTGTGGTCTTTTCTACTTTACAGGGAAGTCATTGTGCCTTTTTTGTTTATATTCGCAGTACTAATCTAGTTCTATGGCTCGGTTGCTTCATTTCAGCCCTGACGAAGATGGAAGTAGAGCTCTTTAGCTATCCTATAGAAACGTTGACATTTTAATTTAGAATTCTTTTGTGTTTTCAACTACTACTCCCATTTTTACCTGTTGAACTTAGTTTTTATTATAATTTAATTGGTACCAACAACATCATGTGAATTCCAATTTTTATAGCCTTCAGGTAGACCGGACTGATAATCGAACTTGTTTTAACTTAAAATTCTGATCCGGTATCAGCACTGCTTCCTTCCCCATACTAATATTGATCGTAAGTGTTGCCAAATAATGTGACGAAACTGACAATTTTTTGATGTAGAATATCTTAGGAACAGTTGAGTCAAGGTATTTAATTGAGTCCGCATTAATTGTAGAAACGCAGTTAAGTAAATAACGTTTTTAAACGCAGTTGAAGCTCAATTTTTCCTTTTGAAGCCCACAACGTTTTTGAAGCCTACACTAAACACTTTATATCAGTCAGATTTAGCTGCTTATTCTTAGCCATTTTTTAAAGCTTTTACTATTTGAAAGTACTATTTTTGAAAACTATTAGCCCCCTTTTTTTATTAAATGGTTCGAAAGCGGTTTTCAATCACTTTAGAGTCCATATTGCTGCAAGAAACGCCCCAGAAGTCCGAAAAACATCCTATTCTTCCTATTGTGCATTTTCGTAGACAAGCCGTAGGGGTGAGACAGGTCATTTTCATAGACAAGCCATATATTCCTATTGAGCAATTTCGTAGACTGGCTATTATCATAAGCTTACAAGAAGCTCAGATGTTTTTGAATAGGAGGATCAACCAAAATACAGTCACGATTAAGGCGAGCGATAACGGCATAAATCAGAAATTCTTAATCATACAAGAAGTTTGCATTTAGTAAAAGGATACTATTTTTAAGAAAATTGAGTTGGGCATGGTTACAGTTATTAATGACACAGTTGGCGTGATGGTGTCGGTTGCAGTGGATTATGTGAACTGCTTTGGAGGATATTGCATAGGTGAGCAGCAGCTAAATTTTGTTTCTGAAGAAATTTACGTATTTTTAGAACTTTGAACGAGGATTGAAGGCAAAATCCATAGTGAAATTTAAAGTTAAGGCAATCGTGTTAGATTAGATTGGCGTTGACTCCATCCTTTTTGACTTGGCAGTTTCAGAGATTTTTATTTTAAACATGACAATGGAGTCTCTCTGATTTTAATTTTTATTGCTAACCCTGACGTTGATGACATTGGCGTCGCCAACTCAGTTCTATTTAATTAGGCATGGGGCGCCGTTTGGAAAAGTATTATTTATTTTGTAACACCGCTTTTTTGAGCGTATTTACGATAAAATATACTCTAAAGTTAGAACAAAAAAGCCTACAAAATATATCGTAAATTTCCGATATATATCGAAAGTTTCCGACATATATATACGACAAAATACACTCTAAGTTGGAACAAAAAAGCTTACAAAATAAGTCGGAAATTTTCAACTTATTCTGCAGGCTTTTTTGTTCCAACTTACAGTGTATTTGTCGCGAGGTGTTACAAACTAAATGAGTTTTTTTCCAAACGGCGCGTGGGGCGCTGGAAAAATATTGTTTATTTGGTAACACCTCGTGACAGGTAGACTGTAAGTTGGAACAAAAAAGCCTTTAGTAAATTTCCGACTTATTTTACTTACTTTTTTGTTTCAACTTACAGTGTATTTGTCGCGAAATGTTAAAAAAAAAAAATTTTTTTTCAAAACGGCGCGTGGGGCGCCGTTTGGAAAAAACTCATTTATTTTTCCAATATATATCTAATTTTATTGTAAAAAAGCTCAAAAATGAGGTGTTACAAAATGAATCATTTTTTTCGAAACGGCGCCGCAATTAGGCTACTGCATTGAGCCATTTCGGTACTACGCACTAGTCATTAGTCAATGCAGTTGTTGATTTTATCATCACAACAGATCCAAGTTCGAAAAAAAGTAAACTGTGCGTTAACTAAGCTATCTCAGTAAAAATTAAGCTGTTAAATTGTGCAACAAACGTCTAAAACCAACCTAAAGTAAGGCTGTAGTTGACTACGAGGTGTGTTTGAAAAGTAACGGGACTGTGCACGCTACACGAACAGCTTTTATCGCACAAAAGAAAGCATTGCTTTCCATGATGTCACAATGTCTTATGGTTTCGAAAACCAAATTTCAGCATTCTGTGACAACTACATTTCTGTCAAGCCACTTTCTTTGTGACCGTTTTGTGAAAATTTGATAAAATTAATATTTTTGAGCGTTGAACAACGAATCAACTTAAATTTTTTTGTCCGTCTGGGAAAAACTCCAACTGTAGCACTAAAGTTGCTTCAAGAAGTGAAGAACTCATCTTTTTGAGTGGCACAGAAGGTTCAAAGAGGAAAGATAGGAGGTGGTAAATGATCACAGGAGTGGGAGGCCATCCACTAGCAGAAAAGATGAAAATGTTGCGTGTGTGAGACTAAAGGTGCGGAGCGATCGCCGTTTTACTGTTAGAATGATAGCAGGTGACTTGGGTATGAATAGTGAGAGGGTATGGAGAATCATTACGGAAGATCTGGGGATGAGGAAGATCTGTGCAAAAATGGTACCAAGGTTGCTGCATGAAATACAAAATGAGCGGCGTGTGCAAGAGTGTCAAGACATTTTGGAGCAACTTGAAACTGAACCCAACTTGCTGAAAAGAGTTCTTACTGGCAATGAATCACGGATCTTCAAGTACAATCCACTCACCAAACGGCAAAGCCTTGAATGGAAGAGCGTATTGTCACCAACACCCAAAAAGGCGAGGGTGTTCAAGTCCAAAACCAAGGTGATGCTGATCGCTTTTTTTGATGTCCATGGAATTCTCCACGCAGAATTCTTGCCACAAGGCCAAACCATTAATCACCACGTCTTCAAAAATATCTTGCGACGTCTGATGCGCTCAGTGAGGTAGAAAAGAAGAGAACTGTGGGAAACGAGGTCATAATTTCTTTATCATGACAATGCTCCAGCTCATAATGCCGTGGAAATTTGTGAGTTTCTTGTCAAAAATAAGATTGCTGTACTGGAGCAACCGCCCTTCTCTCCAGATCTGGCCCCTTGTGACTTCTTTGTGTTTCCCAAACTCAAGGAAGTCATCAAAGGAACTCGTTTTCAAGATTCAGAAGCCAGTAGAACAGCCGTGACGAGAGAGCTCCAAGCAATCCCGGAGGAATCCTTCCAGGAGTGCGTAGAAGCGTGGCAGAGGAGATTGGAAAAGTGCATTCGAGCCCAAGGAGATTACTTAGAAGGCGACATGTTGTAAAATTTACTTGTCAAATAAAATAAAACATTTATAGACCCAGTCCCGTTACTTTCCAAACACACCTCGTATATTGTTTGCAGCTCGGTTGGAAAAGTTTTGGGTCACAAATTAAGTAAACGTAAGCCTACTGAGAGACTGGTAGTTCAGTTTTATCAGGTATGAGTTGATTTCCTAGTGGTAAATAGCCTTATTGCTAGGCTATAATTTGGACTGAAACGTTTCCGACAGCTCAGTTTTTCCTAAGACGCGCTTTGCTACTCTAAATATGGTCTTTTTTCCATCTCTGCTTTGGGATAGAACTGCAATAGCGTCTCCAATTTGTTAACATCAGGGTTGCCAATAAAAATCAAATCATGGCGGCTCCAATGTATGTTTGAAGTAGAATATCTCTGGAGGGGCTGGGTTAAGAAAAATGGAGTCAATGTCAATCGAATCTTATACTATTGCCCCAAATTTAGTTACCTGTACACCGTCTATTTTTACTGCAGTCCTCGTTTGAGTTTTGTGTATAAAGTTTATGACAAGCGTAACGATGAAAAAAAAACACTGAAAATCGAAATCTATTTGTTGAGACGACTGTTTTCAGTTGCTTTATATTGTTTGTGATTCAGATGGTGGCCATAGCAAATGAAAGATTTTTGTCCCATTCTAAATCAGAATACAGCAGTTTATCAGAATATCACCATTTTTATCGATTTTTATTTTACGTTGGTGTTTTTTGTATTTGCGTTCAAATGAAAGTCCTCTGTGGAAAAAATTAATTAGTATGGTGGTGCTACTGCTAAGGGACCTCCTCTTAGGGATGGAAGGGCACAGAGGAATTCCGCCTAGATCCGACTAGCAGGTTACATTCTTAGGCTAAAGGTCGAAAATAGAGGTGTATATCGGTAAAATAGATAGTGTTTATCAATCAATCTTGCTCAAAGGTAATTAACTGGTAGTCTACTAAGTCGCTATGGCAATATATCTGCTAGATTATGATGCAAACATTCCATAATTATCACACGAATAAGTTCTCAATTCATTAAGCCTATTTTAGCCGCCTAATAGGGCTCACTTGGCAGAAGATATGGAACAATTTTGGGTTTCTTTTAGCACTCCTCAAACGTAATGCTTATTGCAGTTTGAGTGTGGAGAAAACAGCTTTTTAGCTTGGTGATAGATGTAATTATTTTAAGTCTTTAAATGATTTGTTAATTAGAACTTTTCCTATTTGCATAGAATTGGCTTTAAATTGACGCTACCCAGTTACTACAGTTGATTGCCAAGTTATTACGACGTCGGGCTGGTGATTGAAACGTCGCTGGCTACCGATTCGATTACGGAACTGGCAATACGTCGTTGTATCCTAGGGAAAGGGGACCACGACTTTTTGGCGCGAACCTTTTCTGCGGCAATGCGGTGCTTTTTGACTAACCCTAACCCTGACCCTAACCCTAAATAACTGAACTGTCAAAGAGCACCGATTTGGCGACGAAACGATCTGTACCGAAAAGGATCGGCAACGAAATACGTGGCGCAGAAAAGGTCTGCGCCGAAATGGTCGAGCTGAAAAGACGTGATCCCTAGGGAAAGAGACTAACGCCTTTTTCCCATTGGGGCCAACTGGCCTGCTCGTTGTGATCGCCTATTCTGAAAAAAGATTTGCAAACGGAACCCAAAAAAGGATGCTCAGTGTTGGTGTAGCTATGTACAGATATTGAGTGCGCGGTTCAAAGGAACATCCAGCTTTACTAGCACAGAAAGTTGGCAGTCATTAGAAAGCCATTACAACACTCTTTTATTAAGCTTAGCTGACTAAAAATAGGTTTTTCTAGTGACCTTTCTTGCCAGAAGTTTCTTTTCTTATACAAAAGTTAAAAAGGAAAATCTTTCTACAGTGTTAGTTGACATATGCAATGTGCACTGTCCATGTCTGAATCTAATTGATTGATGTCTGATCCACCAAAACCTGGTTGCTTACTCATGCCTCTTAAACTTGCTTGACGATTATTTTGGCTTAAACTACTGCAACCGCTGTAAATTTGATTAAGTAAAACGCATCTTTCCATTTTTTTGCTGTAGGATGACAACATTTTTTGAACTATTGTAAGTGTCTTTTGTTAACGTATGCAATTATACTCTTAGCTAACTTACTGATTCTAGAAGCTAACTTTTAACTCATTGGACGTATCATAGGTATTAGGTGATTTGCATACGCTAACATGACATGGTTGAGCATTGATATGGTTCGGAGCAGAAAAACAGGGCGATGCGAAAAGCCTCGACAAAAAAAACAAACAAAAAAAAAAACAACCAAGATAAAATGAAACATTCTATTTATGAGACGTTTTGACTTAAACTTAAGTCGTTTTAAATCTGATTCAAATAGAATGATGAACTTAGGTTGTATGAATCATTCTATTTGAATAAGATTGAGAATGACTTAAGTTTAAGTGGAAGCGTCTTGTCAATAGATTGTTTTGTTTTATCTTGGCTCTGTTTTTTGTTTTGTCAAAATTGAAAGAGCATTTCGCTAACAACATCGGAACACTTTTGCACGGAAAGCATTTGCTTAATTAGAAAGTTTTTAATTTTTGTTTTTATTTTTGTTTTTGAATTCGTGGTATTTAGGTCTAGGTACTAATGCATGCTACATGGAAAAGATCTCCAACATTGAAACAGTTGATACTAAAGTGAAGACGGGTGAAATGTGCATCAATACAGAATTGGGAGGTTTTGGCGGAAGTGAAGCTCTAGATCAGTGCAAAAATGAATATGATGTGAAGTTGTGTGAAGAAAATGACCAAAATTTTACGTGAGCTTTTGAAATCCAATTACAATGTCGAGTCTTACGTAAATTGTTGTTCTTGTAACGCTCTAATATGAAATAATCTGTACTAAATTTAAAAATACACAAAACCGCTTGACGATCTGTTTTCTCGCCCAATTCAAGGCGAATCATTTAAAATCTCAAACGTCTTGTTTGATTTTTTCTTGTATTATGAGTGAAAAGCCAAAGAGAAATACCTTGCGTTATTCTGGACAACCGTTTTAGTGAGAATAAAACAAGCCGCAATAATGCTAATACAGCGTTCCCAAGAAGCTGATCACTCAGTTAGTAGCTGTCTGAGACAATTCATCGTAAAGTTGTCGGCAGCGTAGCCGAGAGGGCAAAAGACATCGTTTTTGCGCGATCCTGATCGCATGACGTGGGTTCAACCCGCACCCTGGTCACGTTGTTGCGTCCTTGGATGAGACGCTTTACGATAATGACCTCTGCTTAGTGGCTTCGAACAGGCAGCAAATTCAATGATTACGAATTTGAAGAAAAGTACCGGAACATTGGATCACTGGTATTCCTAAGCTGGTTCGGATTTCTCCGAGCTAGAAGTTGTCATTGCATTGAAAGTTGTGCGGATCGTCCAATAGTTAGCGTCTGACGCTGTCCAGTGACAGGAGGATAGATATGTAGTAGCGAGAATGTTGCTTACAAGTGCTATCACTGCGAGAAAAAGTTATAGCTGGGATTGGTTTAAATTTGAATCCGCTCAAAAAATATTTTGATGTAAATTTTGGATTCTTTCAAATCGTTGAATTTTAGTTTCCAATTCTGATAAATTTATAATTTCCTAACCGAAAATTTGTAATGTTTTTGTTGTATTACTTGAGCGTAGTGTAATTTATTGGTAAACCCAGTAGCAACCCTGTCAATAATACGTCGTGAAGCAGATAGTTCACATAAGACTGTTCGCGACAAAGCTGGATTTAATTTGTTTGTTAAATTTTTGACACCGGTAAAAATTTTTACGAACGTTTTACCGACACGAATTTAAACGTAAATTTTAAAATATTTGTTTTGGATTTTTGAAAACGATAAATTTAAATTTCGAAAATTTTTTCCATTCCTACTAACTGCTTGTTTCACCGACATGTTTCAATAAAAGCGATAAAATTTTGTTTTGCTATTTGTACCGTTCGTTAACGTTTGCATCAATCAGATATCGTTATCATTGATGTTTCGTTGGTCTATGTTGCGAAAAAGCGACTTTGAGCTCGAGGTTGGGTCAATTGGCCGTTCATATTTGACGTAAATAAGCCTCATGTTCGCGAAATTTGGTTTCCATTTTCAAAGCTGAGTTTTGGTTTTACTTCAAGTAAAAAGATTAACACAAAATTTAAAAGAATGCTTTTGAAGTTTTAATCTTTTTATCTTTCTTCGAACTAATTTGGATTTAACTGTGTTATCTTGTGCTGTGCTAGGTTAGTTTTTTTTATTTTTTTATTTATTTAACCTTAACTGTTAGTGAATGCCCGAAAAGAATTATCCATTTTGTTAAAAATGACGGAAAAAAAAATTGAAAAAGTGATCCATATTTTTGCTACAAACTCTAAAATTATACTTGCAATCGTGAAAATAACCGTAAGTAAGTCCAATCAATAATGTTTCATGTTACTCGCTGTGTTACGCCGAAGCGTGTAACGAGTTAATAGGGTCTATTTCCGCGTTATTGCGCCCAAGCAACGCAGCTCTGTTCGAAGAAATTTTGCAGCAGTGTCGAGCCGTTGGCAATACTGTGTCCAGTTTGACCGTCCCGAGATTAGAACCTCAGACCTCCCGCTTCAGAGACGAATGCGTTACCGCTTTAAGTTAAATTATAGAAAAACTGTTTCCGAATCTGGACATGACGCATTCGTACATGAGCAATAAAATCAGTGGTAATGCTCTTAGGATATTAATATCCATAGTTCAGCATTTAACCTGGGCTTATATTCAATTATAGTGAAGCGAAACTGCAGTTTTCCAATTTTTGTTTGTAATTAGGTTTGAGAATATGACGAGCGGTTTACATATTGCGGAGTTGGTCAGGTTGGTTTTATCCCAGTTTACGAAAAATGACTGGTTGTTCCGAGGAACCGGCTCTCATGCTCTCACCCAAAAAGGAGGCATCACCGTTCAGTTGATTTCACAAATAGAGGGGTAAGTTCGTACTCTACTATGCTCATTTGCCTAGTTGATGATATAGTTACGTAATTTATCGAAGAATTGTACCAATTTTATCTAAATTTTGCATTTAAATGTATTTGTTTGAGAACCTTACCGTAGCAAAATCGATTTCAAGTGCATTCCGTAAGAGTGGTTGGTGCAACTGCTGGCAAATACAGACAGTCTATTAGACATGTTTCGTCCATACGCAGTCTTTGATTCAGTGATTACTGATTACTTGGTCTAAGTTATAAAATCACTACTAGATTGATAGACCATCTTCGATTTTCAGAATTTGGTCGTAGGCTTTCGGCTTAGGTCTATTGAAGTGCAGACTGGAACTCTGAAAGTCTAATTTAAACGAAAACTTTAAGTGTCAGTAAAAGTTTTTAAAACCGCCGTTAAGCAACTCAAGCTCCCCGTGCCCAATATTAAAATCTTGTTAGAACTGCCATTAGATTTTTATTAGCATTGACAATTTTTGCTCAAGTGGAATTTGAGTTCAAGTTCGCTCATATGGCCCGTAGTATCATACGTCACATGCTTTTCATGTCGTAAAGTAGTTACGTTTGTATCCCAATTTTCCGTATTAGGTTTTTTCGCTAATCGTTTGTGCGTATAAACCAAGCATTGTATCTGTCTAGATTTAACAACGCAAAGTATTTTGGGGGGTTCTGTTTGCAAGTCTTTCATCAGCCTGGGTCACCGCAGCGGGTAGGTTGCTTGGCTCCAACAGGAAATCGATAATTGTCTTTCCCAAGGACACAACAGCGCTGTGCCAGTTCGGGAATCGAGCCGGGAGCCGCCAACCTTTCGGTAACTAACCTGACACTACAAATTAAGCTATCGTTGCTGATGCCGTGAGAGGACTCAGCAGTGGCTTATGGTCTCTTTCCAGCTCGAGTTTATTAAGTCTATGCATTTTTGTTAAGTTTGAGGCCTAAGTTTCCAACTGGTTTTGATGTTTTTTTGTAGCGTCATGCCTAGCGGTTGCAGTGCGGTCCAAGCAACTTTGTCGAAAATTGACTTGCCAGCCCGTAAGACGGATTGTATTGTCGCAGTGCGGGTGTGCAAAGCTGTGACGAGAAGAGCGGCACATTTGACTGCAGCGGGTGAGTGAGGCACTGCCACTGTCAGTTTAATGTGTTAAAGGAGGTGAAGAATCCAACTAAGGTTATGTACAAAAGATCATAAAATTCTAAAACATACCTTTACCGAATTTCAGCTTTTTACAACGTATTGTTTTTGAGATATATCAAAGTTAGATCTACCCTACAGTGTTGCCAATTAAAGTTTCATGTATTCTAAAATAATGTTTGAGGTATGTTTCTTACATAACTGGCTTGAAAGCATCTGAATGCAAGGCTTCAGCATGAATAAGTGTTACAACAAACATATTTTAACAATTTAGGTAGAATATTCCAATTCCAAAGAAATTAGATTTAAACTGGCAACACTGTTAAGTGATCTCTTAAACTTTAAAATAAAATACATCTCAGAAACGGTAGGTGGTAGAAAGCTGAAAGTTGGTGAAGATTAGTTTCAGATATTTTTTTGCACATACTTCTAGCTGGATTCTTCACTTCCCTTTAATAACATTAAATTGAATAAGTTCCATACGTTACTTACGCAGTACCTTTTACGCTGAAATTCGGTATTTTTCACTCAAGAAAGGTTATGTGAGGTGCTGATGTTAAAGAAAATAGATTGTGCATTTATTATCGAAGTTGGGCCTCATGAAATCGCATTGAAAGAAATTGCCCCGGGCTATACCAGCAAAACGGTCCCTAGTTTTAGTAAATATGTTTATAATCAATAAAAAGCAGTTATTTTTCTTGAAATGCTACTAATGCGGTGTAGCAAACGAATCGGGTAATATACTTTAAGGCAGTAAGGAAAATTTAGTTAGGTGTGCTGTATATTTTTAGTCTTTCAATTTACTGGTTAATCAAGTTAATGCAGGTTTTTTATCATGAGTTTTCATAGTGCTGCTTTTCAAACAATTTCAGAGATTTATTTTCAAAACAAAAAGAAATCAAAACACTTTCTTAGTTTTGTGCAAGTTGGTGGGTTAAATTAGCAGCTGTTATTTTGGTGAGAAATCGCCAAGCAGCTGGGGTCTGCCCCCATGGAGGTTCTGCCCTCGTACCCTTGCACGAGATATTCGTGAGTTACGAGTGAGTAAGGGAGTATCCTTGCTATATCGTGCTCGCCATACGAATTAAAAAATTTTCTACGGTCGTAGATGCATTGTGTAGAGTTCTAGATTCGTCAAGACCCGCTCATTCATTGAAAACACGCCCATTTGACGCTTTCCACACGCTAGTAGGTTACGTTGTCTTTATTTAAGTAACTTCTAGTTGGTAGTTCCTTCAATTTTTGTCCCCGCCCTCTCTCGATGCTTTAACACGGCCCTGTAATAAAGGTTCAAATAATGGATTAAGAGTATGGAGGCTCATTGGAATGTTTATGTATCGTATTGTGGTGGCCGAGCCCCAAACGATAAAGAAGTGCTCCAAACCTTTTCCCACCATTCCCCGTATCCGCGAAAAAGATTTAATCGATTTGACTCCGTACCATTGGCAACCCTGCGGTTTAAACTTTCGAAATATCAAGAAAAAAAATAGCTTCGCAAATTTTTTTGCATAATATCAAACATCGCGGTTGCCAATGTTGCGGAGTCGAACGGATTAAATATATTTTTGCGGATAAGGGGAATAGTGGGAAAAGGTTTGGAACACCTCTTCATTACCTCAAGTAGTTTCAATTTTTTCAGTAAAACCGATCTCCAGCTGTATCTCTTTAAGTAGCGGAAATAAGCTTACACTTTGAGTAGTAGCAACCAGTAAAACAGCGCCATAAACCTGTTATAGAAGAAAACAAATTATTTTGAAAATTTCAGCTATTACAGCTCTGGCTCGGAAAACCAAGCAAAATCGTCCAGAAGAAAATCCACTCGATTTGGTGCTGGCAGTTGACGGGGTGGTGTTCAAGCATCATCCGACGTTTAGAGAAATAGTAGACGAAAAGGTCAAGGAACTGTGCCGAGATGCTGGAGTGACTGTTACAACAATTAAAGCACACGAACCAGGCGTAACTGGTGCTGCATTGGTGGCGGCCACTGCCGATCATTTGGCAAAAACCCCACTAAGAGATTGAATATGTTAAGTAATAATAGTTGGTATTATGGCGATGTCCCGATACCAAAATTTTGCCCGATTTCGATAGCGAGATTTGATTACCGATTCTAATATTTATAAAACTTAAATGCAAATTTTATTGAAATTTATTGGTCGAAATAAACTGATATTTATTTTAATATAAGGCACTTAAAGGTTTTTATGCTGGTTAGTAATTAGTTACCAGATACCATTTCACTGATCAAAGTGCTAAAAAAAATTGGTATCGGATAGGAAATTTCATACATTTTTGCCATGAAAATTTTGGAAAATTTCACACTAATACCAAAAAAAACACGGATTACCAATTCCGATTAATCGATACATGACTAGTTTGGAATTGTAAAAGCTTGACGTAGAGGTCGGCTGATGGGAGCTAGCAGCTCAGAGCTGCGTTTCCCAAATCTGCATGCTTGGAAATGTACAAATATTTTGTGTTGCTTTGTCAAGTGTACAATCTTCAGAAAATCATCTCAAAAAAAGAAATAGACTTGACAAAAAAAATGTTGTTAATAATAATTTAGTTGTGATGTTTTGACGTTTGCTGGCCAGAGCTTTTATAATTAATCGTTTGCGTGCTATCTGGCCTAAAGGCTACCAGCGCGGAAGCCTAAGGAAGAGTCACCAGATCGGCGACTTCTTAAAAGCAAGCAATGCGAAAAAGTTTTCTTCCCGCAGGAACTGGCAAAGACAACTTTTTCGCATTGCTTGCTTTTAAGAAGTCGCCGATCTGGTGACTCTTCCTTAGGCTTCCGCGCTGGTAGCCTTTAGGCCAGATAGCACGCAAACGATTAATTAAAAATAATGTTATCGTACTTCCTACTTTACGTACATTATGCCTTAACAGTTACTAGTGGTCGGAGTCAAGTCGAATATTTTAAATCTTCTTTGACTTCAGAATCTGAAAGCACGCGAGATCGGAATGATATGTAGTGAATGGTTAAGGTGGACTTGAATAGATGCATTTCCTTTACTTTTATCGCCCCGCTTTGTAACTTAATTTACCGCTTCCACATCCCTGCGAATAAGTTCTTATATTCCGTAAAGCGTAATGGTCAATTGGTCATGATACACCCGAACGAATTGGTATTGTTCATAAATGATAAAACTCTTTCAGGCTAATGAAAGAAAAAGTTGAAACTCGTTAGCGCCGACGCTGCGTAATTGGCGCGAAATGATGAATCCAGGCATCTTGATATCCAACAATGCTGTCATTTCCAATTTCCTTTCAAACGTCTACGATCGTTGTATATTTTGTTGAGTTTGTCTTGTTTCATTGAACTTATATTTAAACTACTTGGTCTAATTAGATATAAACTTCTAGTTAACTGATTAAACTGCTTTTTATTTAAACTTACATTTAAACTAAATCTCGAAAAGAAAAGTATTCGCTGTTTATGGCATCTGTTTTGGCAATGTTGGGCATTAACTCGTTAATTCGATAATAACGATGTTAGGTTTTTCATAACGAGTTAAAAAGTTGAAAAGCTTTTGTGAGTTAACTTAATAACTATAACTTTCATTAAACTACTTTAATGTTTACGCTAATCTGTTAAATTTCTAGACGTTACCATACGTCCTAATACCATAATAATAGAAATTAAAAAATAAAATAAAAGAAGGCTTTCACTCTGTCTATCTCTGTTACAATAGTATTTACTATTGTAATAAAGATAGAAATAAAAAAATAAAAATAAAATAAAATAATAAAATAAAAGTAAAATACCATAATAATAGAAATAAAATAATAAAATACCATAATAATAGATATAAAAAAATAAAATAAAAGAAGGCCTTCACTCTGTCTATCTTTATTACAATAGTAAATAGGTTACTATTGTAACAGAAATCAGAACGAGTAAGTTTTATCTCGTATGGAAATGGAATCATTTTATTGGGCATCAACTACAGGTTAATATTGAATTTTTTTCTTTCAATTAACGATTTAACTTTAACTTGCGTTACTTTTGTTTTTCAATTGACTATTTTACTTTAACTTCCGGTAATTAAAAAATTGCTTGAGAAATCTCAGCAAATTCACTCCTAACGAAGTTAACATTTCTCATTAACTTGCCCAACACTGTGTTTTGGGTCAAGCGTTAAAAAATCTTTTAGGCCCAGCGAAATAATGCTCGAGTTTTAACCATCTACCAAATCCCAGCAGATTACCGCAGCACCAAAAGATCGTTAATTCGTATGAACCAGGCACTTTGCATCTGTCTAACCACATCAACGCAGAGCACCGTTTTTTGGGGGTTCTATTTTTTAGTCTTTCGTCAGGCTGGGCCACCACAAGGGGTAGACTGCTGGTCCAAATGGAAAAAAAGCGTAAAGTGTCTTTCCCAAGAACACAACTACGCATTGCCAGTTCGAGAATCGAACCAGGGGTCAGCAATCTTTCGATCACAAGCCCGACGCTCTGCCACTGAGCTATCGCCGTCGCAGTAAAAAATAAAATCCAATAAAAAAAGTTTTGACAGATTTTGTTTTAACATTTTTTGTTAAATTGGTGATCTGTAGTAATATTTGCTCTTGCTCTTAAGTACTTTTGGAAATCCTGATATCAACCACAGACAGTCAAACACGGTACCAAATCATTTTAATGGGTTCATCTTTATCGTAGTATGGCCGTCATGGAAGGAAGTTATCGTTGTAAAGTTTGATGTGTTTTGAGGAGTAGGCTGCCGATAGTTAAAATGTTCGGTCATCTTGTTCCGTCGTTTTTCGTACATACAGATTTAAACTGTCGCAGTTAGCGAGCGAATTGCACGTTAAGTTATCAAGTAGGATAAAGAATACAAGATACTGATGAACAAGCAGAAAATACTAACAAAACATTTCGTACCAAATCGTGTATTCACACGACTGTAAAATTGGTGCAACCAAAAAGAAGTGCACTACAGTTAATTTGTAATGGTTCGTTTTGGTAATTTTTATCGTAAATACCTTCCAGTATTTTTATCGTTGATTTTTCGTTGTTTGTTGGTATTTGTTTGAAGATGCCTTTAACGTAGATATACTATTTTTTGCTTATTTAGCTCCTGCTAAAATTTGATTTTATGTGTATTAAACCCGCCGTTTTAAGTGGTTTCTGTTGCGACTTAGTTGTGTTACATATTGCAAGCTCTCCACTGCGTAGGAAAGGGGCGACTTCCTCTGCCCTATTTTTAAAGTTAAACATGCTTGGGGCCTAAAGCGAATTGCACTTTTGCCGCTGATTTCAATAATGTACTGTGTTTTTAATCTAGCGATAAGTTGAAGACAGACAGGAAATCTATGATTTATCGTCGCTTGAGTTATTGCAGTAATTTGATAACAAAATATGAAGTTTGTCGCCCTTGAGTGCAACATTTGAAGAGACAGTATGCACTCCAAACTTCGGCGGATTTTGAAAAAAAATACACCACTTAAGTCAGCGGTAAAATTCCAATCTGGTAATACCAAAGCTTCGTAATTTCCAAAGAAAAAAAACTACGAAACATTCTAATTTCTATCCTCCTGTCATATGGCAGTGGCGCTATTATTTTATCGCTCATCCACGAAGCAGAAATAATTGCCGTAAAGCGCCGTTACGAAAGAACGCCGCTAAGTAATTACGAAGGGAGTTATCGCAAATCATGTGATCAATTTAAGTCACCTGCCAACAAACGAGCCAAGTCAACTGACCGCGAAGCGACGGTTTTGTTACTGTGATTTCGTCACAAAGTGAGGGTTTGGGCAAGATGGCTCTGGGGATAGTAAAAATATATTAGGATCGCCCTTTTCAGCCAATCGGCGTTGTCCGCGGTCAGTTGGTTCGCAGTCAGTTGTCGTGGACCCCCAACAAATGATAATACTATAAATTGAAGTAGGGATTTGGTGATTTTTTTATTGTGGTCAATATTAGAGGAGTTCCTTTTTATTACTAAAAAACCAAACGTCAGCCACTGCTCACGCAGCAATGTCACTGAAGAGAATGATATGCTTCGTTAGCTCACTGTAACTGAAGAATGTTTGAAAGACAGTATTGCTCCGATCAAGATGTTAGAAAGCAAACCCCATAGCCATCAAGTGTTGGTACGACAAGATATAATGACAGCAACTAAGAAGATTCAAAGCATTTACGTAGCAGCTAATCTGATTTCGAAGCTACTGTAATTATCCTGTTTTCTGATCAAAGTTGATTCACAAATCACACATAATGGCACAGGCACATTCAAATTGTTTATTTCGAAACTCAACGCGAAAGAGCAAACAAGTCAATCAACACCACACGTTGCATACAAACACAAATGCGTCTTTCAAGGAAATACTTTGGCATAACGTGTCACAATTTCATCATTAAATATAACGAAATAGAGTCTTGCAAGTTGCAACTAAATAAATTCTTTAATACAGTACGGTACTATGATTTGTATCGGTACCCTACTATGTTAAACTTGCTTCAACACCACATTTACTCATAAGATCACTGGCTAATTATCTAACCCAGGCGTCGGCAACCTTTTGAACTAGTGGGCCACACTCAGTCCTAACAAGGTTTCAGCGGGCCAAAAGAGAAAGGTCTTCGCCAGAAATTTAGGTCTTTTAAGACCAAAAAAAGGTTTCCGCCAGGAGACGAGATTTCGGCGGTTGAATGCTGCATATCCATTATTGAAAGGTAGCGGGCCGGGTAAAATGCTTTGGCGAATCACATCCGGCTCGCGGGCCGTAGGCTGCCGACCCCTGATCTAACCTATATAACGTTCACACTCGAGACTGGCAAACAAGGCGCGATTTGGACTTGAGTCGCCCCAAAAACGAGAGTGTAAGCTTGATGTACAGCAACTTAATTGCAGTTAAATGCAATATTGAAAATGCTTAAGTAACGGCCGTGTTGTATCAAATCCAATACGTTTCTTATACTCGAGACCGAGTGAATAAAGGTGCATTAGTGCAAAGAAAGGTGTTTGCTGATTTGTGAATCGTGATGCAGTCTGTACCATTATGAGTTGAGAAGGTAATCGTAAAAGTAACGTAGTTACAACTGGACTGTTACATACCGTTGTAAAATACAATAAAGACTTACGGAACGACACAATTTTGTGAATTTAGTGGTTCACAAATTTTGCAAGCCTATGAGTGATCAAACAACAATAACATATTTCATTATTTCTCCCCTTCGAAAAATGTTATTCCCGTGGGGTAAATCAGTCACCTGTTTTCAGAAACGTTGGTTCAAACAGTGTTGAAGCTAGAAAAAATTATTGGAAGGTTGTTAACTAGTTTATATTAAACCAATGCTTACCACCACTTACATTTGAAACTCTTTGATTGTATTGAGTACATTCTGTTAGGTTAAACAAAATTATCTAGATTTCTACGATAATGGTGTAGGAGCACCGTACTATTTATTTGAGATAAAATATACAGAGCCAGGTAATTATACTATACACACCTACAAAGTTTTTGAATTTACGCTAAAAACGAAATCAAAATGCAAAACGAAATTTAAATTAGTTGCAAGAACAAATTTTGATCAAGATTTCAATACAAAATGTAAAAAAGTTTGAAGTTAGAAGAACCTAAGCGCACTTTTACAGCTTAAAACGAAATTAATTGCATAAAAAGGATTCGCATATCAGTAAGTAAAGTATTTCAAAGTACATAATGGAAACGATTTCATAAAAAAGCACACCAATAAAATACATTAACAAAGAAAACGAGAATAAACGTTATGTAAATACTGCACAAAAAAGTTATCGCGCTTTCTTGCGAGAAGAAATTTCACAGTGAATAGATGAATAAGCTCCAAGCACATGTAATTTGTTTAGAACAGATGCAAATTCGCATCTACTCCGAAGCTTTTTGAAAGGATTGCCAGTACACTCATCGCTGATGCCTAATACCAATTTAGACGGTTGCTTGCATGATCACATAAAATTCACTTTTTGCTCCTACAACGAAAAATCGTAAATTTATGAATATATTGAAAAGCCGCCGCCAATTTGCTGGAATTCTTGAAAGAACTCCAAGTGAGCAAGAAAGAAGACTTCAAGTAATTTAATTTTGAGTTAATGGTCACCTGTGCTTTATTGGGGGCAGAATAAAAAAGCCACAAGCCAGGGGCCGGAAAAGGCAACCCATCAGTGGTGGCCACCTGTGTGGTGATGCAGTGACCATTCTTTGAGTGGTCGGCAAATAACCTCTTTTTTCCTGGGTTTTCAAGTTCACCTTTGTTCTGTAGAGCAGCACTTCTGCTGAATTCTCATTTACAAGATAGAGCCAGGTGATAGAAACAACAATATAAGCTAATAAAATTTTTGAAAAGTGGTTTCTTCAAATTCAGGTTTCAAAACTAAACTTAAACGAGGACTAACGGCAAAATCAATGTGGTATTTAAAGTTATGCAAATCGTATTAGGCACTACATAGGCGTTAACTCCATCGTTTTTGACCCAGCAGTTCCAGAGATATTCCAGGGGTCGAAACTAACTTTTCTAACAACTTGCCCGTCGGGCAAGTGGTATCAAATGTTTGCTTGCCCGAGGAAATTTCAACTTGCCCGAAAAAAAAAAAATAGATGCAATAAGTTTTGAGGTCGTTTAACTTTGTAAAAGAATCGTATATTTTACTTCTTGGCAAAAAAAACGCTTAATTTGCATAATACGTGTATCAGAATCAAGTTTTTGTGCGCGATTTTACGTTAATGTGACGTAATAGGCAAGTTTTTCCAATCATGCATTACGCAAAAATTGATTTTTAGATTGTAATTCTTTCAATTATTACGTTACGATAATATCGATTTATGTTGCGGTTTTGTTGCAAACGCATTTTCAATCGCAAATATTTTGGAAACTATACCAACTAGAAAGCCGAAATAACTTCGCAAAAATTATAAAAAGCTAAAAGATCTTCAAATCGTAACAAAAAAATTGCAAATTTCTTGACATTTTCATGCAGCGCAGGGTGTGATATCTGAAAGAGCAGTTAACGCGGCAAGTGTTGGAAAATTTTTCTTCGTAAAAAAAAAACCTAGCATTTTGTGCTAAAAACCTTCTAAACGCATCGGAGTATCGAAAAATCTGCGTGCGATTGAAGAAGTGTTAATTGCGATTAATAATGTGCGTACGATTAAACAAAGTGTTAATTGAGATGATTAGAAAGTGCTAACTAAATAAAGCAAGCAACTTACAGCTTTCTCTACTTACATTTTATTTTACTGCAACAAAAGCGGGCCTAAATTGCGCCTTTAAATAATCTTGCTTGATGTTGTTTGATACGCTCTATTTTGTTATCTTGCCCGTCGGGCAAGTTAAGCTGAAAAATAACTTGCTCATACTGATTTTAGCTAGCCTCGGGCAAGCGTTAATTTCGAACCCTGTATTCTACTTTAAACACGACGTAAGGGCCTCTAATGTAATAGTTTTTATTGGCAACCCTGAAGTTGATAGCCTTAGCATCGTTAGCGGCGCTACCCAGTTCTAACCTAAAGCAACGCTTGGTAGTCTAGCGATCTCCGTAAAAACCAAGCTGTGGGATACACTTCAGTCTAAATCATAGCCTAGCCTAGCAATAAGGCTTTTATTACTAGGCTACAAACTACAAACTTGTAACTGATAATACGACTACCAGTACCTGAGTATTGTATTTGTTTACAGTATTTTCTGACCCTAGAATAAACTTTTCCAACTAAGTTTCAAACACTCGCCTATTACTCTAATATCCTTGTTTTCGATTGTTCTAAGACGCTTTTTTTTTTACCTAGGATACCAAACAGTCAACTCTTTTTAGCAGCTCAAATCTGTAGAGCCGACAAGATCAAACTGGTTAGTGCTTAGCGAAACGACTAAATGCAGTAGCCTAATAGCGGCGTTGTTTTAGATTAGAACTGGGATGGCTTTGCTAACGACGCTAAGGCTATCAACGTCAGGTGTGCCAATAAAAAATTATAACATTAGAAGCCCCTCCATTATGTTTAAAGTAAAATATCTTTGAAACGGCTAGATCAAAAAGGATAGAGTCAACGCCAATTTAGTATTATGCGATTTGGCCCAACTTTTCTTTAAATAACCCAATTGATTTTGCCTTTAGCCTTCGTTTAAATTCGACTTGACATAACTTTAAAAAGTGATAGTTGAATATTTTTCCTTGAAACTTGAACTAATGTGTTGCATTCATTCCGCATGGCTCTAGAATTACATCAGCATTTCAGTAAAAAATCCAGGTCATAAGAAGTGCATTACTTCGCTTCATAACGTTGATCAAGAAATAAGTGAAATAATAGGAAAACATAAATAACTTATTACTTTGCTACCACCACCATTGTTCATCTCAATGAGTAGGAGCAAACATCAATTTTATCGCAAACAGCTTTGTGCAGCTTAGGAGAACAGTTTGCTAGCGCTTAAGATTTGACAATTACAATTTCAGTACTTAAATTAGATCTGAGATGGCTACAACATTGAATGCATATTAATTTAAAAGTACAAAATGTACAACAAAATTCGTACTTTGATTTCCTAACAACGAACCAGATTTCGTTTTTGTCAAGAATCGAATATTTCCGTTGCTTTCTTTTGCGATGGGCGGGCGACACCGAATGTTCGACGACCTGGGGAGAGTAGAATATCAAAGATTGTAAAGTTGAGACGGATCGAAGAAACAACGAGTGGTAGATGAGTAATTGGAAATGTTGGGTTTAGAGAAGTCTGAATGGGATGGCTACAGCAAGAAGTATGAGGAGATACGGTCATTTTTGAGGAGAGAAGATAAAAACATTATAAAGGTTTTAAATTTTGAGTGTAGGGTAGTAGAGGAAGAGGACGCTCATTATACACCGGGGGGAAGGGACGAAATATCTTCTACTTAACTCATAAACCAACCGAAAGCCATAGTGACCTCAAATATGCGTTAAAATGCTGGTTATCACAGCGACGGCACGGCCGATTTTTGGAAAATACGCGAATATGGACATATGTCAAACCCCACCGAACTACTTAGCATACTTTCATCAGGTACCGGTGAAAACAGCAGCAAAACAAATATCAAATATGAAAAACTTACCAGCACAATCTTAGCCCATTGCCTCTGCCACTCCCATCTGGTTTCAGCGATAGCGGTGAAAGTATTTCCAAACATGGCAATGAGAACGTTGATCAACAACAGTGTGACGAGGATGATGTACAACACAAACAAAAACTACAAAAAACAACAGAGTTTTTCATAATCACGAATAAACAACATGCAGAGATAAATTAATAAACTAACTTTGGCTGTGCTCTTCAACAATAGATATGCTTAGGAAACCAGGATGTTTTGCTACAAAACTTTTTGGATTTTTACAGTTAGATTAAAGGGCATTCAAGTCAAGTTTTTCGCTCTCGACCAAAACATTGGGATAAGCCTAAAATGCATTCTTACCAAATTTGAACTTTCTACGCCTTACCATTTTCGAGATATTACAGTTCAAAATATGCCGGTTTTCTAACTTCAGTTTAGCCATTTTTTTATCAGTATTGTGACAGAAGATTACCTTTTGGAAAGCTGGCTTATTTTATTACAAAGAAGCTATTTTTACAGTTTTAAACCTTTACTTTGCTTTACAATAACTCGGCCGGAAAACATTCATGGAGACTCAAAAACAAGCAATAACTTTTTTAACATGGTTTCTAATTGGCAACCCTGGTAAAATTTCTACAGGGGAAAAGCCTTTCTAAGGAAAATCTAATTATTTTTATCTCATGAACGAAAGGTGGAAGAGAACTCAAAGTTGGTGAAATTAGTGTTCAAATCTGCCAAATTTTGTTTGAGAGAAAATCGAGCAAAAAAATTTCCGACTTGAATGCCTTTTAATTAGCCGTCTTTAAAAGGGGGTTATTGGGTTATCCATTACTAATGCAATATTAAAGTGATTACAGTGCTGCCAGTAAATTTAAAATTTTTTTCAAACCTGTTCGATTAAGTTGGGATTACTCGTACGAACAAGACAAGACAAATTTATATCACTGCTTAGTAACAGCACGAAGTAGAAATTAATTAGCATTTGTTTGAGAAGGCGATAGGGAACCACAAGATAAAACGATAACAAAGTTTCTTTTCCACATCGAGTTGATAAAAAACGTTTACACAAACGACATAGAGCACTGTCTTGCGGAACTTAGTTGTAGAAATTCATTGTGCAAAAGTGGTTATGCACATTTTTACTTCTCAACAGCTCCATGTCCAAACATAAAACTATCATATGGTGGTTTTCAGCTAGGATTAAAAACAGACAAAGCAAATAGTTGCACAAAATTCACTACACGTTAAGTCCCTTTCCTGATGCCATTGTCAAGGTGAGTTAGTCTGCTGAATTCCTTAAGTGTGTTGTTTAACTCAAATGTTTATTATCATCTCTTCCACCCAGTTTCCAGAACTAAATTGTGCCCATGCGCCAGGACTACACAGTTTTCTTAGAATATCGCAGTCGTGGCGAATTGTTTGTAACACTGTTCCATTTTCAGAAATTAATTTCAAGGCCCTACCGTTCGAAAAATGAACGCGCTATTCTAGACCAACAGGCCAGATATAACGTTGTACGAACTTTGTAAGCTAATAATTATTATTGGCCTAGTTGTTCACACTAACGTGGCATCTCAGATTTCCACGCCCTAAAACTATTATATCAGAGAAAATTGAAGGTGAAAACAATAGAGACAAGGCGCGCCATTACCTTCGCTGCGTTCGGTTGTCTGATGTTGTCAAAGTCAGCATACAAGTCACTAAACTCGCCCAACGTCATCATAAACATACCCAAAATAGAAAGGACAGGATAAGAGAAAAGAAAGTGAGGGGTTCCGCGGTAGACAATGTACATTGCTAAAAAACAATTTAAATACCGACTAAGAATTTTCACCTTTTGAACTAGCCATTTTTATAGCACACATGATGAATACTTGAAATGTCGAAAACTGAAATAAGCGTTTCATTTCAAACGTAATATTTTAAATATGTATTGCTGAACAACTACAACATTCAAAGCATCGTCGACTTATATCTTCGCACATTCTATGATTTTAAGCTGGTTTCGACGGCGATAGAACTGAATAACAGAATCAAAATGATGCTTTATTCAATCGAGACAATTCTTCTGTCCTTAGAAAAAAAAAGCTTTTTGTGGAACACCGTGACGTAGAAATGTAAGCCATAGAAACAAATAAACTAATTGATACAAAAATTCATTAATTACTGCTCTTACCTTGGGAAAATCCAGCTAAAAACACAATGTAAATGAGTAAAAATCGTAATAGATCTCCCTTTATCATCTTGTAAATAGCAACGATGAATGGGCCGGTTACTTTGAAGCCTCTGTAACGATAAGTGAAGTTGAGGCTGAAGCACGGTAAAGAACAATGTGAAGCCTACGCCGTGTGTGATAGACAGGGGTAGCTTGACTCGAAGACCGAAAAGTCCCTTCGCTGTTTCTCGTTCTACGCAACTTCGCGAATGAAGTTGCAATTGAAGTTAACAACTCAGCGCTCGATAACAACTTGATCGTCCAATAAAACGTAGCTGACGTTTCACGCTGTCAAACTTGACGTTTTCCAGACCTTTATGTTTTGAAACGCCAGAATACCGACTTTGAAGATATTGCGTCGTGTTTTAAGTGAGGATAGAGCCATAGTCTACAGCCGTTAGACATAAGGTCCTCTAAACCACGTGCCCAAACAAATAACATGTAATATGGAACACCATCTTCGGCAAAATACACTAAACGACAGAAATTATTTTCGCCCATAAAATTACTTCGTCAGAGAGACTCTAATACAAAACGATGTGAAAACACTATAGCACTGCAAAGTCGGTTAAGATATCTTACTATAGTACACCACTTTCTTGCCGCAGAATATCTGCGTAGTTGTATTCACGATGGAAGAAGAAGCGTTCGACAGTAAGATAGATCCTTGTGGCGTGTGTGGAACACGAGCTATGTCTAACTTGGTGTTATGTACAGCATGTGGTAAGTGGGTCCACGCAAGATGCACGAATAAGAAAGCTGCAGTTTATGTGAATAAAAATTTTGTTTGTAAGAAATGTAGAAGCGTGGTAAAGAACTTCAAGGGACCAGCAGATGAAAAATTGTGAGATGGTGTGGAAACTGTAAGCAAGTTCACGTATTCAAGTTCACTTATTTATTTTATTTATAAAGTTCACTTATTTATTTTATTTATAAAGTTCACTTATTTATTGTTTTATCTAACAAAACAGATGGAATGCAACTGGTGGGTGCGAAACGGCGGTAACAGCTAAATCAAGAATTGGTTGGATGAAGTTTAGGGAATGCAGCGAAATACTTAAAGGCAGAAGGTTTTTATTAAAGATAAAAAAAAAGATTTACAAAAGTTGTGTAAGATCAGCTAAGTTGTATGGAAGTGAAGCATGGTGCTTGGGAGAAAAAGAGACGGCAATTTTGAGAAGAACAGAAAGAGCTATGATTCAAGCGATGTGTGGTGTGAAGCTATTAGATCGAAGAAACAGCGAGGAGTTGATGGACATGTTGGGCATAAAGGAGTCTCTAGATAGGATGGCTAAAGCAAGCAGTATGCGGTGGTACGGTCATGTTTTGAGGAAAGAAGATGAAAATGTGATAGTGAAGGCTTTGAAATTTGAAGTGAGTGGTAGTAGAGGAAGACCGAAACAAACGTGGAAAAAGCAAGTAGAGAATGAGATGACGAAAAATGGACTGGGGAAAGAAGATGCATGTCATCGAACGAAATGGCGAGGCGTGGTAAATACAATGACCAAACGAAATCCGGCCAACTCCGTCGACGGGGACAATACCGGATCCAACGTGTGATGACGATGATAATATTGTATCCACGAAATAATTTCTTTTTAACTTAAAACCAAAGTGAAATGGATATTGGGCTCAACTATAGTTGCTCAACAGGCAAAAGACTTGCTAACAAAACCAAAAAATAGGTGTTTGGGGTTGGTGTGGCTAAACAAACGCAGAGTGCCTGGTCCATACGTACGGACGAACGAGGCCCGGTAGTCATTACTGAGTCTGCCAAAAAAAAGTGCCTAATAACTGTTCTTATTTCTGAGTATACCAAAAAAATGTCAAACAACGAAAAAACAGCGGCAATCAAAAAGTTTATGTCATAAAGAAGTTCGCTGACATATAAACTCTTTGCTCTGCAGGATTCTTTTGCAATTCGAAACCAAGAATCGGATTTGAAAAATGGACATGAAAAAACGTCAACTACAATTTACAGCAATACAACTACTCAGCTCCAATGTCGTACAATATATTAAAACAATTTTGCATTATTCCAAAATTCAATATTAAACATAATATACTAACTCGAAAATCAGAAATTAACGCAGGTACACGGTAAATTACCTCGAAAAATTTTCAAAACTAACCTGCAGAAAAAGAAAAGATAGGGGAAGCACGTGAAAATAGCCAATGTTAAAATAATATTTTCGGCCACCAAAGTACACGTGAAACGACATGGTATCACAGAGAGAAGAAGAACGCAAGACAGCAGAAAGCTTCCTCGCGACGGGGCGTTTCTGATAGCCAACCAAACTGAATGAATGCCCTAAAAAGTCACTCGTATCAGCAAATCAATGTTAATTTGTCGCTGAATAATAAGCGCTCCAACCCAGGTGTCCGACTGCAGGAAAAAAAACTTTACTGTATTTGAGAAATTGCAACAGGAGTTTAATGCTTGTAGAGTTTAATGATTAATCAAGTTAGTTGTTGACTATTTCAGTAAATAGGCGGACTTTTAACCATGACAAAACTTCAACCGCTCACCTCATGGTAAACATCAATCCCAGCCATAATCAAATAAAGAAGTGCACCAATCAGAGTGAGAATTTCTAACACGAAGCGAGTGATTTGAAACCGGTTTGACGGGTCGAGCAAATAGCAGTCGTTAACATCAACAGTGCTGTTCCCAATCACAACTTCGGGCTGTCAACATAGTCTACGTCAAAACAAGAAGACTGAAACCAGTAGTGCTACTCAATTTTGCAACAACCGGGTCTGGAACCGGTTCTCGAAACTCAGCAACCGGTTCTCTAAATCTGTAAGTACTTACCGCGAACCGTATGAATAGCACAGCAAACTGAAACTATTTTAATGACTACCTGTCTTCATAAGTCAATATTTCCAAATTTCTATTTATTACAATAGGGCTTTGATGCTCTTTGAAACAGAAAAGCAAAACACGTAAGCAGGAAGTTTCATTTGCGTATCTGCTGAGCAGGGCTGCGAACTTGATCGATTTTTATTCGAGTTCAAGTTCGAGTTATGCCTATTTTAGCAAGTTCGAGTTCAGACTGACAAAAATACCGAGTCTACTTTCGACTTGATCGCTTTCTTTTTCTATACATGCTGTTTTTCTGGGTCGCCATGGCATGAACAACTGAACGACAATCTCAATTTAATTTACGCCGCATGATCACCAAAAAATATTTCTTTCCGACGATTTTTTAATCTTCAAAATTTTTCTTAATAAACTCATTCGAGTTCAGAAAAACGTTTTTTCGAGTTTAAGTTCGTAGCCTGGTTAGCCGCTGCATCTACTCATTATCGTCTTTCGACCGAATCACAAGTGATTTACAATTTGGTTTGCATATATTTCTGATAAGTGATAATACTGCAGTTGCGTAAAACCCAGGATACCGACTAGCACGGATGCAAGATTAAGTTTTTTTCTACGTTCAAGAGTGGTCGCATGGTCCCATGACCCAATTTCTTCCGCATTCGTATCATAAGCAGAGTTAAAGCGATACTGCAACAAAAAAAATTTCGAAGAAACTTATAATACAGGCCTTCATTTTTGCAGCCATGACTTACGCGCTACATTAGTTGCATAAGTGGAATGATCCAAATTATTCATGACGTTTAACTTGGTAATCGTAGCAATAGTAACTTCAGTGTTACGCAGAGCTGGGCACCCTGCCGCTATTTGGCAAAAAAAGCAGCGGCGCTGCCGCCTATCGCTACTCATAAATAGTACAAAGAACGATGGCATTCAAATGCGGTATCTAATGGTGAAATTTCAACTTTACTTGCGAAAGTTAATTATTTAAGCCCTTTAGATATTGGTTCAGGTTACAATCGGCATTAGCAGGCTAAAATGGTAGACAAGTTAGCAAATCACCATTCAATTTGTTGTTGGCATGCTCCTTTCAAAAAAACAAGTATTTCAAAATGCTGGTTGGTTAAACCAGCGCTTTAGAAATTACTTAGGAAGTTACCCTTGGAAGTTACACAAGTAGGAAGTTAAATTCTTCATCGCATTTTCTACACAAACAAGAGGCAATAAGAAATTATCGACTCAAATAAGTTAAGGTTTTGTCATTAAAGCACAATGACGTACAGTATTCAGCTTCTATACAATTCTGTCCCGGCTCTTATAGCTCTGAAGTAGTCGATCTGTTTATCACACTCGCGGCCCTCAACCACTAAAATAAATATTCGCGTAGAGATCCGAAAGGAAAATTTATCAATCGACCGAGTAGGTGATTCACGTCGTCCCTGCAATGATTTCGTCCAACTTTGACACAAAAGTAGATCGAGCGTTTAAGATATTGGTGTTTACGAAGTCGAAGGAGATACGTAGTAATGACGTACAATGTACATGTTAAGCAAATGATGCTCACTGCGATTCATGTTACACTGAGTATTTTTTCTACGAGTATAACTCCATAACTAAGTTGTCTTTGAAGCTTATTTATTACCTGGTTCTATTTGTTCGTTCAATTCTCAGCGCACTATAAATTCAATTCTTAGTTTTACTGTTAACTGTTGAAGCAAAATTTATTTTACTACGCATTGACGTAACTACTCACGCCCGGCGCCACAGGGCATAGGCGTAGCCAGAGGGGAGGCCCAGAGGGCCCGGGCCCCCTCCAATTGAAATGCTACCTATTATAAAAATGTGACAAAAAAACACTATTGTTTCGTCAGTTTTAGTTTCTTTTAGCATTTTTTGCCTACAACAGTAATTAGCAATAATACTGACAACCAGGGGGCCCGGGCCTTCTAAATTCAATTTTCGCCAATCAATTAAAACGTATAACCCGGCTGAAATTAAGGGTTTTTATCATAAAAGTTGCTACCTCGGGCTCTCATCTAACCTTTTTAAAAACGTAATGCAATAACAGGGCGGGATTTACTATATGGCCCAGTGTCAGGAGCCCTGCGCTCAGATGGTAAGACTTTATTTTTGGTCTACACTTATGTTTGGCAGGAAGATGTTGCGAAAATCTTTAAAGTGCCAGGGGCCCCACGTTATGTAAATCCGGTCCGGGCAACAACATGGTAATTAAGCATAACCATCTATTGTACGGTTTTCAGTAACAATATTCACCTCCATCCACCTCGCTAGTTTTTACGCTAAAAAATGCGTTTGAAAAAAAAAATTATCTATGAGAAATGCTCATTGAACAAATTATTGAATTTAAATTGGGGGGCCTGCGGCCTCTTAACCGCACATGTACTCCTTACAACTGGTTATTTTCATTTCAAAGCAAAAATCGCTAAGAAAAATCTTCGAGTGCATTATTTACTACTAAAATACTTATAAAAATTTAACCACAAACTGCAAAATTACAAACGTATTTTCGACCAAATTATAAGTAAAAGGAGAATCGAAACAATTTAATTTTTTTCAATTGGCTTTCGAATGTTAATAATCTACTTCTTTCAAATGGTTCTTAACACGTGCAAAATGTGATCCAATGGCATTACAATAGCTTTTTTTCAAAAAAATTCCAAAAAATCGCCCAGCGACTGGAGGCTTCGTCCCCAGATCCCCGTCTGTGATACGTTTGAGTAAACTAGTTTACTTACACGAGTCTCCCAATTTAGATATTTTCATTTGTAACTTTTGGTTTAAGCCCTCTCCCTTTAGAAAACTCTCGGTTAAGTGCCAAACCAGGCCACGGCTTCTGATCTTCCATTCTACGAAATCTTTGTCCCACAAAAAGTTCCTCTTTCGAAAATTTCTGATGACTTCATTGCATGTGATTTTTGGTTTGCCCCCCCCCAATCAAAAATCTTGGCTACGCCTATGCACGGGGGATGGCATTTCGAGCCGTGTCCCCCCCAAATCACTGCTTGAGCTCCCCAAGCGAGAGTAAACTTTTGTAGTAGCACAACTAGCAAACTTTTGCCCTAAAACAGGTAACCACAAACGCTTTTTTTTTTATGAAACAGCAAGACAGATCACGTGAACGTAATCAAGTAGCCTTAGATGTTGCGATGATGATCTTTCTTTTTTTTTTAGTCTTCACCTCCAAATTTAAGGGCAAAATCTATACCAAAGAAGGATAACACAGAATTTGGAGCAAAATATTCACCAGAAAGCTGCCGCATTACGAATTCGTCTGGTCTCGGCTGCGTAAGCGTCCCCCCCGCCCAAGTTTTTGTGTCCCCCTCCCCAAAACACACTACTCTGGCTGCGTGCCAGGTACTGTACTGTTCTATGCGCAGTGCACGATCTATACTATGGTCTGCGACCAGATAGCCAACAAATCATCTTCATTTGTTGTACTAAATGCTAGCATTTTGAGGAAATATCGCGGAAAACCGTCTTAGCGATCTGCAAGTTTTTAGCAATTTATCGAACTCTAATTATTGCTTTTTCGTTAAAGAGATACTGCTCAAAATCGGCTTTATTGAAATCGGTTTTATCAGTTCAAATTGACCCGCTACTAGACCACATTATCTGTTCAACTTCGATTGAGAAAAAATCGGACCATGTGCGATAAAACTCGCCTATACATACAGTATAAGAGCAACGACAAAACGTAACAAAGGTCTTGTATGTTCTACTAAACTGAAATAACGAGGTAACAAGAGCAGAGTGAAAACAAGCGGAGAGTAAAGACTCCAAACGGTAACGTGTGAAAATGTGAATTGAAAAAGTCTTGGAAGGAGTGTATTAGCAGTAGCGGAAGCGGCAAAAAATTTGCCCAAAAAACAGCGCTGAAGCGCTGCCGCTTTTTCGGCTAAATTAACAGCGGCGCTGCCGCTTGTCGCTGGTGATGAAAAAAAGCAGCGGCGCTGCCGCTACCGAAAAAGTAGCGCCGCTAGTAGCGCCCGCTGGTGAACAGCGCCGCTGTGCCCATCACTGGTGCTACGTGATAAGAGATAAAAGCTTAACTAATCACCTAGCAAGTTGTGCTAACTGACACAACAGCATGCAGAAGATTGCACGTAACCAGCTGCAAACCTTTCAACTGTAGCAAACAACATAGTTTTCACGAATCGCGGAATGTTATTACCATGTCAATTGCTTTTCAGCGTATTTTGAAATTCTAATAAACATTTCGTATTCGCTTTAACTTTTTTCAATCTTAGGTTCTCTGTGACGCGATCAACTTTAGCTATTATGGCTTTTAGTTGACAATTCTGATTTTTTAACCTTTACTGAAAATTTAGGAGAAATACTTCCGAAAAGTAATTTACATATTTTTAAACTTGAAGACATCGTTACTAAAGTGGCTTTTATCACCAATCTCATCATCAAATAATTGCGTATGCCTGCATGGCGCATGCTTTGAAGACTTCGTTTACCAGAAAATGGAGTCAAAATTGTAGATGGGTTCTAAATGTTTAAATTGTTTAACAATAGATATGGCCAGATCAACCAAACTGAAAACGGCTTTATGACATTAAAACACGTCACAGTTAGGCTTAGAAATATCGATCTTCGCACGTAAGTCTCGGCCAGGCAAACAACTTTAAGAACCTGGATGCTTTACGGTGGTCGAGTGCACAAAGCGTCTGCTATTGAATCGGGTTCGATTCCCGGTCGGCTCAAACCAAACACTATAAAAATTGGTATTCAAAGCTTTCTTGATGGACGGTCAACACTAAAAGGGACAGCCTCCATCGAGAGTGGTAGACAGGTGGCAGCTTAACTCGAAGACCAAATGGATCCTTCGCTCTCTCCTGGCTGAGGTAGTTTGGTAAACAACGGTGTAAGTACAATAGCATCGGTGACGAAAAGATCGCAATTAATTTTCAGATTTGTAGCGAGAAAAGACTTTTACTACTAACCCTTTCAATGCATGGAAGTTGTACAACTGGACTCACCTGCGGAAGTTGAAGTAGAATCGCAGCGCCAAAGATGATGAGATACACGAAAAAGAAAAAAGCACGCTGGTAAAAACGGACTTTGGCATACTCCTTCCACTTTTCATGCAAAAGTTGGTAGGGTAAACCATCCAGCATTGACAAATGCTCGTGGGTATCAGAGTTCAATATGATACTGAGAGCACTTAGGTTATTAATTTTTCCATCCTCAGCATTAATCTAAAGAAAAACCAAAACCTATAATTGGTCACGTGGATAGAGCGTCTGCTACTAAAGCGATCGACTCGGTTCGATTCCCCGTCGGGCCAAATATACACTCCAAAAAGTGGTAGTTACACATTACCCGCTTGACGATTACAATTACCATTTAAAAAAACTTGAAAAAATACGATAAATTAGTTGAACTAAAGATCTTTTTATTGAGAAAATTGCTTAGATAAATTGTTACGCTACCTGAAAAATACGATACCAAAAACTAAACCTTTTTATGAGTGCAATTTTATGTAAGAACACGAGGCTCATTTTTGCTCAAAATTTAAGAACAATGCCAACCTCGACATGATCCAAATAATTAAGAACACGGGTCAAGTTTAAAAAATCAATTTCTGTTATTCAGTATCGTATTTTAACAAAATCAGATTTCGCAACCATGGCCAGTGGACCGGCTGTTATATTCTTCCAGCTTTGACAATCGGCAATTTACCATGTAAGAGTGAATTGGTGTCACTTCATTCTCCACTAAAATTTGACAACAAATGAGGCTAAAAATTAGTGAAAATTTAAGAACAGCCAACCTCAAACTTACTGTATCAATGTCTGTGATAGGATAATGAGCGCAGGTGACGTCACCAAACACCCAAGCAACTTCGCGTTTCAGTTCAAGAATGTGATCCAGCATTGCCTTGTTGGCCAGTTTCGCGGAAAGAGTCAGTGGAGTCAAACCTTGCCTAATCAAAAACGAAGAAATTGACACCAATAAAATTTTTCTAGGTTAATAACAAAAACACTTCATGAATTAATATGGAGAAGTTAAATTAATTATTTTGGAAGCGAAATACGCAAAACTAACAGTACACAGACATCACGTCTTGCAGTCCTACTTCGTTTGACTACACTTTAATGCTGTCTCGACGTCTAGAATAGGTAATCGTTTTAACCCCTAGTGACGCAGGTGAGATGAAGCACCCATCGTGGGCGCACTTTCGAGGTTCGAAGTCAACTGACTTCAACATCAGTGCAAAGAGGGGTGTAAAGTGCAAGGAATTATATAATCCCGGAATTAGGCAACATGTAGAAAATTATAATTTGCCAGTTCTATTCTGTTATTACATCAAGCTACTGAATAAACGTGAATTCATAATATGCTGCACGTACAAAAATAAGGATAAAACTATGATGACGACACAAATACTGAAAATCATTTCAAACTCAGCAAGTTGAATGGGCTTGCTATTCTAAGCCATATAAACAGAATTGGAATGTTATGTCACTAATCCGGTGCTCTTTGTTCAAAATCTAGCAGAATCTTATTGAGTTACATTTTACAAAGCGAAGAAGCGCCCAGAAAGCACGCAATGAAATTCTTACCTTTTCTCATTATTTCAACTACCTTTAACAGGGGAAATTCGAAAACGAGAAACCGCGAAAATGCGAACAATTAAACAATCTACGGATATAAACGTCATGCTTGAAGTTAAACTTACTCATTTTTGTGTTCCAGCAACTTCTTTTGTCTCTCATTCCCAGCCAACTCATACAAGTAGTCAAACAATTCCTGAAAAAACAAATTGAAAACATACGTTGACATTTGTACAATACATTCTATGTCCAGTATACTGTGTACCAGTTTGATCTAAATAATACCTCTAGAATTTAAACGAATTGTAATTACATTTCATTCACCAAGTTGCCTTGGCCAGGAAAAAGCGAAGGGATTTTTCGGTCATCCAGTCAAGCTGCCACCTGCCCACCTGTCTAACTCAAACGGCGGAGGCTCCACACTGTCGTTTTAATTTCTGAACGTCAAACAGGGAAGCTTTGAATCCCAAGTTTTATAGTCTTTGGTTTGATCCAAGCGGGAATAGAACCTGAGACTACCGTTTCATATAGCAGACGCTCCATCCACTCGACCACTGATCGGTTTAAAAAAGTTGTAAAACGTTATTGCTCAACTTACTCTAAAATAAACTTAATGCACTTAATAATGAACTTTTTTCACAACTGTGAGGTAACACTTCGTTAGCATCTGAATTCACACACAGCCTATCCTGGCAACCAACTCGAACCTTCAAACCACACACCATAGCAATTTTTGCACTTGCCATCGTAACCTCTTCTCAGATTACTCAGATCAAAGTCTGACAACAAGGTCATCAGAAAAAGGATTCTCGGCCAATATCACACTGGTACTCCACATAGCTCAACGGCATTGCGCTAGCATCACCAAGCATGGACATTATATATGACATCATATTAGCAATTTACCACAATAATCTGAGAAGAGGGTAAGATGGCAAGCGCAGAAATTGCCCTCGTGTGTAATTTGAAGGTTTGGGTGGGCTGTCATTATGGACTATGAGTGAATTCAGAGGCTGATGAAGCACTAGCCTAATGGGAAAGCAGATATGCGGAGGAAGTGTTACCTCACAGTTGTGAAAAAAGTTTATTATTAAATGCATCAAATTTATTTTGGAGCAGGTTGAGCATGAACTTATTTCAACTTTTTTGAACCAATCAGTGGTCGAGTGAATTTGGCCAATGACGCAACTGACCAACTCGCCTTTTGATGAAGATCTGAGTTCAATGCTCGGGTCGACCGAACCATATCAGCTTTCTACAGCTCCGCAAAGTTTGCGTTGGCAGGGGAAACAACGCGAATGATTCCATACAACCATAGTATTAGTTACACGTTGGGCGTAACGAGAAAAATAAAATTTGCTTTTTATTTAAATCCTCAGTAGACCTTAATCAGGCCAATGGTAACACAAAGAAAAAGCTCAGACCATCTTCGGGGTGGTAAAAAGACCACCCCTCGGCCCCGAGGATTGCCAAGAACCTCTCAACAGTCCAAGCCAGTCGGCGTTGTTCATGAAAAAGTAACTCGAAGGAAACTAACTTCCAAGTTATGTCATTGCGGAAAAAATTACCAAATTAAGACAATGTAAACCAAATGTTTCAGACTCTTTTAGTCTACATGGATTCGCAACTTTAGAAGCTGAGGACATGATCTTTAGAAGCCGCGAAATTTTAGAAGCCGCGGAAATGATCTAGCATCAGCGGACAATTCAAAGCAGAGTCTCTACAAGTCTACAATTTCTCGAGTCACGGAAAACGCATGCAAATTTTATCTGACTTGTTCTGCGGCAAGCTCGTTACGTAGAACGTACGCCGCTGGTTCTGCGTCCAAGGCGATGAACGATTGCAACTACGATCAAATGAAGATATTATGTTTTTTTAACTTTCAATTAATTAAAAAACTTGGATTGAATAACTCCAGTTGTTTCACAATAAACGTTTAGTGTTCTTGCCCCAAGTAAATACAACCATACATATTGGTGAATCAAGTCTAGTGGATGAAATGATGGAGACACGATTACCAGTCGGGGCAAGCCTTGGAGAAACCGCAATATACATTACACAGCGACATGCCCGACTTTCAGCATTAAAAAAAAGACAGTCCAAAATCCCCAGCACCGTGTGCGTTGGCAGCTTGACTTTTAGAGTGAAACGCCTCTGTACTGTCTCTCGGCCAAAGAAATTAGGATGTTATTACAACCCCATTAATTGACATAATTCTATTAAGCGATCAGTGGCCGAGTGAATAGAGCGTCTACTACTAAAACAATACACTCGAGTTCGATTCCCGGTCGGGTCAAACCAAAGACTGTAAAAATTGGTATTCACTGCTTCACTGCTTGACGATCAGCATCATAAGGGGCAGTGTGAAGCCTCCACCCGTCCACCGTGGATGGTAGACAGGTGGGCAGGTGGCAGCTTGGCTACAATGCCGAAAGATAATTTTGCTGTCTCCTGGCCAAGGCAACTTTGGGAATGAAATGTAATTACAATTACCATCGTACCATGTTGTTGTGGATGACCATCATGTGAAGAACGTTATTCCCATTGGTGTCAGTCGACAAGATCATCTCGATGTTGTTTTTCAGCAAAAGAAAACACAAATCAATTTGATTGGAACAAGCTGCGAACGTCAACGGAAATTCTCCCCAATACACCAATCTAACAAAATATCGATTATGAAAGTCGAAAAAAGGTTAACACCGAATGGTTACCTAAAACTCGTGTATGGATCTCGCTTAAAAACCACTCCGGTTTATTGTCGACTTAAAGAGTTATTTACACAGAAGGCGTTAGCTTAGTTGAAGCGGAAAAAATGCCAGGCTCTCGTAAGCCTTAAAAGCCCTATAAGACGTAGACTACCGTCAAAATTCAGTCGAAAGCGTAGACCTACTAAACGGGCTGCGAAATTTAAATAGTCAATTTTGGAAGTATGTTACACACTATCCATTGCCTACCGCTGTAAAAGCAGTGACACAACGCTATCCACTTACATAAACAACTTAGACTGAACTCTTGACTCGTTTTACAAAAAGGAGCACAGTACAAATGCCAGAGCCACGAAAGACATTTTCGAAAACTAACTTGCACATGAAGCCTCGCTTTGTCGAAAAAGAAAAGTCCTTTTTTTTCGCTTCGGTGAGGCTATTGCCTCCTTTACACAGCCCAAAACTATGTTGTTTGATCTTGAAGTGTCTTTC
The DNA here is from genome assembly GCA_963965965.1 of Trididemnum nubilum. Lineage (NCBI taxonomy): Eukaryota > Metazoa > Chordata > Ascidiacea > Aplousobranchia > Didemnidae > Trididemnum > Trididemnum nubilum. The sequence goes on along the minus strand of OZ014481.1, from coordinate 38,926,454 downwards.
CACTCCGGTAGTTTTCAAATAATTTGTACATGCATAACTACACAAGCAAATAAGATTACTGTTGCGCCTGCACTCAGTTTCAAATGAAGTTAATTTTGTCGCTTGGCTTCGCATCCAGTTTGCAGGAACGGTTATTGCCAAAAAAGCGTCGCGAAACCCAAACAGGAAATACGACTTTTAGACGCGGCCAATTCTGTGCAGGCATTTTTCGCCGTGTATCACTTCGATGTATGCCACCAATCTTTTTCAGTGATTTGCAATCTGCAGACCTTTAGGGTTCCAATGTTCCGATGAGAAAATCCAAAAGTCAAGCACAGAATTGAGATCACTCAAAAAAATGAGTGGCTAATAGGGATACAACTTTTTGACTTTTTTTTTTCAAAACTAATTTCCTGTAACACCAATCGATGAACTTTTGCTTATAACTGCCTAAAATGATGTTTATATTTCTGAGCTACCAAAAAAGATCATGCACAAATCACTTTGAAAAATTGGCCATTAGGCCCTACCATATATAAGAGCTGATTGGGTTAATTTAACAAGTGATGCCACTATTACCTTTTTGAGGTTATAAAGAAGGTAATGGTGACATCCTAAACCACTATTATTAACTTGAGACAAGTGTTAGTGCAAGTTTTCATTCAGTGAATGACAAGGCTATATCGTCAGTTTTATGGCGAAGGCAAAATACCAAGCCCTAGCCAGCAAACAAAATCCATAAGGCTCTCTTTAAGAAAGCAGCTGAAATGAATCAGCACTTGATCAGCACATTTCGTTGCAAGAATTGGAGCTTACACTTTGTTGATAAACGAATATAAGGCATCGAACATCAAGTTGTGGTTTTAAAAAATTAAATACAAACCAAGTTGACTGAACTTTAACTGAAGCTTTAATTTAAGGAGCTTCAATCCATTGTAAAAAATAATTCAAGGTTTCTTCGGCGATAAAATTTACACCGGATAGAAAACAAGGGCGGTCATATCGAAAAGAATGGTAGACCCAGACCCAAAAGTCAGCACCATGTATTTGATCGTATTTTTTACATAATAAGGACTATGCGCTGCTGGCCCACCCAAATTTCCTATCATTGATTATTTCTTTACAAAGAAATAGGTAGGCAAAATTGGTCAACTGAAGGAAAGTTTCAGCAGTGGAAAAGCTCAGATCTTTAAAAACACAAGCGGTTGGAGGGACGACATGAAATTTCTGTATCACCTTACACATTTCTTCCGTCACTTCATTGAGAAACAAAATAGGAAGTTGTCTTTGTGACCTTCAACATATTTCCAACATTAGCAATCCACGCTGGAATTTTAGTTCCATCCTAGCCCCCCTTGCTATCATGCTAATGCCTAAAAACTAGTATCAAATTTTGTAAAGTCTGTTTATTTATTTCTTACTCACGGGGTGATTGTGATTCTAACACCAAAGATACACAAAAGATCTTAAATCACTGGCTTAGATATGGTTAGACTTGATATGTGAAAACCCTAAACATTTTGCCTCAAAAAAACAGCGATGCCCCTAACCCCTTTGGAAGTAGACCGGCAAACAATTCATGCGGTACCAAAGTACGGAATCCAAATACGGTGCAAAACCTGCGAAAACAGCAGTTCCTTAGACGTGAAGACCTATCTATCGTTTTTAGTCCTTATTCTTCATCGTAAACCAAGTAAAAACTGTGGTTTTTCTGAAGTAAACCTTTTTCGATTGGTCTTCACATCAATTTCAAAAGAAAGCCTGCTCCTCCCCAACCACCACGAAATCCTGCCTATGCCACCGTTTCCAAATGCTTATAAAGCACTGGAAAAGCGATCACCCATTATCATTGCCTGATAAAATTAATGCAGCGAGGGTTCAATAAAGGTAAAGCAGGAGTTGCAGGCACTTCGCAGAAACAAGGACAATCCCCCCCCCCCCCCCCCCCGTAGATTTATCTTATCATTGACCACATTACTTCATTGTATGCTTTCTGTACATCAATACTACAATATACGTGACTCTTGTAGTTTTTGTTCAAAACCGGAAAAAGTTTGGATTACCTCAAGAACCGATCAAAAAGTTAAAAATTTGATTATTTAAAATTATTTTTTGCGAGGGTTTTTTTACATTGAATCAACTTAAAAATTAGATTTTATTTAATCTTTCATAAAAGTTCATCGAATTATGATACAGGGATATAGCGTTCCAAAAAAGTTGTATACGTAGTGGCCAACCTTGGGATCGATCTGACAAAAATCTTGTTTACGTAAGGATTCTTTTCAAAAGTGTTTCCAAGACAAAAAGCAGCATAAACAAACCCTTTGTAGTTGGTGGCTGGATCCACGCCGACGATCTCATCGCCAGCTTTGTCGTAGCGTGTGAAAACTTGGTCACGGGGAGAAAAAAACTTGCCGCAACAACGTTCCTCAAGATTCAAACCAACCTGAAAGCAGATTCATAATCCCACACGGTCCTACAATTTATGTTTAAGCGGTGTTACATATGGCTATGCAACGGTGTTAATGAGAAGTTTCCGGGCCATCACAAAAATCACAAAATGTCATTTAAACCATAGACTCTCTATACTAATAGACCAGAAGCTAACAGTTTTGTATTTTTTCTTCACGGTTGGTTTGTTCTAAAATATGCCGATTCGTCCAATCAGCATGACTTTTTTCTTCACGGTTTACTCGTTCTACGAAAATGTCCAATCAAAGCATTCGAAAACACGTGACCGCAAAAAAACCTTCGCAACAAGAGCAAACTTTTTTTCTTCAATGCTCTTCGCTTTTTCTACGCGCGACAGTTTCCAGTCCACTAAATAAAGAGCCTACGTTTAAACCTTGACAGGATGATAATCGTCGCAAAACAAGCTTTTGTGATGTAATAGGGATTAAGCTAAACGAGTTGATGGAGTTTATATGAATACCATCACAATACCGGATGTAAACCACCTTTTTGTCGTAATTAAGACTAAACACGCTTTAATGTATAAGTTTCATCCAACTACCATCACATTCGTGTATCCTTTGGCCAAATATTTTAACAATATTTCGGCCATATTATAAAAAGCAATTTCTGTGAATCAAAAATTTTAATTAGCTACATGTTCTAAAAATGGAAAAGTTAGACCAACTATTTCCATTTTATTCTATTAGAATATACATGAGCAGTCACTATGCGCTGGTCTAAGCTAGCCAGTCACCAGCATTCTCGATGTATTTTATTGTTGAGGAGCTAGATTTCTGCTACCCTTTTCACGTGTTGTAACCAGTAACCAGACAGCACAGAAAACTCAATATTTTTCATTTGTAGTTTTTTGACACAATATGCCGATACCAAGAGTAGCCAGCTTGACCTTTTTGCAGGAGACACAACCAAGCAAATATTAGATTACGAATAACATCAGGAACCAACAGCCTTTCTGTTATTATCAAAAATAAATAAAAACAGAATGAACTCAAAGTTGCTAAAAATTTAGATACCGGTATGAAACAAGTCTCTTTTGGGAATTACAACTCCAGCTAGAATCAAATCACGGTTTATCCTTGTTTACCTGTTTTCCTTTTTCTATAATGAACTTCACCATATCTTTATCCTCGTTAGCAATCGCCATGTGAAGCGGACTCTCGCCGTAGTATTCGTCACCAATGTAAATATCATGCACTGCAAAGGAAATAGAATTGTGCGTATAAATGAGTAAATTAATCCCGTTTCAGATAACTGTCCACTTTTCTGTACCGGCTCTTGATTTCGGTTCTTGATTTCTGTTTTTTGTTTAATTAATTTTCTAGTGTTTTTCAAGAACGCACCAAAAAGCAGTGCTTAAAACCGCACTTAGCATAACCAGTCTTCACTGAGCGTGAAACCGTGAGCGTATTCTTAATTCATTTTCAACAGAAATTCTGTCCACCCGTCGTACCACGTAACCAGCAAATAAGCTACCAGTTGCTTAAAACAAACTGAAGATACGCTCGTACGCTAACGATTTTGCGTGTAAATCGGGCGTCAAAGTTTAAAACAAAAACAAAAAAACACGGTATTTCATCTCACTTTTTTTAACTGCTGTTGAAAAATGAAGATAAACTTATGAACCCATAACTGAAACTTCAACATACTTTTTGGTAGTGATCCATTGCAGTAACTTCAAGTCGTAATCGAATACTTATTTCGAAGTCGACTTCAGGAAGTTTCTAGACTTTCAAAGAAACAAACTTACGCAAATTTGGATAAACTTCAATGATTTCTTTGGCAAGTCTATTGTGAATTTTTGTATTGTTGAGAAGGCACACATGAACCACTGTCTCCCCGAGTGCTCCCCGTTGTTCAACATCCCAACAACACCTACGAGTTTTCTCATCTAAACAAGTAATAATAATAATTATGTAGTCATTTGTAAAGCGCCGTTTCCCGCAAGGTAGCTGATCAAAGGCGCTTTATAGTACAAATTCAGTTCAACAATATAAAAAAGAAGCACACTACGTCAAAAGCAAGAAAAGTTTGGTACACTACAGCTTGCACTTGGCACGCTGTTTAAAAAAAAAAAAAAAATATATATATATATATGCATGTATATATACTAAGATGGATATCAAAGCGAAAACTAAGTGTATGTTTTAAGTGAAAACTAAGTTTTACTAAGGTGGAAGTAAAAGTGAAAAAAAGCAATACTATTTAGTATGCAAAGTGAGAAACATGTCACGTAAAATATGCTTAAAAATGAGTTATTAGCAGAACTTTAAATTGATTTGTAGATTCAGCGTCTTTTATGGGTGGTGGTAATGCGTTCCAAAGACGAGGCCCGCGTACACTAAAGCAGCGGTCACCGAAGGCAGAAAAAGTACGCGGCACAAACAGCAAACTCGAGTCAGTTGATCGCAGGGAACGAGAAGGAACAAGCTAATGGGTGATCAAGTCAGTTAAATAAGTTGGTGAAAGGCCATTTATCGCTTTGAAAACATCCAAAAGAATTTTAAATTTCAGGCGATATTCGATGGGCAACCAATCTAAACAAGTAAAGAATATGAAGAAAAAAAAATTACCTGAGAAGTCAAAATGATAAACGGAGCAACTCATGAATTGCATTGCAAGTTTATCGATAGTCTAATCCAGTGCTCTTCAACCGGATATTACTGTATGCACCAGCATATACTAGACCCCTAAGCTGTGGTATACCTTTTTGGAAGGGTATACGAGGGTATACACAACACATACAGCCTAGGTAAGGACTTCTATACTCAGTTTATAGAGATGGTGAAAACCTTGACGTTAATCTACCGTAGATTGATAAAACAGTGCAAATGGCTCTTCTGTAGAACACAGCATCTATGCCAAATCAACGTCGCTCTCATTGCGAGCATCGGAACCCGAGTGTGGCTGTTCAATTCTCAGTGCAGTCAGTCAAGCGAGAAGCCGTACAATGAAGCGATCTCAGTGTATGCGTAATATCATTCAAAAAATAGACTTGATAGTTTAAAAGTATTTGAAAGAGCATTGTTCATAGTAAGCCTAGGGCAATTTTACTCAGTAGCAGGTAATTTGGAGCTCACTAAAACCCTGATGTGTATCCATAGGGATTTTCCACGCGAGCTTTACCAGGTATGGCAAGAATTTAATTTAGACATATACAAGGCTTTTGAAACTAAGCTTTTGGTGTGGGAACGAATTTATGATTTAACTCGCAAACATTTGACTCGATAGCTCCCTAACCTTAGATTGTACTGTCTTTTTTTAAACACTTAGTAATGAAACTAGCATCGTTTTTGTTGCATATCTGCGTACTTATTTTACCTGTATTTGATATAAAATTAATTCTGTGATTCAAAATATTTTAACCACTATGTTTTTAGTGTTTCTTCACTTTTTGCATTTAATTTGTAACACTGCAGTGCTATACTTGTGGGGTATACTCGTATAAAAGTATTTTTCAGAGAAGTCCTCCGAAGTGTGTACCGGTAACGAGTTGGCGGGAACCATCTCCACATCATTGTGCCACAAAAACCCTTTCGAAGAGTGGCGAGCAGATGGCAACAATCAGTTCGATTTGACTGACCCAAGATTTGAACCTCAGAACTCCCACTCCATTGAAAAACATGTTACCACTTGACTAACTGGCTGGTATGTGTAGTGTTAAATTTTACTATTTTAGTTTCGAGCGCAAATGCTAAAGTTAAAGTTTCAGAAATTATAAACAAAAGCTATAGTTTGCGTAAAACAACAAGAAATTGAAAAGTAAATACGCTGGGAAAAATGTAATGAAAAATACAAAAAAAGTTCTAAACTTTTTCTAGAACAATTCTCTTCAATGTCTTTCATAAACGGCAACTTGGTAAATAAAGAATGTAACATTATATTTACACCTTGTGTTTATAAACTGCATTACTAATGCAGAGCAACCTCTTTTTTAGACATTGCAAGTCTATCGTCAGGCTAGGCTACCAGTACCACAATGGGTAAACTCAGTGGAATCAAACTGGGTGCCAGCAACCTTCGATCAGTGACTAGATGCTCTACACCAGTGTTCCGCGACACAATGGTGTGCTGCGATACAATGGTGTGTCGTAAAGTATTTATTTAAATGACTAATATTAAGTGCTGCAAAAAAAAGGTCTTCAAAGATTTTTCTGCGAGTTTTCCAAATATTTTTAAAGGTTTGTTCAGCTTGCTGTTAAATTTTTCATTGATGTACAAGAATAAATCCATATCGTTTTTTGCATTTTTTGTGCTTTTTACTAACATTGTAGCGCTGTACTGCAGAATATCGCAAGTTTTGTATTAAGGGTGCCACAAGTTAAAAAAGGTTGCGGAGCACTGCTCTATACCAACTCAGCTGTCACCACCGGTTTTGAATTCAGTGAGAGAGCTAAAGGTAACTGTGATTAAAGAAACTCTACAGTAGTATAAGCTATTATAACACTGCAAGAATCGAGTACTGTATATTCAATTTTTCTCAACATTCAATGCACTTTTGGATCACATCTTACTTGCGCCATTAGGATTAAAGTGGATCGCCGTTTTTGTGGAAGAAGAAAGCATTGACTTGATGCCTTGCTGTTCACTCTCAGTTTTCTGTTTTTCTGCTCGCTCTTTGTTTCTTTTTTCAACAAGATCTTTTATTGGAACATCTTTACCTTTTCCATTTTCGTATAAATATTTCTTTAATTCTTTTCTAAAATTTGGACGCTATATATACTTTTTATACCTTCGTATTTGATTGAAATCAGTTTAGTTTAATGTCATCAAAAATCATAAAAAGATCATATGACTGCAATAAAGGCCCTTAGCAAGATCAACTTGCTCATATGGCTAACCACTACCTGCACAATTGACAAAAACAGGTTGTACCAATTTAGAATCATTAAAATTTTTATTTAATGATTGTCAACTTAAAACCATAGGTTTTCGTGTTTCGACCAATAACTTAGGCCATCTTCACGGCTAGCTTCTAAACTGCTAGCCGTGAAGATGGCCTAACTTATTGGTCGAAACACGAAAACCTATAGTTTTAGGTTGACAATCATTAAATAAAAATTTTAATAAAGGTTGTACCAGTTTAACTATAATGCCAATGCTCGAATAAACAAAGCAATTTACACACTACCCTATTTTGATGACTGGATTTATTTTGATGATTTCAAACTAAATTAACTTTGATCATAACGCAAACCAACTACTTATCAAAAATCAACATTAAAAAGATAGAATACAAAAATCAAAGCATCACTACAGATAACGTATCAGCTAAATTCCCAGTACTTATTGTAGTCAATCATAGTTGGAAAAGGTTGACAGTATAAACCTGAAATGTTGAAAACTTACCTAATTGTGTTTGGAAGTGACTGAAAGTTTTTATCCTTAAAACATTTGGCTGCTTCATCAATCAAAATTCCTCTCTTATTGTCAGGTGAGTTTGGTGGCTGCACAAGCTGAAAAAAACAATATAGACAAGGAAACTACACCACAGCACTGTCAAGCTTCAATCTTGTTTCAAAATATAACACTTTGGCAAGGGTGATCACATGTTCTTTTTTTGGAGGACATGTCCTCCTTTTCCACAAAATGTGGTTAGTCCTCTGACGACATCAAAGAAATGCCTAAATGTCGTACTTTTTGTAATTCAAGCAAATACTGAAATTTTTTTTGTTTACTTAAACGTAACAAAAAACCAATAATATCTTAGTGAAGACTTTTTTAGGTCTTCACCTAAATTCAGGGTTGCCACAGAAATTGCAAAATCAAATTCCAGGACTTTTTTAGGTCATTTTCCAGGACTTTTCCAGGACTTTTTAAGATTTTTTTTTCAGGACTTAAAATTCAATTTTGACTATTACTCTCATGCACCTACTCTTTTGTACTTGTGATTGACAAAAAATTTTGATGTAACGCATTTGCATTCCTAGTACTGACCACTATCCAGGTGCAAAGCCAAAAAATTGCAATGAAAGGGTTGTGGTTTTTGGTGTGCGGGCAACCCCCAGCCACCGTAAGCCATAGGGGGTCTGGGGGCAACGCCCCCAGCATTTCAAAATTTTGCAATTTTTTTTCAATAAAAAACTTAATTTTTGACCTGTTTAGTAAAAATTATTGCTTTTAAAACGTGGCATAGAAATTAACACTGCAAAAACATGATTAAACTGGTTGCATAAATGGGCTACATGATGTGGGTGAAAGATAGAGCTTGATCGTGTGGGGGCAGCCCCCAGTCGCCGTAAGCCATAGGGGGTCTGGGGGCAACGCCCCCAGCATTCCAAAATTTTGCAATTTTTTTCAATAATAACTTAATTTTAGACCAAGTTTAGTAAAAATTATTGCTTTTAAAACGTGGCATAGAAATTAGCACTGCAAAAACATGATTAAACTGGTTGCATGAATAGGCTACAGGATGTGGGTGAAAGATAAAGCTCGATCGATATGACTTGTTAGGCCGATACCAATATATAACTCTTAAACTACCAAATTTTGTCTATATTTTTCACTTGACTTTACACGAAAAGCTTCAGTAGTCCTCCTCCAAAGAAAGATTATTGCAAACACAAGTCATACTAAGCAAATCAACACAAGAACACTTGTGCTTGCTCTAAAAAAATATACTGTTTAAGGTAATTGCGCTAAGCCGATATTTTATCAGCGGTAGATAGCCGATACGATATTCCGGCTTGGCACTGATATCGGGCAAAATATATCAGCCGAGCGATAGATATATCAGTCGAGCTCTAGCGATGGGTAATAGTAAAACTTCAGTCCTAGCTTTATTTCCATGCAGTGAACTATAAAATTTTATTGTTTGAAAAACACAGAGCTTATTTGAACGCCAGGGTGCAAACAAAAAAACTCTACCCAAGCACTAACCCCAACCTTAAACTAAACCCAAACTGTAATCCTAGCTCTAACCCTAACGTTAATCCTAACCCAAACTCAAAATATAAACTTCAACTAACCACTAACGTTAATAATTTACAAAATAAGAGTATTTGAGCAAATAAGCACCCACTTTTGCTCTCTTATTCTCTAAAAGCAGAGCTCATTTTGCATGCTAGAGTGCAAATAGGCACCTCCTTTGAAAAAACTCCCAATTATTAATTATTCCAAATCGTCTGTATTTTATAATGCTAGATAAACATATAATTTGGGAGGAGAGGCTAATGAAACGAGATTTGAGAGAGTTGATTGGTAATTAACAGAATTAAATACTGAATAGACCCCTTATAATTGTCTTACAAAGCCTACGTTAAGCATTTTGCATCAAGCGATCGAATTAATTGTTTATTTTTAGCCATTTTTAGTTAGTTAGTTGTGACTGGTTTCTTGTAGACCAATACTAGCCGTTCCCAAAATCATGTTCCAAAAGTGACTTTAAATTACTTTACTATCCATACTACTGCAAAAAACTGCCTCAGAATTATAGTGCGATAAACGTTGTATTTTTCTTATTGCACGTTTTGGTCTGTGGGCCAATGGAGAGCAATAGCCCGCTATGCTACTGCTACTACAGTATCGCATTGCAATAAATTAATGCCCATGAATTCACTCTTCCTAATAATATTCAATAATTTATACATAATGTATTGCAAAGTGCAAATTTTGGCTAATTGGAGGAAGTGCTTATTTGCACTCTAGTAAGATTGCTTAAAATGAACAGTAAGAACTAGTAAGAACTGCTTAAAACCAATAAGAAAGCAAAAAGCAGAGGATTGGGCTCATATTACTGTTAGGCTAGATCTAGGGTTGCAGTTTGAGTTAGATTTAGAGTTGAGTTAGGGCTAGGATTGCAATTTTTTGTTTGTGCACCCGCATACAAATAAGCTCTGTCTTTTTACAATACAATAAAGCTTTTCAAGCCAACTTCACAATGCAAATTATTTCAACAATAAATAGCTTTGTACAATTACAAGGTACCAGTTATAATAAAAAAAAAACAACTTCACATTCTGTCCTGGAAAATCACGGGAGAACTCTATAAACATTTTCCAGGACTTTCCAGGACTTACAAACAAAATTCAAGGACTTTCAAGGACTTTCCAGGACAGCAAAAAAAATCCAGGACTTTTCCAGGATGTGGCAACCCTGTAAATTGGTGCGTTAGTAGATAATGTTTCTTAAAGTGTATCCTGCTTTTAGGTGATGCAATAAGAGCACCCTGACTTTGGCATTAAATGCTGGTATGTGGCAAAGGACGGCTAAAGTTCTGCAACCTCATGTCCCGAGTTTGTTAACCTAGTATTCATATTATCCCCAAAATCATGAATAGTATATATTTTTGTAAAATTACTAGTTTATTACATATTGCCTCTTCTATTTGGATTAGCTGGTAAGGTATAATTTTCGAATAGTAATTTGCATTTTTAAAAACCTTTTATTAAATATTTGTACTCGTATTTGCATTTAGCTATTTCATAATACCTCATATATTTTGCTTGAACTTTGGGCCTGTTCTTTTATTTTGGTACTTGCGCCAGTACTATCATCCACAGAAGGGCCTATTTTAAAAACATTGCCCATGATGTTATTCAGCAAAACCACCAACCAACTACTTCAAAATCTCAAATTACCTGAACAAAATTAATCAATTTAGCAAAACAACAACGAAGTTAAACATTTTAGAAAAGTTTACTTCGATGTTTAGGATCTCAAACTAGAGATACTAATGTGTTTCAACACAGTCTTATGTCATCTTCATGGCGTTATATTCAAAAATATAAGCAATACTCTGAAAGCAATTCCATGCAATACGTGCTGACCTACTCGCAAAGCGTTTCAACCTTGCTCAAGGATCTCATCAGGCGAATATAACACAATATATGCATCACTTAAACAAAATATGCACATTGTGCGATTGAGTTAAATTCAGGTAGAAAATTATTACAGTAACGAATCTGTTCAGTTCCTGCCAAATTCTGTGACAACAAATACTTATGACAGTACATGAAAAACCACACAAAGAGCTCTAGTTGAATGTGAATGGCGACACTATGTAGGGAAGGTTAAGTAACTTAGCAAAACGACTACCAAGTTAAACATTTTACAAAGGTTCGATGTTTGGGATCTCAAACTAAAGATACTAACGTGTTTCGATACAGCCTTATGTCAATAAGCAATACACTGAAAACAATTCCATGCAATATGCGCTGAGCTATCGCGACGCATTTCAAACTTGCTCAAGGGTCTCATCAGGCGACAATAACACAATACATACACCACTTAAACAAAATATACACATTGTGCGATTGAATTAAATTCAGGTTGAAAATTATTACAGTATGCGCATCTGTTCAGCCTACGTACAGGTCCATGACGACAAATAGTTATGACAAAACATGGAAAAGTACAGGGAGAGCTCTAGTTGAATACAAATGGCGACACTATGTAGGGAAGCTTAAGTAACTAAGCAAAACGACTACAAAGTTAAACATTTTACAAAGGTTTACTTCGATGTTTGTTGAAATGTGCCGAAACATGTCGCGATGGCTCAGCGCATATTGCATTAAATTGTTTTCAGTGAATTGCTTATGATTTTTAATATAATGCCGTGACAATGACATACGGCTGTGTCGAAACACGTTAGTAGCTCTAGTTTGAGATCCCAAACACCAAAGTAAACCTTTCTAAAATTAATCAATTTTACTAGGAATAAAATAACCAAATCTGTTGTAAACATTTTATTTGAAAAGAGACGTTTCAACTTACAATTTACCTCAATATTAATCTTACTCAAATAGAAAACGAATTAATAATCAACCAAACAGATTTTATTTCAATAAAACTGATAATGACATAAGTATATACTATACCAAGTTGAAACATCTCTTCTCAAGTATAATGTCTACAACAGCTTGCACTATTTTATTCTTAGTGAAGCTGTTTCTAAGGTCAAATTTTATGATCTGAAATCAATTACTTAGCTGATTTTAGTGTTTATAAACATTCATAACTAGGGATGGACATTTCAGCACAAGGATCCGCATCCTGAACTATCCAAAATCGAAATTGAAATGCAAACCGAATAATTGGAACCGGTTTTAAATGAACGCAATTACGTTGGTAAAAATAGTTTGCAGTTACTTTTCACATAAAAGTGTAGTGATTTATTTGCTATGTAATTCACGCGAGAGCGAAGTACGTCGGCTTCACGCGAGAATTACATAGCAAATAAATTAGACTTCAAGCGAGAGCGAAGTACCTGTTTTTGTTCTCAAATTTTGGCAGATGAGGATTGATTAGCTTATAACTAGCAAATGGTAAAACCCAGGAAGTTGACATTTGGGCTCCACATAAGAACTAATGATACCGTCATTAGTGTCAATTTTAGGGATCCTAGGTTCCGTGATTGTGAATTGAAAGACAAAAAACAACATACAAAAACAGCGATTTTGGGCTTGAACATTTATTAATTCGCCTATAACTCAAAATCCACTTGACATGCAAAGCTGAAATTTGAACACCATGTGGGTGTTAATGAAAGCTCTATGCAAACCGAGTTTGGGGGCGCCTGGTCACATGACCAAAATTTAACAGACCGAAAATGGGCAAAAAGTTGACGAATTTAAATCAATATACTTCGGTAATTACCGATATTGACGAAAAATGATTTTTAAGCACACTATCAACCACCTTTCTTCTGCTGTGTTCGTTTACCCCAACTTGAATACTATTTTTCCTTGTTTTGCATCTTTTTTCTTACTTTTTTCGTTTTCATCTGCTGCTATTTACTTTTAAACCGCCAAACACATTGTATTCAAAGTTTGAGTGGTTGAAGATATCAAGGAAGATTTTTGCGCAACAGAAACCGAGAGTGCCAGGTTGGGGGACCTTCCTAAATTGGGTTCTCCAAAATTTTAAACTTTTAAAGCTTTATAGCTAGATGGATCAAATTTTCAGAATGGATAGATATTAAAAATAAACTACATCAAACAAAAATTGGGAGTGCAACAATGGGGGTTTCCTCCCAAATGGGCCCTCCAAAATTCAAAGTTTTTAACCTTTTAAGCTAGACTTCGGAAATTTCTAAGGTAAGTAAACATAAAGGAAAAAAATTTTTGACAAAATTTAGAGATACCAAAATGAGGGGTCCCCCTCAAACAGGGCTGCCAAAATTCAAACTTTTTAACAACTAATGCTAGACAGATGAAATTTTCAGAGTAGGCAAATATGAAAGCAGATAAAATTTGGCAAAACTGGGGCAATCAAAATGGAGGGTCTCCCTCAAACAAAGCTGCCAAAGTTTTAGACTTTTAAACCATTAGAGCTAGATTCGAGATGAATCAAACTTTCGGAATGGGTAGATATCAAAAATCAACTAAACCTGACAAAAACTGGGGGTTCCAAAATGGGGGATTCTTCCTAAATGGGGCACCAAAAGTTCAAGCTTTTTAACCCTTTAAGCTGGACACATGAAACTTTTAAGGTAAGTAAATATAAAAAGATAAAATTTGACAAAATTTGGGGGCACCAAAATGGGGGTTTACCCTTAAACGATGCCACCAAAATTCTACCTTTTTAACCACACATGCTACACACATCAAATTTTCAGGGTTGAAAAATAAGCAAATGACAAAATTTGAGGATACCAAAATAGAAGGGTCTCCCTCAAACGAGGCTGCCAAAATTTAAACTTTTTAACTACTTATGCTCGACAGATGAAAATTTTGGAATAGGTGAATATACGTTTAAGATAAACCATGACAAAATTTGGGGATACCAAAATGTGGGAGTTCCCCTCAAACGGGACCACCAATATTAAAGTTTTTAACTGCTCATGCTAGACACATGAAATTTTCAGGTTAGGTAAATATAAAAAAAAGTTTCCCCCAAACGCAGTGATCCAAAATTCAAACTTTTTAACCTTTAAAGTTGAACATATAAAATGGTGGTCCACAAATTCTCAACTTACCCGTTTGAAGCAATTTGCTTCAAAATACCTTGAAATTTCTGCATCCACTAGCGTACCCAGGATTTTGAAAAGGGGGGGCCAGGAACCTCAGAAAATTTGAGAAGAACAAAGGTTGGAATGAACAGTGTTTCACTTCAATTTAGTCCCATTTTTCACCCAAAATTAGGTGAAAACCAAAAAAAAGTCTTCACTCAAATTTAGTCTGATTTTTTGCCCAAAATTAGGTGAAGACTACAAAAAAAAAAGGTCTTCACTCAAATTTAGTCCGATTTTTCGCCTAAAATTAGGTGAAAACCAAAAAAAAAAAAAAAAGGTCTTCACTCGCATTTACTCCAGTTTTTTGAGTGCAGGCCAAAAGCAAAGGTCTTTGCCTACCATTTGTATGCTCAAAGCTTTTGCCCAACTTACAAAGGGGGGGGGGCATTTCGCAATTTTGCATACTTATTTAGGCAAATTATACTATCCTGGCGACCCAAAGGGGGGGCCATGGCCCAATGCCCCCTCCTAAATACGCTCCTGCCTGCATTGCAGGCTTGAATATAAGCGAATTAAGAATGCAACTAAGTGGTGAACATTTAGAAGCATTCAATGTCATGCACAGCAATAAAGTGTGGCTTTAATTAAGCAAATCGTTGAATAAATGTTTTCTGGATATCAGAGGTGGTTGACTGCTTGTTCACTTTTTCAGCAAATTAAGCTAATTAAAACCAGAATAGGATTCAGTATTCTGGATTCAGTTTTAGCTATTCGGAATAATTCTGTAATAACCCACTATTCTGAAATGTCCATCCCTATTCATAACCAATCACATTCAACAAAAGCAACAAGTATTTGGAAATTGCAGTATGCTAACAATATATACGAGGTGTGCTTGAAAACTAATGGGACTGGGCACTAGGGTGTTGCAGTTGCCCCGACCTCTTCCGATTTTTTTCTACCTTCTTCAAAATAGGAGGTTGCCGAAAAAAATCAGGAATACCAAGTTTGAGAAAAAAAAAGAGGTTTAGGGGTCGCACATTGACCTTTTTTACCCAGGATTTAGTATTCACTTTATTTTGTGCCGCTAGATGGTGCTATGTGAAATCTTTGTTACTAATGAGTCATTGCAAAAGTGAACATTCACTTTTGGTCTTATACATTCAAAAAAACTTCAGTACAACTTCTAAAACTGTTTACATTTACCTATGTTTTTTGTTTTTTTCAGAATCAAAAGTAGTCAAAATTGATCACGTTTATGTGCAGGGAAACTACAACAGAAACTCTATTTGAGTTAGACCTGCAGTATCTATTTTGGCTGGCTGTGTAAAACAGAGTGAAACATAGCCTACAAGGTTTCTTTCCTAAAGAATGACAGTGCAGACTATGCTTTAGGTCTAGTCATTGAAATCTATTAAACTGCTGTTCTAACTTATATAGTTACAGTAGCAGCTGAGTAAAACTGTATTTGTTATGTTTTGCTGTGTAAGATACGGAGTTTAGTGCACTGTACTAGGTATAAGCTCTACAAAACATAGACATTAGTAAATCTACTAGCAATATACTATTACAATACTAGATCTATAAACTCTTGCAGTTGGCTGCCAGTGACTATTTCTAGGCCTAACGACAAAACTATTAAAAGCACATATTTTTCCCCCACAAAGCTGGAATTCTTACAAATCGTCAATTAAAAATAATTGAGGCAGTAAAGAAGCTGGTAGATGAAATGAAAAGTTTGCACAAATGCAACTTTAACAGTACAAACAGTAGAAAAGCAAACAAAACCATTGAAAACTTCAAGGAAAATTCTCTCTCTCCTAATAGCCCTATTTTCTGTGAGGGTTGCAGGGGCAGCAGATTGAGATTAAGCTACCACACTTCATGGTTTTCCAACAACCCCATCATTTCACTTGAGTGAAGTCCCAAACAATTCCACCGAAGATCCTCAATGTAATATTGATTCATCTACAGTAGTTCTGGATTGTCCAACTGTTTTGTTTGTTTGTTTTTTCCATTTGCTTTAGAAAGTAAAGCTTGTTTGGAAGTTTTCCTGATTCTTTCTGCTTAATGGCCAAACCATTCAAGCTGAGATCTTTTAATTTGAAGAAGTAGCGGCTCTAGAGAATTTCAAATCTTAAGAGATGTACACCTTGTCAATAACGTAACTCCTTTGATTTTTTTGGAGAAACCTCATTTTGGACACTTGCACTTGCAATCACACCCTTTCAATCATGACCATACAGCGATAAAGTAGGTAAGAAGGGACAAAGACTGTTTCGAAAATTGAGAGCTTTGCTTCATTTTTGACAATTTTCATTTCACAACTACTGATTCGTCTCACAGCTACAGCGTACTGTAAAGCTTTCATTATTGCAATTGCTTTGCCGATTGGGATACCCAGTTCTTTGCTTTTCCTTTCGTCACTAGTGAATGCAACCCCAAGATAGTTGAACCTATATACTTGTTTCTGTGTCGCTCCATTCAGTTGCACCTAGCACTGATTAGTGTTTCTTGAAACATGAAGCTTATCAGTTTTGACCGTGCTTAATTTTATTCCTGCAGTGTCATAAGCAGCTGCAAACCTGTTTAATGTGCACTGAAAGCCAGATTCTGTAGAAGCAGAATCAAATCATCAGCACATAGCAGGCAACTGATTTTTCAATTTCTTATATTGGCGAACTCATCAGCTTGATTGCATTTGTTGATCCAATTCATGTAAACAATGAAGAAGAGAAGAAACAAATCACATTCTTGCTGGAGTTCAATGCCTATATGGAAAGCTTTGATTGCCTGCCATTTACTCAACCACGAAACTCCACTCGGCTTCACAGAATGCCTTAATGGCATGTAACTACTGACCATCAACGCCATTCTTCTCTAGAACCCTCCAAAGATAGAAAAGCAATCATATTATACTTTTCTGAGATCGACAGAGCATGCAAAAAAATCTTTGCCATATTTCCAAGATTTCTCAAACATTGAAAAAAAATTGAACACAGCAATGAAATCTTGGTCATCGAACCAACGCTTTAACATGACTGAAAAATGAAAAACATTTTTGCATACCACGATGTATGATTAAAAAACCAGTATTGAGAATATGCGAAAAACTTTGGCTGTTATAGAAAAGAAACGAAAATTATAACAGCTTATTAATAAGATGCTTTTTGTTAACACAACTTCTAGAATAAAAAAAAGACTGACACTGGGTAGGTAACAATATTGAGCACTTTTCAGATTTAAATCAGGGCCAGATGTGAAATTAATTAATAAATTAGAAAAATATACAATAATTTGGTATTAATTATGCTTGGCAGTAGGTCTATAATGCAACTTTGGAAACCTTTTGATTTAAGAAATTCTCTTGCTGGCTATGCACTAAACAACGACTCCCAAAAACAGTAGAAATGATCAAAAGGGATCATAGGCTCAACATTATAGTCCAAAAACATTTAAAATAAAAAAAACACATTTTTTTGAAATTGCCAAAATTTTGATGTCACTGTGCGACCCCTAAACATTGACAAATTTTTACGAAATTTGACCAAAAGGGTTTTTGTGCGAAGCCTCCAACTTGAGCTAAGGTAGAAGTTGCCACGATAAAATTTTCAAATTTATGGGGCGGCTGCAACACCCTACTGTGCACGCTGCACAAACAAAGTTTATTGAAGAAAAAAAAAGCACTGCTTTCTATGATGTTACAATGTCTTATGGTTTTGAAAACCAAATTTCAGCATTCTGTGACAACTACATTCTTTTTTGCACGTTTTTTTGTCTTGGCACTTTCTTTGTGACCGTTTTATAAAAATTTGATAAAATTCAGAATTTTTGGCTTTTTTTTCCTTGGTGCAAAGGATGAGCATCAAACAACAAATCAACCTGAAATTTCTTTTCTGTCATGGAAAAACTCCAACTGAAGCCCTAAAGTTGCTTCAAGAAGTCTATGGTTATGACACAATGTCAAGAACTCGTCTTTTTGAGTGGCACAAGAGATTCAAAGAGGGAAGAGAGGAGGTGGGATGATCACAGGAGTGGGAGGCAATCCACAACCAAAACCGATGAAAATGTTCAGCGTGTGAGACAAAAGGTGCGGAGCGATTGCCATCTTACTGTTAGAATGATAGCAGATGAGCTGGAAATGAATAGCGAGAGGGTATGGAGGATCATTACGGAAGATCTGGGGATGGGGAAGATCTGTGCACAAATGGTACCAAGGTTGCTGAATGAAGGACAAAAGGAGCGGCGTGTGCAAGTGTGTTAAGACATTTTGGAGCAATTCCAAACTGAACCCAACTTGCTAAAAAGAGTTGTTACTGGCAATGAATCACGGATCTTCACCAACCAGCAGAGCCTTGAATGAAAGAGCGTATTGTCACCAAGACCCAAAAAGGCGAGAGTGTTCAAGTCCAAAACCAAGGTAATGCTGATTGCTTTTTTTGATGTCCAGGAATTGTCCACTCAGAATTCTTGCCACAAGGCCAAACTATTAATCAGCATGTCTACAAAAACATCTTGCAACGTCTGATGCGCTCAGTGAGGGAAAAAAGAAGAGAACTGTGGGAAACGAGGTCATGGCTGCTTCATCATGACAATGCTCCACCTAATAATGCCTTGGGAATTCGGGAGTTTCTTGCCAAAAATAACATTGCTGTACTGGAGCAACCACCCTACTCTCCACATTTGGCCTTTGTGACTTGTTTTTGTTTCCCAAACTCAAGGAAGTCACCAAAGGAACTCGTTTTCAAGGTTCAGAAGCCATTAAAACAGTCGTGATGAGAGAGCTCTGAGCAATCCTTCCAGGAATGCGTGGAAGCATGGCAGAGGAGATTGGAAAAGTGCATTCAAGCCCAAGGAGATTACTTTGAAGGCGACACATTGTAAAATTTACTTGTCAAATAAAATAAAACATTTATAGACCCAGTCCCATTACTTTTTAACCACACCTTGCACACTGAAAGATAAAAGAAGTTCTTTACAGTTTTGTTAAATTTCGGCTTTGATCTTGAAATCATACACCAGTATTTGCATTTTTCGATTCTCTATATAGTATTAGTAAATCTGAAATATAGTCAACAACAAAATTGATCACAGTGACAGTTCTTAGAAATATTGCAATTTACTAAAGTAAGCTACATGAATAAATGCAAATGTAAGAGAAACCAAAAATAGAATCACTGAATTTAAGAACAAAAAATAATAATAAAAATGAAACACATTAGCAGTGGTCACCGGCACAGCCAGAAATAAAAAAAAAGGGGGGGACTAAATTTTTTTGCTATGATTAAAGCACATGCAAATCGGAAACTTTTCATTTAGGCAAATTGCAACAAATTACAAAGGTTTTGGGATAACAGGCAGGAGTCCTGCTATCTTTCATGCAACAGACGAATAAAAAAAAAGGATAAATGAAAGAGAATAAAAGTGGTTTCACCTGATTGTACAATTTTATTTTATTTGATGATGCACAGTGCTCGCAAAAAGATGCGTTTTCTTAATGTAGGCCATATCGGAAAGTCGCAGATTGCCGTTATTATTCAGGCAAGCTGGCATAATAATATTTCAACTTTCAAATAGAATATATTGTAACAAATTAAGTTAAGTTCTGTTGATTGATTACTGCACTGTCATTATTATCGTATAGGTAGGAAAAAGAGATCTAAGCATTAAGCAAGAATAATGCGATAGTGATCGACCATTCCTTCCGTGCGGTTGACTGTCTCAATCAAATAAAGCTAATCTGAACGTGGCGTTTGCGGAAAAATGGTCAAAACGAAATACAATGGGTTTATTTATATACAGCACACTTGCAAACGAAATTTGGTTTGTGCTGAAAACTGCATACAATGCTTCCAAAGAGAATTTTTAGGCCTGGCCTACACTGTGTGTAAAATCGTCAATGTACGGGCATGTCGTTAGTTTGTTTAAAACAACTAACTGCTTGTATGCTGGTAAGGTGATATGCTGGCTGCTGGGTGTACCAAAATTTGGTTTAAAGTAAACTAAAGACAAACTTTTGTGCTCGAGGTTTCAAGTACATTGTAGATCGGAAATAAGCGGACGGCGTCTGCGCGACTTTGCTCTCAACCAGCGTATTCACTTAGACTTCGACACAATTTGAACAACATCGTCGGACTCGCTGCTCTAATAGACAACAAGAACACTGTTACAAATCAAAACAGCTATATGGTGTAATATGCGGAAATAGAAATTGATCGAAAAAGATTTCCTAAAAATAATTAACGTACTATTTACTGTAATAAACAATTGACATTGTGCAGTTTGAAGTTGTAACATTAATTCAAATCAGTCGTTTCCCCAACTCCAGTTGAAAATAAAATTAAAGGATCAAACTGACATCATAGCTACGCTTTTAGTAAACTACAAAAACTTTTTGAGCAGTATATTCATTCTGCCGCTTATCAGGCAAACGGGTTCTCTGAGCTTTGGTTTAAATGTAGATCTACAAAACCGGTTTAGTCCAATTACATCTAATATCCTTTTCAGCGTAAATGTAAAAAAATGAAAAACGGGCAAAATGCATAGAATGAAATCACATGCATATATTTATATGCATAAATATGCGTGATCTGTATAGCGGACCCAATACAGCATAGTAAAAAGTCAATTAAGACGTTTAAGACATATCGAGAGTCATACACTTAGAGAAGATTTGCTTTCCTTCAGGATGTAGTGTTTTTTTTCGAATCTTTTTGATTAAAATATTCTTGAAATTTATTGGGGTCGAAACACGATTTCACTATAGTGACATTTAATTCATGGACTGATACACATCAGATCTCGGCCGCCCAAAATTCTCCTGGTATGAGATTCTACTTTTTGGAAAATGATGAGTTTTGAAACAAAATGGATTGCGTTTTTTGGTGCAAAATCGCGCGTTGCTTTCTGCCTCGTTTGCGTTCTCCCGCAAAAGCAAAGCGGTATACTGACGAGACATCATCATTCCAAGACAGCGCAATACAGGCTACGCAATGATCGAATATTTTCAATAAATATCAACCCTGACTATACAAGCATTCCGACTCTTCGTCTTTTGTTTCTACCCTTTCAACCAAAAAGACAACGTGGCTAAATTCTTGTTTTAATAAAATTAAGTTTGTATGCGCGATCGTTACTTTAATGTGACTTAATAGATAACTTTTTCAATCATATTTACCAAAATTGATTTTGTGATTGTAACCCATTTCCTCTGTTGCGTAAGCAATGATTCACTTTGTCTTTTTGCTGCAAAACGTTTTTTCAGCCCAAATATCTCGGAAACAATACAAGCTAGACGGTTGAAATTTTTTTAAGATACAAAAGCTAATGACCTTGGAAAATTTTTTCAAAAAATGCAAAACTTTTGACGTTGTGCATATGCAAGTCAGGGTAGAATTACACTCGAGCTGAGCGTTTTTAAATTAGGTTTTTTGACATTTTATCTTTTTTAAATATTTTTTTGTAAAATTGTGCACTTTGTAAAGGGGGGGACTGGTCCACTAATCCCTCCCTGGCTGCGCTGGTGGCAGTGGTGTAAGGTTTGAGCAGGGATGCAAGCTTGGCCAGGGACCACTAGAACCGTTACTCAAGTATGTGATTAGATAGGTCATAAAGATGCTGGGAAATCTGAACAGAGCCCAGGAGCAGGCACGCAACCAAGATTTTGCAAAGAGAGAAGGTTGAATCATAAGTTAAAATTTTTGGGCTTGAAAAAATGTGTTATTTGGAAAACGTGCTGAGCTACCATTACTGATGTAGCTAAATGGGAAAACTGGGACAAAGTATTCAGCCAACAAAAGCCATGGGGGTACAGCTCTTATCCGCCTGGCAATATTCATGATTTTCAAGAAAAAATACAGTACAGTAGCTATTTTAACTCCATTTGGATCACATTCTCAATAACAGCTAGCTGCAAATGCTACTAGCCCAGGGTTTCCACACATTTGTCAACAAAAAATTTCCTACTTTTTCCATACCTAACCTTGCTCAAAACAAACTAAGCTCTAGCCATCTGAAATGCACAAAATTGCAGTTATTTTAACACAATCCAGAAACTAACTCAACAGAACTCAATCGTTACATGGATGACAAAGACTAAATAGCTTGAAGTAGTGGACACTTCCTAATTGCTAAGTGATTAATCATGGTGTTTGGATTCATACAAGGTGGAGGCAATGTGGCATAGCGTTTAGGCCACAGGCTCAATAGTCATATTCAAGCAGCTGCTATATCCACTACTACTGTTACAAACGATAAAGTCTTTCTAACCCGGTCTTGTGATATGTGTCACTTTGCCAAATTGTTTCTCGTTAAAGCTTAATTCTTAAATTTGAATATTTGCCAAGACTTGCCAATCCGAACCGTTTTGTGTTTTCTGCATGGCGACGATGAGGAGTATTATAGCCAACTTCAATAATATGTAGGAGAGCTATGCCTAACTCTCCCGATCCCTTTCTCCTTCTCACAACTGAGCACTTGATTTTCTTGATTTTTAATGGAATTTATTATTATATTGTATAAAGAAAAATATAGAAAAAACAAAGTAGTCTCAAAATACGATGTAAGGGCCAATTCAAGGTCTTTTTTCCAATCTACAAGACTGTTCCCTCACAGTCAATAGTCAAATCCATAAAACAAGAATGAAGAGAAAGGGAAGGATCACAAAACGCAATTGACCCAAGTTAAGCAGCATTTAACACGTCTCACCAAAAAGTGATACTGTTCATTTCACTTATTTTAGTCACTACTCAGTTCTCAGGCTCCTAGCAGGTTTAAATAGTTCCAAGTAGGGTTGTAATCCCGGGAAATCCCGATCCCGAATTCCCGGGATTTGGGGTATTTTTTCCAATCCCAATCCCGGGATTATATGTCTAGAAATCCCGGGACTTATTAAATTTAGTATACCCCTGATTGACCGTTTAATGTCAGCCTACGGAAGTGAGCATCATGTAATGTTACAATTCTAAAGTACAGAATTAAGTTTTGCGTACCCTAGCTCAGCGTTTCTCAAATGGTGCACCGCAAGGGTTAGCTAGATGCGTCAAACTTGTATTTCGTAAATTTACGACCTGTTATTTGCACTATTCTTTATTTTCGGAATTTATAAAATTGGATACGATGACCATCTTGAAGTTGTAAGATATCCGACATTGCAATTATTACAGTCATATTCTTGGCGCAAAACCCTTTTCCTGGCATGCTGCTCTACATGAGTGGAGTCAGAGTCTCAGAGACTAAATGAAGTTACTATTTTCTACACTCGATAAAGTTGCTGATGGAAACAGTATGATGTGCTCTAATACTTATAGCAGCTAACTGATAGCTCAGCTTCTGCCCAGAGAATGAGTGCAAGACACGAGCGCACACAGTGTAAAGAAGTCTGTACTGTGTTCTTTCTGTACAGTCTGTACAGGTTTTTGTTCTTTCCATACTACTTTTTTTAATTATTTGCTCAATCCCGAATAATCCCGGGATTATAAGTCTAAAATACCGGGAAATCCCGATCCCGGGATTGTATAAACTGGTCCCAAATTTACAACCCTAGTTCCAAGTAGTAAAAAACACAGCATCAAAGGCCAGAAGTTAACAAACAAAGGCTTTCAGCTGCCAGTCAACAGCTGCCAGTTTTTACAATAAGGCACAAAAAGAACTTTCTAAACACAACGATTCTAAATACGGTCTAATTAGCCTTTGAAGGTCTTTGAAGATGCGCCTTTGAAGATGAGATAATTAGCAGTTTATTTTTAACAAATGATAATAATTACTCATTAATTTAACTTAGACACCGATTCGACAATGACAAATAATCTTTCGATTTAAGTCACAAGATTGCAAAATCCAATAATTAATCAGACACAAATACACAAACCAAGATTTAAATTGAGTCTTCAGTCATTAGTTGAAAGCAGGGCAGATTATTTTTAACGATTTTATCAACTACAGGACTAGAATTCTTAATTTGGCATAATTAAGGTCAAACAGTTTACTTGCTGTGGTCGAAAGGTAGTACTAGGTATATACTTGTTGTTATACTTGTAGTGGTCGAAAGGTAGTACTAGGTATAGGCTATTCAACACTACATGAGTAGGAAGGGAGCATGTCACACTTGGTTAAACATAAAAAACACTTTGTGGGCAATGAATGGACTATTCTGAAATGCTTATAATTCTGTAGTTTACAAAATAACAAGCACCTACACATGGGAGCCGGAAGCATGGCAGGGGGGTACAACTTCTGCTTCGCCTTTTATTTTCTCAAATCAGGAAAAAAGGGGGGCAAGTGCTTGCCCATCTAAATTTGCACTACATCTACAATATGAATACAAAAATATAGCTTCGGTAGATAGGTTATTTTCAGTAATCATATTGCAACACAACTCAGAAACACCACTCCATTGATCATGTTAGGCTATTTTTATTTTGAGCTAGGCTAACTTCATATTTAATCGAACGTTTTCCACATTTTACAGTGCGCCCTCATCAGGAAGCTAAAAATACGGTAAATTAATAGCTAATATCGCTTTCAAATAAACTGAAACATAGTTAAAAGTCTTTTTCTCAACTTACAACAATAATTTGAACGAGCAACTGCATCTGGCTAAACTGTCATTTTTACATTCAGGCAATTCAAAATTGGCAGTTCTAAATCCTCTAAATTGTAAATTCAAAATTGGCCTATACCTAGTACTACCTTTCGACCCAACAAGTAAACTGTTTGACCTTAATTATGCCAAATCTTACTTGCAAGAGAGAAAGTTTTTTCTCACAGTTCCGTATTTGGGGAAACCGTCAACCATTTTTTTCAAAAATATACAAATTTTAATCAAAAGCAAATTGGACATCGAAATCACACCCATATTCAAAACCACCAAAATTTCTAACTATTTTAATATTAAGAGCCGGACACCTTCTAATTTACAGTCAAATGTTGTGTACAAATACACATGCTCACGTGATGTAAACATAACCTACGTAGATTATTCAGCACGGCATTTGATAACAAGAGCGAAGGAACATATCAGTGACTGCGAATCAAACAAAAGTGCAGTCAAAAACCACATTTTAAATTGCAACAGCTGCCTAGATTAAAACCCTAAATTTCAATTAGATTGGTTTAGCATAATGCGTAAGTGTAATAGTGCATATGAGGCAAAAATACATGAAGCACTCCTAATCAAAAAGCAGAATCCAACTACAGTGGAATTCGGTTAATAAATCCACCTCGGGACAGCCGGTTTTGGATTTAATACGCGGCGGCTTTAATAAACGGCGTTTTCTAAAATGCACAAGATGATTCTGTTCTAAGCAAATTGGATGTAATAAGCGGCTGGATTTATTAACCGAATTCCACTGTATCAATAAACAAATGCATGCAAATGGAACTTCCTTTTTATTGAGTGAGTATTAATTTTTTTTTCAGGTGCAATGGTTTTACTGTGATAGCCTAATAACTAATGATAGTTTATGAAGTGACCATTTTGCGTTTAACGTCATAATTGTATTTTTATCAATTTCCAATTTTGAATTGCCTGAATGTAAAACCGACAGTTTAGCTAGATGCAGTTGCTCGTTGAAATTATTATTGTAAGTTGAGAAAAAGACTTTTAACTATGTTTCAGTTTATTTGAAAGCGATATTAGCTATTAATTTACCATATTTTTAGCTTCCTGATGAGGGCACTCTGTAAAATGTCGAAAACGTTTGATTAAGTACAGTGTTCCCTTTAAGTTTTCACCTCCAGCAAAAATATCGAAAATAGTGCGAACGTTCCAAACTCAATGTAAAAATGCCGAAAATTTTCTCATCTTTTTTGTCTGGTTTTAATGTGATCTCAAAAAAAAAAAGTCATCGTGCCGATGGAGGCATCTTTTTCTCCAATTTTATGTTGATCTCCAAATAAAAAAAAGGTCCTTCGTCTGAGTTCTGCAAGCTTTCTCTGCGATTTGTGCGACTTATCAGAGTGAGGTGCCGTGAACCGGAGCTGTCTACAGTTTTTGGCGGGAAACAAAAACGCCAGTTTTTGGCGGGAGAAGAAACGCCAGAATTCACAAAATTTCAGTGCGAAAATGCCGGAAAAAATTTTGCACTTTTTTGCGCTTATAGGGAACACTGATTAAGTATGAAGTTGGCCTAGCTCAAAATAAAAACAGCCTAACATGATCAATGGAGTGGTGTTTCTGAGTTGTGTTGCAATATGAATATAAAAAATTGGACGTGAACTTCTAATGATAAAAATTTGAAATTCACAAAGTGCTCTTCCAACATCTAAACTTTATCTTTTTTAATTTTGCAACTCCAACAAAAAAAAACAAACTTTCGGCACCTATGTACCTACGGAAAAGTAGTCAGCTTAAAAATATTTCGCCACAACTTTCACTAACCAGTATGTCAGCTTATGTTATGAAGAACAAAAATCAATAATCAGTTGAATTATCAACTTGTCTATCAGTCATCACATCTAACAACTTAAGAAGCGTATCCGCTTTTCATTTTGTATATGGAGTGACTATTTTACCTAAAAATCTATAATGAAAGAGAAAAATAGAGAACTGCAGCGCATTGTATCTTGTGCTGTTTCGTTGATTGTAAATTTTCTGTGCAATTGGCGCTTCCTTTTGTATATCTGCAATGATCTCACATTTGATACAGCTCTCAACCATACATAGGACCAGTAAACTCTGTAGACCCTATGCTGAGAACTAACAATTGACTAATTTGGTCATATATATTATATTCTTACATTTCAAATAATATTCTTAATCTGTGTTTAGCAGTTAAATCAAGAGCTACCCTTCTCTCATTTTTCTGCAGGTTACCTTGAACTGTTTATGTAAAAAATATGTAAAAAAATGAAATACATCGCACTATTTCAATTACTTATCCTAATTCACGAAGCATTCAATTATGTACATTAAAGCTTGTTAATATTTTTTGAACAGTAATACAACCAAGTTAAAGAGTCTGCGTAACTTTGCAATCTTTGCTCATAGTGCATATTTTATTAGCACATAAACTACCGGTAGTAAATCTCTCAGCTTTAACTTCAAAGCCAAACAAGGCCAAGGCAGACAGCCTACTGTAGGCTATCAGTGCATTATTTACCAGCCTAGGTTAAAAATCTCTGAACTTTATTTGGATGCAGCAGCTGTTAAATTAGCCTTCTTCAGTTTTCTGTAAACCTTTTGCAAGCTGTCTGCCTATACCACACTATTCCTCCTTTAGTGCTAGAAGGCTATTGTTACTTGAATTCTTTCGTTTGCATAATTGCCTTTGATGCAATAATACTCTTTAATTAACTATAGCACATTGACAGATTGAGTAGCCTATAATAATACTCTTAACTTAAAGTTTTGTTGAACCTGCATTGTGACAAAATAAATCGACAGGACCACCATTCTTGAAGCTTTAACACATCACAGCCAGGTATGTTATTACTATTTTTAAGCGCTTAACAAAAGTATTAGAAAAACAAACGGGATATTTAATATTTACCCGCTCCAATCAAATGAGTTTCTACATGGCGCAGGGCGCTATTTTTGCCAAACTGTTTTCCATACTTATTCAATACTACCGATATCACTTTTCCTGACTTTTTCCCGGTTGGAAAATGCCTTTACAAAATTCCCAACTTTTCCCAATTGTGGGAACCCTGCTAGCCCTACAAAGTAGCAATGCTACACTTTGTGCAACTCACAACGATACTTGTCTGAAAAGCAGTGCTTCCAGTCAGCCAGAAGGTCTACAAAACTCAAAAAGTATTAAGAGCACACTAGCAGTCTGCAATTAGCAGATTGGTAGAATATCAGTATTAAGTAGGACTATGAATGTTACAGTTCAGTAGTACAGTACAGAGCCTGAAAGTAGGGCCTAGTGCACCATAACTGGTATTGTGCTGTTTGCCTTAAGTAATTAATCACAACGAATCTATCACAATTCACAAAGCAAGGCACAGCTGCAATTAAGATAACTATGGTGTAGCGACCAGCAGTGTTCCCTATAAGAGCAAAAAAGTGCGAAAAGTGCGAAATTTTTTCCGGCATTTTCGCACTGAAATTTTGCGAATTCCGGCGTTTTTTCTCCCGCCAAAAACCGGCGTTTTTGTTTCCCGCCAAAAACCGTAGACAGCCGCGGTTCACGGCGTTTCGCTCTGGTATGTCGCAGAAATCGCGGAGAAAAGTTGGAGAACTCAGACGAAAGACCTTTTTTTTTTGGAGATCAACATAAAATCGGAGAAAAAGATGCCTCCATCGGCGTGATGACCTTTTTTTTTTTATTTTTTTTGGAGATCACATTGAAACTGGACAAAAATGATGAGAAAATTTTCGGCATTTTCACATTGAGTTCAGAACGTTCGCACTATTTCCGTTATTTTCGCAGAAGGTGAAAACTTAGAGGGAACACTGGCGACCAGGCAACTATGTATATCAGATACCATACATTGTGTGAAGTTTTTAGTCATGGGAACCTAAGCTGTTGTTGTCCAGTAAATTCATGTACCTCCTCGGCTCACTTGGATAACATCACACTGGTATCACTTGGCCGGATATTTCACACAGCCTACGAGCTGTTTTTGTTTGTGCTTCAATTTATAAATCCTGCTTTTGTTAAACAAACAGCTCACTAACTCACAAAGAAAAAAACCTTTGTTTAACATGCAAGTCTAAGAAACTGAGCATAGAGGACTCACGTGTGCTTCCACATTTGATGTCTCCTAGTGTAAAGTATAGAGCAACAGTCAAGCAGAACATAGAACAAAAAGTGACTGCTTGCTGCAACAAAAACTGACTGCTTGCCAGAAAAAGTTAGGAGAATCGATTTGCTGTAAAAGTTTGCACAACAACATACCGTCAACCGGGGCGACTTTGAATGCCGGGGTGATTTTGAACACTTCACTAAAACAAACTTTGTTTTTAGTTAAATACTTTTCAAGACCAAGAGCAGTCTCTTACTAGGTCAGTATTTGAACTTTGATAGATTTTTTTTCTTTTTTGCCTGACTAGCACAAGGTCACGTGACAATAACGTCAGCATTTCAACAAAATAATTCTCAAAAATAGGGCGATTTATTACACCATTACTATTGACATATAGATCCTCAAGTAAGGTCAATTAGCAATAGACGATCGCAGGCTCGAACCCATGAGGATATCGACAGTTTACCGCCCTCACCACTCTGCCACGCGTTTTTTTCGTATTTCTAAGGCGGAGTGCCAATTTAAAAAAAAAAATTAGGAATCGGAGGTGACTTTAATTAGGCTTCTAAGCCGTAGTGATAGTTGGTAGTAGAATGACCAACTATTTTTGCTCTCTGGGAATATCAAAATATGTGATTAGGCTACGTTTATCCAGGTTATTGAGCAATATGACAATTACTTCGAATTTTTTGTCAAAGTGTATTTTTGTATCGGAGTATTTCAGAGCTGAGTGTTGTTGCAAAATTTCGGATCGGAGTCAGTTAAAAAATTTTGGAGAGGATTCGGAGTGGAAAAATTACCAACTCCGTAAAGTTCTGATTCAAAGACATTTCAGGTGAAGGCAACTTTTCGCTTGTACTGTGTAAGTGAAGGTTTAAGTGCATGTTGGTAGGTGTTCAAAGTCACCTTAGAGACCGGGGCGACTTTGAACACTTTTTGAGACAGAATATATGGCTTATGAGAGCGAAATATTTTTTTAGTTATGACAGTTCTAATTGCTGAGGCCCTAAGTGTTACGTTCAGCCTATAAGCACTTTTCTTGCTTAAACCTGGCGAAAGTGACAAGTAAAAATAATTCAAAATTTTTCAAAGTCGCCCCGGTTGACGGGCAGTAGATCGTGTGAAAAGATGATACAGCGCCACAATGCAGTTTGAAAGAAAAGAGATCTACTGCTGTGATCAAGTTTAAGAATAGAAGACAATCGGAAGGCCTCAAGACTTTTCCTGCAGCAACATTTTTTATTGAAGAGTATAACTTCAAAATTTATTACACAGCTTACGGTATTTCTGATTTGTGTTTACTGTGTGTAGCTAGGTACTTCACTGTTTTACATTAATTTTTTGGGAATGAGCAGAAACCGGCCTACTCCCTACGGTATAATTTGAGAAATTTAACAAGCAGTGCTCCCAGAATGCTTTCAAAATCTAATAAACAAAAACCAACTAAAACTATATCTGTGCCAATAACCATATCCGAAAGCATTCCCTCATCTGTCATCAACCCTTGCTTCATCATTGCAAAAAACCAAAGCGCCTATCACTTTGTAAAACAACTCTGACGCTTCTCCTGTTCAATCTTGAATCTACTAATGATACTGTCTTGTTCTCACATCCACTTTCTCTTTCACCCCCCTCTCAATGGCAATGCACACTGGTAATGGTAAGGCACACTGGTAGACTAGTGGTACGCATAGCCTACAATAAAAATAAGTGTGCAGTATCTACAGCAGGCTACCACCACAATTTAACTTAAAAGGTTTACCGGTATTTCATTATGCTTTTCAATCGAAAAATTGCATTGTCAGTTGCCTGGTTAGAAATAGCCTAATAGTAAGTTGGATAATAGTAAGGTCTAATAGCTATTTGCTACCGCACCTGGCTACCTAGTCTGTGTTGGTATAGGCACTAGCGCTACATGTGCGTGTATTATTTTCTGTTTGCTTGTGTAAGTGATCTTGGCAGAATTTAGCATCGTTGTTACCAAAACAATTCAATGTTGCCAAAAAAATAAAAAATAAATCTATTCATTTCAGAGGTGGCAACGGATCCGCCGCGGAGCGGCGCGGACGCGAATATCCGCGTTTTCTTGCGCACTCGGAGTGGATCCGGATCCATTTTTCTAGAATAAGCGGATCAAGATTTGAATTTGTTTCAGCGTCCCCAAATAATTTGGAGACAAAATCAGCACTACATTCCGCGGAGCACTTAGGTATTCACCTGAAGTTTGGCAGAAGAAACGCTCCAATTTTGAGCAAAGTCTTTTTTTTTTGTTTTTGTTTTGGTCTTCACCTGAATTTGGAAAAACTGCACAATCAAAGATTTGTTATGCTGGTTGATGGTCAGGCAGCTATCAAAGCATTTATAAAGTGCAAAAATTGACACCCTAGCTTGAGCCGTTCAAAAATTGATTGTTGGGGGTCTGTTTGGGGGGTCACACCTCCAAACTACGTTTTAAAATATTTGTTTGTTAAATATCTGCTGATATCAAAACAGACTGGTACCTAAGTTGAGCTATTCAAAAAATTGATTTTCGGGGGGTCCATTTGGGGGAGTTTTCGGGGGGGTGGCACCCCCAAACTATGTCAAAATATTTTTCTGTTAAATATCTGCTGATATCATAAAACACTGGCACTCTAAGTTAAGCCGTTCAAGAAATTGATTTTTGGGGGTCCATTTGGGGGGTCCCCGGGGGGTTGGCACCTCCAAACTATGTCAAAATATTTGTCTGTTGAATATCTACTGATATCAAAAACAACTAGCACCCTAGCTTGAGCCGTTAAAAAAATTGATTTTTTGGGGCCCCATTTTGGGGGATTTCCGGTGGAGTTGCTCCAAAAAATTTCTGGAGAAAAAATTGCATTTGCAGCTCAACAACTTTACACAAAAATTAGATTTCGATGTGTTGCGTTTTAGGAGAAGAAGTGCGTACAAAATTTAGGAAGAAAAAAAAAGAAAAAAAAAAAAAGGAAAAACAAGGAAAAAAAAAAGAAATAAACCTCATTGCGGCCAATAGTGGGTTGGTTGGGATGAAAGGGTATCTTGAGACCTACAACCCTTTGAAATATTTTTTGCCGTACTTAAGCCGTTTTTGACTGAGATCGCTTTTTACGCCAAACTTGCGGGGCGGTTTTCGGGTTCTAAAACTGAAGTCACGTGACCTATTGTCTCGAAATTTGGTACAAACATACAACTTATTAATTTCAAACTGCTGTTCAAATTTCATGGTGCTAGACCCAACCGTTCTCGAGTTATAAGCAAAAGTCTGAAATTTTGCACTCGTTAGTTGAAAAATGGCCGAGTAAAAACAGAGGAACACGCGACGCGAGCGTCGGTCGTTCCAATTACAGTGCTCAACTGCATAGGCGTAGCCAGGATTTTTGATTGGGGGGGCCCAAACCACAAATCACATGCAATGACGTCATCATAAATTTTTTTAAAAGGAACTTTTTGTGGGGCAAAGTTATCGTAAAATGAAAGATCTGAAGCTGTAGCCTGTTGGCACTTAACCAGGATTTTGGTAAAGGGAGAGGGCTAAAACTAATAGTTAGAAAGTGAAAATATCTAACTTAGGAGACGTGGTGAGTAAGCTAATGTACTCAAAAGTATCACATACGGGGTCTGGGAGCCGAACTCCCAGCCTCCGGTGGCTATGGGGGTCTGGGGCAAAGCCCCCAGCCGCTGAGTGAGTTATTGTAATTTTTTGAAATGAAAAGCTATTTTAATGCCCAGCGGCGTACGCAGGATTTTGAAAAAGGGGGGGGGGGGAGCCAGAAACTTCAGAAAATTTGAGAGAAACATATATCAGAATTTGAAATTGTCACACTTAAATTTCGTCCTATATTTCGCCCAAAATCAGGTGAAGAGCAAAAAAAAAAAGGTCTTCACTCAAATTTCGTCCCATTTTTCGCCCTATTATTTCGTTCTTTACCCAAATATCAGGTGATTTCGAGCTCAGAGCCTGATGCCCAACTTGCAGAGGGGGGGCATGCCTCAATTTTCCTCACTTTTCTAAGCAATTTTGCAATCCTGGCGACCCAAAAGGGGGGGCCATAGCCCAATGCCCCCCCCCCCCCCTGAATCCGCCCCTGTTATTGCCATTGGATCACATTTCGCACATGTTCAAAGCCATTTGAAAGAACTAGATTTTGAAATTTGAAAGCCAATAGAAAAATTTTAACTGTTTATTCCTCCTTTTACTTGCAATTAAAGTCCAAAACACGTTTAAAATCTTGCATTATGGTGTAAAATTTTAATTGTAAGTGACTTTGTCCATGTAGGAGTAAATAAGGCACATTGCCTCCTCCAATATTCTAGCAGTAAATAGTAATCCACTCGAAAATTTTCCTTCAAGATTTTTGTTTTGTCATGAACTTGACCAGTTATAGGAGTACATGTACGGCCAGGGGGCCCAGGCCCCCTCAATTGACATTCAACAATTTGTTCAATGAGCATTTTCCCTAGTTATTTTTGTTAAGTATTTTGTGCGTAAAAACTGGCGAGGTGAAGTTGAATCGTTA
Organism: Trididemnum nubilum; assembly: GCA_963965965.1. Classification (NCBI taxonomy): domain Eukaryota; kingdom Metazoa; phylum Chordata; class Ascidiacea; order Aplousobranchia; family Didemnidae; genus Trididemnum; species Trididemnum nubilum. The sequence goes on along the minus strand of OZ014481.1, from coordinate 38,892,902 downwards.
TTGAAAAATGGTACATTAGAGGGTTACGCTTACTAAACATGTTATTCCTGGGCCGGATTTACATTACGCAGAGCCCTTGGCACTTAGGGGTGTTTTTGCAACATCTTCCCGCCAAATATAAGTGAAGACCAAAAAAAGTCCTACTATCTGAGCCCTGGGCCCAGGCGCTGTGCCATATGGCAAATACGGCGCTGGTTGTTGCATTACGTTCATAAAATATTGAGATGAGGGCCTGAGGTAACAACTTTTGGGACAAAAACCCATAATTTCACCCTGGTTATACGTTTAAATTGGTTGGAAAAAATTGAATTAAGAAGGTGCGCCGGGCCCCCTGGTCGTCAATATAATTTATTGTTAATTACTATTGTACGCGTGTACTGTTGTACGCAAAGATGCTAAAAGAAACTAAAAATGAAGAAACTAGGTTTTTGTGTTAAATTTTTGTCATTGGTGGCATTTCAATTGAGGGGGCTCGGGCCACCCCCCTGGCTACGCCTATGATTTAGAGATAAGATCGCGCACTTACAGTTCTTCTATAAAAAAATATTTGAAACAAAATTAAAATAACTTTTTTTCCAAAACATCGAGGACTCGAGTCAAGTCACTTAACAGTTGAAACCTTCGGAAATTGCATGACTTTATTATGACGTGAACATGTGGTCGTCATTATTATTACTTACTTTTGTACACGTAAATCCTAAATTCAAGAAACTGCAATTCCGGACAAGGACAACATACTGGCTATGCTCTCATTATATTTATCATTGGTAATATTTCAATTGATGGGTTTGCTCTACCGCCCGTGCAATTGATGGGTTTGCATTACCGCCTGTGCATTAAGTTCATAACAACGTTAAACGAGGGCCTGAGATTGCAACTTTTAGCACAAAACTGTGAGATTTCTCACAGGTTTTGCATATAAATTGTTAAAAGTTAAAATTAAAGGCTCCTGGCCCGGGACCCTTGGTCGTCAGTTAGGGGCTCCAGGGCCCCCTGGTTGTCGGTTAGGGACTCCGGGGCCCCCTGGTTGTCAGTTAGGGCTTCCTGGTTGTTAGGTAGGGGCCCCGGGCTTCCTGGTTGTCAGTTAGGGGCCCTGCGGCCCCCTGGTTGTTAGTTAGGGGCCCCAGGGCCCCCTGTTTGTCAGTTAAAGATCCCAGGGCCCGCTTTTGTCGGTTAGGGGCTTTGGAACCCCCTGGTGGTCAGTTAGGGGCCCCTGGGGTCCCCTGGTTGTCAATTAGAAGCTCCACGCCCCCCTGTTCGTCAGTTAGAGGACCTGGAACTCCTAGAGGACCAGGACCTGGAGCCCTACGTCAAAGTATGGGCCCCGGGGCCCCCTGGTTGTCGGTTAGGGACCCCGAGGCTCCCGTGTCGTCCGTAACTGCAACTAAACGTCGCTTGGCTATGTTGTCATAATTTTTTATCATTGGTGGTATTTTAATTGGGGGGGGGCGGCCCCCCTGGTCCCCCCCTGGCTACGCCTATGCTCAACTGCATTCGAAACCTAAATTAGTTAGCTAAACAAAACCACGTCAATATTGCCTGGATTCCTAGACATGCAGGGATACATTGTAACAAAGTGGCAAACTACGTAGCCAAATCAGGATCTAACTCAGAAATACATGGTCCTGAACCTTTTATAACAGCCTCGTATGCCAGTTGTGTTAGCACGGTAAAGGACTGGTCTACAGATAGATGAAATTTTATGTGGAATAAACGGAAAGACTGCTTGAGGATGAAGGGGTCTGTTGGTTGGACGTCTTCACTACTATAACAATACGTACGTCTCTATAACCTTAAGAGACCCCTATTAAATAGATTAGTGCAAGTTTTAACTGGACATTGCAATTTGCAGCGACACAAGAAAACTACACGTCGTGCTGAGTTTTCTTTGTGTCTAAAATGTAGCCTAGAGGATTAAATACCAAATCATCATGTACTGTGTAGGCAATTGCAAGCTTTACCGAGGTATTCGCGTTTAATATATGATATTATGTTTATGATAATTGACTGATAAATTTATGATAAATATATATTTATAATAAATAAAAGACTTATGATAACTGACATACTATTGTAGTATTAAGTAACATAAGTATCTATGGAATCGGTAGTAATGGTAGTGTTTTATAATTGATGTGTCTCCATTTGTAGAATGAGTGTATGTCTTACTACAGTGTTACCAGGAAACATTAAGTTTTATACTTTTTTGATTTTATGCAACTGTTTTTTACCTGCACTTGTGAGATTGCATTACCCTTTTCTACTGTGTGAGAGTTGTTGATGTCAACTTTTCGAATTTTGTAATGCTGAAATTTTGGTTTGATTTTTGTAGATGCACTTAACTTCCGTTAAGGTTTTTATCGTTAATATCTTGCTTCCGTTAAGTGCTGTTAACGGACTAAAGTAACTTCCGCTAACTTCTGTTAACTTCCGTTAAGGTTTTTATCGTTAATATCTTGCACCATTCATTCATCGTACCGGTACAAACTAGTTTGCATTGGTAACACTTGTTGCGTATTACCACGAATTTTATAGAAGAGAGCGAAGAAAGGAGCCCTTTTTTGTGGCAAATAATAAGCTGCAGCCTCATAGGTCTATTAATTATCGCTGTTTACAATTTTCAAAGATTTGCCGATCGCAGCTTCGTTGGCGCATTTGAACTTATTTTTATCTTGAAATTAGATTAGACTGTAAAATGTAACTTCCAAAACACAAAAAGACCACCACAGCAATAAATCTTTGCTTACAATCAGCTCAACAGCGTCAATACGTGTTCTAGAAGTGAGTGAATAAAAAGAAATGTAAATTACACGCAAAATATTAACGAATTAACGGACTTTATTAACTTCCGTTAATTAAAGCTGAAAATAACGGATTAACGTTAACGGAGGTGTGAAGTTTGTTAACGGACTAGTGGTTAACGAAGCTAACGTTTTGCATTAACTTACCCACCTATGCCCATATGATTATAAATAGTGCAAAGTGTGGCAGGCGCCTAGCCAGAAATTCGCAATTGAAGGGGCTGTTTTGGGGGTCAGCGCTTGAAAATTTTGCATTTAAAAAAAAAAAAATGCTTTTGAAACGTGGCATAGAAATTGGTAATGCAAACCTGATTAGACTGTTTGCATAAATGGGCTATGTGGAAGGTGGCTAATGGTAAAATTTTAGCTCTGTTGCTTACATGCTGGTAAATCATAAAATCGTATAGTTCAAGAAAGCTCACACAGAGTAATCTATTTCGTTTATCTTTATAGGGAAAAATAAATGGGGGGGGGGGGGGGGGGGGTGGCTAACGGAAAAAAATTTGAGACAAGTGATTGGTAATTAACTAATACTAAGTAGCCCCCACCCCTTTACTCCAAAGTTTATAATATATTTGGTGATGAAACCTATGTTTAGCATTTTTACACTAGCGATCAAATTTGGTTGCTTGATTTTGGCCATTTTTCAAAGTTTTTATTGATATGTGCGTTTTATTTTTACAAATTAGCCCCCTCCCCCCTAAATCTATGTTTCAAAAGATGCTTTAAATCACTTTTTACTTCATTTAAGTGCAAAAACCAGTCTAAGAAGTGCTAAAAACGTTGTATTTTTCTTATTCTGCACTTTGGTTGTCAGGCCAATGGGGGCTATAAACCCCCCTTCCCCCCGCCTACGCTACTGAAAGTTACTCTGACTCGTAACACAACATTCCAGATTTTCAGTATTACACTTAGTCGCTTACAATGTTGTATCACATAACAAAAATATTATTTAGGCTTACTCTAATTAAATATTTCGTATTAATATGAGAGGAAAGGAGAAGCTTGTTTGTTTTGCGCAATAAGACGATATTTCTAATGATATACGTCGGATCAATAGGGAGGATGGTTTAAACCCCCACCCTCCTGTGTACGCCTTTGCGCATAAGTGAGCTATGTGGGCGGTGGCTAATTGGTAACATTTCAGTCTTCTAATTCACAAGTCGGTAAATCATAAAATCATAATTTGAAAAAACTCACAAGCATTTACCGGCATCTTCTGTAGTTTTATAGAGTGAGACAGTTGGGAAGGGGGGGTGGAGGGGGGCGAATGGAACGAGATTTGAGTGGATTAATAATTAACTAATACCGAAATCCATCCCCATATTTTTGATGAAGGCAATGTCAAACATTTTTAGCGGTTAAATGTGCTAATTTTGGCAATTTTTTGAAGTTGTTATTGATTTATAAGTTAAATCTTTGACAAATTAACCCCCTAATGCTTCAAAAGTTGCTTTAAATCATGTTGGAGTCCACGTCATTGCAAAAAAACAGGCTCAGAAGTGCTAAAAACGTGATATTTTCTATTTTGTGCATTTTAGTCGACAGACCAATGGGTAATGGGGGGGGGGTTTAAACCCCCAACCCCCCTCCTTGCGTACGCCCTTGTTCTATGTAGTCAGTAATCGGCTGGAAAATAATATTAACAATAATAATTGCAGATTATATCTTTCTTGAGATAACACCAACACGGTCTACGACTTTTATGCCCCCGCGTTTAGACGCCAGAGGTGTAAAAATCTTTTTCCAAAAATTTTTATTTCCGAAAAAGATTTCTCCAAAAAAAAATTTGTTTGTTTTTTTCAAAATAAAGTTTTTCATTAAGGAAATAATTTTTTTGGAAAAAAAAATTTTGTTTCAAATAAAACTTTTTTTCAAAAAAACTATTTTTTACAATTTTTCATGTAAAACTTTTCTTGCAAGTGCCATAGTATCACGGGCACTGCATTCTTTTCAATAAAAATAAAAAGATAGACAAAAACCTATCTAAAAGAGCTTTCTTACTACTGCACACAGTGCTGCTGTTGAGGGTAGCCCTCCGACCTGTCATTTTACCTCATTCTTAGGACGGTTGAGGTGACGAAAGAACTCTGGGGAGACTTGAGAATTTGACCACACCCAAGGTCTGAGCTAAAGCTCAGAAGTCAATGATAGATCGAGAACAATGAAAATGGGCTCGACAGTCACTTTTATCAAAACTTTTAATCCCGCCCTCTGTCGACAAAAACGAATTTATGTACAGCTTAAAGATTGTACACAAATGGTGCTCTCTCATTGATCTTTTTCCGATCAATCACTGCTCCTTTTCTTGTACTCTCTGTTCTGACGATTTTTCTTGGAAAGTGTCGGATGATGAGCTTCGAAGACAGTAGCGTACACAGGATTTTCAAGAGGGGGTAGGGGGGGATCAGGAAATTTGAGAATAATGAAGACCAGAAGAAAAAATTCTCTACGTAGAACAAATCCGTTTTCCTGCTCAAAATTAGGTGAAATTAAAAAAAAAGGACTTCACCAAAAAAAAAAAAAAAAAAAAAAAAAAGAAAAGGTCTTCGCCCAGATTCTGTCCGTTTGTGTGCTCAAACTTTCTGCCCAAGTTACAAAAGGGATACTAATTACAAAGCTGGGCACCCGCTACTTGAAAAGTAGCGGCGCTGCCGCTATTTTGGCAAAAAAGCAGCGGCGCTGCCGCTTATCGCTACTCAAATAAAAAAGTAGCGCCGCTGCAGCTACTTAAAAAAAAATAATTAGCCAAAAGAACGAAATAATGGTGAAGTTTCAAATACGGTATTTAATGGTGAAATTTCAACTTTATTTACGAAAGTTAATTATTCAAGCTTTTGAACTATCGGTGCAGGTTACAATCGGCATTAGCAGGCATAAATGGTAGACATGTAAGCAAATCACCATTCAATTAATTGTTGGCATGCTCCTTCAAAAAAAACAAGCATTTTAAAATGCTGGTTGGTCAAACCAGCTCTTTGGAAATTACTTAGGAAGTTACCCTTGGAAGTTACACAAGTAGGAAGCTAAATTCCTTATCGCATTTTCAACACAAACAAAAGGCAATAGGAAATAGTTTAAATTACTATCGACTCAAATCTAAGGTTTTGCCATTGAAGCACGATGACATAGGCCTACAGTCATAAGCGTAGCCAGGGGGGGCCCAAGGGGCCCGGCCCCCCCCCAATCAAAATACCACTAACGACAAAAAGTTATGACAACATACCCAAGCGATGTTTAGTTGCAGTTTTTTTTCAGTAATTACGCACATAACAGTAATTAACAATAATATTAATGACAACAAGTGAGTCCCGGGGCCCCCAACTAACAACCAGGGGGCCCTTACTAACAACTAGGGGGCCCTGAAATCCTCAACCGACAACCAGGGGTCCGGGACCCCTAACTGAAAACCAGGGGGCCCATAACTGACAACCAGGGGGCCCCAGGGCCCCTAACCAACAACCAGGGGGCCCCGGAGTGCCTAACTGACAACCAGGGGGCCCCTAATCAACAACCAGGGGGCCATGGAGTCCTTAACTGACGACCAGGGGACCCAGGGCCCCTAACTCACAACCAGGGAGCCCCAGGGCCCCTAACTAACAACCAGGGGGCCCCTAACCAACAACCAGGGGGCCAGGGGCCCCCTAACCGACAATGAGGGGCCCTCCTAACTGATGACCAGGGAGCCCCAGGGCTCCTAATCAACAACCAGGGGGTCCTGGAGTCCCTAACTGACGACCAGGGGGCCCAGGGGCCCCTAACTCACGACCAGGGAGCCCCAGAGCCCCTAATTAACAACCAGGGGGCCTGGGCTCCTAACCGACAAGCAAGGGGCTACGGGGCCTCTAACTGGCAACCAGGGAGCCCAAGGGCCCCTGACTGATGACCAAGGTTCCCGGGCCAGGGGCCCCTTAATGCATTAACAATTTATATGCAAAATCTGTTACAAATCTAAGAGTTTTGACCTAAAAGTTGCCACCCCAGGCACTCGTTTAACGTTATTATAAACTTAATCATTTACTGCAAAAGTATTGCAGGAGGCAATGTTCGTTACTTCCCCCTATAGACCAAATCACTTACAATTAAAATTTTACACCATAATGCAAGATTCTTAGCTTGTTTTGGGATTTAATTGCAAAAGAGGATTGAACAACTAAATTTTTTCGATTGGCTTTGAAATGTTAAAAATCTAGTTCTTTGAAATGGCTCTGAACTCGTGCAAAATGTGATCCAATGAGATTAAAATAGCTTTTTTTTCAAAAACTTACAAAAATCGCCCAGCGGCTGGGGGCTTTGCTCCCAGACCCCCGTCTGTGATACGTTTGAGTACACTAGCTTACTCAACACGTCTTCCAAGTTAGAGTTTTACACTTTTTAACAATTAGTTTTCGCCCTCTCCCTTTACCAAAATCCTGGCTAAGTGCCATCAGGCTACGGCTTCAGATCTTCCATTCTACGATATCTTTGCCCCACAAAAAGTTACTTTTTCGAAAATTTCTGATGACGTCATTGCATGTGATTTGTGGTTTGGGCCCCCCCCAATCAAAAATCCTGGCTACGCCTATGCCTACAGTATTCACCTTCTGTACAACCCTGTCCAGGCTCTAATAGCTCTGAAGTAGTCGATCTGTTTATTACGCGCTCGTTCCTCAAGCACTAAAATAATTCCTCTACCACTAAAAAGTACATCAAGCGTCTAAGAACTGGTGTTAACGAACTCGAAGGAGATACGTAGTAATGACGTATTCTACAGCGCTGGCAACATTCTATACGCGTCGCCGCTATATAAAATAGATACATGTTAAGCAAATGATGCACACTGCAATTCACGTTACACCAAGTATTTTTTCTACGAGTATAACTCTATGACTAAATTTTCTTTGAAGTTTATGTATCACCTGGTTCGATTTATTTGTTCAATTCTCGGCGATCTATAAATTCAATTCTCAGTTTTACTTTTCATTATTGCCGCAAAATTTATTTTACTACGCATCGATGTTACTACTCAGGCCCCTGAGCCAATGGGGGGCATTTCGGGCACGTACCCCCCAAGTCACTGCTTGTGCCCCTGCAAGCGAGAGTAAACTGTATTAGCACAAGAAGATTAGCAAACTTTTGCCCAAAAACAGGTCACAACAAACGCTTTTATACGAAACAGCAAGACAGATCAATTGAACGTGATCAAGTAGCTCAAGATTTTGCGATATGAAGACCTTTATTTATTTTTTTGGTCTTCACCCCTAAATTTGAGGGAAAGTCCGTACTAAAGGAGGATAACATAGGATTTTGAGCAAAATATTCACCGGATTGCACCCGCATTCTTAATGCGTCTGGCTCCGGCTGCGTAAGCGTCCCCCCAAAAAGTTTTTGTGCCTCCTAAAACATACTACTCTGGCGCGAGGTCTGTTACTGTACTGTTTCACTTGCAGTGCACGAACTTTACTGATAGCCAATAAATCATCTTATTTTGTCCTACTAAATGCCAGCATTTTGAGGAAATATCGCAGAAAACCGTCTTGGCGATCTGCAAGTTGATAGCAATTTATCGAACTGTAATTATTGCACTTTCGTTAAAGAAATACTGCTCGAAATCGGTTTTATTGAAATCGGTTTTATCAGTTCAAATTGGCCCGCTACCAGACCAGTTGAATTTTAGTTCAGAAAAAATTGGACCACGTACAATAACACTCGCCTATACAACGCCAAAACGTCACAAAGGTAATCTTGTTTGTTCTACTAAACTAAAATAACGTGGTAACAAGAGCAGAGTAAAATAAAAAGCGGAGAATAAAGACTCCAAACGGTAACGCCTGAAAATGTGAATTGAAAAAGCCTTGGAAGGAGTTCATTAGCAGTAGCGGCAGAATATTTGCTTGAAATTAGACGCTGCCGCTTTTTCGACTGAAAAAACAGCGACGCTGCCGCTTGTCGCTGGTGACGAAAAAAAGCAGCGCGCTACCGCTACCAGGGCCTCAGAGAAAAAATTTTCGAGGGGGTACGAAGGTGGATACCGGGCCCCCAAATCTTATTGGGCCCCCCAAGATTTATCGGGGGGTCCCTGCCGTTAAATCATTTTTTGTCCGAATGGTGTAGATCTTCATTTAAAAGTGAGGGGATAACGATATATCGCATACAGTTAGGACCAATAAAAAACTCAACGAGACATAAAATTGGTTTAAATCCAGCTAGAGGGTCTGGGGGAGCACTGAGAGCTCCCCCAGCGGGGTCCGGGGCTAAGCCCCGGAAGCTTTAGCACTTTTTATGTTTCTCGAGGATAAAATACAGCATTTGATCAATATTCCAGCACCAAACTTGCTTAAATTGACAGGCAGAAAACGTGATATACATGAAAGAAAGTATGTGAAGTGGGGTATAATGACATTGACACAATATCATACAATATAATGACTTTAATACTCCAAATCCAAATATTTTACTGATAAAAGTTTTAAGAAGTCATCTGCAATTATAGACTTCACAAACCCAAATACCTATTAAATTCATACAGATAGAATGAGTTACTTAATGATAGTAATATAGTATGTCAACTTTGACTCCGCTCTCTGAGGTTGAAATGCTTTTGGATCTCTGGAAATGTGGGCCCTCGTACATTGTTATACCGTAGAATTAGGGCTCTCAAGTCAGAGAAATGTAACAAAACGTTAATTTTGGTGCAAGTGTATGGCTTTTGATACATTTTCCTCTTTTTTGAATAAAATCAGGCAATATTGGATACCGTAAAGGTTGTGTAGCAAAAATAGCGACCAATTACCAGTACTGAATAGGCTGACTGATATTTTGCTGTTTACGGTTATTTGATATTTTTGCTGTTTTGCTGTATATATACTGATTACGGTGTTATGGTGCGATACCAAAACTTAACGCAGAAACGTGAACTCTTCCGGGCCCCTTAAGCCCGGGCCCGGGTACGTTGTACCCCCCTGAACCCCCCTCTCGCAGGCCCTGACCGCTACCGAAAAAGTAGCGGCGCTTGTAGCGCTGCTTTGCCCATCACTAGCTAATTATACTATCCTGGCGACCCGAAGGGGGGCCATGGCACCATGCCCCCCCTAAATACGCCCCTGTTCGAAGATATTAACATGCTAATCAAAGTAAAACTTTTTTGTTGGAAAAATCTTTTTTTGGAAAAAGCTTTTATTTGAAAAAATGTTTCTGAAAATAAAAACTTAACGTTTTAGAAAAAAAAAAATTAAAAAACTGTTGTTGTTTTTTTTAAACTGTTATTCAAAAAAAGAACTTTTTGTGAAAAAAATTTTTTTGGGTAAAAAAAATTTTTTTGGGGTAAAAAAAACTTTTTTTGAAAAAAATACTTTTTAAAAAAAAAAGTTTTTTTTGGAGAAAATACTTTAAAAAAAAACAACTTTTTTTCACCTCTGGGCATAAAAGTCACGGTGCTAATAGGCGGCTCCAAAACTTCTCGTGCCTAAAAGTCACGGTCCGACACCAACAATGGTCAATGCATATGCCTAAGGAGCCGTAGTAACTGTAACGTGCAGACGTCACATTCAGCGCCGACAGGCCCTGCAGGCGGTTTGACAAAAACATAGCAAAAGCCCAACTCTAGTTGAAATGCGCTCGCAAAAAAGAAGAAACTCTTTATTATGAAGCAAGTATAAATTTCAGCAATAAAACCATGGCATAACAAAATGACGTCACTAACACAGGCAGTCTGAAGGTGCGGGTGTAAAGGTAATTCCCAACAAAAAACTCCGACCCAAGCGCTATTTAACAAAAGACACAGTAAATAATGGACTAGCAGTAATATTACACTAACAAAAACCACTGTAAAAACCAAGCAGATTCGTGACCCCGAAAAGATGAAAGGTAAAAAAAATTCTAAATTTGGATCACAAAAAACTAAGACCGTTTGAGCTATTTAGACGTGCGTTAACGATTCCAAGCAAAGAGTTGGGAATCTCTGAAAACAAATGGCATAAATCAAGTACTATAGCCAGAAATCTACCGCAAATAATCATGAAATTAACCTTACCATCTCAGAAAGTGAACTCTGGAAAATGATTAAGCATCACGTCATGCTGAGAGGTTCCAGTCAAAGAAAAAAGCAAAAAACTAACACTCGAGGGCGCACGCGAAAATATCAGAAGCCAAAACAAAGTCGACACCACTTGTCGCTTACAAACCGGCCCCAAATAATAGGAAAATTATTTCCAAATGAAATACAAGTAGTTTGACGGCAAAAAAAACACTTTAGCAACTTATGGGGAAGCGCTTGCTTATTGCTACGTCAATCTAACCAACACTAAACTCTACCCAAAAATTCACACAAAGATAAAATTGAGCGACTCTGCAAGGTCACTCTGGCTCACTCCGCTACCTCTAGAAGGCATACTTTCCGCACGTCTCTGGTGTACGAATAAGAAACAGTTCGAATTTGTACAGAACGAACAACTTCCTGTTCGACTGGATACACTTGTTTGATGATAGCCTTTGGCCAATGGCGTCGTCAGATTGAGTAGTTAATAAGCAAGAAGAGATCACCGATGGCGAGGTTTCTAGTGGGCTCGAGCCACTTCTGCCGTTGCTGTAAAGCACGGAGGTAGCTCTTGATCCATTGTTTCCAAAATTAATCAGCCAACAAACCAACACGACGCCACGATTTATCATAGTCAGGGGCGTATTTAGGGGGGCATTTTGCCAAGCTCTCCTCTTTGGTATGCCAGTAATACATAAATACTAGGGATGGCCATTTCAAAATACCGAATCCTAAGAAGCGGTTCCAATTTAGAACCGGTCCCATTTTTAGGATTCGGTTTGATCATAGAACAAAACTGCGCATGCTAAATCTTTGCAAACTTTTTTTAAGTTTGAGAAACGCAAATCTACGTGTGTGTGCGACGCCGTCTTCTTCACTGCAACAAGGCATTATTGGATACTTTGTAAAGCTTCTGTTTCCATGTACACACTATTAACGACTGATAGATTGTATGCTACAGTAATTTGAGTGCAAGTAACTGTTTGATTGGAAAGGCTTGAAGCATTGCAGGGTATTCAATAATGACTTGAATCATTTGGTTTAGGCTATGAACAATGGAGCTTTATTCGTTAACCTGGCTAGAAATACATTATACTGTTAAATTGACACAAACTATTTACTGAGATTTAGATTTAGATTTACTGAGTTGAGAGCTAATTTAATAACAAAATGATACGGAGTGTTTTTCTGAAATTTAGGATTCGGTTAGGGATTCGGAATTCTGGATTCGAAAAAAAAAGATTCGGAATTATTCTAGAATACCTAATTATTCTGAAATGGCCATCCTTAATGAATACCTAAGAATAGTGCGCAAAATTGAGTCATACCCCCTCCCTTTGGAATTTGGACAAAAAATCTGGGCAGAAAAACGGGCTGAGTCTGGATGAAGACCTTTTTTTTGAGTCGTCATTATTCTCAAATTTTCTGGCCCCCCCTTTCAAAAATTCTGCGTAAGCCACTGGTCAGAGACTTCGGCTTTCACAAACACATCAGGCGGTAAGGAAGCACGAGGTAAATAAGCTTTCAAAAAAGCATTGGGTGTCAAAGCTATGAGATCCTTGACGTCAGAAGAAACTTTAGTGATCGGCCGATCATTCATAATCCGCTCAACTTCCGTAACAAAGGTAACGAATTCTTCATCGTTCACGATTGAACTGCGAACCACAGCAGTGAAGATTCGTCGAAATAAACGTATTAGCAGCTCCCACACACCTAAAGGATAACTGGCACCGCGGGTGCATTGAACTGCTATTTGACGTGTTTCTTCGCTAACTTGGAAAAGGTGTCGTCGCTCGTCCTGCGTCGCATTGCCTGCCTTAGCTCAAACTCACCCCCTACAAAATTCCCTACCCTATCGCTACACACCATATCAGGGGAAACGTGTCTGCTAGTAAAGCGAAAAAAGGCTTGCCAATAAGAATCAGTCTCTAAACCGAAAACCACCTCTAAGTGCACAGCTTTAATGGCCATGCAAGTAAATATACACAGGTAGCGCTTGGTAACACTTCTATTGTTTTTGGTCAAAAACAGCCCCAAGAAATCAACACCAAAGGACAAAAAGGCTGGCCTACCTGGGGTCACTCTAAACTTAGGTAAAGGAGCCATAACTTGAGATCCTGGTTTAGCAAAGGCGATGCGTCAAATCTGACAAGTCCTAAGCACCTTGCGAACATTCGAAACGCCTCTAATTATCCAACATTTTTTGGGAAGCGACGACAAAGTCTGCATCGCGCCAGCATGTCCCTTTCTAACATGATATATTTAACGAAGTCACAGAACTCTGAATAGGCAACAAAATCGGAAATTTAGTATCAACCGGAAGATCAGCTCTGGCAAGTCTACCACCAACTCTCAAAATACCATTAACACCAACAGGGATAAGCTTTCTTAAAGACAAATGTTTTGACAACTGTTTGAAATTCATACCTAATCGCAATGAATCATAACCTTCATAATTATTCAAAACTCTTAACTCATTCGGAAAATACCTCCTTTAAACTAGTTTCAGAAACTCTAAAGCAGAGAAATCTATCTCATCCACTGCCAAGGACGAATAAGAAGGCTTCAAAGCATCTACACCTTTATATTTCCACATCAAATAACTCTTCCTGCGCATCATCCATGCAACAGCGCTCCTAAGGCGTAGCCAATCTGAGTAGTAACTCAGAAAACGATAGAGTTGAAACTCCGTTCCTACGTTCAAAGCCATGGCATTCGCACTCTTTTTTAGCTTAGGATCGCTGCGGCCCACAGCAATATCACTGGGAAAAGAATGCCACTGCGGCTGATCAAACAACAAAACCTCAGGTATCTTAAGCCACAAATCTACAGCCTCAACTTGATCTGGAATCACTCCATGAGAAAAAGCATCAGCTGGATTAGAAGATGAGTCATTATAGCATCACTGGCTAGGATCCGAACCGGTCTGTATTGCAGCAATGCGGTTGGCAATAAATACCTGGAACCTTCTGGCGGTGCTGCGCACGTACTGCAACGCAGCAGCAGAGTCCGTCCAGAAAAATACAGATTCAATCTCCACGCCCAACTCACGCCTCAACGCTTGCGCCAAGTTCACAGATACAACACCGGCAGCCCACTCAAGTTTAGGTGTGATAATCGGCTTTACAGGGGTAACCCTAGTCCGACCCATAACGAAACTGCAATGGACTTATTCGGTATGATTAACAGCGCGCAAATAGGCCATCAAAGCTGAACATTAACAGGATTAAAACCCTTAGGAAAATAACATCTAGGTACATCAAAACTCTCCAAAGCCGACAAAGCTTGAACAAACTTAAGCCAATAACGACAATGAGCTTCAAGAATCAATTCATCCCAACCACATCCCCCAATAGCCAAAGTTTGCATTTACCATAGGTGGGCACAAATCCGTTAATCGTAAATCCGTTAATAACTCGTTAATTCGTTAAAAAGTTTTTTATGTTAATGGACTAAATTAACTTCGGTTAAGCTTTGTTAACTTCCGTTAAGGTTTTTTTCGTTAATATCTTGCACCATTCATTCATCGTACGTAGCGGTACAAACCAGTTTGCACTGGCTACACTTGTTTCATATTAGCACGAGTTTCATAGAAGAAAAAACAAAGAAAGAAACTCTTTTTTGTGGCAAACAAAAAGCTGCTGCCCCATAGATCTATTAATTATTATCGCTGTTCGCATTTTCAAAAATTTTCCGATCGCAGCTTCATTAGTGCATTTGAACTTATTTTTATCTTGAAGTTAGATTAGACTGTAAAATGTAACTTCCAAAACGCAAAAAAAAAACAAACAAACACCAGAGCAACAAATTTTTTCTTACAATCAACTCAACAGTGTCATTACGTGTTCCAGAAGTGAACGTATAAAAAGGCAGGTAAATTACACGCAAAAGATTAACGAATTAACGGATTCATTAACTTGCGTTAAATAAAGCTGAATAGAGCGAATTAACTTTACTGGAGCTATGAAGTTTGCTAACGGACAAGTGGTTAACGAAGCTAACGTTTTGCATTAACTTGCCACCTATGGCATTAATCGTCTCACAGGAAGCAGGAACGGCTGCAAAAAACCTAAAGGATCAAAAATTTGACTTATATGGAAAGAATCCCTCTTCTCGTCAATTGCCTGGCAAAATGTTCAAATCTAAAAGCAAACAATCTGAAGTTATGTTCCAAAGCACTCCTAAAGCTTTAGACACTTCCGAAACCTCACGCCTATCCTCCTGCGAAATCTCTCTGAGAGCAGACTCTTTATTTTTCACGAACTTCGTCAATGCAAAGCAACAACTGCCAAGCAACTTCCAAACCCCTTAAACAACAAACTCTGCTGATTCAACATTCTCAAACGACATCAGAAAATCGTGGACATAAAAACTTTTCGGAACTGCCGTCACAGTCTCCTCACAAGCACCAATTTTATTATCCCACGCAGCTTTTCTTAGAGCAAAACTGCACACGCTCGGTGAAGTGGCACTAAAGATATGCACCGATATCTGGTAGTCTTCTGGCAAAGCATTTAAATCATCATCAGGTCACCCAAGAAAAATGCAAACTCTCAGTGTCAGCTGGTTCCACATGCACCTGATGGAATATGCCCTTGGCATCATTCAAGACTGCCACCTCTCCCTTGCTAAATCGAAGTGAGACTCCTATAAGTGAACTGGTTTGGTCTGGACCCGGGAGGAGTTGGTCGTTTAAAGACGTGCCTTTGAATGTGGTCCCACAATCAAAAACCACTCAGAATTTTTCTTGCATTGCATGGTGAGGCAAGTACCATATACTTGGTGAAACAGTATCAGGCGAGGCCTTGCGAGCATAGCCGCCATAATTTAAATGGCATTGTGTGAAATCTCCAATCGGAGAATGAGAGGCAAAAGTCAGCGTAAAGTCGTTCTTTTTATTTCTGTTAATATTTCCGGTGCGGGTGGTACAAACAGCACAGCACTAAAACCATCCAAGGCCATAACAATGGAATCCAGGGGTCCGGAAACAAACATTTTTGAGTTGCTAATGCAAACTCATTGACCGTGATTATCTGAGTGTGGACTCGAAACAAAGTATACGTGCGCATAGGCGTAACCAGGGGGGGCCCAGGGGGCCCGGGCCCCCCAATTGAAATACCACCAATGATATAAAATTATAATAACATAGCCTAGCGATGTTTAGTTGCAGTTACGGACGACGAGAAAGCTCAAGGCCCTTAAGTAATAACCAGGGGGCCCTTAACCGACAACCAGGGGGCCTTGGGTGCCTAAGTGAAAAACGGGGGGCCCGGGGCCTCTAACTGACAACCAGGGGGCCCCTAATTGACACCCAGGAGCCTCCTGGGGCCCCTAACTAACAACCAGGGGGCACCAGGGCCCCTAACTGAGGACCAGGGGGCCCCTAACCAAAAAACCAGGGGGCCCCGGGCCCCCTAGCTAACGACAAGGAGGCGCAGGGCCCATAACTAACAACCAGGGGACCCCGGACCCTAATCGACAACCAGGGGCCCTAACTAACAAGCAGGGGGTTCCTAACTAACGACCAGATGACCCCGGGGCCCCTAACTGACAAACAGGTGCTCCGGGGCTTCCAACGAACAAACAGGAGGCCCTGGGGGCCCTAATTGACGACCCGGAGCCCCTAACTAACAACCAGAGGGCCCGTAACTGACGACCAGAGAGCTCTGGGGCCCCTAACTGATGACCAAGGGTCCCGGGCCAGGAGCCCCGCAATTCAAACTTTTAACAATACGTACGCAAAACCTGTTAAAAATCGAAAAGTTTTAGGCTAAAAGTTGCAACCCCAAGCCCTCGTTTAACGTTATTATGAACTTAATGATATGACACAGGCGGTAATGCAAACCCCCAACTGAAATATTACCAATGATACGTATAATGAGAGCATAGCCAGTATGTTGTCCTTGTCCGGAATTGCAATTTCTTTAATTTAGGATATACGCGTGCAAAAGCAAGTGATTATAATGACGACCAGCTGTCCACGTCATAATAATGTCATGCAATTCCTGGAGGTTTCAAAAAACTGTCAAGTGACTTGACTCGAGTCTTCCACGTTTTGGAAAATAAGTTTGATTAATTTTGCTTTAAATGTTTTTTTTTTATGAAAGAACTTAAGGGCGCGATCTTATCTCAAAATCATAGGCGTAGCCAGGAGAGCGGCCCAGTGGGGCCCGGGACCCCTCAATTGAAATGCCACCAATGGCAAAAAATTTGAAAAAAAAACTTGTTTCTTCATTTTCAGTTTCTTTTAGCATCTTTGCGTACAACAGTACAACGTACAACAGTAATTAACATTAAATAATACTGACGACCAGGGGGCCCGGCGTACCTCCTTAATGCAGTTTTTTCCAACCAATTTAAACGTATAACCAGAGTGAAATCTAGGATTTTTGTCCGCAAGTTGCTATCTCGGGCCCTCATCTTAACTTTTTATGAACGTAATGCAATAACCAGCGCCGTATTTGCCATATGGCACAGTGCCAGGGCCCGGCCCTCAGATGGTAAGACTTTTTTTAATTTTCACTTATATTTGCCAGGAAGATGTTGCAAAAATTCCCTAAGTGCCAGGGACCCCGCGTAATGTAAATCTGGCCCGGGAATAACATGTTTAGTAAGCATAACTATTTATTGTACCAATGGTTCACCTCGCCAGTTTTTACGTACAAAATACTTTTAAAAAAATAGTTGCAGGAAATGCTCATTGAACAAATCATTGAAATTGAATTGAGGGGTCCTGGGCCCCTTGGCCGTACATGTAATCCTGTAACTGGTTAACTTCATGACAAAACAAAAATTTCTAAAGAAAATCTTCGAGTGGATTATTATTTACTGCTAAAATATTGCAGGAGGCAATGTGTCTTACTTCCCCTACATGGACCAAATCACCCACATTCAAAATTTTACACTATAATGCAAGATTTTAAACGTGTTTTGGAATTTAATTGCAAGTAAAAGAAGGATTGAACAATTAAATTTTTTCGGTTGACTTTCCAATGTTAAAAATTTAGTTCTTTCAAATGGCTGTGTACACGTGCGAAATGTAATCCAATGAGATTAAAATAGCTTCTTTTCGAAAACCTTACAAAAATCGCCCAGCGGCTGGGGGCTTTGCCAACAGACCCCCAAACCCCCGTCTGTGGTACGTTTGAGTACACTGGCATACTCAACACGTCTCCTAAGCTAGACATTTGCATTTTCTAACGATTAGTTTTCGCCCTCTCCCTTTTTCAAAATCCTGGTTAAGTGCCAACAGACTACAGCTTCACTTCAGATCTTCCATTTTACGATATCTTTAGCCCAGAAAAACTTCCTTTTTTGAAAATTTCTGATGACGTCATTGCATGTAATTTGTGTTTTTGGCCCCCCCCCAATCAAAAATCCTGGCTACGCTTACGTGGAGGACCTCTGTCGTATGGTATCCCAAAAAATTTTCAGGTTATTGTATTACCTATGTTGAAAATTTCATTTTTCTTTAAGCTTGAGTGGTTCAAATTTTGAAAGACATATTTGAGGAGGACTACTCAATTTAGGGCCATTAAAATTAGTTATAACTTTGTCTTTCCTTTCTATTCCTAATCTTTCTTAAGCCTAGCTTATGATGAGTGGAGTTTGAATTCAACCGATTCAAAAAAAGTGCTTGACAGCGTAGGCCAGAGCGATTATCACAACATAACACAGTAGACGTCAAATTCAATAGATTCAAATAGATTCTATTTGAAAAAGATACCTCTGATGATCCCAATTACGGGTGAAACAGGCTGTAGAGTTTTAAATGTTTTAATTTTAATTTTTGACGTGTACTGTGTTATGTTGTGTTAAGCCTAGCTTAAATGGTTGAAAAGTTTAATTTTTTGATGACCTATTTGAAAGACACCTGTTTTGGATACCCCAAATTTTGTCATATTATAACTTTCCGTTATATTTACCTATCCTGAAAATTACATGCGTCTAGCTTAAGTGGATAAAAACTATTAATTTTGGCAGTGCTGTTTGAGGAGGACCTCTCCAATGTGGTACCCCTAAGTTTTGTCAAGTTTTATCTTATCTACACATTTGTCTATCCTGAAAATTTCATATGTCTAGCGTAAGCAATTAAAAAGTTCAAATTTTGGCATCCTCGTTTAAGGAGGACCCCCCTTATGGTACCTCCAAATTTTGGCATATGACATATCTTTTGCATATATTTACCTAATCTGAAAATTTTATCAGTCTAATTTGAGTGGTTTAAAAGTTTGAATTTTGGCGGCCCCGTTTAAAGAGGACCCCCTCCTTTTTTTATTTCCAAATTTTGTCAAATTTTATTTTTTCCTTATGTTTGCCTACTCTGAAAACTTCATGTGATTAGCTTAAAAAGTTAAAAAATATAAATCTTGGCAGCCTTGTTTGAAAGGGACCCCCTCATTATGGTACCCCCAAATTTTGTCAAATTTTATATTTTCCTTATATTTCCTTACCTTAAAAATTTCATTGGTGTAGCTTTAAAGATAAAAAAGTTTAAGTTTTGGAGGGTTCGTTTGGGGGGGCCCAGCGTGTGGCACCCCTGATTTCAGGCGGGTACCAGTACTTTTTGATATCTATAATAGCTCATAGTATGATCCATGTGCGGTTTGTGCTTTAAAAGGAGATAGTGATAGAAGAAAAACAAGAAAAAAAATAATAAAAGTTAAGGAAAAATTTTATCCAATGCGAAATAAATGAATATGACCATGATAAAAGTCGTAAGTAGTATGTTCAAAAAACACAAACTTTTTTTCGTTAATGTTGGTAGTCACCGAGATATACCGGTTTAAATCGTTTATTTTTTGCTGATTTTTGGCCTCTGAAATCGCGATCACGTGACTGAGCGCCTACAAACTTGGTGCACATACAATTTCTGTCTGCACCCAAGTTGTGTTCAAATTTTAACGTTCCACGTTCAGCAAATTTATAGCTATAAGCGAATTAATAAATTTTCGAGACAAAAATGGCAGTTTTTTCTCAAATTTAGAGTTCGTAAATCACAGTCACGTGACCTAGGTTCTTCAAAATTGGCATACATGATACTTTTAATTATTGTTATATTATATCCAAAATTCAACTTTCTATGTTGAACCGTTTTTTAGTTATAAGCAAATCAATAAATTTCGCTGCTCATCTTTCAAAATGGCCAAGAAAAAAAAAAACAAAGGTCCTACGCGCGCGAAGTCCCAATTAAATTTATTAAAAGTAACTGCAACTCTAACTAGTTACTTTTTCAAAATGATAACTGTAACTTAGTTACTTTTTTTGCCAAGTAACTGTAACTCAGTTACTTTTAGAAAGTAACTTGCCCACCACTGTGAAAGGTTCAGAACCATGCATGTTTGATTTAGATCCTGATTTGGCTACATAGTCTACCACTTTGTTACCATGAACCCCTGCAAGTCCAAGAATCCAGGCAATACTGACGTGGTTTTGTTTACCTAACTGATTTAGGTTTCTAATGCAGTTGAACACTGTAATTGATGTTACAGTGCACTTTATGAGTGCTTTGATAGTTGCCTGACTATCAACCAGCACAACAATACTTTGAGTGCGCATTTTTTTCCAAAGCAGATTCTTAGCCATTTCTGAAATAGCTAAGATTTCTTGCCTGGAACACAGTACTGGTAAATTCCAAGGTGGAAAAATGCTTGTTTTGGGGAGTTGTTTGGGTATTCTGCATAAAAACCCGCACCTACTCTCTTATGTAGTTTCGAGCCATCCGTGTAAACCTTGACAGTTTTCTGATTTAGAATGCTTTCAGATCCGGTAGCATTCTTTTTATCCATAATTTGACATTCAAAATTTCTCTCGAATACCTTTGTTTTCTTTATTCGGTCAGCTAGCATTTGCAGCAAAAGTAGGTCTCTTCTGCCTCATTGCAAACATCAGCATGGCTTTTCGTTTTCCCTAAGGAACCAATTGGGTTGACATGCCAGAGCCCACTGACAGTGATTCTGTATGACCATGGAACTACCTTAGTTAATAAGAATTCCTCAATGGGAGTAATGTTGAGCAATATTTCAAGAGCGCCAATACGGATGAAATCATCAGGCAAGCAAGTTTCTTCACCTTTGTGAGTTTCCTCTCTAGATACTTTTTGTTGAGACCGCCAGCTCAGAACTCACATGCATACGACATGATTGGACGTATCATAGCTGTGTATAGTCATTTCGTCATAGATGGTTTTATTCCCCACGTTTTACCCACAATTTGTTTACATTGCATGCTGTAGTTGCTTTGCGGGTAATTCGGGTAATATGTGATTCCCAAGTTAGCTTGCTGTCCAGAGTAACACCTAACAGCCTTGCTTCCTTGGAAAGTTCAAGTTTTGAACCATTCATTGACAAGGAACCTAAATCTGGATTTCGTTTGTGAGTGAACAGTACAATTTCGTTTTTTTTACTGCTAAACTGTAGCTCTTGTTCCGAAAACCAGTTTGCAGCAATATTTATTGCTTTCTAGACCATACCTCTGCTCCAAAATATATCAGCACCAGTGACCAACACTGCTAGATCATCGGCATAGGCTTGAACATAAAAGCCCATGGTACGTAACTCTAGCACTAGCAAAAAAATTTTTTTTTGAAAACCTTTTTTTATTTTTATTTTATTTTTGGAGATCGCCTGAAAAAAAAAATTTTTTTTTAGAACACTTGCGCCTGTCCTTGGTCCTTGGCCTCGAGAGGGTCTGTACTCCGAAGGTCCGTCCTTGGCCTCGGATTTTTTTTTGTGTCCTTGACCTTGAACATTGTGTCCTCGACTCCACCTCTAGTCCTTTTGCCTTGGCCACGGATTTGTTTGTGGCCTTGGCCTCGGATTTGTTTGTGGTCTTGGCCTTGGCTTCGAGTCTTGTGTACTCGACTCCACCTCTGAGTTCTACTACTACAACTAATAATAATAAATAAATAGCAAAACTTATCTGGAGAAACCCAACTTGTTCTAAAAATATGGGAGAGAATATTGCGAAGAATTTCTTTTGGGATAAGAAAAAAAAAAAACTCCAATCACTATTGAGTGGTTTGGAGACAAAGCGACATCCACTGAACAATTTTTGTGTTGAAAATCGCCGCTAGGAATCCCAAATTATAAACTATACTCCATCAGAAAAACGCTGCATGAAGAACTAGATAAGCGAGTGTGAAACTAAATATAACTCTAATTGTTCGAATGCCTGAAAAGATAAGCGCTGCACTTAATCAATTTTTCAAACAATGTCATGAAAATGAGAATTGAAAAGGAGAAGCTCCCATGAAAAATTTGGGCATTTTTAGAAAAAAAAAATGATTTATTATTTTTACGTTTCTACAATCGTGAGTCTTTCGAAGGAGGGGGGGAGAGGGCTCCGGGATAAATTGTAAACGTCTTCGATGCCTTTCTCCTTAACCCAGCCCTACTGGGATTCTCAGGTTACTTTTTGCCATTAAATACCTTATGTTAAATTTTACAAAATGTTTTTGGCGGCCGAAACGTTTGCGCTCATTCATTGATAGGCAATTAATACGCTATGAGAGACATCACGTGCACTAAAACGAAAAGAAAACATTGGCGTAAAATTAGGATTGGAAAAATGTGGATAAACAAAATTTTTTTAACTTAACTTTTACGGTATTTCTTTTTTGAATTGCTTTGAAAATCAAATTGTGTAACCTCGTTTAAAAGTCACAAAAATTGCTATTTTCTTTGAAGACAAAAACATCACTAAAATTGTTCAACAGAAGCAGGGGCACTTTGCCCTCGACCCCAGAACCAAGCATGGCAGTACGTTAAAGTACGAAAGTAAGGTACGGTACGTCCTAATTTTTGCTGAAAATACGATACGCTTTTACGGTACGCACTTTTTGGGCAGTTACGGATACGGATTTGGTACGCTGTTTAAATGTGATTATTAAACGTACCGTACCATGCAAGTTCGTTACGTAGCGACGTTTGCAGCTAGCTGACGACGCTACGTATTGAATTCGTGTTAGTACGATGCATTGTTGTGCGTCTGTAAATTATTTATGACACGTGTTTTGACTTCTGTGTTCTGATTGTTCGTTTCCCTCCCTTTTCTTCTGCAAGAACTAGGGCCAAAAGGCGTCACATGAGTTAAAAAGCTCCAAACTTGGCAAAACTGATTTTCATGAATTCTATTTTGGAATATGTGTGCAGTTAAATTTTTTTTCGAACGGCGGAAAACAAGAACCTCGGAAAAACTGTAGCAATTTTTTTACCTACGTACTGTACCTCTAAAGGACGGTACGTTTAGAGCTTTGATTGACCTACGTACCGAACCTTTTAACCCTATATGTATCGGGCTATTTTCACACCCTATTTGTTCAGGGGGGGTGGGCAAATTTGCCCCCCTATCTAAAAAATATTTGGTAAGTGATAGAAATAAGATTTTTTGCATGTTGAAGCTATTTTTTGTTAAATTTTTAAAACTAAAAATATTGAGGTTGTGACGTCACGCAAACAATGATGACGTCATCAAAACCAGTATATCCTTATAACAGCATGCAGATTTGTCTAAATGTCG
Organism: Trididemnum nubilum; assembly: GCA_963965965.1. Lineage (NCBI taxonomy): Eukaryota > Metazoa > Chordata > Ascidiacea > Aplousobranchia > Didemnidae > Trididemnum > Trididemnum nubilum. Next base: position 38,869,568 of record OZ014481.1, on the reverse strand, counting down.
CAAAATATTATTTTCAGCAGGGACTTTTGTTATTTCGAAGACATCTCTGATAAAATCACAGCAGATGATGACGTCACATGCATGATGACGTCATCATGCATGATGATGTCATCTTTAATATATTGTGTTTATTATTATTTGTAATTTTTTGTAATTGAGATATTGTATAATTCACAAAATTTTACAACATTGCAGTATTATTTTCATTACATCATTCAACAGCTGATGAAAATGAATAAATTTTTTATGCAAACGCAATTTATTTCGAGAAACAGCAGAAAAAGCAATATTTTTAATCATGACGTCATCAATGACGTAATGATGATGTAATGCATTTATCAGTAAATAAAATAACTTATTCCAGCTAAAGATTAGCATTGACAATGAATACGCAGTACAATGAATAGAATACGAGGTCTGATAAGCATGCATTGCGCTCAAAATCGCATAAAACTCCTTGGGTGCCTCTAACAAAAACAAAAATGACGTCACTTCCGGTTGTCCAGCTGACCCCAAACTTTCTGAAAATGTTTGTTAATAAATTTGATTCAAAGTCAGGGTGCATCAAAGCAAAATTTTTTTTAGTTTAGGAGCTATATTAAAATAACTAAGACAGAGGGCAAAGTTGGCCCCCCTTCCCGGTACAAATAGGGTTAAATGCGGTGCGTTTAAAGCGTACTATCTGATGAAAAGTACGTAGTTACGCTACGCATGCAAAATTTTTTTTTTTGTTACGTTAGTACGGTACGGTAAATTTTTGAAGTACGCCGTGTTCCAATTTTGAGCTCAGCGTACCATACTGCCATTCTTGCCCAGAACCCCGTTTTTTTCAAAGACTTGAGCTTGTAAATTCTAGGTATGATACCTCAATTCATGAACAATTTTAAGGCGGTGCATATTTGAATACAGCTTTCACCAAAGTCGATTTCAACTGAGCTTTGGCAATAAGCTTTTTGGTCTGTCAGATTTGATATGTGGTGAGCAGGGCTTTTAAATACCAGGGTTGGAAAAATTACTTGTTTTGCTTCAATTACAATTACAATCCCAACCTAAAATTTTCAATTACAATTACAATTATTCCAGTTCAAGTAATTATAATTCAATTGCAATTACAATGAAAAGATTCTCAAAACATTGCGACCAATTCACTTACATGCTAAGCCCATAGTTTTACTTATGTCAACATTGTGGATTTGTTTTGTATTTCTATACCAGACCTATTTAAGCCTTATTTTTCTCTATCCTTGTTCCTCCATCAATCTTTGTTGAACTTTAATTTTTCCAATACATAATTTTGTTTGTAAGCAAATGTCAAGTATGTTATTGAATTCATATTGCTTCCAGCAACATTATCGTTTTAGCTAAACCATGGTGTCATACAGCAATTATTTGTACCAAAGAAAATAAGTTTTAACACAATTAAAAATTGCAAAAAAGTTGAAATTGTGTACGTTACAACTTCAAGTTACAACTACTATTTAACACTATTTTAATTTTACCAAAAATATCACATGTTTAGCATGATCATACAAAATAGAACCATAAGTGTCGCTTTGACATGCACACAAAGGCAAACAAGCAAAAAAGCACACAAAATCTTCATATCACAAATAGCATTGAAGTTACAATCATAGGCGTAGCCACGAAAGAGTCTAAGGGGCCCGTGTACCCCCCAATCGAAATGCCACCAATGATAAAAAAGTGACAAAAGTCTTGTTTCTTCATTTTCAGTTCCTTTTAGCATCTTTGTGTACAACAGAACTCGCGAACAACAGTAATTACCAATAATATTGACGACAAGGAGGCCCGGGCCCCATCAATTCGATTTTGCCAACCAATTGAAATGTACAACCCGGGTGAAATTAAGGGATTTTGTCCTGAAAGTTGCTACCTCAGGTACTCATCTAACCTTTTTATGAACGTAATGCAACAACCAGGGCCAGATTTACCATATGGCACAGTGCCAGAGCCCCGCGCTCAAATAGTAAAACTTTTTTTGGTCTTCGCCTATATTTGGCAAGAAGATGTTGCAAAAATCCCCCATGTACCAAGGGCAACGCGCAATGTAAATCCGGCGCGGGAATAACATGGTTAGTAAGCGTAGCCCTCTAATGTACCGTTTTTCAAAAACATTTCATTCCCTCCTTGCCAGTTTTTACGCACAAAATACTTTTAAAAAATTAGGTAGGGGAAATGCTCATTGGTCCAAATATTGAATTTGAATTGAGGGGTCCTGTGCCCCCTAGCCGTACTCCTATAACTGGTTAATTTCATGGCAACACAAAAATCTCTAAGAAAAATTTTCGAGTGTACTATTATTTACTAAAATATTGCAATAGGCAATGTTCCTTACTTCCCCCTATCTGGGCCAAATAAAACACTTACAATTAAAATTCAACAACTGATTGCTAGATTTTAAACGTGTTTTGTACTTAAATTGTAAGTAAAAGGAGGATTGAAAAATTTAGTTTTTAAGTTGGCTTTCAAATGGTAAAAATCTAGTTCTCTCAAATAACTCTGAACACGTGCGAAATGTGATCCAATGGCATTAAACTAGCTTTTTATTTCAAAAAATTACCAAAAATTACAAAAACAAACCCCCAAAGCCTCCGGCAGCTAGGGGGTTCCGCCCTCAGACTCCCGTCTGTGATACGTTTGAGTTACATCAGCTTACTCAACACATTTCCCAAGTTAGATATTTGCACTTTTTAACTATTACTTTACTGCACCTCTTTCCTGAGCAAAATCCTGATTAATTGCCAACAACAGGCCGCGGCTTTATAGATCTTTCATTCTACGATATCTTTGCCTCGCAAAAAATTCCTCTTTTTGAAAATTTCTGATAACACCATTGCATGTAATTTGTGGTTTACTCCCCCCTCCAATTAAAAATCATACAGCTTCGCCTATGGTTACTTACTACCGGTAACAGTCACATCTAACGACATCGGCCAATTCTATGTTCGACTATTTTTTGCTTTAAAGTTTGAGCTGGTTATGATTAAAGTAGGTGCTAAGTTTAGGTTAAGAATACGATTAACTCCATCTCTAAAACTTACTCAGAGTAACCCTAACCTACTTCGATGTTCGGTTTGTGACGTCAGATGTGATTGCAACCGGTCGAAAATATCGATATCGATTTGCTACCGGAGGAAAATTGATATAGTTCTAACACATTTTGTAATCATCTATCTAAGTGAATAATAGAGTAATTGTAATTGAAAATAGGCAGAAAACTTTTCAATTACTATTACAATTATCGTCTTTTGAAAATTTTCCATTACAATTACAATTGCAGCAAAATCGTGTAACTAATTACAATTTTGTCAATTACGATTATAATTTATTTTTCCAAACGTGTTAAAGACCAAAGCAAATTTTGTGTTGGTGGTTTTTTTAGGTAATGCACTAGGGGGAATTACAATCTACAATAAGGAGAAATGCATTCGAAGGAGTTTGCACAATCAGCGGTAACGAGGAATGCAAGCTAGATAGTGAAAGCAGGGATTAATTTTGAAGGGGTCGGGCGCAGGGCAGTGTGATAGAACTGGCTGGATGTAGTCTTATAAACATAAATTTAGCAATTAGATATGATTCTAAGCTGAATAGCAATTGATAGTCGAAGACAGCATGCATTGCATTAGGCTGAATCAGTTGAATCGCTTTCAAACAACGTGGTCATAGTGACCAGTGTCACTAGCACGTGACACCCCAAATTTAGCGTCACATTACAAAAGCATAAACTGCAGTATTCCAAAAATAATATTTCGTACTTCTAAAACAATGCTTTTGGCCGTGCTAAACGAGTTACAACAAATTTAGCTTTTTCTTTGCGGTGGAATTTTGCCATTATACTCGTGAAGAGATTTCGAATGTGACAAAAAAGTGAAATCAAAAAAATTTAATCAAAAACAATACCGCCAAAATACTGTAGAACATATTTATTGAGACGTGTCGGTTAATTTCTTTAAACCATTGTCAATCTAGAACATAAAAATAAAATCACCGCTGACTCTTAAGGGAAAATCGCCACGAAAATCTAGAACATAAAAATAAAATCATTACAAGACATGTGCTATACATGATGCCTGGATAGGTACGCGGAAAACACGTAGGTATGGTTATTAAAGCGCAGGCGCGTAGCCAGAAAATTTGCATTGGAGGAGGGCTGTTTTTGAGGCTGGAAACAACATCAAACGATCTTGACCCATATTTTCATTGGTCTTCACTCAGATTGAGTGGGTTTTTATGCCCAAGTTCAGGTGATCTCAAAAAAAAAAGGTCTTCACCGAAATTGAGACTGTTTTTCTGCCAAAATTAGGTGATCTCCAAAAAAAAGGTCTTCATCTACGCTGAGACCCAGTTTTTCTGGTCCATATCATATCAGGTTCTTGACCAAGTCTCATCTCAAATACCATTGGGGGGGGGGGGGGGCTATTTTCGTTTTTAGTGCAAAAATCAGCCTCAAAGTGCTAAAAACAGGGTATTTTGCAGACTTTTCAGGCCAATGGGGGGCTGTATCCCCCCGTCCCCCCTGACTACGCAACTGTAAAAGCGTGAAGTTTTCGTACTGCTCCCCCCACATCCTATTCTCATTAGCTTTGACCCTGCTCAAATTTAAACGGAACTGGTGAGTAAAAAATCTTAAAATTTTGATTCATGCTGCCCGATTACAAAACTTTCCGTAAGTAAAGAAGAATTGAAGTTTTCCGCATAACTTATTCAAATAAACAGCACAAAACAATGGTGGGACTAGACAAACAAGGCAAAATATGAAGTTGGACAGCAGAACAAAATTAATTTGCTGCATCTCCTTGCCCGGTTATTTACATTTAAACATTACTTTGTACTGTACTTTTACAGGCAGTACTTAAATTGTAAAATTTTGCATGGGTGAACGCTTTTGCAGCATTAATTGAACCTTAGTGAAGATCAGGCGCGTAGCCAGGATTTCGTAAAGGAAAGGGCTTTTTTGGAAATTTGATCCAACCGTAAACGAACTTGACCCAAACTTTCATTTGCCTTAAATTCGAATGAGGCAATTTTTCAGTGAAAATTAAGTGATCTCCAAAAAAAAGGTCTTCGCCGAAATTCAAACGCTTTTTCTGCCAAAATCAGAAATTTTGTTTTTTTTTCGGCCAAAAACAGGTGCTCTCCAAATAAAAAAAAGGTCTTCGCCGAAATTCAAACGCTTTTTCTGCCCGAAATCAGAAATTTATGTTTTTTTTCGGCCAAAAACAGGTGATCTCAAAAAAAATTGGAGATCTCAAAATCTCAAAAATAGGTCTTCGCCGGAAACAGAAGTGGTTTTTCGCTGGAAATTAGGTCTAGACCAGAAACAAGAAGGTCAGAAACAAAAAGTGTATTTTCTTCTGCATCAATGTTCCCGCGGAATGTGGTGCTGTATTCGATCGAACTTTGTACGTCTTTTTCCTCTCATCAACCAGTGCTCAAATCTCGAAGGGGGAACGCTCAAATCTCGATGAGGGGACGCTCAATCTCGATGGTGGGACGCTCAATTTCGATGGAGGGACGCGTCCCCCTCGTCCATCCTACAATTTAAGTACTGTTTACAGGTATACACTAATCACATCACACATATTAGTTTATGACATAACAGAACCAAAATAAAAAAAAAGGAAAAAAGGGAGAATAACATCATACATTTCAATACGAAATATTAAAATATTCTGAAAAAAAGAAAAATAATTGGATATATGAAATCAATTGTTGAAAACAACCAATGGTGTGGATGATTCGTCAACATTGATTGAGGGTAGTTGCTGTTGGATAAGTAGAGTTTCTTTTGTTAACAGTTCCCTGGGATAATTTGCTGTTGTAAGAATTTCTGGTTCATTGAAATTAATTACGTTAGATGGATTTTCCAGTAGATGCTTAGTTAGGTCTGTTTGTGTTTCAGTTCTGTTGCCAGGATGGTGTTCTACTAATCTTGATGCTAAATTCCGTTTTGTTTGGCCAAAGTAGCTTTCACCGTACGAGCAATTATGAGCAACGTTACTCCGGCGAAGAGTATAGCTTGTTCATCTTTGTGAGAAAAAAGATTTCCGAGTTTAAAAGGATTGTGGACAAAAACAAATTTGTTTTTGGAGCATAACGGTCGGAGTTTCTGCTTAATCTAAGAACAAAAACGATTGCCAATATAGAACTAAGGACTTAGTTCTATATTGGCAATCGTTTTTGTTCTTAAATTTGTTTTTGTTTTGCAATTTTCTTTGAAAAAGTATCTGAGTTCTTTTTCTACTTGAAGTGACGATGATCCAATTTAAGAAAGTTTGAAAAAAATACAGCGTTGATAAGGGCAAGGTTGATAATCAGAATTGTTACTAAGATTAAATCGGTGTTTATTGTTTAAAAATTTCCCACTTTGATTTTGTATGAAGGAAAGAGGATATCCATTTTTAAGTAGTCTGTTAGAGATTGTTTCAAATTCATTGTGGATATTTGGCCAGGTACAGCAAATTCTGTAGACTCTTGATAATAAACATCGAACTAGATTGCGTTTGTACTTTAAGGGGCCTAAACTGTTCCATTTAGCATTCAGCCCTGTGTTTGTTTCTTTCCGGAAGAAAAAAAAAAGATTTTCCAGCTAAACTAGTTTTAAACAAAACACTAGCAAAATAGTGAAAAACAAATCGCCAAATATCCGGAAAAGTTTAAAAATAGAAAGTGTATTTTGCTTTTGAAAAACCTTTAAAAACTGGGAACCTGCAGGTGACACTGGGCGTTTCCGGGTTAAGCACTTTCGCGCTTAAAAATATAAAAAAATTTGCCCACCATGATTTTTAGAAAAATTATGTCCTTGGTCCAAGGCTTTGGCCTCGACCATTCCTGTCCTAGGCCTCGAGAGGGTTTGTCCTCGAAAAGTCGTTTTTTTTTTTAGTCCTTGGCCTCGAACGTTGAGTTCTTGACTCTACCTCTGCTCGTTATTATCGTACCAGTTTTTCAGAAGCACAATCAGTCAACTTTGTTACTAGAGACTTTCTAATACTCTACCTTTTCATATGAGGTTATGTGATAATGATTTAATCAACACCATTTTGTCAATAAAAGACATCACCGTTTTTATGAGGACTTTTATCTGGTAGTAATATCCGCGATACCGTTCAAGCTTTTAAGATGCAATAACTTTTAACAATGACGAAATGGTTTTGAAAAATTTCATCAACACCATTGAAAAACTTAAAAAAGGTTAACTGACGAAACACAATAAGTGCATCAAAGTTTTAGTTTCGTCACTACAAAATTGCCAAAATGTACCTTATTTATCTTTTTTTGGAACCAAACTGTATAATTGTCGATTTGTGGCACTGGTTCTAAAATTCAGTTGAATTTGAAAAATCAGTTTTTTTCTCAAGTACAAAAATAATAGTTGGTACGGTATTTACACTTTTTCAGCGAGTGACAGCCAAAGCTAAGGGAAGGCATACGTCTTTATTGCAGTAAACTATTATTATTTTTTAAATAAAAACAATTTCAAGCAGTATCTTTTTCGATAACAACAGCAGGTCCCAAATTCTCAAGTCTTAGGCACGAACCGATCCAAGTGATATAATATGCATCTACTAAATCAAAGAAATGGAAAACAAGAGAAGTTGACAAAGAATTACAGACTTATAGATGTACAGTTGTATACTGTAGTTTTAACGTCGTCAGAAAATGTATCTCTGCTCATTTAAGCAGCCGACAACATATTATTTCCGTAACAATTTCCTGATGATTAAGCAGTAGATTGTAATCTTTCGTAGAAGGATAGCTTCTTCAAGCAAGGCAAAGATACTAAGATGGCAGCAATACTCAAGACAAGCAGAATAGCGGCTTCAGAGCCAAAGATTGAGTTTAGTTTGGCTTTGAATCTCCACAGTCTACCTTTTGACATGAGCTTTTGCAATGGTGCTAATGAAAATTTCAACACCTTTGTTTTGTCATAAATAACGCTTACTGTAGGGGTGTGCAACATTTTTCTTCGGTGGGCCTTTAAAAACTGGGAACCTACAGGTGACCTTGGGCGTTTATTTATGTTCTGACGATATATATTAGTATATAACCAACTTCAGACATCTAGCTGGACCACACGAAAAATTTGCTGAGGCTTCAATCAAAACATAATTTAGTCATGTCCGGGTGAAGACCAAGGAAAAAAAGGTCTTCGCCGCAAACTGGTTTTATCTTTGCCCGAAGTGTCGGGATTTTGTCCTCAAATTTAGGTGAAGACCACGAAAAGGTCTTCGGCGCAAATTCACAGCAAATCGCCGCAAGATAGCAGCTAGACATAGCTAATAACTGTAAAAGTCTAAACCACAGAGCGAAAGTATGCTTACGTCACGTACTGTCATAATCAAATTAGTGTTTCTACCTAAGCTACTAAAACGATACATCAGGTCTAAATCTAACTAACTGTCGGATTAGGACATTAGGCTTGAAGGGGAAAAATCAGAGCGTTAACGAGGGCCACACTAAATGGCTTGGCAAGCCGGGTTGTGGCCCGCGGGCCGCCTATTGCACACCCCTGGCTTATTGCATCACAAATTTTGTATCACGAATATTATTACAATAGGAAAGTTGTTATAACAACCGTGATATCTTTTATCACTAAATGATGTTGATTTTTTTTTTATGAACACCATTACATACACATCCTCATAAGTTTAACTCGTTTACGTGCTATCTGGCCTAAAGGCTACCAGAGCGAAAGCCTAGCGAAGAGCCTCCAGGGCGGTGACTAAAAGCAAGCAATGCGTAAAAGTTGTAAACGATTAAACATTAAAACTCCCCCGCCAATGTCAAAACATCACATTTAGATTATCATTAACATAGATCAACCTAGTTGCTGGATTTAAAAAGTCAAAATTAGGCATGCGAAGCGACGTCTTCTCTAGCTCAAGTGGTAGAGCAGTGGAATGGTAGTCCATCAAAGATTCTGAAATTATGCTCCGGAATGTAGTGTTTCAACAAATTTATAGAGGTCTCGCTAAATGGCTTTTTTCTGGTATTCAAGAAGCTATTTATGAATCCGGTATTTATGGAACTCTTAATTAGATCTGAGTTGTAAGTCGGGCTGGGCTTTTCGGATCAGGTTCGGGCCTAAAGTAGGCAAACATATAAAGTAGGCAAACGTTTACGACTCTAAATTGGATGGGTTTTTCTTGTACAAACGTATCAATTCTGATAGCTTTCGTCAAAAATATTTTGCCCAGTTTATCAAAAGACTGAAGAAGCTCCTCAGCATTTAAAAAAAAATTACATTAAAAAAAATCATTTAAAAAAGCTTACATGCGCAAGACAATCAGCTAGAGCTTTATTACAAAAAAGATCATTTAAGTACTGACGAGGTCATTGGTAAAAAAAGGTGGTTGAATCTGTTGAGCAGAACGGCCTCACCCGAAATAAGCAAAACGACCAAGTATTCTAAGACTACTAGTATTCTAGAATACGACTACTGGTATTCCAATACCGGCCAGTAGGTCAAGCCGTAACGCGTTCTTCTCTGATGGATCGGGACGTCTGAAGGTCAAACCTCGAATGGTCGATTTGGGCAAATTGTTGTCAACGCTATGAGTCTACGACTTCGAGTACTTATTCGAAAAAAGCTGTGCTACGCTCTAGCACAATTACGGGGAAATGGGCCCCGCAAACTAGTCACATGCTTCGGCAGAATAAATGGAATATTTCTTGCAGCCAGCGGCACAGGTTATCAATTCAATACCAACTTCTATGCGAATTTACGGTGTGAACCAAAGCTCAAAACTGGGCAAAGAGGATAATAGCAGGTATAATGGAATATGAGATTTCACAAAAGGCACAACAAATTACTTAATTTGAATTCTAGTTGGTGGTGCAGAAGCAGGGGTGCCGATCTTTGTTGAGCGTTGGGGGGGATAATTTGCAATTTTACCCCAATTTTGCCCTATTTTTAACATTGGGGGGATGAACTCGACCACGATTTTGTTCAGGTGAGCAAATTAAGTGAAGACAAAAAAAAGGTCTTCTCCACAACTGGAACACTTTTTCCCAAAATTCAGGTGAAGACCAAAAAAAAAGGTCTTCACCAAAAATGGAACACTTTTTTTCAGGGTGTCGAACCGAACCTGAACCCGAACCGTAAACCTGAATGAACCGTTTCATTTTGGTGAACCCGAACCGAACCTGAACCAGCAAAATTTTACTTCAGTGAACCTGAACCAAACCTGAACCCTCAAAATTGTGCTCCAGTGAACCCAAACCGAACCTGAACCGCTAACAAAAGTAAGAATATATTTTTCCATATCCGGATGCCACTGGCGCTGGTACACGCACAATAAGAGCAGTGGTGATCATCAACAGGATCAGCAATTTCTCCTTTTTTTTGTGTGGACGAAACGAGTAACGACAGTCAAATTTTAAGTCAATGAACCCGAACCGAACCTGAACCAGTAATATTTTACTTGAGTGAACCTGAACCAAACCTGAACCTCGAAAATGATGCTCAAGTGAACCCGAACCAAACCTGAACCACTAAAATATTATGAGCAGGAGCAAAACCTGAACCCGAACCGTTATTTGAAACGGTTCGACACCCTGCTTTTTTTCCCCGAATTCAAGTGGACACCTACACTCAGATGCACACCAGCGTCAATTTATTGGGGGGATGCAGGTGTAGACCATACTCAAACTATTGGGGGGATACAGTCAAATTATTTGGGGGGATATATCCCCCGGATATATCTTTATATATCTTTGTGATACCAAAACGTCAGCGGCAGTGTAGGTAAAAGAAAACCAAGAACACCTGCAGTGCAATGACGACTTTGACGAGTTTAGTGAACAGTTTTATGCGAGCTTTTGTGTATCTGCAGTTATTGTTCTTACATTTTTATTTACAAGTTGTCTTGGCTGGGAGAACAGCGATCCAGTTCTATTGGAGATTTTGTGCGAATTTACATGAGAAAAGTCAACTGGAAAACTTGGGAAAATATCCTAAGCATGTGCGGATTTGCCCAAAGGATAGCACAACTGTCGCTTTCTCGTGAGAGGAGGATAAAATGCATCAATCATTATCATCAACATCATCAAATTGTTCAAGAACATAGACTGAGATTACGCAGTTTATCAGAATCCCGAATAAGATATGCCGGACTATCAGTCTCAATGCCGCATGAATCGAAATGGAGGATATATAACGACATTTCATTCTACATCGAAATCAATCCTAAAAACAAAAGAGACTACTGTACTTTAGAGTCGAGATAATGACTAATTTTTATCAGAAAAAAAGTTTATGATATATGCTTTTTATTGGCAAAAACAGCAGAGGTGGAGTCCTCGAGGACGTCCTTGGCCTCGAGGACGTCCTCGAGGACACATTTTGAAGTCCTTGGCCTTGGCCTCAAGTCCTCGAAAATTGGCCTGTCCTTGGCTCGAGGACAGCAGTATTTTTTGGAATGTTAAAATTTTGTGGAGCGCTTGAAAAATTTTTTGGAAAACGTTTTTTAGTGGAGATCGCTTGAAAAATTTTTGTGAAGACCTTTTTTTTTTTTTTTTGGAGATCGCCTGAAAAATTTTTGTGAAGACCTTTTTTTTTTTTTTTGGAGAGCACTTGCGCTTTGTGTCCTTGGTCCTTGGCCTTGGCCTCGAGCATTCCTGTCCTTGGCCTCGAGAGTGTCTGTCCTCGGAAAGGCTGTCTTTGGCCTTGGCCTTGGCCTCGGATTTTTTTTGTGTCCTTGGCCTTGGCCTCGGATTTTTTTTGTGTCCTCGACTCCACCTCTGAAAAACAGTATTAAGTGGCATGAGCAACTTGAAACAATGGCTTAATAAAAATTTAAAAGTGTTACACTTTTTGGGACACCCTGTCCGACGCTAAACTAAGTTAATAGTGTAATTTTGTGGGAAAGAAAAGTTTATTTCACACAAAACAAAACACAATATATTGCTTATCAGCAAACTACAACGTTATGTAATCAGCAACTTTGTTGTTTTTAGTACTAATCTTATCAGTAGGCCAATAGCGCAGGGGTGTCCAAAGTCCGGTCCTCAAGACATTTGCAATCCGCGGTGAAATTTTAACTGACCTGCGCCCAGTTTTTAGCTGTATTAGGACCGTAATTACCTTGCATGTAGATAGATGAACAATTCAGCAAAAAGATTTTTTCTTGATCTGCACCTATTTTTACCACTCAAAATGCTTGAAAATTAGGCTGATGGTATTTTTTTTCCGACATTTTACTGGACTCATCGTTGGGCCAAAAGCATATTCCCAAAGTCTTATTTCAGCTCTCTTAAGAACAAACTTGGACACCCCTGGCACTACAATGATTTCTCAAGTAGAAAAAATTGTTTAGGATATAAATTCTTGGAAGTTACTCGAGAACTGATTATAAAAATTAGTTTTTAAAAAGCCTAACTAAATTAGCGGTTTATAAAATGAAACTCGGCACGACTTTGGAGTATGCAGTGGTCTTCATTCTTCTCTCTGTCGTCGTAGGTAAGTTTAGTTCGAGAAGCCACAAATTTACTTTTACTGTAGAAATTCAAAGATGCCAGCAGCGGATTGATTCATGAAACTTGCCAGCAGAGATGGGCAGTATCGCGATACAAATATCGGCGATACGTATCGCCATCGCGCGATACTTTTGTATCGATATATCGGTAGCGAATTAGCATTGATCAGATATATCGCATATCGGTATCGAATTATTGTTTTTTCAGCTTACCGCCGATACAAAAGCATTGGCGACATTTTTTTCTTTAAAGGCACTAAGCAACAGCTCATTGCAGCCAGTCTGGGATATGCATATCGCGAAAAATACTAAGAGTGTGTTTGTTTTTTCAAACTCGAAAAGAGGTCAAGTTAATACTAAACTTAATTCACCAAAATTTTTTATCTACAGCCTGAGCGAGAGTTATTATTCGTCATTTATACTTGCAACTCAATCGTTAAATAGTAATTTCTGGGATAAAACGACAAAAACACCTCCAGGTTAATTTGTTTAGTTATCCCGTATTTTATCAGTTGTTTTGACGGTAACAAGTTTGTCTCTGGAATTGGGGAGCTCTAGGATTCTATTACCGTATCATTCAAAGAGGACATCGTGTTACCAACAGTCCTAAGCCAGCACTGCATTTTTTTGCTATTAAAAAGAACTCGGCTTTCCGGGCATAATCACGTGGAGGTGGGTTTCACTAACTCGTCTTACACTCCTGCGCATTTCACCAAGTACAATAAAATTTGATTTTGATTATATAAAAAAATCAGCCTTCATTTGAATATTTTATGCGGGGATCTGATTATCAAAAAAGTTCAGCTAACTTTCTTTGTAATCTTTACTTAACCGCTTACTATAAACTGGCAGCATATTAAAGTATGTCGATTAATTGGCCTGAGGTTATTAACTATTTATTAATATTGCTAAATTTTTGTTGGAAATGTGTAATTGGCGGGGTTGATTCTATCTGATGTCTAACCCAAGCACGCAACTTTCACTTAGCCAGTTTTATATTGGAGTAAGATGAGTACTGAACATAAAAATGGCTTCTGCATCATGAAAAATAGGCCTAGATTCATTCAAGAACTAACATAGTACAACAACTGCTGATTAGCGGCTCAAAACTACACTGGCGCAGGGCATGAGTAGAAGCTACTCATGCACACGTCACGTAGCGAGCCGCATTTAAGCGTGACCCTCTATTGCCTTTTTCTTATACACTTGGTTTAAATACGATATTTTGTCATTACATTATTGCAAGCAGCACGGTGTAGTGCTAATCGTGCTCAGCTTCCAAGCATCGTACGCGGGTTCGATTCGCACTGGGGCTGCGTTTGCGAGGAATGGAGCAATATGGAGTGAAAAGAAGAGTGGGATAATAAATACGGAGTAGTCTCTTTTTGGCTTCAAAACCTTGCACTATAGTTAGGGTTGGGGCAGCGATGCCAGCCTGAGGGGATAGCAATTATGTGGCAGCAGCTTTTTTGCTTACGAAAGCGACGTACCGTTACGCTTGAGTACGGCTCCCTGCGTAAGTTTTGCACGCCTAGCTCCTCGTTTCCATACCAAAGAAATTTTAGACTGGAAGCAATGCAACGTATATTTTGCTGCTTTGCATCTTTGCAATGTTGTGAGCGACCGCTCGTGAAGGTGCGTCAACAATACCAAGATGCAACAAGTGGTATGCATATTGCACATGGTTTAATGCATAGGCGTAGCCATAATTTTGGATTGAGGGGACGGCTAAACTGTAAATCACATGCAATGACGTCATCAGAAATTTTTGAAAAAAGATACTTTTGTAGGACAAAGAATGAAAGATCAAAAGCTGTAGGTCTGATTTAGAACGTAACCAGGATTTACTAAAGGGAAAAGACTAAAACCGCAAGTTAAAAAGTTTTAACCACACATTAAAATTGGGAGACGTGGTGAGCAAATTACTGCAACTCAAACGTGTCACAGACAAGGCCTGGAGATGGAGCCACCAGCTGCCGGAAGCTATGGGAGTCTGGGGGCGAAACACCCAGCCACTAGGCGATTTTTTGTAAGTTTTTTGAAAAAAATGGCTATTTTAAAGTCATTTGGATCGCATTTCGCACGTTTTCAGAGCCATTTGAAAGAACAAAATTTTTGAGATTTGAAAGCCAATTGAACAAATTCCTCCCTTTACTACAGGTCAAGTCCAAAGCACGTTTAAAATCTTGCATTTTGGGGTTAAGTTTTGTGACTTGGCCTGGTCAGGAAAATCAAGATGCTTTGCTTTCTGCAACATTTTTAGCATTAAATCATTCACTCGAAGATTTGCCTATGAAGATTTTTGTTTTGTCTTGAGAATAAACAGTTTTAAGAATATGTATACGACCAGGAGCCCAGACACCCTCGATTCAACTTCAATAATTTGTTCAATAAGCATTTCCCCTAGCTAAGTTTTTTTCAAAAGCATTTTGTCGCGTGAAAACTGGCAAGATGGAGGTGGATTGTTATTTGAAGTTGGTTGATGGTGAAAGTGGAATTTAAGGTTATTTCAAGTTGGTACATTAGATGCAATAAATGGTCACTAATCATGTTATTGCAAAATAAAAGTTAGCTGGGGGCCAAAAACATATTATTGCATAAAAAGTTAGATGGGGGCCTGAGATTGCTCCTTTTAGAACAAAAACACTGAATTTCTCCAGGCTTGGACATTTAAATTAATTGACAAAAATTTAAATCAAGAGGGCTCTAGCCCCTGGTCGTCAATTTTAAGTTATCGCTAATTGCTGTTGTACGCATGTACTGTTGCGCCCAAAAATGCAAAAAACTGAATAATAGGCTTTGTGGCATCATATTTATCTTTGGTAGCATTTCAATTGAGGAGGAGGCAGAGGTTCTGGGTCCCCTGGTTACGCATATGGTTAAGTGATTACCGTACAAGTTTGCTTTCATATCAACTATAGAATTTGTCATAACCAAACTGCTAAAAAACGTTTAGCGTAATAAAAATACCAAGATTTAACACCAAAGCAAACTATTGTAAGCTGAAAAACTAAAATTATAAATAAAATTAAGCTGAAACGGGAATGAAATACGGTAGCAAATACAAGTTTTTGTGACGATGTAAGAAAACAAAATTTAGAATTTAGCATATTTTCAATCTAAAAAAAAAAACAAGCCAAACCTGTCGAAGTTGTCAATTATAACGTCAATGCTGCAAATTACAATGCACTTACAATGATGCAATACGTACACTGTTTGCGCTATATAAAGAACCAAAGTACCGCGATTTGTCGGCAAATAATACGCATAGATATTAAAGTTGAATACTTCTGCGACAATATTATTATCACTAACCGACATCGGTACGTATTTTTCTGTAAATGCAATGCACAAAATTTAGTATGGAATTGGTATGGAAGTATGGAAGATTATTTTCCATTCCATTCTTGAAATCTTCCATTCCATTCCATTTTGGCATCTTCCATTCCGAAATTTCTGTTCCATTCCATTCCTTACCATGCCCTACTCTGGCGACTCGCATCTAGACTGGCGTTACGAAAACAGCAGGCTAGCGCTCTAAATAATAAAACAGAAGTAATTAAGTATGAAGTTTTCAGCCTGCCACCTACGAATAACATAAACTAAAAATAAAAGGTTACAAAAATACACATTACTTAAGTCTTCTCTCGCTGCTGCACTAAGACTGCGTTAACCGTTGAGAAGAAATGCAGCAAGAGAACAATTACCGTTAGCAAGCAGCCGATTATGACGTACGCTACGCAAGAATGCGAGGCAAAGGAAATAAAGAAAAAAGGAACCATAGGGGTAGAGCCTCTATATTAACAATTATAATTATTTTTGATGGTAAAGTAAAAACACATCGATGTATGTTTGCTTGCATTTAATAGTGCGCAAACATTTAATTCATCTTAAATTTTAATCACCACTGAACGTGAGCATAAACAGCAGTAGAGGACGAAAGCACTAACTTCAATCCGTAGATTAAAAGTTAAAACAAAACTTGAGAGGAAAATAGCTTGGTTATTATTTATAATGCCAGTATACCACATTAACCGTACTTTCGAGTAATAAATTAATTGAGTAAATAAAAACTAAAATAAATCAGCTCCTAATTACAATTTTAGAAAAATTAGTACGTTTCTTTGGGATAACTGCGGCGTTTTACCGATCACGCATATTTACGGGCGGAAATACCAGTCGTGTCATAGTAGACGTAGTATGGCATTGTAGACATAGTATAGCATGCGAGTATGGTATGACATATACAGTAGTAGCCTTATGGCACATTAGGCATAGTATACCACAGTAGGCGTTGTATGTCATAGGAGGCTTAGTATGGCATTTTAGGCATAGTATAACATGAAGTAGGCTTATTATGGCACCCTAGTCGGCATAGTATGTCACAGTAGGCACTGTGGCATAGTTGGCTTTATATGGCACAGTAGGCACTGGAGGCACTGCTCTGGCACAGTACCGATCAGTGGTCGAGTGGATAGAGCGTCGGCATTGTAGTCGGCATAGTATAGGCACTGTGGCACAGTTGGGTTTATATGGCACAGTAGGCACTGCTGCTTAGTATGTCTTAGTAGACGTAGTATGGCATTGTAGACATTGTAAAGCATGCGAGTGGAGTATAGTATGGCATATACAATAGTAGTCTTATGGCACATTAGGCATAGTATACCACAGTAGGCGTAGTATGTCATAAAAGGCTTCGTATGGCGTTTTAGGCATAGTATGACATAAAGTAGGCTTATTATGGCACCCTAGTCGGCATAGTATGTCACAGTAGGCACTGTGGCATAGTTGGCTTTATATGGCACAGTAGGCACTGGAGGCACTACACTGGCACAGTACCGATCAGTGGTCGAGTGGATAGAGCGTCTGCTACTGAAGCGGTAGACTCGGGTTCGATTCCCGGTCGGGTCAAACCAAAGACTATAAAAATTGGGATTCACAGCTTCCCTGCTTGACGTTCAGCAATTAAAGGGACAGTGTGAAGCCTCCGCCGTGTGTGGTAGACAGGTGGGCAGGTGGCAGCTTGACTCGAAGACCGAAAGGTCCCTTCGCTGTCTCCTGGCCAAGGCAACTTGGTGAATAAAATGTAATTACAATTACAGTATATCATAGTTGGGATAACAGGACACCTTAGTAGGCAGAGTATGGCATATAGTGGGCTTGTTATGGAACAGTACGCATAATATTAAAAACCATATTAGGCGCTACAGGCTAGTATGACATTGTAGATTACGTAGGCTTATTATGGTACAATAGGTGTAGTATGCTATATTGTAGGCTTATTATGGCACAATAGACATAGTATGCTAAATATATAACAGTAGGCATAGTATGACACAGTTTTCACTGTAGCTTAGTAGGCATAGTACAACATCAGAATATGACATATAGTTGGCTTATTACGGCACAGTAGGCATAGTATCCCACAGTAGGCACTACAGCTTAGTATGTCATAGTAGGCGTAGTATGACATTGTAGACATAGTAGGCTGATAGCATTCGAGTCGTAGGTGGGCAAGTTAATGCAAAACGTTAGCTTCGTTTACCACTAGTCCGTTAACCAACTTCACACCTCCGTTTACGTTAATCCGTTATTTTCAGCTTTAATTAACGGAAGTCAATAAAGTCCGTTAATTCGTTAATACTTTGTGTGTAATTTTGCGAGTAAGATAAAAAAAAAAGAATAAAATTTCTTTTTATTTACTCGCTTCTTAAACACGTATTGACGCTGTTGAGCTGATAATTAATAGACCTCTGAGGCTGCAGCTTTTATTTGCCACAAAAAAGAGCTCCTTTCTTCGCTTTCTTCTACAAAACTCGTGCTAATACGCAACAAGTGCTACCAGTGCAAACTGGTTTGTACCAGTACGATGAATGAATAATGCAGATATTTACGATAAAAACCTTAACGGAAGTGAACAGAACTTAACGGAAGTTACTTTAGTCCGTTAACAGAACTTAACGGAATATAATTTAGTCCGTTAACATGAAACAACTTTTTATCGGATTAACGAGTTCAAGAAAAAGTTAGCTTCGTTATTGACGATTAACAGACTTGTGCCCACATATGATTCGAGTGTAGTATAGTTGGCAGCTTGGCGAAATGGGTAAAGGCGTATTGTTTACGACGATCCTGATTGAATGATCTGGGTTCAACCAGCACCCTGGTCACCCTCTTGCGTCCTTGGATAAGACGTTTTACGATAATTATCTCTGCTTGGTGGCTTCGAACAAGCAGCAAATTCTGTGGACAAGAATTTGAAGAAATCTACAGGAACATTAGATTATCGGAAACTCCTAAGCAGGTGCGGATTTCTCCAATCACGAAGTAGTCACTGCAATAAAAAGTGTGCGGATCATCCAACAAGTTAGCGTCTTATGCTGTCTGGTGACTGGAGGATAAATATGCGCTACAACCAGTGGTGGGCAGTAACTAGTTACAATTGTAACTAGTTACTGTAACTAGTTACTTTTTTAGTAACTGTAACTGTAACTTCGTTACTTTTTTTCAGATGTAACGATATTTGTAACTAGTTACCAGTTTAGAGCCCTAAAAAAGTTACAGTTACAGTTACTTTTTGTACAACATGCTTTGAACCAAATTACAGATTTTTTATGAATTCCATTCAAAATAATTGTATTACAAAGCCAACACAGGACGCACAGTCGCATGTCTGATCAACCATAACCTTTTATCCATATTTTCTTCACTGTGTTCACTGGACTATACATGTGGTTGCTGGTTAAAGTTTAAGTTAAAGCCGTCAGGCCTGTTTTTAGTCCAAATTTTTAATCACTAAAGTAACTGTAACTTGTAACTGTAACTAGTTACTTTTTCAAATTTGTAACTGTAACTTAGTTACTTTTTTTGCCAAGTAACTGTAACTTGTAACTAGTTACTTTTAGAAAGTAACTTGCCCACCACTGGCTACAACAACAATAGGCCTATATTGGAGTGGGCTTATAGCACTATAGGTTAGTAGGAGTACTATGTCAGAGTAAGCTTAGTATGGCATTGTAGGCATAGTATAAGATGAAGTAGACTTGTTATGGCACCCTAGTAAGCATAGCATGTCACAATAGGCACTGTAACTTACTATGGCACAGTAGGCATTGTTGGCTTATTATTGCACAGTATCTCACAGTAGGCACTGCAGCTTAGTATATTATAGTAGGGATAGCATTACACCTTAGTAGGTAGATTATGACATACAGGAGGCTTGTTATGGAAAATAGGCATAGTATTAGTAAGCATAGTGTGCCACAGTAGGTGCTGCAGCTTTAGCATGACATTGTAGGCATAACATGGCACCCTGGTAGGCATAGTATGGCATACAGTAGGCTTATTATGGCACAACCGGCGTAGTAGGCCACAGTGGGCACCGTAACTTAGTAGGCATAGTATGACATCAACGTATGACATATAGTTGGCTTATTATGGCACAGTAGGCGTAGCATAACATAGCTCGGCATATTAGACCTACAAGGCATAGCTTTTCCATGAACTATCACCGTAACGAGGTGGAAATAGGCCGTTTGCTGTAAATTCTAGCGTTCACCTTGTAAAAAAATTTGAGTGGCAACTTATTTTTTGCTTAAATACATTGATTTTCATCTCACAAACTCACATGCAAAAGTTCTCCATTTATTTTCCCGCAGTATTTTTTTAATTTGACCTGAAAGTTGGCTTCTAAAATGCGGATGAATACAATCAGACAACCGCAATCGACCAATCATAAAATAGAATAACTTGGGGACTTTCCCTTCAACGAATTTTTAAAAACTGCTTTGGATCAGGTCCTGAGGTAGGCTACACTGATCTAACGGTTAGTTTTCTTACTATGTTAGCTTAAATTGGGTTAAGTGGGTGCAATAGTTGGATTTTGTTCTTAAATTTGTTTTAAAAGGAAATTTTTGGCAAATTACTAGCAATAAATACTAGTATCCATGATGAAACATCGCTTTAAAGTAGACCTAGGTCTACACAGTATAGATTGCCAGGTACTTGGTAACCAAAAGTGATATGACGTGCCAGGCAGAAATTATGAAGCATTGTTTCAAAACAGTACTTTAAAATAGCCTATAGTTACTGGTACACAGATAATAAAGTTATATGACCTGCCAAGCAGAACATCGTTGCAAACTGCTGTGTTCAGGTATCAGTAGTAATTTTATGACAGTGCTGCGAAAATGGTCGAGACTTTTAGATTTGAAAATGCATAAAACATGTAGACCTATAGCATTGTTTCTCAAAAAACTAGGCCTAATGTAGATTTGTATTTGTAGCCCTAACATTGTTGTGCAGGCTCCTAGATAAAATAGAATAGATTTGTACTTCTAGACCCAACTCTCATGAAGACACTGCGACTTGTCATTTGAGATTTTGTTCAACGCTCTCTCAATTTTAGCCAAGTAGCACTCTGTTTAACAAAGTTTAAATCAGAGGCGGAGTCCTCGAGGACACATTTTGAAGTCCTTGGCCTCGAAGCTCAAGTCCTTGGCTTTGAAGCCTACAAGCATGGGCGTAGTAGCTCAAAAGGATTTGGGGGAGAACCAAACTTTTGCCCGAAAAATAACATTGAATTTTGCCCGAAAAGTGATCGGTTTTTCCGTCCAAATTAAGG
The DNA here is from genome assembly GCA_963965965.1 of Trididemnum nubilum. Lineage (NCBI taxonomy): Eukaryota > Metazoa > Chordata > Ascidiacea > Aplousobranchia > Didemnidae > Trididemnum > Trididemnum nubilum. Next base: position 38,848,451 of record OZ014481.1, on the reverse strand, counting down.
TGACCTCTAAAAAAAGGTCTTTACTGAAATTGAGACGGTTTGATGAATATTAAATTGCCCGAAATTTTGACGCAAACTTGCCCGAAAAATATGAAATTGCCCAAAATTTTAATGCAATATTGCCCAAATAATATATAATTGCCCAAAATTTCGACACTTTAAAACCAAGCGGGGGGGCCAGTGCCCCCCGGACCCCCCGCCTCCTACACCACTGCCTACAAGTCCTCGAAAATGTCCTGTTCTGGGCTCAAGGACAGCATTATTTTTTGATTGGTGGAAAAGGAAAATAATCAAACATTCTAGCTTTTCAATTCATTTTTTTCCTTATTTGAAAAATATCATATATTGTGATTGCCAAGTCATAGTAAACCTTATTTTAAATGGCATTGTGTGAAAGCTTTAATCAGAGAATGAGGGGCAAAAGGCAGTGTAGAATTGTTATTCTTATTTCTGCTAATATTTCCGGTGCGGGTGGTACAAACCGCAAAGCCCTAAAACCATCAAGAGCCATAACAAGGGATCCGGGGTCATGACGCAAATATTTTTGAGTTGCTAATCAGTGGCGGATTTAGGGGGGGGATGGGGGGATGCATCCCCCCCACCAGCCTAAACCTAACGATTTCGGCCGAAAAAACAGTCTCAATTTCGGTGAAGACCTTTTTTTTTTGGAGACCACTTGGTTTTGGGCGGAAAAAACGTTTGAATTTCCGATTTCGGCCGAAAAATCAGTCTCAATTTCGGTGAAGACATCCAAATTTTTGAGGTTTTGTGCTTAAACTTTTTATTATCCCCCCCCACCAAAATTTTCTGGATCCGCCACTGTTGCTAATGCTAACTCATGACCGTGCTTATCTGAGTATGGACTCGGAAAAAAGTATATGTGCGTGATAATGAAATGTAATACAGTTACCACGGCAGTAGCGCAGCCAGGGGGGAAGCGGGGGGGTGGGGGGCCTATAGCCTCCCCCATTGGCCTGTCAACCAAAACGCAGAATAAGAAAAATACCACGTTTTTAGGTCTTTTGAGGCTGTTTTTTGCGCTGGAATGGACTAAAAACTGATTTAGAGCATCTTTTGCAACATATCTTCAGGAGAGGCTAATTTGTCAAAAATTAAAGTCACAAATCAATAAAAACTTTGAAAAATGCCCAAAAATAAACAATCAATAAATTTTGATCGCTAGTGCAAAAACGCCAAACATAGGTTTTATTAACAAATATGTTATAAACTCAGAAATAAAGGAGAGGGGGGCTATTCAGTGTTGATTAATTACCAATCATTTCCCTAAGATCTCTTTTCATTAGCCTCCCCCCGATTAATTTCCTTTATAAAATATAGACGAAATAGAGTACTCCGTTTGAGTTTTATTGAACAATAGGATTTTATGATTTCCCAGCATGTAAACAAGAGAACTGCAATGTTATCATTAGCCACCTCCCACATAGCCCGTTAATGCAACCGGTTGAATCATGTTGCACTGCCAACTTCTATACCACTTTTTAAAAGCATTATTTTTATTAAAATAGCCCTAAAATTAAGTTATTTTTGCAAAAAAATCCAAAATTATTGAGCGCTAGGGGCTCTGCCCCCACATCTCCATGCCTCCAGCGGCTGGGGGTTTCTCCCCCAGACCCCATTTGACCTCCAGCGGCTGGGGGCTCCGCCCCCAGACTCCCGAAGCAGCCCCCCCCCATTGTGAATTTCTGGCTACGCGCCTGTACCAGGGATAGCATATTAACACAGAATATGTTAGTGTATCCGTGATATAACTAACAAAACTTATCTTGAGAAAGCCACCTTGTTCTGAATGTATGCGAGCAAAAATCGCAAAGATTTTTTTTGAAATGAGAAAGAGCAGCACTCTAACCACTGTTATGTGATCTGGGAAAAAGCCACGTTTGCTGAGCAATTTTTGCGTTAAAAATCGCCGCTAAGAATCCCAAATAACAGAGGCGGAGTCCTCGATGACACATTTTGAAGTCCTTGGCTTTGGCCTCGAAGGTTAAATCCTTGGCCTTGAAGCCTGCAAGTCCTCGAAAATGCCCTGCTCTCGGCCGAGGACATTAAATTGTTGAAAATGATCCATGGCCATGAGCTTTTTTCACTTTACCTTGGAAATTGTCATTTCCTCGCGCGAAGACCTTTTTTTCGTTTTGGAGAACACCTGCGCCTTGTGTCCTTGGCCTTGAGCATCCTGTCCTAGGCCTCGAGAAGTCAGCCCTTGGCCTTGATCTCGGATTTTTTTTTGTATCATTGGCCTAGGCTTTGAACGTTGTGTCCTTGACTCCACCTCTGTCCTCGACAAATAATAAACTATACTGTATCAAAAAACAGCGCTACATGTGGAGTTAAAAATGAGACATGAAATTAAATATAACTATAATTGTTTGAATGGCTGGAAACAGTCGCGTAGCCAGGATTTCGCAAAGGATGGGGGGGCTTTTTTTGAAGTTTGCTTCAACTGTAAACGAACTTGACCCGAATTTTCATTTGGTTTCAATTGGATTGAGGCAAATTCAGAGCGTTTTTCTGCCAAAATCGAGTGATCTCCAAAAAAAAGTCTTCACCAAAATTCAGAGCGTTTTTCTGTCAACTGACACCCACTTCTGCTTCTCATTTCACGATCTTTGGGGGCTATTTTTGTTTGGGGGGGAGGGGGCGATTTCCCGTTTTAGGGCAAAAACCAACCTCAAAACTGCTAAAAGCATGCTATTTTGGATACCGTTCAGGCCAATGACGGGGGGGCTATAGCACCATTTGCCCCTCCTAGCTACGCTACTGGCTGGAACTGGCTGAAAAGATGCGCGCTGCAGTCAATCAATTTTTCACACGACGTCATTGAGATGAGGAGAAGCTCCCATGGAAAATTTGGGCCTTTTTCGAAAAAAATAATGATTTATTATTTTTACGTTTCTACAATTGTGAGCTCTTCAGAGGGGGAGGGCGACCCCGGACAAATTGCAAATTTCTTCAAGGCCTTTTTCCTTGATACATCCCTGCTAAGATTCTCAAGTTATTTTTGCCATTAAATACTTTATGTTAAATTTTACAAAGTGACGTTTGGCGACAGAAACGCGTGCCCTCATTCATCGATAGGCAATTAATGAGCTATAGAAAAATATCATGTGTAATAAAACGTAAAAAAAGATTAATTAAAATTAGGATTGGGGAAAATGTGATAAAACTAAAGTTTTTCAACTTAACTTTTACGTTACCGGTATTTTCTTTTTTAAAATTGCTTTGAAAATTTAATTGTTTCACCTCTTTCAAAATCACAAAAATTGTTTTTTATTAAAAAAAAGTCACTAAAATTGTTCAACAGAGGCACGTGAACTTTGCTCTAGCCCCCAGACCCCGTTTTTTCCAAGGACGTGAGCTTGCAAATACTGGATACGGCACCTTAAATCATTTTAAAAACATAAATTATTTTACTCTATTTCGCAATACTTTTAGATAATAATATCGTAGTCGCTGTACAATGTTTGAAAACTATGATAACATTTTTAAAAATCTACAAAAAGAAGTCGTTCAAACAATAAAGGTTGTTTTGGAAAAAGTACTAAAACAATAGGGATGAGAGATCCATAATCACTCAGAGGACGTTTACACTGGGGTTTTAACTGATGAAGTTAAGGTCTTAAAATTGACCGTTTCCATGTTCAGAAGTTAGTTACTCTCATTTCGCATAACGGTCTTAATTGTTTTACTACCACGATACCGCTATGGAATGTAACCAAAATTGCCGCTAACGCGTAAAACTTCAAAATAACATTCGTTATTTGTAGAAACTACCATTTTCAAATTATCATGAAAAACTGTAATGTCTTACACTTTCGCGCTTAAAAACAGTCAAAGTTTGCCGACCATAGCTTTTTTAAAATTTTGTCTTTGGTCCTTGGCTTTGGCCTCGACCAATTCTGCCCTTGGCCTCGAGAGAGTCTGTACTTGAAAAGCCGGTCCTTGGTTTTGGCCTCGGATTTTTTTTCAGTCCTTGGCCTCAAACATTGTGTCCTCGACTCCAGATCTGCTTCAAATATCGAACACGTAACGTGCAACTTGAATGTGATGATTGATGACCACCACAATGAAAATAATTTGTATTAATGTGATCGGTGATATTATAGAAAAAGTTTTGATTTCTCCAAACATTGTTGAAGCTTAAGACATCACCGGCAACCTGCATATTTTTCTTTATTTTTTGCACTTTCTTAAGTAATCAAAAGTGTTCTAATTTATTCTTCAATTGTTACTTGCTTCGGATGCACCCTAGGGTTAGAGTTCACCTAGCACACCCATCAAAAATTGATTTTTACCAAAAAATGCGATTTTGCTTTTCATCAACTCAAAAAATATCGTGGTTTTGCAAAATTTTGACAAAAACTTCATATTGCAATTTATATTGTGACGTTTCATTCATTCGTTACGTTTTTTTGTGACGTCATCATTGACCGGTTACGTCATTTTAAAAGTACCCTCATCAAAAATCCTGTTTATAATCGTGCAGTTATAAGTTGATATTCTTATTTTAAATATTTAACAAGCATTTGAAACATGTTTGCTTTTGTAGTTAATTTTATTGATTTTTGTTAACTGTTTTCTAGTCAAACAAGGCCCCAAAATAAATAAATTTTTAATTTTATCTGTAGCCCAATGCTTTCGGAAAAGTTTATGTTATTTTTGTACGTTCAAACAAATGAAGTAAACTCCTATCGATGGTTAATCACTGAAAAATTAAGGGGAAAATTATTAAAAGCTTATATAAACACAAAAGAAACATTTCGCCGCTAGTAGTGCTAGAGAGCGCTAGGGAGGATTGCTTAATTTAACTTTAAAACCAAACTAGAAATTAGCGTATCTGATAAATTGTCAAAACAAGCAAATAGAAATGATAAAAGGATTTAAACTTGTACATTATGCGGAAAATATGTAATTTTTAGTTTTGAAAACCCCCAACTTTACCCCCCATTTGCTCGAAAACTGCCGGGTAATTTTTGGAGAACTTTTTATATAAACCTCCTAGGATGAAATACAGTCTATCTGCATCAAAATTTTTTTGCCACTCAAACTTTTTTACAAACTCGATTTTTAAGCGTCCTAGAATTTACAGCAAACGGCCTAAAACGTCTATGTGCCTCAATGACCTGCAGAGCTGTACTGGCTGGAGATTCATTTCTCCTGATAGGGTTACCCATGCCAGATAGGTCTAATGGTAGAAGCGAGACGAAGTATAGTTCAAATCAAAATAGTTGGAAAACTTAAAACCTGGGTTGGTTATGCCCATCAGCAGTGGTAAGCATATAACCTAGGAAAAGGACAACTCTGATGTAAAACCTCTCCGCAGTTAGATTAAACTGCAAAACAAATCATGATGAGCTCAAATAATGAAAATTACGTGAACCGCGTTAATGGGGCCACCTTCACAAGTGGAACCTCGTACGGCAAGGGAGCGCCTAGGGACTCCCAGGTCGTCATTCAGCGAAACCCCTATGGCGTTCAAGTCTTAGGCAGAGGGGCTCGTTCGAAAAATAAGCGACAGTCTCTACCAGCCAGCCCTTGTGGCAGCTCCACCAACGTGCCGGCTACACGTTTGGAGAGGCGAATGGAGGCAGCGCAGAGTATTCATACTCGAGATAATCTCGCACACTCACTGGTCAACCATCACCAACTGCTGTTGGGCAATTGGAATATCCTCACCCTCACAGGAAAAGAGTTAGAATTGGTTGAGGAAGCAAAGCGGTATCATCTCGATATTATCGGAGTTTCTTCAACCAAACAACGTGGCTCTGGAACTGTGGATCTGGATGGCGGATGGAAACTCTTCTATTCTGGTGCTGATCCTAGTATGTCTGCCCAAGCGGGTGTGGGAATTCTCACAAGACCCCGTTTGTCAGACTGTGTGTCAGATTGGATTCGTTTGGGATCACGAGTCTGTATGTTGAAGCTCAAGGTATTGGATCGGTCATTGTGCCTATTGCAGGTATATGCCCCCGATGCCTCGAGTGAATATCAGACTTTTGTGGATGAAGTAAATGATGCTCTTCTTCGAGTACTAGCTACTGAATCTACAGTCTTAATGGGAGATTTTAACGCACATGTTGGAGCAGACACAGATACGTGGAAGGGTGTGATCGGAAAACATGCAGTCACTGGACTGAATGAATGAGAACGGAAGGTATTTATTGCAGCTTTGTTGTAGCAACGGACTCCGCATCATGAATGATTTTTTCCAGCACAGAGAGGTTCACAAGTATACATGGTATAGACCTAGTATGGATCAAAAATCTTTGATAGATTTTTGCATAGTTTCGTCAGATTTGTTTTCTGATGTGCTGGACGTTCGAGTGAAGCGAGTTGCTGAGTTGTTAACTGATCACCATCTGGTAGTATGTTCCTTACGATTTTCGAAACCTTGGTCGAACAAAAAATCCAACAGTCGTCTGTGATCTACCGGATCAAATGGGAGGCTTTGGAGGACAAAGAAGTAAGGAAACAGTTTGCATCCAGTATATCATCCAGGTTCAGACAACTTCCTGATGTATCCGAGGACATCGAGAAGGAATGGCTGCTGTTCAGATCAGCAATCATTTCATCAGCTGCTGGAAGTTGTGGGAGAAAACGGCTTAGAGTGGCGGGTGATAGTGAGAAAAGAACACCTTGGTGGAACCAAGAGGTTAAAGAAGCTATTCGAGCAAAGAAAGATGCGTTCAAGGCCTGGCTACAGGACAGATCGTCATCTGATTTGCAATCCCGGTACACTTGAGGCGCGAAAAGCGGCAACTTCGGCAGTAAAGAAATCCAAGGAGAAGTCATGGGAAGAGTTTGGTCGTCGGTTGGATTCCAACTATTTTTCGGCAAACAAAGTATTTTGGCAGACCATCCGCCGTTTACGTGGCAAAAGATCGAGTATCACGTACTCCATCAAGGATTCTGACGGTAACATTCTAAAGGATGAGAATGAAATCCTTTCACGATGGAGAGAATACTTTGAAGATCTTTTGAATCCTGTAAAGGCATCGACTCGTGACACATCTAGGGAAGGACGAAGTTTTCAGAAGTGGCAGCGGCAATTAAAGGGATAAAATCTGGAAAAGCTGCTGGTGAAGATGAAATCAGACCCGAGATGTTGTAAGCGCTGACTGGAGAAGAAATTCTCTGGTTAACGCGTGTGTGTCAAATTGTGTGGAAGTTTGGCAAAACTCCCAGAGATTGGCAAACAGGTGTGATTATTCCGATATTCAAGAAAGGAGATCGCAAGCAATGTACAAACTACAGAGGGATATCACCCCTTAGTTTGCCAGGGAAAGTAAATGCCAAATGCCTTGAAAGGAAATGCCGAGAAATAGTGGAATCAAAACTGAAAGATGGTCAGTGCGGTTTTCGTCCGGGTCGCAGCACCACGGACCAAATCTTCACTCTGAAGCAAATCTTTGAGAAATCTTGGGAGTATGGCAAAGATCTCTTTGCATGCTTTGTTGATCTTGAAAAAGCATATGACCGAGTTCCTCGCGATTAACTTTGGAAGGTTTTGCGGGAGTATGGCCTTAATGGTCAATTGTTACGCGCTATTAAGTCATTCTACTGCAGACCGGAGGTTTGTGTTCGAGTAAATGGCAAGCAATCAAAGCCGTTCCATGTGGGCGTTGGACTACGGCAAGGGTGCGTTTTGTCACCTCTCCTTTTCATTGTTTACACGAATTGGATCTACAAATGCAGCCAAGCTGATGAGTGTGCCACGATTGGAAATTGCAAAATTAGTCGTCTGCTATTCGCTGATGATTTGGTTCTGCTTTCTTCTACAGAATCTGGCCTCCAGCGCGCATTAAATAGCTTTGCAGATGCATGCAACACCGCCGGATTGAAAATAAGCACGGCCAAAACTGAGGTATTTCATCTTTCAAGAAACCCTGATCAGTGCGTATTACAAGTGAATGGAGCGACACTGAAGCAGGTAGAGAAGTTCAAGTATCTTGGGGTTGCATTTACGAGTGACGGAAGGCAAGACGAAGAACTGGATACCCGAATAGGCAAGGACTGTGCAGTAATGCGAGTTTTGCACTATTCGGTTGTCATGAAACGAGAACCGTCAAAAAAGGCAAAGCTCTCAGTTTTCAAAGCAGTTTTTGTCCCCATTCTCACTTATGGTCATGAATCTTGGGTAATGACCGAAAGAATGCGATCACAAGTGCAAGCGTCCGAAATGAGGTTTTTACGAAGAATTGAAGGAGTTGCACTGTTTAACAAGGTGCGTAGCTCTGAGATTCAAAAATCTCTTAACATCGAGCCGTTACTTCTCCGAATTGAAAGATCTCAGCTTAGATGGTTTGGCCGTGTAAGCAGAATGCCTCAGGAAAGACTACCCAAACAAGCTTTACTTGCCAAAGCAAATGGGAGAAGACCAGTAGGACGACCTAGAACTAGATGGACCGATTACGTTGAGGATCTTGGATGGAATCGCTTGGGACTTCGCCCAAGCGAAATGATGGAGGTGATGGAAAACCGTGAGGTGTGGCGGCTCAATCTTGAGCTACTGCCCCCGCAACCCTCACGGAAAACCGGGCAATGAAGAAAGAAGAAGAAGCTTTATCAATGTAAACGCAAAAAATATAAAGAAAACAAAGCAAATGAATGCAATTGTGTGATGCACGAATTTACCCGAGTAAATGCGCTTGAACGATAAAATGGGCCTAAAAGTTATAAAGCAGTACGACAATAATGTGGAAGCATTCAGAGGTGAAGTCGAGGACACAAGGCTCGAGGCCAAGGCCAAGAACACAAAAAAATTTCGAGACCAAGGACAGACCCTCTCGAGGCCAAGGACCAAGGACACAGGCGCAAGTGTTCTCCAAAATAAAAGGTTTTCAAAAATTTTTTTTCAAGCGATTTCCACTTGAGGAAAACAAAAAAAGGTCTTCGCGAATTTTTTGCGAGGTTTCTGGCGCTTTCCAACAAAATTTCAACGGTTCAAAAAATAGTGCTGTCCTCGAGCCGAGGACAGGGCAATTTTCAAGGACTTGAGGCTTCGAGGCGAAGGACTTCAAAATGTGCCCTCGAGGCCAAGGACGTCCTCGAGGACTCCACCTCTAGATAAAATGTATCGGCGTTACACTGTATTGATATCGGTATCGAGCTAAGCAAAATTGAAAGTATCGCGTATCGGTATCGAATTAAGCAAAATTAGCGTATCGTTCCTATCTCTGTTTGCCAGGTTCAACTAAAAAGAAAGAAATGATAGGCTGTAGCGGATAAAAATCGAACCAATTTGTAGCTTTATTTTAAATTTTTCTTCTTCGATTTTGCGCTGTAGTTTCGGAAATAAACACATGCCCCATAACGGGACAGAACTAATAGCATTTTTGCCATTGCGCATGAGTTTTAAGTTGATTTATTCGTTCGTGCATGTAAACCAGGTATTCTGCGTCTGTCTAACCGCTCATACAACAAACTCCTCTTACTGTGTTCTGTCTTCAAGTCTTTTGTCAGGCTGGGCTTCCGCAACTAGTAGATGCTTGACCACAATAGAAATAATAGTTGCCAAGTACTTTTGCAAAGGTACAAAAGAGATCACCGCGTGAAAAATCTCTGTTACTCTGATATTTGTCCTTCCCTATGAACTGACAGCAAATCAGCAACCCAAACTTGAGACGATAGCTCATTTGTTAGGGCGTTGGTTGGCGATCAAAAAGTTGTTGACTTTCGGTTTATTTCTTGAACTGGCAAAGTGTTGTCGTGTCCTTGCGAAATACACTTAACGCTTATTTCCATAGGTGGGCAAGTTAATGCAAAACGTTAGCTTCGTTAACCACTAGTCCGTTATCAAACTTCACACGTCCGTTAACGTTAATCCGTTATTTTCGGGTTTTAATTAACGGAAGTTAATAAAGTCCGTTAATTCGTTAATATTTTGCGTGTAATTTACATTTCGTTTTATTCACTCGCTTCTAGAACACGTATTGACGCTGTTGAGCTGATTGTAAGGAAATATTTATTGCTATGGTGATCCTTTTGTGTTTTGGAAGTTACATTTTACAGTCTAATCTTATTTCAAGATAAAAATGAGTTCAAATGCGCCAACGAAGCTGCGATTGTAAAATCTTTGGAAATTGCAAACAGCGATAATTAATACACCTAATGAGGCTGCAGCATATTTTGCCACAAAAAAGATTGCACCATATTTGCCACAAAAAAGAGCTCTTTTCTTCGCTCTCTTCTATAAAACTCGTGCTAATACGCAACAAGTGTCATCAGTGCAAACTGGTTTGTACCGGTACGATGAATGAATGGTGCAAGATATTAACGATAAAAACCTTAACGGAAGTTAACAGAACTTAACGGAAGTTACTTTAGTCCGTTAACAGAGCTTAACGGAAGTTAATTTAGTCCGTTAACATGAAACAACTTTTTAACGGATTAACGAGTCAATGAAAAAGTTAGCTTCGTTATTCACGGATTAACGATTAACGGACTTGTGCCCACCTACGAGCAGAACTTCTAAGTTGATTGGTCGAGCAATAATCATGATCTACAACTAGACAACTTTTAACTATATGAGCAAGAAAAAATATTGTGTCACTTTATTTTCCAATAAAGTTAAGAACCAATGAGGATAAAAAATTGTAAAAATTTAAGAACAGCCAGACTCAACCTCAAATTTTCTGGTTCTTAAAAAAAAGTGCATTACTATAAATAACGATTTTAGAATTAGCTAGACATTGTAATCTTTATAGTCTGTTGGATTATTACACATTGTAAACTCAAAAAAAATATCAGTTGAATTTATGAACTAATTGCCTTGTATAACTTATTTTCGCAGGTCAAAATCCTTGTAATGATAACAACGGCGGCTGTGATACGCATTGCATATGGACCGGAAGCGGGCCTCGGACATGCGCTTGCGACTGTGGCTATGTTTTAGGCGAAGATGGAAGTAGCTGCTCGCCACTCGTTTGTGACGTTGATGTATATGTTGGTATCGACAACGGTGCCATCTTTTGTGATCTTTCTTCTATAAATTTTGAGCCCTTTTTTGGCATGGTGAGTTTGGACCAGGAAGTTTCCTGACGCAAAACAGGCCCGGCGCCAGGATAGCGTGACTGGGGGGGGGCAGAAATAAATATTGGGGGGGCACGAGAAGTTTATTTTGTGTGAATTCTAGAGGGGCACGGGGGCACGAGAAATTTATCCCAGTCTGGATCAAATGAACAAGGTGAAGAGCAAAAAGTCAAAGAGATTTTGCGGCCGAAATCGGAAATTCAAGCAGTTTTTCCGGCCAAAAACTGGTGACCTCCAAAAAAAAAAGGTCTTTACTGAAATTGCAAGGGATTTTCCGGCCAAAATCTGAAATTCAAGCGGTTTTTCCGGCCGAAAACTAGTGATCTTCCAAAAAAAAAGGTCTTCACTGAAATTGCAAGGGACGTTCCAACCGAAAACTATTCAAGCGGTTTTTCCGACCGAAAACAGGTGATCTCCCAAAAAAAAAAAAAAAAAAAGGTCTTCATTCCAAAAACTTCACAAAATCTTGTGTCAGTCCACAAGAAACACGGATTTGGACCTCGATTTGCGCTCCAGAAGCCCCGAGCCTGTTAATTTTTTCGGGGCACAGTCCTCGCTTGGGGGGCCACAACTTCTTTCGTTTGGGGGGCACAAGCACTCAGTTGAGGGGGCACGGCCCCGGTATGCCCCCCCGTGGCGCCGGGTCTGACGCAAAAGCAATGCAATATTACTTTAATAGGGTTGCCATATTTTCATCACCAAAAAGGAGGCACCTTTTTAAGGAAATTTATTAACAGCTAGTTTGCAATGAAATTTATTAACAGAAATATGTCTTCGCCGAAAAGTAAAGCGTTTTTTCCCCGAAATCAGGTGAAGACCAAAAAAAAGGTCTTCGCTGAAAATTGAAGTGCTTTTTCCCCGAAATCAGGTGAAGACCAAAAAATTCATACGCTAAAAGACTGCGAGAGTGGTCATGTTTTGTCTGTTTAAAATCCCGAAAACCAGGACATTTGGGCATTTTTTAACGTCCTCGGAGGAAAATTATTTTCCATTAAAAAGAACATTTCCTCCAAAAAGAGGACGTATGGTAACTCTACTTTATAATAGCCAAACATTTAAATTAACATCACTATTTTGGTTGCTAGAACTATATATAATTAGAAGGGCTATGGTACAATGGGGAAACGGCTCCCCCAAGAGGCAAAAAGATATAAGCCACCTGCCACTTGGGTCTGTGTTGACATGCAAGAAAACAAAAATGTCACTAATGGTATAGCTGGTGAATAAAAGAACCAAACTAAAAAGTAAAAAAGCAACCTAGTTTTGGAAAAAAATGCAAAGTCGTGAATGAGTTAGTGTCACTTAAAATATTGTTACAGTGGCAAGAGACTCATAAACACATTCTTTTTTCATTGAAGAAAAATGTTATGACCTAAAAGATTAGGATACTGCCTCAATTAAGTATCAACACAAATTAGGAGTTAAATTGGAGAAACATTAAAACTATAAAATTATTAATAAAGCATTGTAAATTATAACTATATGCGTGTTAGTTAATTGTACAAAAATATTATGATTTTTGAAGTACATTAATGACGTGCACGAGAACTTGGTAAATTTATATGCAATTTTTAGCGGAAATTGAAGCGTGTATTTCAAAATTTTCGTGTAATTGGCAACGCTTAAGCTAAAATTAAATAATCTATTCATATGAAACATTGAAAAAATCTATCATACAAAAAATCCATTCATATGAAACAACCAAATTTAATAATTATTTTCTATTTTTCTCGTGTAATTGGCAACACTGGCAAGATTTCGAAATGGAAAAAGCCTATATTTAAGAATAAAATTTGACTGCATAAATTATCTAAAAAAGGAAAGGTCGTAAACAACTCAAATTCGGTGAAAGTAGTCTTAAGATGTTTCTTAACTTTTTACGAGAAAACCGAACTGCTGTAGCAAAACCTTCGACTTGAATGCCCTTTTAAAACAGGTGTGCAAGCATAGACGTAGTCTAGATTTTTTATTGGGCTAGGCCTAAGCCGCAAATCACCTGCAATGGCGTCTCAGAAGTTGCCGAAAAGAGGGACTTTTGACGCGAAACCAAAATTTTCTTAAGAGAGGGACTTAAGCCAAACTTTAAAGTGTTTCTTGTTTCAAATTCAAACCTCTCAATGATTTCTTATGTCTTGATTGGGAAGTGTAGTAAGCAAACTATGGTGTTAGTCAAGCGTATCTTAGACGGGGGTCTGAGCAATTTTTTAGAAAAAATAGCCATTTTAACGCTATTTGAATCACATTTCGCACGTTTTAAGTGGCATTTGAAAGAACTAAATTGCTAAGGTATTGAAGCTGTTTGAAACAATTAATTTGTTCAGTTCTTTCAGCCCTCTTTTTATTACAGATCAAGTCTAAAAGGCATTTAAATGTTTGCATTTTAGGGTTAAATTTTGTAAATATAAATAACTTGGCTGTGAGGAGCGAGAAAAGGTGCTGAAGCCTCTTAGCCCGCCTTGCCCAGGTGGAGAGAGTAAGGTACATTACTGCCGGAAATATTTGTATCCGTAAATAATAGTTTTCTCAGAGATTGGGTTTACAGATTTTTCTTTTATCTTAAAAATAATCAAATTTACGAGTATATGATGTCTGTCTAGTCATGTCGTAGGCAGGAATTTCAAAAGGGTCATGGAAGAAAGATGGAATACAAGCTGCGAACAAACCCCCAGAAACTGGGAGTAAAACTCCTTTCCGCTGGAGACATTTAAGGGGCCTGTTGAAACTGAGCTTCCGGCGCTCAAAAATCTTTTTAGGTATTTGAGCAAAATTATCTCAATTCTGAGATTATTTTTGTTCAATAAATCTTCGGCGGAAGGCTTGATTTTATCAGCCATATTGCAGCAAAAAACAAAAATTTTAATGTAGATATCAGTTTTTGTTTAACGCTAAACGTTTTCGACCATTTTTCTGGTCCTATTCAGAGCAAAAATTTTCCGTGTTAACATTTTAAAAAATGACTAGAAAATGAGTTACTTTCAAAAAAGGAATCAAGTTTACCTCAACGCAACAAGTACGTAATTTAAAGTAACACTGTACAAATTATGCAATGACATAAAAATACTATCGCATATACATTCAGTGCCTAGAATATTATAAGAAATCTGAAAAAACAAAAAACTCACTCACAAAACCAAGAAACAAACAGACATGGGCACGATCTTGATCTTCAAGATCAGATCGTGATCTTGAACATCCTGATCTTAATCTTTAAGATCACATTTTTTTATGATCTGATCTTAATCTTGAAGATCACATCTTTTGTGTAATAGTGATGAGTTACATAAGGATTTTTTTTAAGTTACATGAAGAGGTTCACAGCTTTTTATCTAATCAAAAGCACAAGTTAGCAGCTAAATTAATTGACAGCGGCTTTATTCAAAAGTTGGCGTATATGGCAGATATTTAACTCACTTTGTTACAAGGGAACAAAGTAACATATTTTAAAGGTCAAGGTACCACTTCAAAGAAAAGTAAACCTAAGGAAAGATTGCATCGTTGAAGGAAAACATAAATGCGTTGGAAATTTAAGTAAATATCTTCTTGAAAACCAGCTTGTTTTGTTAGAAAATATAAAAGTCTCTATCTCCCAAATCTAACTAATTTTGCCGAACTAATTGGAAGGTATTTGATCATTATTTATTATTTGATCATTTGAATTAATTATTTGATCATTCGAAATAATTATTTGATCATCAACGCTGACAACCTTGTTTGGATTCAGAATCCATTTCAAGATTTTCCTAACATGGCAACCTTCTCATTAATGGAAAAGGAACAGCTGATTAATATATTATCGAACTTTGAGTTAAAAAGTATATTTAAAAAAGTTGAACTGACAAACTTTTGGATCATGCTGATGGAAGAATTTCCAGAAATAACACTTGAAGCCAGGCGCGTAGCCAGGATTTGGAAAAGGGGGGGGGGGGCTTTTTTGAAAGAGTGAGAAAAGTGCGAACGACCTGGACCCGAATTTTCATTGTTCTTGAATCAGTTACACACGGTTTGTCCGAAAATTGAGACGAATTTTCTCTGAAAGCTCAGAAATTCAAACGTTTTTTCCGCCCAAATTCAGGTGATCTCCAAAAAAAAATAAAAATAAAAGGTCTTCACCGAAATTGAGCCTGATTTTTCGGCCGAAATCGGAAATTCAAACGTTTTTTCCGCCCAAATTCAGGTGATCTCCAAAAAAAGAAAAAAACGAAGGGGAACGGTGGGATGCTACATGTAGTATCCGTTCGGGAACCTTCGCTAACCACGCTGAAGGAACTGAACTACAACCCATACGCTGGTTATCGTCGGATTCAGTTTCAAAAGAAGAAAAGTGCCAAGCAGCTTCAGAACCTGGAGACGTCATCACGATCGCCAAAGGGTGATGAAACCTGTGAGGTAATAATGGATACAGCTGAGCCTGGCACTTCGGCAGATACAGAGAAGCCGACGACTTCTAGTTCGTAGAAGTCAGAGATTTTCTCTGTTGTATTGAAGTAGCCATATCAGCTGTTCTAAGAATAAAGCGTTATTCTTGAGTACATTTATCATATGGATAAGAATGGCTCAGGATTACAGCGGACAACTTGATAAATCAAATAAAGCCATTACGGCACCTAAGTCATCCTTACATAATTTAGAGTGTTGGCAAATCAACCTACATAGATGTAAAGCAGCAAGCTATAACATGTGTGAATTTACTAAAAGCGTACGTTCCGGGTTAGTGTTAGTTCAAGAACCATGGACATATGCCACTAAAATCAGAAGCAAGCCACGAGGATGGAACCTCTTTCAAGGAATTGAAAAGGGTAATCGTCCTCGGGCGTGCATTTATGCTACTCCTGGTCTCTGTTGTTCTCTAATCCCGATGTTTTCAAATGAGGATATAGCGGCAATTAGAGTTAACAATGTGTGCCGAAAAGGAGACAGTTTTGTTTTCGTATCAGCATACATGGCAGCCAAAGAACCAGCTCCGCCCAATTTACTGAGGGATCTGTTGGTCTTCACAGAAAATGAACAAATTCCTACTATTGTAGGAACCGATGCAAATGCACATCACAGTATATGGGGATCCTCTGATATAAACCCTCGAGGAGAGGATCTGTTAGCATATTGTGCTAGTGCAGACCTAAATTTCTGTAATGTGGGTAATAAACCAACATTCACAACTAAAACGCGGAAAGAGGTTCTAGACTTAACCTTAGTGAACCGGTGTGCATGGAACCGAGTGGTTGGCTGGCATGTTAGCAACGTGCCATCATTCTCGGATCACATGTATATTAGGTTCCAGGTTAAAGGCAGGATCCAAAAACAGGCTAAAATGTTTCGTAATGTTCGTCGTACATGCTGGAGCAAGTATGTAAACGAACTCGAACAAAAATTGAGTCAACCAACTTTACGACCAGTGCCTTCCTCAAAAGAAGACATTGATGTGCTGGCAAACAAGGTTCATTCCGTTATTACTAAATCATACGAAGCTGCTTGTCCTATGCGAAAGTCGCTTCGTAAGAAAGATAACATTTGGTGGAATTCTGAGCTTGCAAGTCTTCGGAAAGAGGCTCGCCGAGCTTGGAGAAAAGCCATTAAAACAAAACAAGAAAAAGATTGGGAGGCTCAAAAGCTCGCCTTATCTTATTTCAAAAAAGTTGTCAGAAAAGCAAAGCGCGATTCATGGCATAGCTTTGTAGAAAGCATGAATAGTCAAACACCAACGGCTCGCCTGGTTGAGATTATTCGAAGGAATGAAACGGTGCGTGTTAGCAACGTAATTAAACACAACGGAGAATTCACAAAGTCTCCACTAGAAACTTTAAACTATCTGCTGGATATCTTATCACTGGGTAGCCAGCAGTTAGAAAATCATGCAACCAGGTCCGACTTAGTGGACAACCCATTCATGAGACCTGAAGACACTGAAATGATTGCAAACATATGTTCATTTGAGCGTATGGAAGCAGCTATTAACGAATTTCAACCATTCAAAGCACCAGGGCCAGACGGGCTCTATCCTGTACTGCTACAGAAAGGTTGGAATCAACTGAAAGGATATTACCATGTCATTTTTCAAGCATGCCTGAGACACAGCTATGTGCCATTGGCATGGTAAGAAGGCACAGGTATATTTCTCCCCAAACCCGGAAAGGAAAGCTATTTTGAAGCTAAATTCTTCCGTATGATCACTTTAACTTCTTTTCAACTGAAATGGTTGGAAAGGCTAGTTCTGTATCATGTTAATGAAGATAATAACGTGCAGGCAAAGCTCTCTGCATCTCAGTATGGTTTTCGTGCTGGAGTTTCTACGGAAACTGCTTTGCATGAATTTGTACGCCGTGTAGAGCATTGCCTTGTTAGAAAAAAGCCAGCTTTGGGTATTTTCCTGGATATTGTCGGCGCCTTCGACAATGTCACCTTTCGTAGCTTTGTTGCGGCTGTGCGAGGGCTGGGCATGTCTAAGATTATCACCTCATGGATAGAGACTCTACTAAGACATCGTACAGTCCAAGTAGAAGATATGGTGATAAAGTTAAAAGGTAAGTAGTAAAAGGGAACCCACAACGTGGTATCCTGTCCTCTTTTCTATGGAACTGTGTCTTAAACAGTCTGTTGCTAGAGTTACGTAGCATGGGCTTTTATGTTCAAGCCTATGCCGATGATCTAGCAGTGTTGGTCACTGGTACTGATATATTTTGGATCAGAGGTATGGTCCAGAAAGCAATAAATATTGCTGCAAACTGGTTTTCGGAACAAGAGCTACAGTTTAGCAGCAAGAAAACCGAGATAGTACTGTTCACTCACAAACGGAATCCATACTTGGGTTCCTTGTCAATGAATGGTACAAAACTTGAACTTTCCAAGGAAGCAAGGCTGTTGGGTATTACTCTAGACAGCAAGCTAACTTGAAAACCTCATATTACCCGAATTACCCGCAAAGCAACTACAGCACTATTGCAATGTAGACAAATTGTGGGTAAAACGTGGGGAATAAAACCATCTATGATGAAATGGATATACACAGCTATGACACGTCCAATCATGTCGTATGCATGTGTGTCCTGGGCTGGCGGTCTCAACAAAAAGTATCTAGTGAGGAAACTCACAAAGGTGCAGAGACTTGCTTGCCGGATGATTTCATCAGCTTTTCCTGGCACCCCTACTGGTGCTCTGGAAATTTTGCTCAACATAACACCCATTGAGGAATTTCTATTGGTTGAGGCAGTGCGAGGGTGATACAGAATCACTGTTAGTGAGCTCTGGCATGTCAACCCAATTAGTTCCTTTGGGAAAACAAAAAGCCATGTTGATGTTTGCAATGTGGCAAGAAAATTCTTAAATCTACTGCAAATGCCAGCTGACCGAATAAAGAAAACAGAGGTTTTTTAAGAGAAGTTTCCAATGTCAAATTATGCACAAAAAGAATGCTATCAGATTTGAAAGCGTTCTAAACCAGAGCACTGTCAAGGTTTACACGGATGGCTCGAAACTAAATGGGAGAGTAGGAGCGGGTTTTTATGCCGAATACCCATACAACTCCCCAAAACAAGCATTTTTCCATCTTGGAATTTACAGCACTGTATTCCAGGCAGAAGTCTTAGCTATTTCAGACGTGGCAAAGAACCTGCTTTTGGATAAAATGCACAATCAAAGTATTGTTGTGCTGGTTGATAGTCAAGCAGCTATCAAAGCACTCATAAAGTGCACTGTAACATCAATTACAGTGCTCAACTGCATTCGAAACCTAAATCAATTAGGTAAACAAAACCACGTTAGTATTGCCTGGATTGCGGAACATGCAAGGGTTCATGGTAACGAAGTGGCCGACTATGTAACCAAATCAGGATCTAAATCAAAAATGCATGGTCCTGAACCTTTTATTACAGTCCCGTATGCCAGTTGTGTTAGCACGGTTAAGGACTGGTCCACAGATAGATGGAAATCTATGTGGAATAAACGGAAAGACTGCTTGAGGATGAAGGAGTCTGTAGGTTGGACGTCTTCACGACAAACAATAAGTCTTCTTAACCTTAAGAGGCCTCATTTAAATAGAGTAGTGCAAGTTTTAACTGGGCACTGCAATCTACAACGACACAAGAAAACTACAGATCGTGCTGAGTCTTCTCTGTGCCCAAAATGTTTCCTAGAGGATGAAACACCAAATCATCATGTAGGCAATTGCAAGCTTTACAAAGATATTCGTGTTAAATATTTTGGAATCACCAAAACCACTGTTCACGATGTGGTAACGAAATGTAATATTAACAAACTGGCCACGTACTTAAAGGAAGCTGGAAGGCTTTCTGAGTTCGACCAGTAAGCAAACAAAATAACAATAACAGCAGCTACTGTTGCAATGGGCCCAAACGAGGCCTACGCAACGTGTAGGTGGACTCTACCTAACGGTAGCAGATTCCCTTGCACCGCTGCCCAGTAATAATAATAATAAAAAAAAGAAAAAAAAAAAGGTCTTCACCGAAATTGAGACTGATTTTTCGGCCAAATTTGGAAATTCAAACGTTGGTGGAGGGGCTGTTTTCCTATGGGGGGGAATATTTTCAACTTTTCACAAAAAAACGGCCTCAAAAGCACCAAAAACGTGCGATTTTGCATACTTCACAAGCCAATGGAGCTCGCGCCCCCCCTTTCCCCCCCTGGCTACGCTACTGCTTGAAGCTCTCTTAGTGCTAATAAGATTTCCCACATCCTATCTGCATAGGCGTCGATTTTTTTGTTGATTTAGCAAATTTCAAGATGGCGAAACTTTTTGCGAAGTTTAGTTAAACTTAATGATTTTATTTTAGTCCTGAATTTCGGAATTTTTCCAAATTCAGGTGAAGGCCTGAAAAAAAGGTCTTCGCCGCAAACTGGTTCTATTTCAGTCCGGAATTGCGGAAATTTGACCCCAAATTCAAAAGAAGACCAAAAAAAAGAGTTGGGGTTTAGGGTTAGCGTTAAGTTTTCTAAGTTTTATTACAAAATGTCTGCGCACTCGTAACGAGCGCCAACCCTTTTCTTTTTATTAAATTTAAACTATGAGGCTTGCTTCCGTATGAAAGCACGTATATGCCTTAAATGCCAAGTGGACATTGCTTGCCAAATAATTGAGGGGGCCAGACATGTATTTTGCCCCCTTCAGTGTCACACTTGCGGAGGCGCCGTCCCCTCCTTACGAAATTGACGCCAGTGCCTATGTGCGTGAGAAAACATTCTAACTCTATACAGCAAAAAAACTAAATATAGAAACCAGCTGAAGGCGGAGAAAGATCTAATCTCACAAGTGACTTCAATTGCACCGCAATTTGAATATTTTCTTAATACAAAGCCGCAATACGCCCGAGTCAATAAATAAAGCACTTCCAATTTACTCAGGAACATCAATATTGTAAGTACCGGTACCGATGTGTTTTTTAGTTTGTTTTTATTTTAGAAATTTATTGTGGGGTTTTGTAAATAATGGTCAACCTCTTAACGGGATCCATGATACCAAAAGTTTGAGAACCCCTGGCGTAGGGTAAGCATCGCCGAGGCCAGATTGTGTGATATTCTGAAGCTATTTCATGGCTCCGACACGGAATGGAGTCTAAACCTGAGTGGAGTCTAATGGAAGGAGCGAAATATGGAGTTTAAAAAAATTCTTTCAGTTTACAGTATGATCTACGATGTCAATGTCATACAGTAGCGTAGCCAGAGGGGGAGGCTATAACCCCCCCCATTGGCATGTCGACCAATATGCAAAATGAGAAAAACGCTACGTTTTTTAGCACTTTTGGGACTATTTTATGCACTGGAGTGGACTAAATGGTGATTTAAAACATCTTTTAAAAAATATATTCAGGAGTGGGGGGACTAATTTGTCAAAAACAAAACTAACAAATAAATGAAAACTTAGAAAAATGGTCAAAAATCAGCAAACAAATTTGATCGCAAGTTAAAATGCTAAGTATAGGTGTCATCAACAAAGATACTATTAACCACGGAATGGGGGGTGGGGAAGGCTATTCAGTATTAGTTAACTACCAATCATTTCTCTCAAAAATCTTATCATTAGCCCCTCACCCCAATTATTTTTCTCTATAAACTGTATGCGAAATAGATTACTCCGCGTGAGTTTTATCGAACTATTCGATTTTATGAGTTACCAGTATCTAAACAAGAAAACTAACATTTTACCATTAGCCACCTCCCAAATAGCCCATTTTTGCCACCAGTTTAATCATGTTTGCACAGCCAATTTCTAAGCCACGTTTTAAAAGCATTTTTTTAAATCAAAATAGCCCTAAAATGAAGTTATTTTTGCAAAAAAATGCAAAGTTTTCGAGCGATGGGGGCTCCGCTCCCAGACCCCCGTGCCTCCGGCGGCTGGGGCTTTGCCCCCAAACCCCCAGCTTCCGGCAGCTGGGGGCTTCGCCCCCAGACCCCCATTGGCCTCCGGCAAATGCCCCCAAACAGCCCCCCCCCCATTGCGGATTTCTGGCTACGCGCCTGATGTCATCAAATATACAATATCATGAATGTCATAAAATATACCATGTCATGAAAAAAGATTTTGTTCTTGACCGATGGGATGGCCGAGTGGCAGACTCATTTGTCTTCAATGCCAAATCTAGTGCGGGAGACCAGGTTTGATTCCCGCGTCGATCAAATCTAGCACAAGTTGCCAATGGTCCGCCATTGTTGCGACGTTATATTGTGCGTCCGTAGCGCTTAAAAGTGCAGTTGGAGCCCGCGGCTCGCCACACCCATAAAGGGTATTTAATCAAGTATAAGGAAGATTTAATATTTTTGATTTTATTTTTGTTCTTAAATTTTGTTATTGTTATACAAAACTAGCAAAAGTACACTAAAAGGTGTTTTGTGAATATTTAAACTAGTAAAATAACTACAAAAAGTTTGTGAGTGTCAAATGCCTTACGTTATTAGCAAAATCAGCACTGCTATTGCTCATTAATAGTCAGTACTGATTATAGCATTTAACATTTATAGCTTACCCCCCTTCATCACCACTACCTCCCTTTGAGTACAAAAAGTAAAGTGATCTTGATCTTCAATATCACAGTCTTTGGGTGATCTGATCTTTGATCTTCAAGATCACCTAAAGATGGTGATCTTGCACATCTCTGGAAACAAAATATGGCATGTTAACCTAATTAACATTTAGTAGAAAGAATGAACCATTAGCGCAAAGCTGTCTGTTAAGTTGCAGATAGTGTTTTTTTACGGTTAGAGTTTGTTGTATTTTTGTAGCATAATTCTGAATCACGAATGCGTAGATTTATGAAACCATTCAAATGTGTATTATTTAGTTAGCTGTTTTGGCGTACTATTTCAATGTGATCGCAAATTGCTGATTTTGCGATTTTGTAGCACAGATGCTCCTGAATGAATCCTAGAGCCAAGATATCGCATAGCCATACCGAAACGACTATCTGCTCTAGTTAAAGTAAAATTTAACTTTGATATTAATGTTTATTATACATGTTTTAAAACAGGTTCATATTTTTAACTTAGGTGTTCTTCTTCGTTTCCTTTTATGTGTAACGTCGTGAACAAATTTTCTTGTTCTCCTGATGCGAATACTTTATGCATCGGTATGACTAGACAACATCTTGACAATATGATTCAGAAACATCATGCACCACAAAACCACAAAATCAACTATTCTTGATCATATTGACACATTCCAAAACTGTAAGCTAAATAATACACATTTGAATGCTTTTAAAGTTAAACGCATTTGTGATTCAGAACATGCTACAAAAAATACAAAAAGCTTTAAATGTAAAAAAACACCATCCACAACTCAATAGACAGCTTTACGCTAGTGGCTCATCCTTTCTACTAAATGTTGATTAGACTAGCATGTAGTATCTTAATTTACGTGTATGTGTGTGTGTTTTATTTTTTGCAAAAAAAATTGTCTACTCTTGTTCAATTTTTGTAATTTTTAAAGACACTTGTTTAGCGTCGCAAATAATCTAAAAACGCATAAAAACAGCCATGGAACTCAAGCTATTTCAATAGCATGTAGCAGATATTTAAAATTTTTCATCGTGGACAAAATGAAATAGAGATGACACTAGGGTTGTACAAAGTAGAATAATGCAGTATTCTAGAATAATTCTAGAATAGACATTTCGAATCTAGAATTTCGAATCCTATTCTAGAATAACTCATGGCAAACTGTGACAATACAGTTTTTTCCGGCCAAAATTAGGTGATCTCCAAAAAAAAAAAACAGGTCTTCGCCAAAATTCAGAGTGATTTTTCGGCCGAAATCCAAAATTCAAACGTTTTTTCCGCCCAAAATTAGGTTGCTTAAAATTGTGTAATACGCACCACTCTTTGCGGTTTAGCAGCCCTTTAAAAATTTTTTTTCGAATCCAATTACCCGATAAAAAATGCTTTTTGAGATTCGTTTCTCCGGAGATTCGAATCTCAAGGATTCGAAATTCTACTATGTACAACCCTAGATGACACCCCGCTAAACGTTGTAGAATATGAAATATAGCAAGCTTTTTCTGCTACTTATTTTACGGAGGTGGGGTCAGAAAACAGAGGACACATTTTCAAGTCCTTGGCCTTACCCTCGAAGCTCAAGCTCTTGGCCTAGAATTCCACAAGTCCTCGAAAATGTCCTGTCCTCGGATCGAGGACACCGTTATTTTTTGATAGGTTGAAAAGGAAAAATCAGACTATAGACAACATATGTGATAGTATGTCAATTTGTTGTATTTTCGTTATTTGAAAAATAATACAATGTGATAAGCCAACTGAGCCAAGTCATACTAAAACTTATTTTAAATGGATTGGTATGAAAGCTCTAATCGGAGAATAAGGAGGCAAAACGCATTGTAGAAAATTTTTGTTTTTATTTCTGTTAATACGTCCAATGCAGGCAGTAAAAACTACAAAGCACTACAGCAAATCCATCCAGAGCCATAACAAGGAATCCGGGGCCCGGATTGCCAATAAAAATTATTAGAAAATTTATAACGTTATAGACCTCGAAGTCGTGTTTGAAGTGAAATATCTCTGGAACAGCTGGGTCAAAAAGAATGGAGTCAACGCCAAACTAGTCTAATACTATTCCCTTAACTTTAAATACCCCCATTGGTTTTGCCTTTAGTCCTCGTTTAAGGTAATTTACACAGCATCTGTTTTTTCTTCCTTTTTTACATTTTTGGTTCTTGAAAAAGTATGCTCTTTTTCGTTCGCATTTTTATAAGTTCATTTTCCACTAAGTAGAATGTCTCATAGTAATAAAAATTTGGTTGAAAAAGCGACATTTCAAAACAGAGCTGTGCCCCTTTACAAATAATGTTTTCGGAAAGCTTTTGTCCAGAATGTGACACTCTGGTTAGTGCGGATATGGACACATAAAAATGCGGACCAAAAAGCGCGTACTTTTTTAATGGAAAAGAATAAACGTCCAAAAGCCGACAAAAAACGGATACTGCGTAAATCCACTTTTAGTTGGTCAGAATTATGATTTTCTATCATCTTCACTTTCCGCCTGCAAGACGAAAGGCTTGGTGAACCAAAAATGGAAACGGATTGCTGATTCCATCGATTGTACACACGACAATTGATTATCAGTAAAAAATTAAAATAAATTAGTTCAAATTGAAATTTACCAGTAAAAAAACGGTGACTCTCACAATAAAGAGCTTTCAAATACGGGCGGTGGACCACGCAAAGCGATATAAATTCTATTCACCTTCTAATGAATTATTTGGTCTGCTTCATACAGTACCAAAATTTCTCTCCTGATTCATAAATTCAACAACAAAACCATGATGAAGCCAGCAGCAATGTGTAGCGTGCTATTTTTCCTCTGTTTCCTTCCAACAACTTGCGAAACAAGTGTAATTGCCAGCAAAAAAATCTTCAGAAAATTTTACGCGTGGTCTAGAGCTTTCCTGAATTTGTTCGAAGATTACGGCTAAATCATGCATATTTTGAGCCATTTTCTTCGTTTTTTCAAGTAAAAAAGTGTTAGTACGAACAATAAATGTTAGTAACGAACAAAACAGTCTTCGGCCGAACAAAAAAATTTTCAGAAAAAAATTTAAAATCTTTGAAAAATTTCCGAAGAAAAAAATCTTCGGCCGAACAAAAAAATTTTTCGGGCGAAGATTTTTTTTGTTCGCAAAATATTCACGAATATTCGGAAAAATGAAACTTTCGAAACGAAAATTCGGAAATTTTATTTGTAACGAAGACCATAGAATGCCAATTTTACGAAACACGAACGTTCGTTTTTCCGAAGGCCATAGTATGTGGCCCCTGGTCAAGAACTTGGCAAATTTACGGCTTTGCATGGATCACCGTCCGTTTTTGAAAGCTTTTTCTTGTAAAGAGCCAACACCTTTTTGTGATGGATTTCAAATCAAACCATTTCCGTTTAATTTTCTCTACTGAAAATGGATTGTCATCTGTATCAAATTTAATCCAGACGTGATGGAATTTGTTCGGAATTCATTCGAGAACTTTTTCCGAAGATTTTGGAAGCTACAACTTTGTTTCAAACGCTAAATGTTGAACATCCGAATACAAAGATTTTTCAGTTGTTACTGTTTTTTTTCAACAAAATGTCAACCTCAAAGATTTAATATGCAGTTTTTTAATTTTACGAAAAAAAAATTATTCTACAGTTTAAAAAATTTTCGTCAATATCTATTCCGAATAAAAAATTGAAACCCCAATGACTTTCGAAACGCGCGTGTTTGTGTCTTTGGAAGACCATAGTATGTGCCCCCAGACCTCCATGACCTCTTGCGGTTCCGCTCCAGACACCGGTCTAAGATGCGCTTGAGTTGCACTAGTTTGCTCAGCACGCCACCTAACTGAGACATTTTTCGAACAAAGGTATTTTAACTTTTGGTTCAAGCTTCCCTCTTCAATCCTGGTTGTACGTCTGTACGTAAAGATCTTTTTTTAAGAGCTGCTTTTTTTTGGAGCACGCTCAAGATTGTTTAGTTAGTAATAACTTCTCCAGATAGATTTTTCAAGCGACTATGGGCCGCAGACAAAAATAGCTAAAAAGCTCTGCCGACCTTATATGTCTTTCGACAAGAATACGGTTTTTAGAACAGCGCATAAATTATAACCGTACAAGATCATGTACAAAAATTCAATCAATTTTAATCCCCACTTAGTTTCGCCTAGTGCCTTCTTACTTCGTTTGTTCTAGCGATGGCACAGAGCCTGGACCCCCTGATTGTCATTATAAATATTATTGTTAATAACTGTAAACTGTACGCGTAAATGCTAAAACAAACTGGAAATAGGCTTTAGGCTTTGTTGTCATCATTTTTTTCAGATCTTCAGGGTTAACCTCTGAAAATCCCGTTGAGGGTGGAACAAACTGCAGGATTTTTATATTGTATTTGTGGTGTGCTAAATATTTTGGTACTGCTCTGGCTACAGTATTATACTGATAATAATCACTTTTTAAGAACATTGCGGGCAAAAACCAACAAAAAAGAAGGTTTGAACAGAGACACTCCTGTTTTAACCAGCCTGAGATTTAAACATTCACACTCCGGTTCCGGTGCCCGCGTTGTGCGAGTGACGAGCGCGAGAGATTGTTAACGTGCTTTATAATGGTGGTGGTGGTACTACCCGACCCCTTCCGAGGAATGGGGGCGCGGAGGAACTTGCGGAGACCCAACAATCGGGCCACACCCCAAGGTCTGGACCATAGATCAAGAATTGTGCTTTATAGTCGACGCTAGAGCAAGGGCGCCGAGAGACAAACGTGGGCCCTGTGACAGCTAAAACATTGGGTTCCACCGGATTTTGAAGTGTTCACCGAAAACAAAACAAAGGTCTTCAGGGTAAAATGCCATTATTTTCTCCGGATTTTCAAGTGTTCTCCGAAAAAAATGGTTTTCAGGGCAAAATGCCACAATTTTCTCCGGATTATGAAGTGACCTTCAAAAAAAAGGTCTTCACTATTCCACAAGCTGATTTTTCAGTGTGTTCTTGATGGGCCCTCTGAAGTCAATGGGCCCCAGGGTCATTTTCCCCCCTGCCCAACTTTTCGGCGGCCCTTTGCTGGAGCACAAAGCAGTAAGTTTTAATTTAAATCTTATTGTTTCCAGACTCAGCAAGACAGGTTGACCCAGTTCAGACAAAATGTTGTTACATTTCTTCAATCAACTTTTGCTTCAAAAGATCAAAATAGATTTCGGTTTGGAATTCAGCTACTATTTAGAGGTTCCGGATTCTACGTAGAGGGTAATAACCCTGCGACTCCCGGTGTTGATTTTCAGAACTTTTTAAGGTACGTATTCTTAACTAAACAAACAAACTTATTTTGTTTATACTAAATTTTAGAACCATCAAGGTTTTTCTTTTTTTGTTTTTGCTTTGTTTTTTAGTTTATGGCGGAGGTGCACAACCTTTTCACTACTGCCGGCTGCAAAACATATTATAAATGCACTAACGGCCGCCGCTAGTTATGGTCGTTTTTTACGTATTTGCGTTTCAAGCCATACAATTTAACTACACATGCTAAACATTACAAAAAGTCAAATTTTCAGGTTTGGAGAATTCATTTAATCATAAATCACAAAAAAGCTAGATCAAAAAAAAAAAGCTAAAAACATATAGCAGAAAATGCTAGGTCCAAATGAAATATGCTAGATTTTAATTTCGAAAAAAATATACCAAAACAACTGCAAAACATATTTTATTACTGTTATTACTGTTATTTTGACTCCCGAAACCAGAGTTGTAAGTCTGGCCCGGTTTTGGGCCTTAAGTTGACAAAAAATTCGGGCGTAATTCGGGCCTGAGACGTACTTTTTGTCTTAGATGCACAAAAATATACTCAAAATAACTTGGCAACAATGGTAAATTTTTCAGACTTAACTTAACTTTCGGTTTTTTTGGGGGCATGATTTGGGCTTCAAATTAGTTTTCGGGTTCGGGCTTATATTTTCGGATTCGAGTCTAATTCGGGCCCGAACTATATAGTCGGTCCGTTTACAACTCTGCCCGAAACCAGACTGGAAAAGAGTGAACTAAGTATTGCACTGTTTGCAGACCAGGTAAAAGGAGGCACTTAGTCAGAAAGCTGCAATTGGGGGGGGGGTGGGCTGTTATCAGTGTTTGGGGGCGGAGCCCCCAACGATTGAAAGTTTTGTATTTTTTTTGGCAAAAATAACTTAAGTTTAGGCCTTTTTGATAAAAATTTATTCTATTAAAACGTAGAATAGAAATTAGCAGTGCAAAAACATGATTATACTAGTTGCATAAATGAGTTATGTGATAGTTAACTATTGCCAGAGTTTCAGATCTCGTATTTACAAGCTGGTAAATTATAAAATCTTATATCTGTAGTTCAATAAAATTCTCAAGGAATAATCTATTTCGTCTATATTTTATACAGGAAGATAAAATTAAAGGGGCTAGTGGAAGAAAGATTGAGGAAAGTGATTGGTAATTAAACAATGCTGAATAGCCTTTTTACCTCCTATTTCTGAGGTTAAATATTTTTTGATGAAACCTATGTTAAGCATTTTTCAACAAGCGATCAAATTTAAATACCAAATTTTGACCATTTTTCAATTTTTTTTGTGATTTATGAGTTTTATTTCTGACAAATTAGCCCCCTTCTAAATAAACGTTTCGAAATATGCTTTAATTCATATTTAAGTCTACTCCATTGCCAAAAACAATCGTAGATGTGCTAAAAACGTGGTATTTTCCTTATTCTGCATTTGGTCACCAGGCCGATAGGGGGGAGGCAATAACCCCTAGCTATAGAGCAGAGATCAAGATGCCTTACCTTCAATATAGCCTACTCCAAAATTATAATAGAACTATTATATTTTTATTACATAACTTAGCATTAACTCAATCGTAAGCGGCGTAATAAACTAATACTTCTAATGCAATTTAACAGCAGTTTCACGTCAAAACTTATTCTCACTTCTATTCCCTAAGTCAAGAATATTCACGTTATTTATATACAAAAGGAGCAATCCCGAAAAATCTAAATATGGTAAGAAATGCTTCGTTGATTTTTAATTAGCGTTTCTCAGTACTGGGCACCGCAAGTTTACACTCTATTCCGCAAATAGCAATGGGTGGTCCGCAACCACAAGTGTGCGGTATGTTTGCGGTAATTTTTTGCACTTCCGCAACCGCAAATAAATTTTGACTTCCGCAAACTTGAACCACAAACTTTTCTGTTTTTTTTTTCTGGTTTGATAAATAGAGGATACCTATAGCAGTACAACAATGCTCCATATTTTCCATGCAGGCTATAGACTTGTAATAGACATCGGTAAGTTGTTTTTTTTTTTTATTTAATATCCTGTTTTTGTAAGTTATAACATAAATACCAGCAGCATGGCCGAGTGAAAATGTACGAGGGTTTGTTGTTTAAACAACTCTGCGACGGAGTTGAATTGGGCTGCGACTCTGGTGGCTGAAGTAGAGACTTGGAAGAGAGTAACTTCATCTGCTAGTCACTTTCGTCGCTCGTTTTAACTTCTAATTACTGCATGTTCGTAGAGTTGAAATTCCTTGGTTGATTTACATACTTGTACTCTAGCACTTGTTGTATAAGAGAAACAGAGATTCACAAATCTTTTTTGAGCCACTGTAAGTAAAAACTCGAGACGCACAAACTTGCGTTTTTGCGTTCTTGAAAGTGAGAGTTTACACGGGCTTGTAGGCTAGTATTTACTCTTAAGCGACGGAATGTGAGGGGGGCGGGCGGTTCGTTGTCGATGTCGCTTCTTGCTCCCTTCATCACGCATGGCAATTCGCAGACCACAAATAAAATAACGTAGTTCAAACGTGGTAACTGAAGTTAACGTTATTTTGTTTGTTTTTTTGCTAGTGTACTGGTGAAAAAATTTTTAATTGTTGTTAAAGGTGCTCATATAGAAGCAAACTTTTGCAAAGATGAAAATGTGCTAGGTGTAAGGAGAACAAGCCAAAAGTTCGGTTTCTTTGTTTATTTTATTTCAGTTACAATACAGTCCTGATTAAGGGTTTCGTGAAATTCTAACGCTTGAACTTCTACTTAAACTTTGGATAAGAGCAGTCTTTTAAAAGATTTCAAATTTCATACAATATAATTACGGTGCAGACACTGGCGAACTGAGGGAGGAAACCACTGCGTCATGGCCTTCCCCTCAGACCCCAAAAACGAAAAAAGATAAAGCAAAACCAAAAAGTTTTAGGAGGATGTACGTTATTACTGCGTAAATGCAAAAATAAATCAATCATTATTTTGGTTTGGCTTCTTCGTTCAGTAATGACCTAGCTTTTTAATTCCGTAATGTTTTGAAGCATTTTTCATTTTACTATTTCTTTCTTTTAATAAGTCTCGTAAAAGCATTATGCTAAAACTTACTTCCAGAATGTGCTTATTTTTAGTGTAATTTTGCAAATTTTTTCTGGGCATGCCCCGGGAAAACCCTTCAGTGGTCTTGGCTTCGGCACTCTCCATAAAGTTGATTTGTGACGTCACAGTGTGACAAAACTTTAGGCCCCCTGCGGAAACTTTCTGCGTACGCTAGTGGGTACAGATATTGATTTTGATTGAAAACTCGCTCTGAATTTAAATTTTGTGTTTCTCCTTGGCGCTGAGCAGCAAGCACCTAAGGTAATTGCAAAAATAGAAAAATTGGGTTTTAAGTATCGGCTATCGGTAAGTAACGCAGGTTCAATTACTGGTCACTGTTAAATCAAAAATTTGTTTTGAGAGTGGCCAGCTGGTTGGTGGTGTTAAAAATCTACAAGATCAATGTGTCGTAGTAATTTACCCGCCAAAAAGTTTGTCAATATGACCAACTTAACTCGCGAATTTTGGAAAAATTTTGGAGAAACGCCGCCTTCTGCCTGGAAATTTATGCCGTTTTTTTCAACAAAAATAGGCTAAGCATTTTGACGCATCATTTGCATAATACACAACTTTGGAAAATCGAAAATGCACAGAGTTGTACTGTGTGTACATCACCAAATAGCGCAAGATTATTCAGGACACAGAAATTTTTTTCAGGATTTCAAACGGGGCAGTAATATTACTTTCCAAAAATCTTTAGAAATTTCTTGAGCTGCAACGTATGCCGTCTAAAGTATGCATTCCAAAAACACGATTACGAAACTAAAAACAAAAAGACTAAAAAGATAAAACAAGGATTGAAAATTTTGGTAGATTTGCAGCCTATTTATTTACTAGACGTGCTGGACACGTCATCAAAGTCGTCTTGTGCAACCAGGGCCTCAGAGAGAAATTTTTTCAGGGGGTATGAAGATTGATGCTGGGCCCCCAAAATTAGGCGAAGAGCAAAAAAAAGGTCTTAACTCAAATTTGGACCCATTTTTTGCCCAAAATTAGGTGAAGAGCAAAAAAAAAGGTCTTCACTCAAAGTTGGACAGTGGGGGCCTGAATAAAAAAACTTGATGCGGCAACCTAAACTCTTCCGGGCCCCTTGAGCTCGGGCCCCCCAAAGCCTGGGCCCGGGTACGATGTACCCCCTGAACCCCCCTCTCGTAGGCCCTGTGTGCAACCCTTTGCCACTTCAAAAAGTCTAAGTTTCCCTTCGGAAGAACAAGCCGTTGGTAGTTTCTTGACGCTGTAGATCAACTCATTTTGCTGTGAGAACAGCAGCCCCCCCAAAAAATAGTCCTTTCACAGCAGAAAAACTTGTTAAGGGGGTGTTGTGCGTTATAATACATCTACCAAATCTGACGAAATATTGAATTGTAAAAACGTATATGTTTTGAAATTGCAAAGATACGATCCCAGCGATGTTGTTTATTTGCGGATTTGTGGTAGATTTCAATTTTTTTACTGCAAATCCGCAATTGTTTGAGGTAAGACATCGGTTCGCAAATCCGCGTACTAAAACTTTGAGTCCGCAATTTGCAGATTTGCGGAAGTGTTCAGCACTGGTGTTTCTATACAAACTGCCTTAACTCAAAAGCGTTTTTCGTTTTCTCGCAGCTGCAAAGTTTGTGCTCTTGTTCAGTTATTAGAACGACCGACGCTCGCGTCGCGTGTTTCATTGAATTTTACTCAGCCATTTTCAAACTAATGAGTGTGAGATTTCAGACTTTTGCTTATAACTCAAGAACGGTTGGATCTAGCTTCATGAAATTCTGACAGCATTTTAAGATTAATGAGTTGCATCTTTGTACCAAATTTCGAGGCAATAGGTCACGTGACTTTGATTTTAGAACCCGAAACCGCCACAAAAGTTTGGCGTAAAAAGCGGTCTCAGTCAAAAACAGCTGAAGTACGGCAAATATGTTTTACCCGGTTAGATATCTTAAAATACCCTTTCATCCCAACCAACCCACTATTGGCCGCGATGAGGTTTTTTTGCTTGTTTCTCCTTTTTTTTCCCTTTTTTTCCTTTTCCCTCTCTTTATTTACCTTTTTCCCCTTTTTTTCCTTTTTTTTCTTCCTAAATCTTGTACGCTCTTTTTCTCCTAAACCACAAAACATCGAAATCTAATTTTTGTGTAAAAGTTGTTGAGCTGAAAACCTAATTTTGTCTCCCAAAATTGTTTGGGGCGACTCTTCCGGGAACCCCCCAAAATGGGGCCCCCGAAAATAACTTTTTTGAACGGCTTCAGCTAGGGCGCTAGTTTTTTGATATCAATAGATATTTTACAGACTAATATTTTGACAAAGTTTGAGGGTACCACCCTCCCCCCCCGGAGACCCCAAAATGGAACCCCCTAAAATGAATTTTTTAAACAGCTTAACTTAGGGTGACAGTGGTTTTTAATATCAGTAAATATTTCACAGACAAATATCTTGATATATTTTGGGGGAACCACTCCCCCCAGAAACCCCCCAAATGAACCTCCAAAAAATCAATTTTTTGAATGGCACAACATTGCTCAACATCTTAATATAAGTAGATTTTTAACAGACAAATACTTTGGCACACTTAGGAGGTACCCCCTCGGAGACCCCCCAAATAAACCTACCAAAAATCAATTTTTTAAACCGCTTAACTTAGGGTGACAGTGTATTTTGATAACAGTAGATATTTACCAGACGACTATTTTGACGTAGTTTGGGGGCACCACCCCCCAGGAGACCCCCCAAAAATCCAATTTTTGAACGACTTAACCTAGGTGCCAGTTTGTTTTGAAATCAGTAAAATTTTAAGAGACAAATATTTTGACATAATTTAAGGGTACCATCCCTCGGGAAGCCGAAAATTGGACCACTCCTAAATCAATTTCTTTAAAAAATCACTTGTTAGAGAGCTAATTGATTTAATATCTAATCGTTAGAAAATAAATATGTTATCATGGTTTAAAAGTGACACCCCTTCCCGGAAACCTCCCAAATACGTAGATTCCCCAAATCTTTACTTTTCATTTAAGCTGAAACCGTTTTTATGTAGATATTTGTGTGACAAAAAATTAAGAATACAAATAGTCGTCAGTTCGAGATAGAAGTTTAGAATTGTTGCTATTAAGGTAAAAACATAGATCTGGGACCAATACAGTGCAGAGTGTCTTATGCAAATAAATATTAGATGGGAGTTTGCCAGCAAACCCAGTGAACGACTGACGCATAGCTAATACTGTGACGCTCAAAAGTATTTTTTGTCTACCGTAAAATCAGCAATTATTCAAAAATATCTGATTATGGAACCTCCAGAAAAGTAGAGTCAAAATGATTGTCAGTTAAATATCTCCTGATATCATAAAACGCTGGCATTCTAGCTTGGATGGTTCAAAAAAATTGATTTTTGGGGGGTCCCCGGGGGGTGGCACTCCCAAACTTCGCCAAAATATTTGTCTGTTAAATCTCAGCTGATATCATAAAACACTGGCATCCTAAGTTGAACCGTTCAAAAAATTGATTTTAGGGGGTCTATTTGGGGGAGTCCTTGGAGGGGGTGGCACCTCCAAACTATGTCAAAGTATTTGTCTGTTAAATATCTAGTGATATCAAAACAAACTGGCTCCCTAGCTTGAGCCATTCAAAAAATTGATTTTTTGGGTGCATTTGGAGGGTTTCCGGGGGGGATGGCAACCCCAAACTATGTCAAGGTACTTGTCCATTAAATATCTGCTGATATCAAAACAGACTGGCACCCTAAGTTGAGCCGTTCAAAAAATTGATTTTTGGGGGTCTATTTGGGGGAGTCCCTGGGAGAGTGGCACTCCAAACTATGTCAAAATACTTGTCTGTTAAATATCTGCTGATATCATAAAACACTGGCACCCTAAGTTGAGCCGTTCAAAAAATTGATTTTGGGGGGATCTATTTGGGGGGTCCCCAGAGGGGATGACATCCCCAAACTATGTTAAATATTTGTCTGTTTAGTATCTGCTGATATCATAAAACACTGGCACTCTAAGTTGAGCCGTTCAAAAAAATGATTTTTTGGGGGGTCCATTTGGGGGAGTCCCCGGGGGGATGGCACCCCCAAACTATGTCAAAATATTTGTCTGTTAAGTATTTGCTGATATCAAAACAGATTAGCACCCTAAGTTAAGCCATTCAAAAAATTGATTTTTGGGGGGTCCATTTCCCAAACTATGTCAAAATGTTTGTCTGTTAAATATCTACTGATATCAAAAACAACTAGCACTCTAGCTTGAGCCGTTCAAAAAATTGATTTTTGGGACTCCATTTTGGGAGGGTTCCCGGTAGAGTTGCCCAGAAAAATTTTGGGAGAAACAATTGCGTTTGCAGCTCAACAACTTAACGCAAAAATTAAATTTCCATGTTTTGTGGTTTAGGAGAAGAAGAGCGTACAAGATTTAGGAAGAAAAAAAAGGAGAAACAAGCAAAAAAACCTCATCGCGGCCAATAGTGGGTTGGTTGGGATGAAAGGGTATTTTAAGACATCTAACCGGGGGAAATATTATTTGTCGTACTTCAGCTGTTTTTGACTGAGACCGCTTTTTACGCCAAACTTTCGTGGCGGTTTCGGGTTCTAAAATCAAAGTCACGTGACCTATTGCCTCGAAATTTGGTACAAAGATGCAACTCATTAATCTTAAAATGCTGTCAAAATTTCATGAAGCTAGATCCAACGGTTCTCGAGATACAAGCAAAAGTCTGAAATTTTCGCACTCATTAGTTTGAAAATGGCTGAGTAAAAAACAGGAACACGCGACGCAATCGTCGGTCGTTCCAAATATGTACTAGACATCACACGATAGCGTTGTACGCATTTTGAATTTACGCTTGTGCTAAGATATATCTATTCATAATGCTGATGATGGAAGCTTTAACAGACAATTAAATCGTAGTTAATTACTAAAGATAGTGGTTTAGCATGTAATTTGATATGGTAGGATATGCACTAGGCTATTAAGATTTTTCTATTTGTTCAACCTACAATATTGCTGACAGAAACGTGTTTAACTACGTGTACCTTACGATTGGATCCATTCATTTTGCTTTTAATTTTTTAATTCAAATTTATTGACTTTAAAAAAGCTAAATTCTAATTCATTGACTTTGAAAAAACCAAATTCAAATTTCGGAGCATAATGACTGGAACGTTTAAGTTATCTTAATCTAAAGCAAAGAGCCGAAATGTTCGCTTACGTTGTGGCTCTTTGCTTTATATTAAATTTAAAGGCGGTGAATCATCAGCCAATTCTAGTGGTTTACAATAGCTAAAATTGAACTATAAGTTTTGATATTTTTTGTTTTAATTTTGAGGCTGCGGTTGCAAAGATATTCAACTAATACAAAAAGATATTCCCCGAAAAAAGTTTTTGGAAACTCTGAGTTTTGTTCTTCCCGCCAAAACCACAGTTCTCTAAAGTATTAGGCCTACTATGGTTTTGGCGGGAAGAACAAAACTCAGAGTTTCCAAAAACTTTTTTCGGGGGATATCTTTTTGTATTTGTTGAATATCTTTGCAACCGCAGCCCCAAAATTAGAACAAAAAATATCAAAACTTACAGTTCAATTTTAGCTATTGTAAACCACCGGAATTGGGTGGAAGATTCACCGCCTTCAAATTCATTGACTGTGGAAAAACTAAATTCAAATTTATATTTAAATTCATTATTGACTTTGGGAAAGTTGATTTCAAAATGTATTTTTACTTTAATTGGACTGATGTAGAATTTTGTTCATATCTGTAGTTACGACTTTTAAATTCATACAATTCGATAATTCAAACTTACCCGATATTTGACAAACCAGACTATTCAGAAACTAACTTAAATAGGAATAGGATTAGAAAAACCTAAGATTTTCGAGTAGTTCTTGGAAGTTGTGCAAAAAAGTTTTGCTCGCGTAATCTGTAAAATTAGGTAGGCCAAACTCACCGTGTAAGGCAGTACCGCACAAATAAACTCATAATTTTTATCAGAAAAAATGAGTAGATATAAACAAAAAAAAGACACGATAAAAGCACGCGAACAAGTTTTGAACAATTAGTTGTGTTCTGATCCAACTTTGCCACTACTGATGTTTTTACATCACATCTGAATGTTTTTTTGGCAAAATTTCTGATGTCTGATGTTTTGGATCACAAATCTGATTTGACTTTTTTTGCCAGAGGCGCAGCCAGGACGGGTAGTGAAACCGAACTAGGAACCAGTGAAGACTCTTTTTTTTCTTGTTAGGTCTTCACTTAACTTTGGGTTCAAAATCGCTCTGTGTCGTAGTGATGACCTTTTTTTTCATTTATTTTTGCTCTTCAGGTTTTTTCCAACGGAAAAACCGCTGCAATTTCTTTATGTTTACACAAAAACCGTCCCAATGTCTGGTGCATAGGCGTAGCCAGGATTTTTGATTGGGGGGGCCCAAACCACAAATCACATGCAATGACGTCACCTGAAATTTTCAAAAAAGGAACTTTTTGTGGGGAAAAGATATCGCAGAATGGAAGATCTGAAGCCGTAGCCTGATGGCACTTAACCAGGATTTTGGTAACGAGAGAGGGCAAAAACTAATAGTTAAAAAGTGCAAATGTCCAACTTAGGAGACGTGTGCGAATGAGCTAGTGTACTCAAACGTATCACAGACGGGGTCTGGGGGCTGAGCCCCCAGCCACTGGGCTATTTTTGTAAGTTTTTGGAAAAAAAAAGCTATTTACGTTCCATTGGATCACATTTCGCACGAGCTCACAGCCATTTCAACGAACTAGATTTTTAAACATTTCAAAGCCAATCAAAAAATTTAATTGCTCAATCCTCCTGTCGCAATTAAATCCCAAAACAGGTTTAGAATCTTGCATTATGGTGTAAAA
The DNA here is from genome assembly GCA_963965965.1 of Trididemnum nubilum. Classification (NCBI taxonomy): domain Eukaryota; kingdom Metazoa; phylum Chordata; class Ascidiacea; order Aplousobranchia; family Didemnidae; genus Trididemnum; species Trididemnum nubilum. The sequence goes on along the minus strand of OZ014481.1, from coordinate 38,811,198 downwards.
TTTTAATTGTAAGTGATTTGGTCCATAGGGGAAAGTAAGGCACATTGCCTCCTGCAATACTTTAGCAGTAAATAATAATCCTCTCGAAGATTTTTCTTAGAGATTTTTGTTTAGTCATGAAGTTAACCAGTTATAGGAGTACATGTACAGTCAAAGGGTCCAGGCCCTTTCAATTGAAATTCAGTAATTTGTTCAATGAGCATTTCCCTAGCTATTTTTTTTAAGTGTTTTGTGCGTAAAAACTGGCGAGGTGGAGGTGAATCGTTATTGAAAAATGGTACAATAGATGGTTACGCTTACTAAACATGTTATTCCCGGGCCGGATTTACATTGCGCGGGGCCCCTGGCTCTTATGGGATTTTTGCAACATCTTTCTGCCAAATATAAATGAAGACCAAAAAAAGTACTACTATCTGAGGGCAAGGCCCTGGCACTGAGCCATATGGCAAATACGGCGCTGGTTATTGCATTACGCTCATAAAAAGTTTAGATGGGGGCCTGAGGTAGCAACTTTTAGGACAAAAACCCTTAATTTTACCCTGGTTGTACGTTTAAATTGGTAGGAAAAAATTGAATTAAGGGAGTGCGTCGGGCCCCCTGGTGGTCAATATTATTTATTATTAATTATTGTTGTACGCAAAGATGCTAAACGAAACTGAAAATGAAGAAACAAGGCTTTTTTGACAAATTTTTGCCATTGATGGCATTTTGATTGAGGGGGCCCGGGTTCCCTCGGCCACCCCTTAACTACGCCAATGATTTTGAGACAAGATCGCTCCCCTAAGTTCTTTCATAAAAAAACAATTAAATCAAAATTAAAATAACTTATTTTCCAAAACGTGGAAAACTTGAGTCAAGTCACTGAACAATTTTTTGAAACGTCCAAAAATTGCATGACATTATTATGACGTGGACATGTGGTCGTCATAATTATTGCTTATTTTACGCGTAAATCCTTAATTAAAGAAACTGTAATTCCGGACAAGGAAAACGTACTGGCTATGCTCTCATTATGTTTATCATTGATAGTATTTCAATTGGGGGCAGAGTTGTAAGTCGGGCCGGGATTTTCGGGTCGGGCCTAAAGTTAATAAAAATTTCGGGCTTAATTCGGGCCTGAGACGTGCTTTTTTATCTTAGGTGCACAAAAATGTAATCAAAATAACTCGGCAACATTGATACATTTTTCAGACCCAACTTAACTTTCGGGTTTTTTCGGCATGATTTGGGGTTCAAATTAGTTTTCGGGTTCGGGCCTAAACTAGTCGGCCCATTTACAACTCTGATTGGGGGGTTTGCATTATCGCTTGTGTTATAGCATTTAGTTCATAATAACGTTAAACGAGGGCCTGGGGTTGCAACTTTTAGGACAAAACACTTAAATTTCTCACAGGGTTTGCATATAAATTATTAAAAATTTGAATTAAGAGGCCCCTGGTCCGGGAACTTTGGTCGTCAGTCTGAGGCCCTGGGGCTCCCTGGTTGCCAGTTAGAGGCCCCGTGGCACCCTGGTTGTCGGTTAGGAGCCCGGGCCCCCTGGTTGTTAATTAGGGGCCCTGGGGCTCCCTGTTTGTGGGTTAGGGGCCCCGGGGCCCCCTGGTCGTCAGTTAGGGGCTCCGAGGCCCCCTGTCTCTTGGTTAGGGGCCACAGGGTCCCCTGTTCGTTAATTAAGGGCCACAGGGCACCCTGGTCATCAGTTAGGGGGGCCCTGGGGCGCCCTGGTTGTCGGTTTGGGGTCCCGGCCCCCCTGGTTGTTTAATCAGTTAATGGCGCCGAGGCCTCCTGTTTGTCAGTTAAGTACCCCCTGGTTGTTGGTTAGGGGCCCCTGGTTTTCAGTTAGGGGCCCGGGGCCCCCTAGTTGTCAGTTAAGGGCCCCTGGTTGTTGGTTGGGGCCCTTGGTCGTTAGTTAGGGGCCCTGAGGCCCCTGGTCGTCAGTTATGGGCTCCCCGGTTTTCAGTTAGGGGTCCCAGGGCCCCCTGGTTGTCGGTTAAAGGCCCCAGGGCCCCCTAGTTGTTAGTAGGGGCGCCCTGGTTGTTAGTTAGGGGCCCCGGGACTCCCTTGTCGTCATTAATATTATTGTTAATTACTGTTATGTGCGTAATTACTGAAAAAAGAACTGCAACTAAACATCGCTAGGCTATGTTGTCATAATTTTTTATCGTTAGTGGTATATTGATTGGGGGGGGGGGCGGGCCCCCTGGGCCCCTCCCCTGGCTACACCTATGGTCTGGTGCAAACTCTCGAAAAATTTGATGTTGAAAAATTGAAACTGATTGAAAAAATGAAACTGATTCCAATGGCAACGCTGCTTTGATCTGATTCTGAGTCTTTTTTAACCAGTTTATAAATCACTACTTTTACAGTGTAAATTTTGATTTAAGAAAATCAAATTCATCGAATGTTTGATTATGACCTTCAAATTCAAATTCATTGACTTTGCAAAAGTCGAATTCAAATTCATCAATAACTCGATAGCAGATTTAAATTCAAAATTCAATCCAACCCTTGTGTACAGCATGTATCCATTGATATTGAGTAATGGATAAGCCGATGTCATACCCGATCATAAACTTCTGAGCGGAACAGAGCTTCGCACTAAAAAGAGACAGACGGCCATTTAGTGAAAAAAGTCGCCCGTGCTTTAACAAGAACTACTAGGCTAAATGCACTTTTACAAAAAAAGCTAGCAAATCCGCTGTTTGAAGATGAAAGCCGCTACAAAATTACATTTAAATGTCGAGATTTTTTTTCTGCAAACATATTCAGGAATTTCAAATTTTGCTTTGCAGTCGAAGCAATCACAAACCGTTTAAGACTTGCCCTACTACACTGGGCGTAATATTGTAAGCGTAGGCCGTACACGTTTAAGTCGCCACTTCAGGCATACCAAAATTTTGATTGCGATAAACAAAGGATACCCTCGACGTATACGATTTCATACCCACCAGTGACGAAATAGTTTAGATGTCCCTGATCAGCATCATAAGTTGCCATCAGTCTATGCACACAAAAAATGCATTTTCGGGCAGCGCATAGAACTACATCTTATAGGCGTAGTATTGAAATTGCGCTAAAGCCCAAAAGTTTATTGCAAAGTATTTAGGTTTGAGTCAGCGTTATCGATTTAATTTTTCTCCCTAAGTTTTTTTGAAGGAACATTCTAATACACTGTTCTAATAAACGTTCATTCTAATGTTGTTGTTTTCTTTTTTCTGTAGCGCATCAGATCGTTTAATTGACTAGTGGTTAACGATTTGCTAACCAAATCTGATGCTTTTGCCAACGGAGTTTCGCTTGGTGCCTGATACCCATCGTTCGTGACGTTCTGCGTTCGTCTAAATGTGATTGCTTAGAGGGTGGGCGTAGTGCTGCATGTTTTATTTCGCTAGCTACGGAGTTTTACTTGGTCTCTGAGAATACGTTATAGCTTACACGCTCATTTCAGAGCAAACAAGTTACAAGTGAACTTCCTAGCGCCAAAATGCCGGAAACTCAAATATTTCACAGCCGTTAGCATGCGCCATATGACATAGTATGCATGTTAAACGTTTCCCTTGTAGCAATGAATTAAGAATTTAATCAAAATATAGAAAATCTTGAAAAGGTATGTTGCCTTAAATCGAGATAGATTAGACGATTTTGTTGGGTGTTTAAAGAATACCCATTACCCAGATGCCGCTCACCGATCGTCACTGATACTTGAAAAAGACCAGGTGTTGAACGGAATAGTGCTGAGTTATCTTAAAAGTTGAAGCTTTTGTTGTACGTTAAAACACACTTTGGCTGGAGGTAAAGTAATTTTAATAAGGTTGTTTAGCAACTGCAATGGGCTACTGAACTGCAATTGTAGTGTAGATTCTTGCATTTTTACATTACTCGCAACTATGGTTTCGTAGCAGCAAACTAAACATTTTGCTTTTTATTGAGGATTTGTGAGGAAATAGAATATGCTTTAATCAGTGACACAGTCAGGGGAGACTAAAAGGGCTAAAGCTCCCTTGTTAACCAAATCGCTTTAAGCCCAGTAAGATTTAAGCCAAATACGCGATCTTTCATCTTTTAAACGTATTTTGCAAAACACTTTTGCTGACGCAAAAGAAGAGTGCTGACGCAAAGTGACTCTTTAAGAAACTTAAAGAGTGCTGAGTGACTCAAACACAAACACAAAGAGTGACTCAAAGAGTGACTCAAACACTTAAAGAGTGCTGACGCAAAGTGACTCTAACAATTGACTTTTCAATGGCTTATCCCAGTGTTTCTCAACCATTTTCTCCTGCGACAAAATTCGTTTAAACACGCTATCTGCAAGAACAGCTGCGACCCAACTAAGTAGTTACAAAAAAACAGAACGCAAAAAAGCAGTACTTTTATTTCACAGCAGTTATCACCATTTCGCTTCAACAATTTTTAAAATCGCGACACAACGTCACTCAACGCTAAACGCATTGAATGCTATGCGTCCAGGGCCGCCGAGAAGGGGGGCAGGGGATGACAATGACTTCGGGGCCCATGGGCTCCAGGGGGGTCCATCATGGGGCCGTTGGCTTCAGGGGGCCCAGCAGAGGACCCATGGGCTTGTGAGACGGCCCATTGAAATGACACTGAGAAATCAGCATGTGAAGCTCGAAGGCCTTTTTTTGGGGGAGGGGGGAGATTACCTAAATTCGATCAGAAAAACCGTTAAAATTTCGGTGAATACCTTTTTTTTTGGAGATCACATCATATTTAGGACCAAACTGCTGCATTTTCTCCGTCTGTTTTGGACTTCACAAAACCGGAAATCTGTTATAATTGAGCTGATCCCGGACCACGTTCGGCCCCCGGCGCCCCTGTCTGCATCCAGACTGTTTCTATATTTCTTTTTCATAAAAGTCAGAGCAGAAAATCCCATCTCACATAAATAAGAACTTGGAAAAGAGATTATAATTTTTAAGGCTTCTTCGTACAATATTGAATATTCGTTTGCTTAACAATGAATTAAAGATAATCAAAGTACTTCGGGCTCTAGTTGTTTCAGCAACCCATTCATAAAGCTTTGGCGACCCATGGTTTGAGAAACGCTGGCTTAACCTGACGGGTTATTTTTTTTAGAATCAGAAACGATGAGCTTGATATTTTTTGACATTGCTTGGGATCTTTACTTTTCTGGAGGTTTCAAAATAAGATAAATTTTTGAATAATTCCTGGTTTTACGGTGGACGAAAAGTGCTTTTAAGCGTCACAGCATTAGCTAGGCGTCGGTCGTTCACTGGGTTTGCTGGCAAACTCCCATCTAGTTTTGCAATATTTTTTGTGCAATTCTCTAGATCAGCAGAGCAGTGCAGTATCAGTCCTGTATTCGAATGTTATAGACTTTGAAATCTAATTTAAGCATTGTTATCAATCATGTCTAGTTTCAGTATTGTTATTATTGATTATCATCTCTGTTTAGTTTCAGCATGGTTTTATAGTTGATTAAAGACTAATTTAATGCGGTTAGCTTTCAGTGATGATACCATAACTACGACACTTAAAAAAACTAACTCGTACGTAAAAATCTTATCGTTGTGACGTCACAATTAGAAAGTTGTACACTGTATTAAACTAAGTGTAATTGTTAAGTAAGGAAGATGAAGTTTCGGGACTAGTTAAAGTAACTGTACAGTCAAACCTCGGTTTAACGGACAAATGCGGACCAACGACAGTCCGTTGTTGGAAAAAGTCCGTTAAACGAAAACGCAGTGTTCCTCACTCTGTTACAATTGTGTGCACCTCAACTGCTAACATAGCTTATCACAATGCAAGTAAACGGGGAATCATTATGTCTCTGCGACAACGTAGCACGATTTCTTGTTTCGTCGGCTATTGATTTTCGCTTGTAACAATTACATGTACAGCAGTCTATGCTTACGGAACGGTAAAATCCGAAGTCCGTTAAATCCGAAGTCCGTTAAATCCGAAGTCCGTTAAATCGAGGTCCGTTAAATCGAGGGTTGACTGTAATTTTAAAAAGTTGCGCAACTATCGCATTGGAATTTTTTGGAAAGAACTCGGCTAGGCCAACTGTAAACGGTAAATAGTTAGGCATTGGCGAATAAAAACCAGGCGAATAAAAAAAAATCGAACCGAACCTGAACCCGAACCGTAAACCCGAATAAACCGTTTCATTTTGGTGAACCTGAACTGAACCTGAACCAGCAAAATTTTACTTCAGTGAACCTGAACCAAACCTGGACCCTCAAAATTGTGCTCAAGTGAACCCAAACCGAACCTGAACTCCTAACAAAAGTAAGAATATATTTTTCCATATCCGGATGCCGCTGGCGCTGGTACACGACACGCACAATAAGAGCAGTGGTGATCATCAACAGGATCAGCAATTTCTCCTTTTTTTTTTCTCGACGAAACAAGTAACGACAGTTAAATTTTAAGTCAATGAACCCGAACCGAACCTGAACCTGTATTATTTTACTTGAGTGAACCTGAACCTCGAAAATGGTGCTCAAGTGAACCCGAACCAAACGTGAACCGCTAATATGTTTTGAGCAGGCGCTAAACCTGAACCCGAACCGTTATTACAAACGGTTCGACACCCTGATAAAAACCACTGGCGTATTATCGTCTAATTAACTGTACAGTTAGCTAATCGTTACTGTTCCTAACAGTTATTTCTTAACAATTACGTAGCAAAACATTTTAATGAATGTACGATCGCCACAATGTGTAGTTTGAAGAACAATTTCACGGATGCATAAAATCCTTTTATGGCAACAGGTTGTGCCCCCTGGTTTGACTACATTAGTCCCTCTCTTTTGCTCGCTCGTTATGACCACTTTTGTTGGGGTCCCAGAGGCAGCAGATGAGATTACTCATTCATTCTTCACGCCTTCGTGGTCTTTCATATCTATCTTCACTTCTCTTGGGTGAAGTCTCATGTTGAGATCTTTTGCTTGACATCTTCAAATTTGCCAGCTATACCCACTTTCTCTAATAATAAACTCATATCTCTTTCGATACTTCTTATCGATACTTTGTAAAAGCTTCTTCATTTTGAACACTTAATTGCTCTATAGCGATTCTACTTGCCATGTTTTCGTTAAAACCAATGCTTGCGAAATAAAATAGCGAATTTTATTTTTAGATTCGATGAAAACAATCTTGATGCTACACTAACTGATTTTCTACAGTTGCCTGATGATTACTGTGTCGATTTCCCAGAAGGATTAATTTCATATTTTCAACATTGGGTTCGACAAAATTCTATTCTACCACCGAATTATGTTAGAATTGCACCGGGACCATATCGAAACGAAGCAACCACAACAAGAATCGGTAAGTAACTGAAGCATAATCTGAAATCATTTATTACAGCTTTGAAAACATGCATATGGTTTCTGAGTTGCATCCGTTTCAAGAGATTGCTCGATGTTGGTTTTGACATGTTTATGCAGTTGCGTACTTCGGGGTATCATACTGTATCATCAGTGCAGCTAGAATTCTGGACCCATCATCAACTCAATTTATTTTGTAAAAAAATCAAACCACTCAAATCCAAAAAAACTCAATTATAACACTTATCACAGAACAATAAAGACATGGCTTGGTATAAATGAGCATGGAAGCAAAGAAAATGATTATGCAGTTTTCCAAGTTCAATGCTACTGCAGCATCACGCCCCAACGTAGCCGCTAGTAGAAGTGAAATCAGATACATTAGCAGAGGTGGAGTCCTCGAGGATATCCTTGGCCTCGAGGACACATTTTGAAGTCCTTGGCCTTGGCCTCGAAGGTCAAGTCCTTGGCCTTGGTCTTGGCCTCGAAGACTCAAGTCCTCGAAAATTGCCCTGTCCTCGTCTCGAGGACAGCGCTATTTTTTGAGCAGTTGAAATTTAGTTGGAAAACGCCAAAAACCTCACGAAAAATTTGCGATCACCTTTTTTGTTTTCCTCACTTGGAGCATAGGCGTAGCTAAAGGGGGGGGGGGGGGGAGAAGGGGGCTTGCCCTCTCCTCAATTGAAATTTCACCGATGACAAAAATGTGAAAAAAAATCTATTGTTTCTTCAGTTTCAGTTTCTTTTTAGCATTTTTTGCTTACGACAGTAACTAACAACAGTATTGAAGACCAGGGACGCCGGGCCCTATTCAATTCAATTTTTGCCAGCCAATTTAAACATATAACTCGTAGGAAATGGAGAGTTTTTGTTCTAAAAGTTGCTATCTCAGGCCCACATCTAGCCTTTTTATGAACGTAATGTATTAACCAGGGCTGGATTTACCATAATATGACGCAGTACCAGGTAGGGGTCCCCGAGCTGAAATCGTAAGACTTTTTTTGGTCTTCACCTATATTTGGCTAAGATGTTGCGAAAATCTCCATAGTGCCAGGGGCCTAGCGCGATGTAAATCCGGCCTGGCAATAACATGATTAGTTGACGTAACTATTTATTGCACCATTTTTCAGTAACAATTCAGTAATTCACCTCCAACCTAGCTGGTTTTTACGCACAAAATACTTTAAAAAAAATTAGCCATGGAAAATGCTGATTAAACAAATCATTGAACTTCAATTGAGGGGGCCTGGGTCCCCTGGCCGAACATGTACTTCTATAACTAGTTATTTTCGTGACAAAACAAAAATCTCTAAGGAAAATCTTCGAGTGGATTATTATTTACTGCAAAAATGTAGCAAGAGACAATGCGCCTTACTTCCCCCTACCTGGACCAAATCACACAGAATTAAAATTTGATTCCAAAATGCAAGATGTTAAACGTGTTTTGGACTTAAATTGCTAGTAAAAGGAGGATTAAACAATTTAAATTTTTCAATTGGCTTTCAAATGTCAAAAATCTAGTGCTTTCAAATGGCTCTGAACACTTGCGAAATGTGATTCAATGGCATTAAAGTAGCTTTTTTTTCCAAAAAATTGCAGAAAATCGCACAGCGGTTGGGGCTTCGCCCCCAGACTACCAAAGCCTCCGGCGGCTGGGGGCCCCGCCCCCAGACCCCTGTCTGTGATACGTTTCAGTTATACTAGCTTTCTCAATACGTTCCAAAGTTAGATATTTGCATTTTTCAACTATTAGTTTAAGCCCCCTCCTTTTGCAAAATCTTGGTTACGTGCCAACTGGCAACGATTTCAGATCTTCCATCCAACGATATCTTTGTCCCACAAAAAACTTCCTCTTTGGAAAAATTTTGATGACGTCATTTCATGTCATTTGTGGTTTAGGCCTACCCAATCAAAAATGGGTACGCCTATAAATTGGAGATCGCCTGAAAAAAATTTTTGAAGACTTTTTTTTTGGAGAACACTTGCGCCTGTGTCCTTGGTCCTTGGCCTCGGCCTCGAGCATTCCTGCCCTTGGCTTCGAGAAGGTCTGTCCTCGGAAAGACTGTCCTTGGCCTAGGCCTCGGATTTTTTTTAGGTCCTTGGCCTTGGCCTCGAGCCTTGCGTACTCGACTCCACCTCTGTACATTAGTTCAAAAGTCAAGCTGGAGAGTAGCTTGTGGGTTGTTCAACCGAGCCGGACGACTGCATTGAGACGCGTTCTTTGTACCCAGATGTTACAATGGCAAGCTCGCCTAGACATTGTAGTCGTGGACGCTCTTCGTTGCGCTGGTCGGATACGTTGAAGTGCCGTCACCAGCGTAACGAGAGGGGGATAAATGTAGCGTCACATTCCAACGTAGCCACAAGTTAAAGTTTAATCGGATTAATGCGTTATTAAGTCAACCTGGAGAGTAGCTCGGTAGGTTGTTTAACCGAGCCGGTCGACCGCATTGGAACGCGTCCTTTTGACTCTACACCACCATACTATGCTGAACGCACAAAGTAACAAAGTACAGGGTGTCCCAAAAGAAATGAAATGCTTTTGTTTTGGATTTTTTGATAAAGAGTTTCGGGTTTTGGACCTAAGGTTTTGGAAACATGTATTTGAGATAAAATGTTTTTTTGCACTGTGTTTTGAATTTATAGCCACTCCATCAACTAAAATAGATCTTAGAGAATTAAAAGTAAATATATTTCAAAGAAAGCAGAGTTAAATTCTGCCAATTCGAAAAAGCACGGGCTAGAACGTTTTGCGTTCTAAATAATTTTTGTAAACGGTTTAAGCAAGTAGAAAGCGACAGTATTTTTTATGCAAGCATAGCAGGCGCGTGTAGCGTCGTCCGCTACAATCAATCAAGCAACCACAAATTAAAAATATCTGGAACCAACAACTTAATAACTCAACAGACCATAGCAGTTCTGAGGCTACGTGGTCGAGTCGGTTAATCGCAATCTGGACGCGTCATTGTGACGTCGGATGACGCTGCACACGTTGCCAGAAATCTGTAATGGGGGGATCTAACAGGGGTCTTAGGGCGAAGTCCCCGTCGTCAGGAGATCTGGGGGTCAAGCTGACGGAAGTACGGGATTTATGTCGGAATCCCTAACGCTCGAAACAAAACAGCTCTGAGGTTGCGTAATCGACTTGGTTAACCACAATATAGACGCTTCATTTTGACATCGAATGACGCTGCACGAGTTGCCAGAAATCTGTAATGGGGGGATCTTTTGGGGATCTGAGGGCAAAGTCCCCAGCTGCCGGAGGCTGGGGGTGTGGGAGTCCAGTTGGCGGAGGCACGGGATCTGAGGACGGAGCCCCTAACGCTCGAAAAATTCGTATTTTTTTTGCAAAAATAACTTAATTTTATGCTTGTTTTGATAAAAATTAATGCTTTTAAAATATGGCATAAAAATTAGCTGTGCAAAAACGTGATTAAACTGGTTGCATAAATAGGCTACGTGGTAGGTGGCTAATGATAAAATTTCAGTTCTATTTTAAAGCTGGTAATTTGTTTGCCTATATTTTGCAGAGAAAGATAGTTGTGAAGGCAAATGGAATGAGACTTGCGAGAAATGATTGGTAATTTGGTATAATATTAAAAGCACCCCCTTCCTCCCCGCCGTTTTCCGGATCTTATATTCATTATTTGATGAAACCTATGTTCAGCAATTTTAAACAAGCGATCAAAATTGATTGCTTATTTTGGGCCATTTTAAAAGTTTTTGCTGATTTGGAAGATTTACTTTCAAAACATTAGCCTCTCCCAAATAAATGTTTCAACAGATGCTTTAAATCGTTTTGAATCCATTCCAGTGCAAAAGACAGTCTCAGAAGTGCTAAAAACGTGGTACAGTATTTTCCTTATTCTGCATTTTGGTCGACAGGCCTATTGGAGAGGGGCTATTGTCCTTGCTATTGCTATTGTCCCCCCTTCCCCTGCCTGGCTACACTACTCCAGTAGGTATAAATGACAAATATTTTTAGACAACTTTAAGAGATACTGCTCAAAATTGTTTTTGTTGAAAACATGTGAACTGTTTGATATAAGGCGTTTGACTCAGTATCATTGGCAACCTGCGGTTCGAGATTTTATGTCATCAGAAAAGGATGAATTTGCAAATTTTTTTGCTGAATAAAGAATGCGATGTTCAATAATCGACAATCAACATTATCCAAAAACCAGAGCTGGGCAAGACCGCAATTCCGCAAGTCTGCAATTGCGGACTAACGAAAAAAATTGCGAACTTGCGAACTTTGGCAGTTTAAGAGGCGGACTTGCGGTTGTGGACTAAAATTAAAAGTAGTTTTTTTACAAATATTGAAATTGCTTTCTAATTTTGTGAAATATTTGTGCTTTTACTAGTCAAGCATGACGAATCTTAGCAAGGCTTTAATTATTATCAGCATAGTATAAATATCAATATTATACAGGAGGTTGATTTAATTGTGATGAGTGTTCGCAGTTTTTTGGGAGGTAAAGCAAAGCTGGGTAACTACATTTGACGTCATAATAATGACATCGTGAGCGGATGGGAATAACGCAGAACAAAAGAGATTGTTTTGAAATTTTATGGGTGTTTTCACAGCCTGACGGCATTACTTTCTTCCCCTTTTTTAACGGTTCTAACCATGGAAAGGTAGTATTTTTTGCCTGTGCAGAACTTCAGATGTACTTCGCTCTTGCTCGTTTTGTCGTTACCGTATAAAATCAAAATTAGCGTTGTTTTAGACTGTTAAAGCTCGAGTTTTATTTGCTGTATATTTGTGACATCATTAAATCATGATTTCACAAAGTCACAATGATAAAATTAATCAATAATTTGGAATTTTCTAACACACAGCCTTTAGTTATTTAGCGTTTTTTTTTTCACGCTGAAGGCCCACCATTAAAATTCTGTCAACGTATTTTGCTCTATATCATTAACTAACTATCCTGCGAATTTCGTTTCAATAGCTTGACGTTTTACGAAAATATCTTTGATTGTTTGTGCCACGTTGTAAAATTCGTATTGAATTGCATTTACGATACTTGCTTTTGCTTATAAGCAAATGAACTGCGACAACTTAAGCAACAGTTAATCGTTCTGTAATACAAAATGTCATGCAGCAGATATAAATAAACACAATATTTTTTGTCTGAAATGGTTCTAAAATCTTAAACAAATTAAAAAAAAAAAATTAGTCGGTTGATATTTATACTCTACCTATTAGGTACCACACTGTATCTTAAGTCAATACGCAAAGGATAATGCTGTACATAATGAGAAAAACTAAGTACCGATAAGCAAGCCCATTTGTGTTAGTATTCTGAGCTATGCTGTCCAGCGTTCACCTTTAGTTTTTATTTCATCATTCGGCTTGAAAAAAGATTTAGTTATATTTTTATACAAAAGCACTTTATGGCGCTATTTAATAATATTCAATAAACTTTGTTTTATTAGTTCTTTTTATAGGTATTAATAACCTCATATTTTCGTCCGAAATCGGGCTACTCTTTTATTTTTGTGCTTGGCCGCAGCTTCGCCAAGGCTTATCGACCAAAATACAGAATTAGGAAAATATCACATTTTTAGCACTTTTAAGACTGTTTTTTGCACTGGAATAAACTCAAAAATTATTTAAAAGAACTTTTGAAGCATTTGTTTTGAAAGGAGGGCTAACAACATTTGGTTTCATGAAAAAAAAAGCTCAGAAATAGGGGAAAGGGTATTTATTGTTAGTTAATCACCAAACACTTTTCTCAATTCTCGTTCCATTAGCCATTCTCATAATTATCTTTCTCTATAAAATATGCTCGAAATAGGTTATGATACTCCCCATAGGAATAGCCAGGGGGGCAGGGGGCCCGGGCCCCCAATTGAAATGTCACCAGTGAAAAAAATGTGACAAAAAAGACTTGTTCTTTCAGTTTCAGTTTCTTGTAGCATCTTTGCGTTCAACAGTACACGCATACAACAGTAATTAACCATAACATTGACGACCAGGGGGCCCGGGCCCCTCAATTCAATTTTCGCCAAATAATTTTATTGTATAGCCCGGGTGAAATTAAGGGATTTTTGGCCTAAAAGTTGCTACCTCACATAGACGCAGCCAAGGGGGAGCAGGGGGCCTGGGTCCTCCTCAATTGTTAACAATAATATTGACAAACAGAGGGCCCAGGCCCCCTCAATTCAATTTTTCAAAACAATTTAAATGTATAGCATATGGGTGAAATTAGGAATTTTTGTCCTAAAAGTTACAACCTCAGGCCCTCATTTCACCTTGTTATGAACGTAATGCAATAATCAGGGCCAGATTTACCATATGACACAATGCTACGGGCCCAGCGCTCAGGCGTAGGCGTAGCCTAGGGATCCCCGCTTCCCTCCAATTCAAATGAAACCAATGATAAAAAAGTGACAAAAAGTCTATGGTTTTCTGTTTCAATTTCTTTTAGCATCTTTGCGTACAACAGTATACGTGTACAACAGTAATTAACAATAAATTGACGACCAGGGGCTCGTGCCCCCTCGATTTAATTTTTCCAACCAATTTAAATGTGTAGCCCGGGTGAAACTAGGGTTTTTTGTCCTAAAAGTTGCAACGTCAGTCCCTTATCTAACCTTTTTTATGAACATGATGCAATAAACAGGGCAGGATTTACCATATGGCACAATGCCAGGTGCCCTGCTCTCGATGGTAAGACTTTTTTTGGGTCTTCACCTATATTTGGTAGAAAGATGTAGCGAAAATCCCCAAAGTACCTGGGGCCCCACGCAATATAAATTCGACCGGAGCAATAGCATGCTGGTGAGTAGGTTTAACCATCTATTACACCATTTTTCAATAATACTTTCTTCCTCCTTGCTAGTTTTTACGCGAAAAAATGTTTTCAAAAAAATAGCTAGGTAATTGCTCATTGAACAAATTATTGATTTTGAATGGAAGGGGCCTGGGCCCCCTGCCCGTACATGTACTCCTATAACTGCTTATTTTCATGACGAAACAAAAATCTCTAAAAAATCTTCGAATGGATTATTATTTACTGCTAAAATATTGCTGGAGGCAATGTCCCTTACTTTCTCTCTACTTGGGCCAAATCACTGACAAAATTTAAAACCAAAATGAAAGATTTTAAACGTGTTTTGGACTGAAATTGTAAGTAAAAGGAAGATTGAACAATTTAATTTTTTAATTGACTTTATATGTTAAAAACCTAGTTCTTTCAAATAGCTCTGAACACATGCAAAATGTGATCCAACGGCATTAAAATAGCTTTTTTTTCAAAAAATTACAAAAAAATCGTCCAGCGGCTTTGAGCTACGCCCCCAGACCCCCATCAGCGATGCGTTTGAGTTACACTAGTTTACTCAACACGTCTTCCAAGTTAGACATTTCCGCTTTTCAACTATTGATTTAAGCTTTGTTCCTTCAACAAAATCCTGGTTAAGTGCCAAACCAGGCCATGGCTTCTGATCTTCCATTCTACGATATCTTTGCCCCCCAAAAAAGCTCCTCTTTTGAATATTTCTAATGATGTCATTGTATGTGATTTGTGGTTTGGCCCCCCCCAATTAAAAATTCTGGCTTCGCCAATGGTACTCCTTGTGAGTTTTATTGAACTATTTACTGCAGGATTATATGATTTAGCAGCTTATAAATAAGAGACCTGAAATTTTAATTTTTACCATACGACTCTTCCACATATCCCATTTATGCAATTAGTTTAATCATGTTTTCTCACTGCTAATTTCTACACCACGTTTCAAAAGCATTAATTTGTATCAAAATAGGCCAAAAATAATTAATTTTTTCAAAAAAATACAAAATTTTTGAGCGATGTGGGTTCTCCCCCAGACCCCCGAAATATCACCTCCATTTCAAATTTCCGGCTACGCACATGCGAGTCATGCGTATGAATGTTTTTAACTTGATAAAAAATCTGATACGTACAAATGCTCTGAATCAACGATAAAACGGTGAAACACATACATTCCACTTTTTGTCAGCCTGAACTCAAACTTGAAAAATTTGATATTTTGCCAAACTTGAACTTGAAAAAATTAAATTTCGGAATTCGAACTTGAACTAGGACTTGCTTAAATAGACTGAACTCGAACTCAACCTTGAACACAAACAAAAATTGATCGAGTTCGCAACCCTGCTTTGCGCATTACCCAACGTATAACGGCATAGTCCAGCGCGACACATGTTTTGAAAGCTAACAGCATTGGACGATAGTATCAAAGTTAAAGCGAGTGGAGTAGGCGATATAAAAAAAGGAAGCAGGAACTACAGCACTCCTATTGCTACCTTCTCTGGTTGCGTTGCTTTGAAAATGAGGTAAAAACATATAACGAAAATACCAATTTTTAATTTATGTCGCGGGCGCTTGTGTTCGATCAGGTGGTGTCAAGTGTGCCTCAAAAAATTAAGGATTTGCATGTCGCAAAAAATTTTATAAAAAAGATGTTTATGTGCATTTAAATATGCAGTCATACACAATTTCTTAATTGTTATCTTTTTTCGACATGTTTGCTGTGTCGACTTTCTCGGTATGTTTTTTTTCGACTTTTTCGACTCGCTGCTGACTTGCGGCTTGGACTTAAAAAATTATGCGGGTTTCAGACTTCAAGAATTACGTGGTTGCAAACTTGCGGTTGCGACTTCAAGAGTTACGAAGTTGCGGACTTGCGGATGCGTACTTTTAGAATTACGAAGTTGCGGACTTGCGGATGCGTACTTTCAGAATTACAAAGTTGCGGACTTGCGGTTGCGGATTCAAGAATCTTGAAACGTTGTAGCGGACTTGTGGTTGCGTACTAGAGCTTTTTAACGTGCAATAGCGGACTTGCGGTTGCGGATTAAGAAAATTGAAATGCGGTTGCGGAGTTGCGGACTGCGGACTTAAAAAAACTTGCGGTGCCCAGCACTGCCGAAAACAATTGCGAATTTATTCGTTGCGAATTATTTACCTAAATTATCCTAATTTTTCGAAATTATCCAAAAATCAAAAAGGAGCGAGTAGCGACTGACCACTAGAAAATTAACGCGCTTCCATTGAAAAGGAGCGTCGTTTTTTTTTTTTTTTTCGACCCTAATCGAATGATCTTCTGCGTGGTGTTCTTTCATTAGCAGCAAACTTACTTAGCAAAAAGTAAAACGTCAACCGGAAATTTTGGAAAATGATCAACTGCATTAAGCGTGAGGCATAGCCAGAATTTTTTATCGGGGGAGAAGGGCAAGGCCCAACCGGCAAATCACATGCAATGACGTCATCTAAAATTTTCGAGAAGAGGGACTTTTTATGGGACAAAGATACCGCAGAATGCAGGATCAGAAGCCTTGGCCTGGGCATGGCTCGTTTCCAAAACTTTGCTAAAGATGTGGGCTTGAACCAAAAGTTAAAAAGTTTTCCGAAATTGTTTAAGTTGGAAGACGTGGTGAGTAAACTTAACTTGTGTAACTCAAACGCATCACAGACGGGGTGATCTGGAGAGCGGAACTCCCCGCCGCTGGGCGATTTCTGCAATTTTTAGGAAAAAAAAGCAATTAAAAGTCATTTGGATCATATTTATTTGCACGTTTTTAGAGCCATTTGAAATGACTACATTTTTGAGATTTGAAAGCCAAGTAAAAAAACCATAATTGTTTGGTCTTCTCTTCTCTTGCAATTCGAGTCCAATAAACGTGCTCAAAATGTGCATTTTTGGGTTAAACTTTGTAAGTGACTCGGCCCAGACGGGGTGAAGCAAGCTACATTGCCTCCTGCTTTACCTAAATAAACATTCACTTGAAAGTTTGCCTTGGACATTTTTGTTTTATCATGAAAACAAAAACGTTTTTGAAGTATATGCAGGCCTATGACTTAGAAGCCTAGCCCCCTCAACTCAAATTCAATAATTTGTTCAACAAGCACTTTCCCTAGCTTTTTTTTTTAAAGTATTTTGCCGCGTAAAAACTACCGAGATGGACTGTTATTTAAAGTTGGTACAAATTATACTGTTGAGGGTTACAAATGCTATTGCATTAAGTTCATAAAAAGGTTAGATGACCGCCTGAGGGTACAAATTTTAGGACTAAAAACCTGATATTCTTCCATGGTATACATTTAAATTGGTTGGCAAAAATTTGAATTGAGGGGGCTCATGGTCGTCATTATCAATATTATTGTTCATTACTGTTTTACACGTGTGTATTGTTGTACATGAAAATGCTAGAACAAACTAAAACTGAAGAATAAATAAGCTTTGTTGACATTATTTTTATCATTATTGGCATTTCAATTAGAGAAGAACCAGAGCATCGAAGTAGCCAAGGGGGCGCAGGAGGCCCGCCCAACCTCCCCCCAATTGAATTGCCACCAATGTTAACATCCTTAAAGTTGCTATTTTAGGCCCTCATTTAACCTTTTTATGATCATACTGCAATAACCAGGGCCGGATTTACTATATGGTACAGTGCCAAGGCCCCTGCCCTCAGATGGTCTTCAACTATATTTGGCAAGAAAATGCCTGCGAAAACCTTTAAAATGTCAGGGGCTCAAATCAATAACATGGTTTGTAGGCGTAACCATCTATTGCAGGGGTTCTTAACCTTTTTGTCTCGTTTACCCCTTGCCAAATAATAAAAGTTTAATTTACCCCCCATCTTTTCTCCTATCTTGTATCTTTTACCCCTTTCCAAAGGTAAAATGTGAAATTTACCCCCATTTTCTTGGCAGTCTACAAATTTCTTTGAGTATTGTGGTGATTTCCAAAAAAAATGATCTTCAGTACAAAGAATTACCAAATTTACGACTCTTGAGGTGATCTCCAACAGAAAAAAAAGGTCTTCAGGCCGGAAGCCACGATTTTGTACAAGATTCCTACTTATTTTGGCAGATTTGGTCGGCTTGCAATAAATTTCCGGAGATACCCTCTTACAGGGCAACAAAAATGTGGTGGAATGGAAATCCAGTGCAACACTATCACTTTTTTAATACTAATAATTGAAATTTACTTTAGTTTATAATTCAACAAATTTACCCTCTGGTTACGAAAAATTTAACCCCGGTTAAGAACCCCAAATCTCATGTACCATTTTACATTTTTCAATAGGAACAATTTACCTCCACCTTTTCCAGTTTTTACCCTACAAAATACTTTTAAAAAATAAAATAGCAAGGGAAAATGCTTATTGAATAAATTATCAAATTTGAATTGAGGGGGCCTGGTTTACGTATGGGCCGTACATGCACTCCTAAAACTGGTTATTTTCCTGACAAAACAAAAATCTCGAAGAAAAATCTTCGAGTGGATCAGTAGGATTGTGGGGGTTCTGACCCAGAGGCTTTTAATCTTCCGTCACCAATATCACTGTCTGATGTAAGGTATATTATGGTACATAATAATGATAATGCGTTCTCGTAGTAGTTGTATTGTTATACAGTATATGCAAATAATAATGCAGGATTGATAATATTTCCTTGATAATATTTCCGCTTGATAATATTTCCGCCAAATTTGATAATATTCAGCTATTGCTTGATAATATTTCAAGCAATAGCTGAATGTTATCAAGTTGATAATATTTTCGCTTGATAATATTTCCGCTGAACTTGATAATATTCAGCTATTGCATGCAGAGGAATAAATTTTGGTGAATTTATGTGCTCAATTGCTGAAATAATATTATATCATCGTTGTTTTAATTCTTAACTGAGTTATCCCATTACAGGACCACCCCTACTACAATACTTATTTCCTTGTGTCTGCAGATCATTATTTACGGCTAAAATATTGCAAAAGGCAATGTGCCTTACTTCCCTCTACCTGAGCGAAATCACTTACAAAATTTAACTCCAAATGCCAGATTTTTAACGCGTTTTGGACTTAAATTGTAAGTAAAAGGAGGATTGAGCGATTTAATGTTTTCAATCGGCTTTCAAACATTAAAAATTTAGTTCTTTCAAATGGCTCTGAACACGTCTAAAATGTGATCCCATGGCTTTAAAATAGCTTTTTTTTTGCAAAAAAATACGAAAAATTGCGCAGCGGCTGCGAGCTCCGCCCCCAGACCCCCGTTTATGATCCGTTTAAATTACACTACTTTACTCAACACGTATCCCAATTTAGACGTTTTTAGTATTTAATTATTAGTTTAAGTCCTCTACCTTTAGCAAAATTCTGGTTAAGTGCAAACCAGGCACGGCTTCTGATCTTCCATTCTACGATATCTTTGTCCCACAAAAACCTCTGCTTTCAAAAATTTTTGATGATTTTATTGCATGTGACTTGTAATTTAAGTTCTCCTTCAATGAAAAATTCTGGCTACGCTTATGAACCAGGGTCCCCCTTTCCACGCCTATGATTATGAGCGAGTGCAGATTTGTCTAAAGGATAGCGCCACCTTTGCTTTTTCGTGGTAGGAGATCATAATGCATCAGTCAATCAAAAACAAAACGAGTAATCCAACTCTTATAATTTTTCAGCTTTGCTTTTTGTCAGTGGATTCAGCCAAAGCGTGGGTAATAACGATTTGAATATCCTTGGAACTGCCACGCGTGAATTTTTCGACGAAAGCTTTGTTGTAAATGCGTTTGACACGACGATCTCGCAGTTTATAGAAACTCCACAGCAACGGAAGTATGTAATACTGTCATGCGTTTTGTGCTAATTATTTTGTAATTTATGCGATGCATAGGCTATCTTTATTTTACAAATTACCTCAGCTAGAAAACAAAAAAAGCATTCAGATTCTACCTGCCACTTTCCTACCTGATCCTCTCCATTTTTTGGAGAAGACAGGCTACCAATCACTTTATTATTTATAATCGCTCCATGAGTTTTTCGCTAATCGTTTCATAGATTTGAGAACAAGTACAGTAGCTTAGACAGATTTTGAGGATAAAAGCCTGCTTCCAAATTTAATGTCAAGACCAAAAAAAATCTTTAGTTTATGCCATATACAGTCCATATTGGGCTCGCATGCGCAGTTTGCTGGTCTGCTTCCAAAGAGGGTATCAGGGCATTGCAGAATTTTTGTGGTGAAATAAGCACATAGGGCCCAAATACACAAGATGAAAAGTCGTTGAGTCCAGAAAAGGTCTTCACCGCTATTTGAAGACCCCAAAAAAATACGGGTTCAGTCCACTGGTTCGGTTAAAGACTAAACAAAAAAAAGGTCTTCAAGGCAATTAGCTGAGGGTTTACGCGCTCCAAATGAATAAGGTAGACGATGAATTCCCTCCAGAAGAAGTGTGACGGTCCGATAGTGAGTTGCGGTCAGATTTTAGCGCTCCGGAGGTCCGGATGTGGACCGCGGTCCGCCAGTTGAGTAGCCATGACATGGGGTTTTCAAGAGCCATGAGAGCCATGACACAATGCCAACCTTGCCTAAGTTACCGAGTAAAAAATCTAATCAAAATTATGCATCGTGATGTGTATTTTTTATAAAAAATATCGTGTTGCTTATTTTGCAAGAAATTTTGGCAAGTCATCCTTTTCTGATGTCTCGAAAGTTCAAAACGCAAGGTTGCCAGTGTTACGGAGTTGAAGGGTTAATTCTATTTTTGCAAATAAGAGAAATAGTGAAACAAGGTTTGAGGCACCTCTTTATTACCTCAAGTAATTCTCGTTTCTTCAACAAAACCGATCTTGACCAGTGTCTCTTTTAAGTTAAATCTAAAAAATGTGTACGGTTGTTGCTCGGATGAGGTTAAAATAATACTTCTTACTGCTGATCAATTGTGATACAATAGTAATAAATGAATGTATAGTAATCGTATTGATGCGTTAAACCAAGTCGTCATTCAGTGTTTCAAAAGTATTTTACGCTCTATAGCTCCTACTGGTGCCACACCAGGTGTATTTTTACAAAATCTAGTGATTTTTACTATAATTTAGTGCTATAGTGATTTTTAGAGACAATCTAGTGATTTTTTGCCAAAGTAAATGCTTGAATAGTGTTTGCTGTTTTGGGGTAATTTGTCACCTTGATTATTCAAAATCAGAACAAGAAAAAGCTTAGAGTGAGACAGCAGAGCAATATTTGCAATGAGAATGCAAAAAAAATTGCTACAGAGAGTTGTACAATGTACCCATGATTAATTTCAGCTTTTTCGATTTTTATGTTAAGAAAAAAATGAAGTCAGTCATAGTTCGTTCTGACTTGGAAGTCGGGATCGTGTAGCGCTGAACCCATGGAGTTAAAAAAATTGAATTAACATGGACTAACAAAGCAAAGCCAGGGATAGCTAGGTGAGCGAGAAAATGACTCAACAAAACTCAAAAACAAATCCGGAATGCATAGTGCAAAAGAGATCTTTTACTCTTTTGATAATCATTGTCGAAATATTAATTTTGCTGCAATTTATTCTGCATAGAAATCAAACCTATTATGAAAAAAAAAAAGTATAACGACCTCAAAATGACTTAAAAGTGAATGGCATATGAAAAGGCATTTTCAAAATGCTTAATTGATAAATTTTAAGGCAGATTTTGATTTATTGTTAACTTTTTCAATCTAGTTATTTTTCTCTGATCAAAAGTTTTTTTGATGTTATCGAGGGATTTTTGAAAAAGTCCTGTGGCACTTGATGGCAGCAAAAATCTAAACCAGGAGGCAAGTACGTTTATTCAGCCCAACATTTTGTTAATTATAAAAGAGATGAAGCAACCAGCTAGGATTATGTGCGAAAAATAAAAGATAATCTAAAACACATTTTCCGAAATTTCAGGTTTCTACGACTTACTGTTTTTGAGATTTTTCATTTCAAAGTTTGGAAGAGCCACCCAACAGTGTTGCCAGTTATGAATTGAATTGAATTGAATTAAACTTTCTAAAATAATGTTTGCCTAAGACTCGAACGATCACAAGCGCAAGGGACCGAAATGCGGTTTTTACAAAGAATCGAAGGAGTTGCACTGTTTAACAAGGTGCGTAGCTCTGAGATTCGAAAAGCTTTTCACATCGAGCCGTTACTTCTCCGAATTAAAAGATTTTAGGTTAGATGATTTGGCCATGTAAGCAGAATGCTTCAGGAAAGACTGACTCCCCAAATAAGCTTTACTTACCGAAGCAAATGGGAGAAGACCACAGGACGACCTAGAACTAGATGGATCAATTACATTGAGGATCTTGGATGGAATCGCTTGGAACTTCATCCAAGCAAAATGATGGATGTGGTGGAAGACCGTGAAGTGTGGCGGCTTAATCTCAAGCTACTGCCCCCGCAACCCTCACGGAAAAGCGGGCAATGAAGAAAAAAAACATAATGTTTAATGTAGCCTATATTTTATAAATGGTGTGGAAGCACCTAATACAAGACTTCAGTATGAATAAATGTTAAACAGAATATTTTTAGAAACTAGATAGGATATCTCAATTCCTAGGAAATTAGGTTTTAACTGGCAACACGGTTGGAAGATCCCCAAAATTTTAGAATAAACTATCTCACAAACAATAGATTGTAGAAAATTGAACACTGGGGGAAGATATGTTCTAGATGTTTCTTCATTTTTTGCACTAACTTTAGTTGGATGCTTTACCCCATTTAAGCCCTAATCGTGCCTGAAAATCCCGGCCTGACTTACAAGTTACAACTCTGTCATGGTGTTTTTATTGTTTTGATTTGCAGAATGATTGGGTGTGGTGATCCTAATGCTGTTTGTGAGTACAATTTTAACTTTGATGGAGTAAATGAAGCAGGTGAAGAATTCAATACCACTACCTTCGAAAATTTAGTAAACTACCAAGCCTGTGTTGTTAACTTAAATGCATGTAAGTATCTACACTACCATAATGTACGAGAAAAGCATTTTAACAATCGCGTACGTTGCTCGCACAAAGAGAAAAAGACAAAATGCATGCAATTTACCTATACTAAAACAATAACTTAACGCAAATTAGACAAATCTCACTGGATAATAAACCTAATGTTAGTTGAAGTTTTGTTTCCGACCAACTTTTTTACTTGTTGTGGTACAATACCAATAACTTTACCCATTTTTGTCCTGTAAATGAAAGCATTGTGCAATTGAATACCACACCATACAGAACCATACACACCATCATACCACACCATACACACCAGCATACCACTCCATACATAACTATACACACCATACCACACCAAGCACACCTTGCAAAACCAAAGCAATATGCTTGAGATTACGGAAAATGTTAGTGTGTCAACCGGTCATTTAATCAGTCGGTATACTCATACTATTTAATCAGTACATATACTGGTGGGCAAGTATATGTACTGATTTTTGATTTTTAGACATTACGGAAGTTGTGGACTAATGTCTTCAAAATTTGTTGCGGATTAATTGCGTTGCGCTTTCAAAAATTTGTTCTGTTAAAAGCACAATTTTAAACTTATCACGAAGTTTTGTTTCATTTCAATCGTAATATATTGTCAAATTTTGACCTTCAGCAAATTGCATATTCTATTTCTATTTTAAAATCGAAAAACTGCGGAATTTGCATTGTGTTTTAAAAATTTAATTGCGTAAATGCGGATGTGCTTTGACTTGATACAAACATCTCGTTCCGCACTTCGTTGCGCTTTAATTATACAAAATAGTTTGCCGCAAAGTTGCTGTTGTGCTTCAGGAAAAAATAAATAAATTACGCATCTTGAACTACGCTACAGAGTTGTAAACGGGCCGACAAGTTCAGGCCCGAGCCCCGAAATGGTTTTAAACCCAGTGCCGGCATTAGAGCAAGCAAAGTGGGGAGGGGCGCGCTAGCTGTAAGTATAGGGATGCACAGAAATAGGCTGAACTTTTGCGTATAGAAACTGATATTGCGCGCAATTTAAAAAATTCTGTATTTGTGTCTAAAAAAAGAGACATATAAGGCCGGCAGCGTTTCTTTGCTCGTTTCGTTTGCGGCCCATAATCGCTTAAAAATCTTTTTGAAGCAGTGATTACGACCAGACGCGCAACCAGGATTTTGTCAACGTAGGGGACATAAAACAAAAGTGAATTGTTTTTGTGCAAAAATTGTCTAACTTAGGCCTCGTGCTGAACAAACTGATGCAACTCAAGCGTGTCACACAGACGAGTACACCCCCAGTCGCCGGGCGATTTTACGACAAAAAATAGCGATTTAAAGTTTTAACGCCATTTTAATCGCATTTCGCACGTTTTTGAAGCCATGTAAATTACTTAATTGCCAAAATTCAGAAGTCATTTGAAAGAATTAAACTGCCCAGCCTCTTCAGTCTTCCTTACTTCAGGTCACGTCCAAAACATGTTTAAACGGTCGTATTTTGAGGTTAAATTTTTTAAGTGACTAGGCCAAGGGAAGTTGAAGTCTCTTTAGATTTTTGATCTTCAAAAATTTCATTGGTCTTCAGCTGGTCTTCAAAAAAATGTTTTGACGTATTGGTTTAGGTCACAATCACTAACGAAGCACCGGTCCGAATTCTATAGGCTTACATCTCTCTTCCACGACACATCCGTAAAAAGGCGTGTTAATAAGACAGATTTTTGCGTCAATAAAACGGATTTTTTATCTTCAGCAGTTGATTGCCAGCAATTTCGCAAGGAATCGAAAAAGCGTCAAACGAGAATTATGTTTGAACGTTGTAATTCTTTTTTCCATCATTGGCTGCGTTTACGCGTAGCGGTTTTCCCAACCAGAAACAAAACTTCAGCTATGTGTAAACGAATTTCCACATCGTAAAGCTAAATTCGGCATCTTTATTTTCCGAGCGGTTTTCACTCCTGGTTTTGCTAAGCAAACTGTCAAACTTCATAACGTACTTTCCCGGGAAGTCAGAAAGTTCGTACCTCTTAAAGATATACAATGGGTCCAAATAATAAAGGACCCCCCTAATAAAAATAGAACTCGCTTGCTATTTATCATGCATGCTAATCTGTTTTAAAAGATTGCTCAAATAATATTTTTTTTGCCCAAGATCATGAAAACTGCAGATGTCATGCTTGGATAATGCAAATTTTTCAAGATTGTTTCACGATTTTATAATAAAATCACACTACGAGTATTACGAGTATGTATTATCCAAGCATGGCAGTACGGTAGGAATCAATTTTTGCTAAAAAGTACGGTACGCTTGTATGGTACGCGTTTCTTATACAAGTACGGGTACGGTACTTTGGTACGCTGTTTGAATGTGCGTACTAAACGTACTAAAGTACCGAACCATGTTTGGAGGCGTCAAATGAGTAGAACAGCTCTTGGTAAACTTGATGTTCATGAATCCTATTTTAGAATATTATATGCAGTTAAACCTCTTTTGAAGCGCGTAAAACGAGAACTTTAAAAAACCTTAGCGATTTTTTAAAACTACGTACCGCGCCTTTCAAGTACAGTGCGTTTAGAGCGTACAACCCTTTCATTGACCTATACATGTTGTAACTTTCAAGTACAATACGTTTAGAGCGTACCATTCGATGAAGAGTACGAAGGTACAGTACGAATGCAAAATTTGTTTGTATTATGCTACATTAGTACGGTACGGTAAATTTTTGAAGTACGCCATGTTCAAATTTTGAACGTACCGTACTGCCATTCTTGGTATTGTCACTTAGCCAGTACATTGCACAATTTTAATTTTGTACGTTACAAACACATCATTTTGAGTGCGTGTCTGTCAGTAAAACTAACTAAGCCGAGGTGAGAAAAGTCTTAACTCATATGGCAGGGTACTGCGGGCAAGGGCAGGCTGAGAATTGCAGCGTCAGAGGAAGGTAGGCTAAAGGTCATTTTTTGTTGCTGTTTTGCGCGTGGTAGAAAGTTAAGATGCTTACTGTTGTTCCAAAACCAAAAAGCCATTCGATTGAAGAAAATAATTAATGCTGTTTCAGAAAGTAATGAAAGTTGGACAGCAGTTCCAAAATAGCAAGATGTTTGTTTGTACCGAATTTTGTTGCATTAGATCGCGTGACTTTGGATTTAAAGCCCGAAAACCGCCCCATAAGTTTAGCGTAAAAAGGTCGCATTCCAAAAAACACTGCATAAAATATTTCACACGGTTATATATCTCTAGATAC
Source organism: Trididemnum nubilum (assembly GCA_963965965.1). Taxonomy (NCBI): domain Eukaryota; kingdom Metazoa; phylum Chordata; class Ascidiacea; order Aplousobranchia; family Didemnidae; genus Trididemnum; species Trididemnum nubilum. The sequence goes on along the minus strand of OZ014481.1, from coordinate 38,784,901 downwards.
CCTTTCATATCCACCAACCCACTTTAGGTCACGATAAGTTTTTTTTTTCCTTTTTCTTCCAAAATATCGTACGCTTATCTCCTAAACGGCACAACACCGAAACAAAACTTTTCACTAGCTTGAAATTGACCGTTTTCCAAGCTTCTGGATTTCTTTCCTAAAGAATTGCGGAGTACAAGCGTTTTGTTGCCAATTATCTTGGCTGTAAAGAAGCCATCAGTGCTTTAATATTGTTAAGAATTGTTTAGTTTAGCTTGTGAAACCAAGGAAATAGCTTAGCAAATACCTGTGATAGTCAATCTGTAGGTCGAATACGTTTCAAAAATGCAAAACAGAATAAAAAGCAGGACCCCAACTCGATGCGGTCTAGGTTTTCTTTCTCAAAAAAACAAAACGCATATGATTCCTGTCCGTGAGTGCACATCTTCCGCCTAGTGTATGCTACTACTGCAACTTGCTTTTTTGCTTCCTATCCAGCATTGGACTTCATTTTTACGAACTCTTGCCTGTTCTTAACATTATAATGACGCTCTATCCCCTCAAAAACTGATCGGCAAAGAGTCAAAGAAAAGCTTTAAAAGCAAGGAACACTCTGATTAAAGCGAAAGATGGAAATGACATAAAAAATTTTGGGTGTGCCATGTAAAAGTAATTTTTGCTTAATGTGTCCCCCAAAATTATAAATTTTGTTAAACCGCCAGAAATTTTCGGATTAGGTAAAACTAAAAGGAAAAAAAATATTACAAAACAAAAACATTGCCATATTGGAAAGTTCTTCTAATTATTTATTTAGAAAAGAAAGATATGTACGAGAATAATCAGCATTTACCAGTTAGCAATGTTTGTCATTCGGTCGAATAGGTAGCGTCCTTGCGTCTGACATAGAAAATTTAATTGAATTTCAGGCAAAACAAAATGTGTTGATTGTGCAAAGTAGTGTAACTGACGCAAAATGGTATACTGTCGCTAAGTCCCCAGATATCTTTTACAATGACACATTCTGGTTGATATTGCCAAAGCATTTAGAGATAATTCGTTCATGCACAAGAACCAGCACCTTGTATGACCAACAGAAAACACTTTTTAAAGATTCTGTTTGCAAGTCTTTCTTAAAGGCTTGCCAACACAACGGATATGCTGTTTGGTTCCAATGGAAATTATGCGAGGGGTGTTGTTTTCAACCACCCGACGTATTGTCAGTTTGGGAATCGAGCTGGAAGCTAGCAACTTTTCAATGTATTTCAACCTTTCGATTTCTAACGCGTCTCTACCAACTGAGCGATTTAGATATGATAATTTTTCCGTTGTGTTTTAGCTGCCGCCGAACCGACATGCGGCGCGGTACCGCTTTTGGAAATTCCAAAGTGCCGCCTGAATGGATTGACGATTGATCAACTGCAATTTTTGGACCCTTCATGCGATATTAACGATTTTATAATTGATGAAACAGTAACAAGTTACATTCTCAGTATTAATCCAAATCTTTGTCAAGCATTTGTGGTGAGTTTTTAACTGCAGTAAGATATTCTGCGGCATTGTCACCTGTCTTTTCGACGAATTTCCAATTTAAATTTGAAATTTAAATTTTGCCAGCAAATTTTTTATTATAATGTAGGTAGTATGCGTTGACCGGCTTAAGAAATAATTACCTTAAGAACTAAAAAGGATGGGAAAAAGTAAAAAAAAGTGCACCGTTTGTGATTGAGTTATACGTGAGAAACCAAACAAACCAAATCTTCATTATACGCGTTGTATTATGCCAAAGAGTGTAACGAGTTTGCCGGATCCTTCTCTGCGTCATTGCGCCTGCGCGGGCAACCCAGCTCCTTCGAAGAAATGTGGCAGAGGTTGCGAGTCGTTGGGAGCCCAGAGTTCAATTTTTTTAATGGAACCTATGTTTAGCATTTTTCAACAAGCGATCAAATTTGTTTGTTTATTTTTAGCCGTTTTCAAAATTTTTACTGATTTGTGAGTTTATTTTTGACGAATTAGCCCCCCCTAAATAAATGCTTCAAAGATGCTTAAAATCCTTTTTGAGTCCATTCCAGTGCAAAATTTTAAGTCCATTCCAGTGCTCTAATGTGCTAAAAGCGAGTCGTAACAGTTATTAGACGTGCGTAACTGTTAATGGAGGTGTTGATATTTATAGTTTAAAATATGAAATCGTTGATGATTACGATTTAAATATAGCTGGGGTAGAAGAAATGTGGATCGAATTTACTTGCAGTAGCTTTCCTAAAAACACCAAACGTGTACTTGGTTGTACATACAGGCATCCCACCAAAAAACTGAAATATTTTTAGATAAACTAAATGACCGCTTAGTACATTTAAGTTCCACTTCTAAGCAATACTATATTCTTACTGACATGAACATTAATATTTTTTGTAACTGCTATCAGCTCGTATAGCTTGATGTTAAACAGCAACGGCTGTTATATTTAACAATTACAACAGAAACTCGTGTGGCAAATCATTCAAAAACATTGTTGGATCATATCGTAACGAACTAACAAACGCTTGAAGTAACGCTAGGCCTAATTTCCAAATCTTGAATTATTGCCTCACATTTGCCATGTTAAGAAATTCCCTCAACACTCTGCCAAAGGGAACTTTTAAAGACACCAAAACATTCCAGGTTCGTTGTTTCCGCAATTTTGAATCATACAAATTTGATGAAGATCTGGGAAAAAGATTAGAGTTGCGCATGACTTTATTTCTGAAATAAACTCTGATAATTTTAACAATCAATTTAATTAATTAAAACCTGGGTTGCTAATGCCCATCAGCTGTGGTAAGCATACAACCTAGGAGGACAACTCTGATATAAAACCTCTCCGCAGTTAGATTAAACTGCAAAGCAAATCATGATGAGCACAAATAATGAAAATTACGTGGACGACGTTAATGGGTCCACCTTCACAAATGAAACCTCGTCCGGCAAGGGAGCGTTTAGGGACTCCCAGGTCGTCATTCAGCGAAACTCCTATGGCGTTCGAGTCTTAGGCTGAGGGACTCGTTCGAAAAATAGGCGGCAATCTCCACCAGCCAGCCCTAGTGGCAGCTCCACCAATGTGCCGCTACACGTTAGGAGAGGCGAATGGAGGCAGCACAGAGTATTCGTACTCGAGATAATGTCGCACACTCACGGGTCAACCATCACCAACTGCTGTTAAGCAATTGGAATATCCTCACCCTTACAGAAAAAGAGCTAGAATTGGTTGAGGAAGCAAAGCGGTATCATCTCGATAGTTTCGGAGTTTCTTCAACCAAAACACGTTGCTCTGGAACTGTAGAGCTGGATGGCGGATGGAGACTCTTCTATTCTGGTGCTGATCCTAATATGTCTGCTCAAGCGGACGTGGGGATTCTCACAAGGTTGTCAGACTGCGTTTCAGATTGTATGTTGAAGCTCAAGGTATTGGATCGGTCATTGTGCCTATTGCAAATATATGTCCCCACTGCTACGAGTGAATATCAGACTTTTGTGGATAAAGTAAATGATGCTCTTCAACGATTATCACCTACTGAATCTACCTTCCTTATGGTAGATTTTGACGCACATGATGGAACAGACACAGATACGTGAAAGGGTGTGATCGGAAAACAGGGAGTCACTGGACTAAATGAGAACCGAAGATATTTATTGCAGCTTTGTTGTAGCAACGGACTCCGCATCATGAATACCTTTTTATTGTACAGAGAGTTCACAAGTATACATGGTATCGACCTAGTATGGATCAAAGTTTTTGATAGATTTTGCCTAGTTTCGTCAGATTTGTTTTCTGATGTGCTGGACGTTCGAGTGAAGCAAGATGCTGAATTGTCAACTGATCACCGTCTGGGAGTACGTTCCTTGCGACCTTCAACACTTGACCAAACAAAAAATCCAACAGGTCGTTTGTAACTTACCGCATCAAATGGGAGGCTTTGGAGGAAAAAGAAGTAAGAAAACAGCTTCATCCAGTATATTATCTAAGTTCATACAACTTCCCAATGCATCCGAGGACATCAGAAAGAAATGGCTACAGTTCAGATCAACAATCATTTCATCATGCTGAAAGTTGTGGGCGAAAGCGGCTTAGAGTGGCGGGCGATAGTGAGAAACGAACACCTCGGTGGAACCAAGAGGTTAAAGAAGCTATTCGAGCAGAGACAGATGCGTTCAAGGCCTGGCTACAGGACAGATCGTCATCTGATTTACAATCCCGGTGCACTGAGGCGCGAAAAGCGGCAACTTCGGCTGTAAAGAAATTCAAGGGCGGTAAAGAAATCCAAGTCATGGGAAGAGTTTGGTCGTCGGTTGGATTACAACTATTTTTCGGCAAGCAAAGTATTTTGGCTAACTATCCGCCGTTTACGTGGCAAAAGATCGAGTGTCACGTACTCCATCAAAAATTCTGCAGGTAACATTCTAACGGATGTGAATGAAATCCTTTCCCGATGGAGAGAATACTTTGAAGATCTTTTGAATCCTGTAAAAGCATCGACTCGTGACACGCACGAAGTGACACATTTGGAGGAAGAGGAAGTTTTCACTGCAGCAGAAGTGGCAACGGCAATTAAAGGGATAAATTCGGGAAACGCTTCTCGTGAAGATGAAATCAGACCCGAGATGTTGAAAGCGCTGACTGGAGAAGGAATTCTCTGGTTAACACAAGTGATTTAGGTTGCGTGTAAGTTTGGCAAAACTCCCAGAGATTGGCAAACAGGTGTGATTATTCCGATATTCAAGAAAGGAGATCGCAAGCAATGTGCGAACTACAGAGGGATATCACTCCTCAGTTTGCCAGGGAAAGTATAGCCAAATGCCTTGAAAGGAAATGCCGAGAAATGGTGGAATCAAAACTGGAAGATGGTCAGTGCGGTTTTCGTCCGGGTCGCAGCACTACGGACCAAATCTTCACTCTCAAGCAAATCTTCGAGAAATCTTGGAAGTATGGCAAAGATCTCTTTGCATGCTTAGTCGATCTTGAAAAAGCATATGACCGAGTTCCTCGGGATTAACTTGGGAAGGTTTTGCGGGAGTATGGCGTTGATGGTCAGTTGTTACGTGCCATTAAGTCATTCTATTGTCGACCGGAGGCTTGTGTTTGGGTAAATGGCAAGCAATCAAAGCCATTCCATGTGGGCGTTGGACTCCGGCAAGCAGTGTTTCTTCTAAGCTGTGCACGTCTGCGCGCGCACACAGCCTTTAGAGACTGCGCACACGCATTAATTTACCGCGCACAGACATATTCTGATGTAATGTGACAAAGTTTTTGGTTGGCAGGTTGAGGAAGTTTATTCTTAAACTTGCTGAAAGGATGCATTTCTTTGTTGGTAAAGACGGCACCGTGCCCGAAGAAGGTACCAGCTGTAACCAGTAGCATAGCCAAGGGCCCTCATTCGCCTGCCGACCAAAATGCAGAATAAAGAAAATACTGCGTTTTTAGCACTTCTGTGACTGTCTTTTGCACTGGAATAGACTCCAAAATGATTCAAAGCATATCTTGAAACGTTTATTTAGGGGGAGGGCTAATTTGTCAAACGTAAATCTCATAAATCAGAAAAAAAAACTTTGAAAAATGGCCGAAAATTGGTAATCAAATTTGATCAGTCATTAAAAAATGCTTAACGTTGGTTTCACCAAAAAATATACAAGCTCAAGAATAAGGGGGGGGGGGGGGGGGGCTATTCAGTATTAGTTAATTACCAATCACTTTTCTCTAACTTTCTTCCATTAGCCGCCCTAGTTATATCTTTCTCTATAAACTATACTGTCGCAATAGATTACTCCTAGAGAGTTTTATTGAACTACCGGTATAGGATTTTATGATTTACCAGCTTGTAAATAAGAAAACTGAAATTCTAACAATAGCTACCTCTCACATAGCCTATTTGTGCAAGTAGTATAATCATATTTTTGCACTGTTAATTTCTATGCCACGTTTCAATAGCATTAATTTTTATCAAAATAGGCCTTAAGTTAAAGGCGGTGAATCATCCAGCCAATTCCGATGGTTTACAATAGCTAAAATTGATCTGTAATTTTTGATATTTTTTGTTCTAATTTTGGAACAGTGGTTGCAAAGATATTCAACAAATACAAAAAGATATCCCCCGAAAGAAGTTTTTGGAAACTCTGAGTTTTGTTCTTCCCTCCAAAACCACAGTTGTGTAAACTATTAGCCTTTAGGCCTACTGTGGTTTTGGCGAGAAGAACAAAAGTCAGATATTCCAAAAACTTTTTGCGGGGGATATCTTTTTGTATTTATTGAATGTCTTTGCAACCGCAGCCCCAAAATCAAAACAAAAAATATCAAAAATTATAGTTCAATTTTAGCTATTGTAAACCACCGGAATTGGTTGGATGATTCACCGCCTTTAAGGTATTTTTGCCAAAAAAATGCGAAACTTTCTAGCGCTGGGGGCTCCGCTCCCAGACCTCTACGCCTCCGGCGGCTGGGAGCTTTGCCCCCAGACCACTAGTTGTCTCCGGTGCCTCGAGGCTCCGCCCCCGAACCCCCGAGACAGCCCCCATTGCAGGTTTCTGGCCACGCGCTAGCCAGTAACATAACCAGGACAATCTATTATACAACAACTGACTGAATAACTAAATTTTTTTAATAAACCTACTTATTATCAGGTTAGAAGGCTGAAATTTTTTCATGGGTTGTTGCACAAGTATTATTCATTTCCAAAAAAGTGCGCACACACCAAAATTTTTGCGCTCATAGACAACAAAAAATTAGAGGGAACATTGCCGGCAAGGGTGCGTTTTGTCACCTCTCCTTTTCATTGTTTAAATGAATTGGATCGACAAAAGCAGCCAAGCTGATGAGTATGCCACAAATGGAAATTACAAAATCAGTCGTCTGCTATTCGCTGATGATTTGGTTCTGCTTTCTTCTACAGAATCTGGCCTCCAGCGCGCAATCAACAGTTTTGCACATGCATGCAACACCGCCGGAATGAAAATAAGCACGGCCAAAACTGAGGTACTTCATCTTTCAAAAAAAAACCTGATCAGTGCGTGTAACAAGTGAATGGGGCGACACTGAAGCAGGTAGAAAAGTTCGAGTATCTTGGGGTTGCATTCACGAGTGACCAAAGGCAAGACGAAGAACTGGATACCCAAGCATGCAAGGACAGTGCTGTAATGCGAGTTTTGCACTACTCGGTTGTCATAAAACGAGAGTTGTCAAAAAACGCAAAGCTCTCACTTTTCAAAACAGTTTTTGTGCCTATTCTCACCTATAGTCATGAATCTTGGGTAATGACCGAAAGAGTGCGATCACAAGTGCAAGCGTCCGAAATGAGGTTTTACGAAGAATCGAAGGAGTTGCACTGTAGGAGTAAATGGGAGAAAGGAGTAAATGGGAGAAAACCAGTTGGACGACCGAGAACTAGATAGACCAATTAGCCCACATTGCGGATCTTGGATGGAATCGCTTGGGACTTTACCCAAGCGAAATGATGGATGTGATGGAATCGTGAGGCGTGGCGTCTTATTCTTGATGTGCCACCCCCACAAGCCACACGGAAAAGCGGGCAATGAAGAAAGAAGAAAAATGTAATTAGCAAACATGCACTCATGCAAAAAGCATGAAGAAAACCAAAGAGACTGTTAATGGAGCCGTGGATAACAACAGAATTATTTGATTTTATTTGCCGGAAGCAGAAACTCTACAAAACTCATTTTAAAAGTGGCGATCCAAGTAAATTGAGTAGTACAAAAAATTTTCTAATAATTAACTCGAAAGAAAGAAAAGTGCTAGAAAAGATTTTTCTTTGATGAACTGAATGAACATTAATCTAAGAAATTGCGGGAAACGATGCGTTTAATTCTTCTTCCGAGCAAAAACAAAGTTGTTTCAGCGAGCAACCGAATAAACCAAACGTTGAAGAAAAAACCATTGAAAATTCTTATGATATCGCCGAAACATTTAACAATCGAATCAAATCAAATTTTCATTATACTCGCTGTAATACGCCAAAGCGTGTAACGAGTTGGCGGGGCCCATCTCCGCGTCATTGCACCAGGGCAGCACAGCTTCTTTCGAAGAAATTTCGCAGCGGTGGCGAGCCGTTGGCAACACTGTGTCCGACTTGACCAGACCAAGATTTGAACCTCAGACCTCCCGCTCCAAAAACGAACGCGTTATCTCTCGACCAACTGGCCGGTACATTTAACAATTATTTTGTGAAAGTGGGTAAAACACTTACAGACAAAATTTTGCCTACTCCTCCGCAAACTTGCAAAAGATATTTGCGCAATCGAATTCAGAATTCAATTTTTTTGAGGCGCCGAGACCAAATGAAATCGACAACATCATTAACTCCTTAAAATGCAAAAAGTCGTCAAAAGAGATTGTAATACCCTTTTATTTCATTAGAGTAGCACATCACTTGCTGGTACCTTATTTAACCTACTTCTTTACACTCTCGTTTAATTTTGGCATTTTTCCAGATATATCTAAGATTACTGCTGTAACTCCAATTCTTAAGACTAACCAAACAACAAAAACTTTAAAGTATTGTCCAATTTCAGTATTTCCTGTTTGTCTAAATCTTTGAAAACATTGATAAAGACAAGACTCACATATTTTTTGGAAAAACACAGCGGTTTATATTCGAAGCAATTCGGATTTCGTACAAAGCATTCCACTACACATGCTGTGTTGGATAGTACTACTTGTTTATTTGACAATATTAATGATAAAATTTTTTCATGCCTCGTCATGCTAGATCTCCGCAAAGCATTTGACACTGCATCACATAAATGACTTCTTTTAAAACTAGAGCATTATGGGATGAGGAAAACAGCGCTTGCATCAGTTAAAAGTTACTTAACAAACCGTATGCAATTTTGTCAACGTTAGTGGTTTTAGTTCCAATTTAAAAGAACTATTTTTTGGAGTACCACAGGGCTCAATATTAGGACCGCTTTTGTACATCATACATGTGAATGACTTTCAGTTAGCAGCCGAATGCATGCCAAGGTTATATGCTGACGACACGTGTTTATTGATTCAAAATGGTAATGTAGAAGATTTACAAAATGCTGTTGACGCTGAAATGGAAAAAAATTTAAATTGGATGGTTGTAAAAAAGCTTACAATAAACCAAAAAAAACTTCTAGTTTAACATTTCAACCATCAATAAAAGGCACTCATATACATTTTCAATGTTCATGCTAACATTAGCGGACATCAAATCGTAATATAAAGTAACAATAGATGCGTAATATGCGTAAATGCGTAATATAAAGTAACAATAGACCAATATCTCAATTTTAAACCACATATTGAAAAGGTTACAAAACAAATTGTGAGAGCAACGGTCATATTATGGAAAGTGAGAAGGTTTCTGCCAGCGGAGTCGATTGTTACTTTATATTACGCATTACTCCGACCTCATTTACTGTATGAATTGGCAATTTGGGATTCCACACTTCCTTGTGGTGCACAAAAGCAGCTACAAATATTGCAAAATAACGCAATGAGAGCCATATTTGGAAGTTAAAAATATGACCATGTTACTGTCTCGTACAAAAATCTTATGATTTTAAAACAACATTGAGAAAGAAATAAAACTACAAACGATAAACAAATTCTATAAAAAATAGAAAAACTAATAATTTGGTTCGAAAATATTAAATTAAACTCTAAATGCTTTTGCTCATACTGCTGGAAAAACAAGTCAACTAATTTTATAATTCAAAACATTTAATTCGATTTTTAAAGTAGGAGCTGTTTGACTCAAACACCTACCTTTATAGTCATTTCACAGCTCCTTTGTTAACAAATATTATAAAATTCATATTTAAATATCGCGTTTTATTCATTTTCTTATTTTCCAATTATGCCCACAGCACATTTGTTTGGTTATTTTTTTGTTTATTTTAGTTAACAATAAACCTCTCTGCTTGTCTGTCTTTCCCTTATTCTGTATTTTGGTTGGCAGGCTAATGGGGGGTGGTGGGAGAGGCAATAACCCTTTCTGGCTACGCTACTGGTCGAGTGACAATTTATAAGCAAGGCAATATTCACATAGTAGTTAAATTGACATTTGATTCGAATATAATTCATAAAAAACATCTCTGACTTACAAAATCATTGACTTACACGTTTTTTTTGCAATTTGACGCTCTGTCATGTGAAACGTAAACATGTGAAACCGCTACTAAGACCTGGCGCGTAGTCAGGAATTTGCAGTGGGAGTGGGCTGTTTTGGAGGCTGGAAACAACATCAATTGATCTTGACCCAGATTTTGATCGGTTTTCAATCAGATTGAGTCAGCCTTTCTATCGAAATTTAGGTGATCCCCCCCCAAAAAAAAGTCTTCTCTGAAATCGAGATGGTTTTTCTCTCCAAGTTTAGGTGATCTCAAAAAAAAAAAGCGGTCTTCAGCCAGGTTCCAAATCACATCAGGTTTCTGACCAATTCTTATCGCCAACACCTGGGGATGGGAGGCTATTTTCGTTTTTAGTGCAAAAATCGGCTTCAAAAGTGCTAAAAACGGGGTATTTTGCACACTCTTCAGGCCAATGGGGGGCTAGAGCCCTCCCCCCACTTTCCCCTGGCTACGCTACTGACTAAGACCTTGATATTAACCATAGGTTGGAATTGAATTTGTTTTGTCGTTACAGGGAAGCACAAGCTTTCGTCAAACTGTTGAACCACGGTTGTTTCATGAAAACCAAACTCTTCCTTCTGTTAGTTTTACTATCAACTGCACACTTTTCACAGGTTTGGGACACATCTAGGCAAATTTGGTAGAAATACAGTACAGTTAATACTAAACGCTAAAAAATATTTTTTGCAGTACGAACTATACGTTTTTTTTCCAATTTTAATCTTACTAACTACACTGGGTTTGTGCTTTTTTGTTAAATTAAAATATTTATAGTTAATTTGATTGAAAATATTAGAGCCACATTTAAAATACTAAAATTTCTAAACGTTTCGCGATTAGCTACGTCCATCATCAATACAAATGAAATCAGTAAAAATAGAATCTATTTCATTTTTACTCATGATAACGTAGCTAAGTGCAAAACGTTTAGAATTTTTACTATTTTGAATGAAGTTTTACTGTTTTTGATCAAATTAAATGAAACTACCCTATACTCTAGTTAATCTGTTGCTTAATTGAGAGAGCAACTTTATGAATTAGAGCATAAAAAACAGCGTACTTAACTTTATTTTACACGGATGGGGGGAAGGAGAAGTGGGGAGGAAGAATGCCTCTTTCCCGGTTGTTTGGTGATAAATATCCTAAGGATAAAGCTTTTTATTTTAAACCAACTTGACTTTAGTCAAATTTATTCAAAACTAGTCGTTGAAAATTTGAAGTTGCTAAAGTAAGAAGAAGTTCTTCAATTTTGTTGTTTTCTGAAGTCACTTTCCAATTTCTAACCATTTTTCGGTTCATGTTAACTTAAATGACGTCACAAGAAGTTTTTGTGACGTAACCACTTTGACTTAAGCATTTTATGATTTAGTTGTAAAAACAAATTTAAGTGTTATATTTAACGTCATCAAAAATGACGTCATCTTTCTAAAATATTGCCGTGACGTCATTACGATGACATCCTCGACTTAAAACTAGCTTTTCTGAAAACTTTTGATAAACTCCAACCCGCATGGCACAATTTTTGTGCTTCCATGCCTTTCGATTTTTAGTTGGCAGCGTGGCCGAGAGTCGGCAGAGTCGAACAAGCAGCAAATTTAATGGACAAGAATACGAACATTGGTGGCTTCGAACAAGCAGCAAATTTAATGGACAAGAATACGAAGAATTCCACTGGAACATTTCATCACTGGAAACTACTAAAGCACTAAGCAGGTGCGGATTCCTCCAACCACAAAGTAGTCATTGCAATAAAAAGAGCGCGGATTGGCCAATATTTAGCGTCTGATGCTGTCCGGTTGCAGGAGGATGAATATGCGCCACAACAGCGCTACAACAACAGCAATTTAAGAGTTAAATACCTAAGAGACATTTTAGAATGTGTTGGTCAAGTAGCCCGTGTAGAATTATACAGTTAAAACATATCCAAAATTCCAATTTGTTTTAAATGACTAAAATATATTCGTGCTACAGTGCTTGAAGTTTTAATGGAAGGTTCATATTTGTTAGTATTGTAGCAAATAAAATGAAGGTTTAAAATAATGGTTCATATTTGTTTGTATTGTAGCAAAAAAGCCAAATCACTTAAAAATAGCAAATCAACTTTGTAGGAAAACAAGCAAACTACATTCCAATAGTTTCAAATCAAGTAGCGTTTGCACATATCGTTTTCTTTTTTCTTTCCGCTAAAGAGATCATGCTTTGGTGGTTTGGTGATTAGTATGGTGTTTAGATTTGGTGATTAGTACTGTCATAGTGAGAAATGGATAAACGGAGTCCGCTGGTTCAATACGTTTAGACGAAATTGAAAGAACCAAGTTGAATCTCGAAAGCACAATAAGAATAAAAAAAGTAATCGACTCAGTTAACACTGGGCGTAAAGTTGTGAGCGTACGAGTATGTTTTAAATTTGTTTTGAGCAGAAAGCTTACGCCCAGTGTGTGTCGTAATACCGACGTACAATTTGCCAGTTGGTTAAAATTAAAATAAACAAGGAATACAATTGTACACACTCACGACTCTACGCGCAATGTAGACCAGGTCAAAGGAAGTTCGTCAAAAGAATTCATCTCAACTTTAAAAATTGTTAAAACACCGTCTAAAGTAAACTAAAATAATGATAAATCAATGGTTAAAGTACATTAATGTATTTGAACCATTGATTTAGCCTATTCTATACAGATGTTTTAACGAGTTAGAAAGAAGTACTGATGATCTTTACGTCTCAGAGCGTCAGAGGCCAGAAATACTTTATAAAACACTGTCTTTATTTTCGCTGTTGGTATTTTAGAATTTTCTCCTTGTGGAGAAGACAATGGAGGATGCTCACATGGATGTATATGGTCGAGCGGCAATCCCCATTTCTGCGTCTGCCCTTGTGGCATGAAACTAGATGAACGTGGCTATGATTGCGTAGATGCGTTTCCGTGTGACGTTGATTTGTATGTTGGTATTGACATTGGTCTTCCAACCAGCCTCGATGCGTGTAACAATATTCCTACAACTGAATTTGAGGCAAGTTACAACAAAAACAAAGAAATAGAAAGATTTAAACTTAAACTGTTTAATAGAACTAAGCTTCCAGCCATGTTTGATGCATTCATTTTTTGCTGATTTTCAAAATTTTTCATTCTTCTCCAGTATGAATGTGACAAAACATTGATTTTTTAAAACTTTGTTAGTCGGAGAGAAAATCTATTTGAGAACGACTCTTCAGGGTAAACTAAACTTTAGGTACTCATTCTTAGAGAGTGTGGGGAGCCAACCATTCTGCTAAAACTATCTGAATCCAAGACCGAGGTCCTTAGTGTAGGAATTTGTCTCCTAAAAGGATACAAACCTTTCAGGAGAGAAATTCCTCCCAGGTAAAGAATCACTGAACTAAAGACTTATTCACAGAAACGACGCTATAACCTCGCTCGAATGGGAAAAATTCACGGTTTCGTAAGTCTTTTCGGATCAAACATAAAGCATCAAAATTCAAGCAAGAGCGTAATAACGGCCGAACCAGTCCAATAATTCACACAATAAAATCACTAAAACAAATCAAATGTTTCATTTTACGTGCTGTATTACGTCGAAGCGTGTTAGGTTTTTGTGGGGCCCATTTTTGCGTGGTTGCACCCGGACAAAACAGCTCCTTTTGAAGAATTGTCGCTGCGGTGGTGAGCCGTTGGCAGCACTGTGTCCAATTTGACTGGCCTAAGATTTGAACTTCTCAACTTCAGACTTCCCGCTCTAGAGACGAACGCGCAACCGCTCGACCCAAAATTTAAAATCACAACAGCGCCTGTTTGTGGTTTTATATTTATATGGTTTATTCGGCTTTTGCTGCTACTGTTATTGAACACTGTGTTAGGTTTTGTTGAGACCAAATCTCTTCTAATGATTTATTTATACACTTCCCACAGTCAAAGACGTAACCTGGGGGCACGGAAGCCATGAACTATTGTGAAATGTGGTATTTGTGAAAAGAATAAGGTTGTAATAATACTACGCAGAAATCTGAGATAGAAAGTTCTATTTGTATAAGAATCTTTCTACTTGAGGAGCTGTTTTTTTTGCAAAACTGGCGCTGTGGTAATTTAACTGTTTAATAATTTTACTGTGCAGAAAGTATGATAGATAAATTTACAGCTACGGTACTTCAGCCCGACGATTGAAGTTCACACTTGGCAGCATAATCAACCAACAATTTAATCAACCTAACCTTTACTACAGAAATTTTTCCCACCTTACTAAATACAAACGCCACACCAATATTTAAAAGCCACACCAATATTTTAAAAAGGTGATAAATTAAACCTAACTAATCACAGGACAATAAGCGTATTGAGTTCTATTTCTAAAATTTTGGAAAAACTGTTTCATAAACGCATGATGTCGTATTTAAATATGAACATGTTGTTATCAAACTTTCAATTAGGTTTTGAGTCTAATTACTCTACCTCATATGTATGTGCATACTTCATTAATGAAATAGCCAAACAATTTAATCAGAATAAAATTGTTCTTTCAATATCTATTGATTTAAGTAAAGCTTTTGACACCCTAGGTCATTCCATTCTCTTGAAAAAATTAGACAGTTGTGGGTTTCGAGGACCTTTTCATAATTGGCTGAAATCTTATCTCAGTAACAGAACACAAGCGGTCAGCATAAATAATTGTTTATCTTCACAAAAAGAAATACTTTATGGGGTACCTTAGGACTGTACTATAGGCACCCTATATTTGTTTTATACGTAAATGATCTTTTTTTAAATATTGACCACCGAGCAATAATGTATGCAGATGATATGACTCTACTCATTCCAGGAGCAAACAAAATTGAAGTAACGCGAACTGCAAATAAAGTGCTGGATAGTGTAAGCAGCTGGCTAACTTCGCATAATATCTCTCTTTATATTTCGAAAACAAAGTATAAGATTTTCTCGCGCAACCTCATAACATAAGAAAGAAAATTGGCATGCAAATAAAGATTAATGAATCTGTTGTAGATGAAGTAACAAATTTTAATTATTTGGGCCTTCATATTCAGAATAATTTAGGTTGGAAATCACACATCCTAACAATAATCCCAAATTACGTCTTTGTTGTGGTATAATTTATCGAATTCGATCGTCTACTAATGTTTCCTGTCTGCTTGCACTAAGCCATGCACTTGCAACAAATTATATGAATTATTGTGTTACTACTTGGCACGCTGGAAATGCTTTACTGCTTAATCCAATTCATAAGCAGTGAAATAAAATTAATTGAGGTATTTTTTATCGGGACAGATTTTCTAAAGTAGGTGATGTTTAGAGATATTATGGTATACTTCAAGTTAATGATTTGTTTAAATTTCATGTAGCGCTTTCGTGTACAACCATGTTAATAATTAGTTGCTTCCTTGTTTTGAAAATATTTTCTCAAAACTTGCTATATTAGATCTCGTCAAACCAGACAATTCATCATCTTATATCTGCCCTTATACAAAAAATCTGTTTGCCAACAAACTATCTCATTTCTTGAAGTTAAAATTTGGAATGATCTGCTCCAAACAATCAGAAGCATAAAAAGCTTCACAGAATTCAAAATCACATCAAAAAAATTTTACGCAGAACAAACTTGAATAATTTCATAGTAATGTAGCGTACTAACTGATTATAATGACCACTGAATTCTTGGTTCGTTTTCTTTCGTTTCGCTGGTTTAATGTTGGTTAGTTTTTCTTTTTTCCTTCCGAGCTCTTGAACCACTGCAATGTTTTTGCTTTTACCAAAAGCCATCGTTCCGCTTTACAAGAGTCTTAGGTGCTATAAATTCTAATTTATTACCTGGTCTTATGTTTTTTTTCATTTCTATTTATTGCGCCCAAATACAATACAATACAATGCATAAGCGTAGCCAGGGGGGAGGGTGGGCGGGGGCAATTGAAATGCCACCAATGATAAAAATGTCACAACAAAGCTTATTGTTTCTTCAGTTTCTTTTACTGTATCATCTTCGCGTACAACCAGTACACGCGAACAGCAGTAATTAAAAATAATATTGATCGATGGGGCCTTGGCCCTTTCAATTCAATTTTTGCCGCTTATTTAAATGTATAACCCGCGTAAAATTAAAGGTTTTTATCCTAAAAGTTGCTACCTCAGTTCCTCATCTAAGCTTTTGATAAACATAATGCAATAACCAGGGCCGGATTTACCATGTTGCACAGTGCGAGGGGCCCCGCGCTCAGATGGTAAGACTTGTTTGGTCTTCACCTATATTTGACAGAAAGATGTTGCGAAAGTCCCCAAAGTACCAGGGGCCATGTTCAATGTAAATCCGACTCGGGCAATAACATGGTTAGTAGGCGCAACATCATCTATTGTACCATTTTTCAGTAACAATTTATCTCCACCTTGCCAGTTTTTAAGCGAAACAATACTTTTGAAGAAAAATTAGCCGCGGGAAATGTTAATTTAACAAATTATTGAATTTGAATTGAGGAGGCCAGGGCCCTTTGGCGTTCATATACTCCTACAACTGGTTATTTTCATGACAAAACAAAAATCTTAGAAAAATCTTTCAGTGGATTGTTATTTACTGCTGAAATATTGCTGGAGGCCATGTACCTTACGTCCCCCTAACTGGGCCAAATCACTTACAAAACTTAACAATAAAATGCAAGATTTTAAACAAGTTTTGGACTTAAATTGTTAGTAAAAGAAGGATTGAACAATTTAATTTTTTCGATTGGCTTTCAAATGTTAAAAATTTAGTTCTGTCAAATGGCTCTGAACACGTGCGAGATGTAATCCAATGACATTGAAAAAGCCTTATTTTCAACAAAATTACAAAAAATTGCGCAGCGGCTGGGGGTTTTACTCCCAGACCCCCAGCCCCAAACTGCAGACTGTAATACGTTGTGATACGTATTTAAACTAGGTCCTTTATAGTACAGTATAAGCTGCTGACTAACACCTAAATCAAATCTTTCGTTTTCCTCGCTGTATTACGGCAAAGCGTGTAACAAGTTTGCGAGGTCTATCTTAGCGCCATTGGTCCTGCGGTCAACACGGAGAAATGCCGCAACGGTGACGAGTCGTTGGCAACGCTTCGTCCGAGTTGACTGGTGCGTGATTTGAACAACAGACCTCCCGCTCCAGAGACGAATGCATTACTGCTCGACCAACTAGCCAGTTTAGACTAAGTTATGGGATATAAAGATTCACTAATTGTGGACTAAATGTTTCCCGAAACGTTTATGCATTTCAGTTTTATTCAATAAATTAAATTTTTTACCAAGTTTGTCGATTTTATTTTCAGGAATATCGCGACTTTACAATAAACTTTTTGCAAAACTTTGTTGAACTTAGCGAAGGCCCATTATGGAACATAGGCGTGCAAACTTATTCGGTGGAAACTCGTGTCACTGACTTCAAAGTGTAAGTAGACCCTACTTTCTTCATTAAACTCTTTTCTGTCAGAATTGCTCTGGCTAGTGCAGTTTAAGAGTTTCATATGTTTTTATTAAAAGTTTTAATAATAATAATTGTCATGAACACCTTGCTCTCTCACCACGCCTATAATCATGCAAGAGCTTCATCGGAACTACTGCTTTGGAAAAGAGTCACACAGCAACTAAACGATTAAATTAATCAAACAAAATAAACCTTTCTCAATATACCTCTATTTCTTGTTTTTCAGAACCTTTCAAACTAATCCGCCATTGACAAGAAAGGACTAAGTGTGCGCTGTTAGGGCACGTTGTAGTTGTGTGTTCGTCAAATTTTTCTTTGAAAAATGGAATATTTTCTGATTCTTGTAACATAACGAAAATTGTCGCCATTAACAAAAATGGTTACAAAAAGAACCCCTGCAACTACAGGCCAATTTCTATCCTTACTTGTTTTTCAAAAAATTTTGAGGGCTCGCAGCATAAACGATTCGTTTGTTTTTGTGGAAAACATAAGATCATAAGTTCGGAGCAGTACGACTTTCGAAAGAATATTTCTACTTCACGCACTCTATTAAACATCGTCACTACTACTTATGACAATATCTGTAAAAAACATTGCACTGAAGCAATATTTCTTGATTTAAAAAAGGCCTTTGACACTGTTTGTCACAGGACCCTATTAGCTAAACTCGACCATTACTGGAATACGTGGTTTTCCTCTTAATCTTATGAATTCTTATCTTGAAAGAAAACAATTCGTTAATCTAAATGGTGTTAACTCTAGAACACATAAGAACAATTTTGGAGTCCCACAAGGAAGTAAGTTATGCCCCATTCTATTTCTGATACACTATATTACCGACATGCTCATAGCTAATGAAACCCCACCAAGACAATTTGCTGATAATACTTATCTAAATTAACCAAGAAAATATAGCCACTTTGGAGGAAAAAATAAATATGGAACTAAACAAACTTCATAACTTGGGTAATGCCAACAAATTAACAATAATAAACCCATCAAAATCTAACGCAATTCTAATCTCACCAAAACTAAACACCCAAATCACTAAAGGTAATATCACAATTGATAATTCCTCGATAACAATCTCAGAAACTGCTAAAGATTTAGGACATTTGATCGACTCAAAACTGAATTTTCAGAATATTAAAATCTTCGAAAGCAAATTATCTAGGGGCGTCGGAATGTTATATACATTGAAAGCTGAGCCGCC
This sequence comes from Trididemnum nubilum, assembly GCA_963965965.1. Lineage (NCBI taxonomy): Eukaryota > Metazoa > Chordata > Ascidiacea > Aplousobranchia > Didemnidae > Trididemnum > Trididemnum nubilum. Next base: position 38,766,121 of record OZ014481.1, on the reverse strand, counting down.
TAGGGAGGCATTATGTAAAATCTATTTCGCACTATTTCACTTTCACCTCTTTTATGGATTGGTGGCATGGGGGTCTTCCTTTCCTACCTATATGAGTAGCCTAAATTAGAAAGTCTTCAAAATAAAGCTGTTAAGATTATAGATGGACTATCAGAGAAATCCCAACTCCATTCTACGGTAAGCTGAAAATTCTTGAAACTTTTTGATTTCTCTAAATTTGAAATTGCCAAACTAGTTCATGATTTTTCACATGACAAACTGCCATCCTCTTCCGTATTTTATCATCTTTTTCAAAAATCCTCACAAATTTCCCACCGTTTTGCCAAATTTAGTTCAAACAAAAACAAATCGCACAATCCTCTCATGGATATACAAAATCTTCCCTAACATTCCTTTAAAGTCAAACTCAAAGAATATCTTTTACAGTTGTACATCTGATGGTAAGCTTGACCATCTGTTGTCGCATTTTACTCGAGCAATTGATTAACTTAAAGTTCTTAACGAAAAACTAATTTTTTTCTTTGACGTTCAACAATTCTCTTCGAATTGCTGACATACAGGGTGGCTGCTTTGACTCGATGATTGGTGAGGTCTTTTCGTAGCCTCCATGTCGCCGAATTACCTAAATTATTATAGCTCCTTTTTATTAATCATTCGTCTTTGCTTTTTCGTAATGGTATCAATCGAAACTGTGCTGTAGAAATTGTGCTGTAGAAACTGTGCTGTAGAAATCAATCGAAACTGTGCTGTAGTCGCGACAAAAAATAAACAATGTTCTGTTCCGTCGTGTAAAGCGGCTTTTACTGAACATCCGTATTTACGCATACGCGTATAAAATACGCATATGCGCGTAATATACGTGTACGAATTATTTTACCCAGGGTAACTTATTGCATGAAATAAATGGCTTGTGAGTTTGATTTTTTTTTGTAAGATAAAACAGCAATCCTGTACAATGTGTGCGTGTGCGTGTGTGTCGGTGTGTGTGTGTGGTATGTAAAGAAATGTAGTCTCTCTATTTTTTGAAATGATTCTAAAAGCGCGATACTGCGTTAATAAGTTGTTTCTTGTATTCTGGTCTTCTACCATCTTCTTTACTATGAGACGTTTTTGCTTTGCACGATACCGATATTTGTAACTGCAGAATACCGATCATTGATCAAATGAATAAGCCAAGAGTGTCAGCCACTGAAATGGTAGTCTCAGATTCGGTTTCAGTGTAGCGATAGATTAGATTATCACAACAGCATGACTGACATGTTAAAATATGCCAAAAGTCGTACTTTTCTTGGTTAATTTTCCTTGAAGTTGCTTCATCCCGATTTCATACATCTTTTTAAAAAACAAACTTTTTTTCAAAAATTCTGGAACTAATTTTTTAAAAAGCTGTTGCTCTCGGTATATTTCAAACCTAAAGACACAAACCAGAACAAAAGTAAATACTATTCACTGTGACTTAAAATCTTGTCCATCCGAACTACTCCCAACTACTTGCACAATCACGTATTTTAAATGCTTGCAACAGCAAAGAATATTTACCAACGCAATGACAGCATGTTGCTATGAATCATGGTTGATTTGTTTGTGGTTCGCTGAACAACTAAAACTTGGAAATGCCTAGTTTGCAATTTTCGTTTAGAGCAACTACCTTATCTCAGAAATCAAAACATCGACTGAGTTACTTCGGTAGAATTCAGTTTGATTAACTCGCAAAAATACGGTAGTAGTAGGCTACCGATAACCTTTTATTGACATACATAAATACTTACAAATTCAGCAAACGTTTAAAAAGAAACAATATTTAGCACTACGAGAAGGAGCGACCGTCCAGTTGGTCGAGCGGTAAGGCGTTCGCATATGAAGCGGGAGATCTGAGGTTCAAATTTCCGATTGGTCAAATAAGACACAGTGTTGCCAACGGCTCGCCAACGCTGCGACATTTCTTCGAAATGACCTGTGTTGCCCGGGCGCAATGACGCGGAGATGGGCCCCGATACTTCGTTACACGGTTCGGCGTATTACAGCGGGAACGAAAGATTTGACTTGATAAGGAAGACCAAAAGAAAAACGTCGATTAATCAAGTACTTTAGGGTTAGTTTTAGAAATTTGTCAAAATTTCCAGATATAGATCCCAAAATTAATACCAAAAAAGTTCCTCATGTTTGTGTAAAAACAGTAGCGCTGCCAGAAGGGGGGGCGGAAGGGGCTCGAGCCCCCCCATTGGCCTGAAAAGTATGCAAAATCGCTAGTTTTTGGTGCTTTTGAGGCCAATTTTTGCTCAAAAAATGAAAACAGCCCCCCCCCCCCGAAGGGATTTGGTGCCGAAGTTGTGAAGGAGTTGCCGTGATTCGGCCGGAAGAACCGTTTAAATTTCCGATTTCGGCCGAAAAATCTGTCTCAAGTTCGGTGGAGACCTTTTTTTTTTTGGAGATCACCTGTTTTTGGGCGGAAAATCTGTTTGATTTTCCAATTTCGGCCGAAAAATCCGTCTCAGTTTTGGATAAATCGTTTGAATCTGATTCAAGAGCAATAAAAATTCGGATCAAGGTCGCTTACAGTTGTCTCACTCTTTCAAAAAAGCCCCCCCTTTTCCGAATCCTGACTACGCGCCTGTGTAAAAATACAAAGTTTTGATTTTCGTGAGAACCGAACCCAGATTAGAAGTTTTAAAGGCAAGTTACATAACCACTACACCAAGCAACATTGTGACGTCACAACGCAAAAAATTCTATATAAGTGCCTGAAAAATACGCGTACCGTGTTTGTATTTTATTCTTTGCCCAGTGTAAAAAATACGCGTGCTGAAATACGCATCATCAGTAAAAGGCAAGGTAAAACAGACCAGAAAGAGTAAAAATTTTATACGGGTATGCGTATTTTTGATACGCATATGCGTATTTTATACACGCACACTGTAAAAATTTTTGGGTCAGGACGACCCAAAAAAATGTAGTCAAAAACGACCCAAAAATTTTGGGTACAGACGCGCCCAACCCAAATTTTTTGGGTCGCCGCGACCCAAACAATTTGGGTCGCTGCGACCCAAACAATTTGGGTCGCCACGACCCAAACAATTTGGGTCACCGCAACCTAAAAATTTGGGTCACCGCAACCAAATCATACTGGTATCTTACATCTCTCAGAAGAATCATCTGAGGTGGGCAGCGCAAGCATGAAAGTTGCGCCGCAAGCGTTTCCGCAAGCCCCCAAAAATAATTACGACGCAAGCGCAACAGCACGCGCAAGTGTGACGTTTTGAAAAGTATGATTTTAAAAGGTGGATTTGCACAGTATCCGTTTTTTTCCGCTCTTGTTTGTTTTCGAAGCTTCTCCATAAAAAGTTTCTTCATGAAAAAGTTTCTCTATGAAAAAGTATGTTGTTTAGCTTCTCCATGAAAAAGTATGTTGTTTTTTGTCCGCAGTTTTACATGTCTAAATTCTAACCAGACCGTAACATTTTAGATAAAAGTTTTCAAAACAAAAATTTTTGTAAAGGGGTACAGTTCTATTTTGAAATTCGCTTACATCTTCCATACACGAAATTTTTCAACAAAATTTTTATCACCATGTTATACAGTTTACTTAGTGCAGATATGGAGTAACGAAAATGCGGACGAAAAAAGCGCATACTTATGTTTCATAGAAAAGCAAAAATGTACGAAAACAGACAAAAGCAGACGAAAAAGGATTACAGTGTAAATCCACCTTAGTTGGTCCAGTATGCTCAAACTGCACTTGGTTAAGGTGCGAAACCAATACGATACGTTATTTAAAACAAATTATCTCGCTACCAATCAGTAAACATAAAATCATTGATTTTCTATCAAAAACACTAACATTTGGGAAAATGGGCATCGCTCAACCCCGCTCGCATTGGGCAAATAGCTTCTTTAACCAATAAAAAAAGACGGTTAACTCCTACACTTCAGAGAATTGGGGTGTTAAATTCCACTAATAAATTCGTCATGTGCTGGCAAGAAAACAACTTCGCTGTCGTTGTTTTGTCTAATGGCCCGTCAAAAAAATTGGTGACCAGCTTCGATACATTTGTGCTCCTGGAGCAATTAGCATCACACTCTGACGAATGGGGCATACTAAAAAAATTATGGTGTTTTTTGTTTTAAAAAAAGTTAAACCATCTAATAGTTGAGAGCTACCGATGCTGTCACTTTTGTTAGCAATATCTTTTAAATCTTTCTGGTCTAGAAAAACGGTTGTAAACAGTAGTTTTAGTTGTTTCTTGTTTTGAATTTCGATATAAGACGTAAGACTATTGCTGTTGCAAGCAACGCGTTACATTTTGCCCAATGAAATTTTAAGATTTTTTAAGAACATGTAGCGTAGTTCTAGAAAGACAATTACAACAATTTTTTTTCAATCCTTTTGCGTGCTTGAAGCACACCAAACGTTAAGCTTTAAAACTCTGGCCTGCAAACGTCAAAACAACACACTAATTTTTCTGTTTTAAATTTTATTTTACTATACCATTTTTTGAAATACTCAATTGGAAAATTTGAAAAATCGGCAAATATTTCAGAGAAAAGTTACAGCAAAAGAAGACCCTTGTTGTGAATTCAATCGAAGTTTTGCAAGCAATAGACGAAAGCAATTTGGCATGACGAGGCTTTTATGAACTTACCTTAACAATGCTTTTCTAAAGTTTAATCTCAGTTGATTTAAAAACAATCATTTTTACTCGTATTTGAATTGCGCTTATTATTGCTCAAATACTTGCGGCGCAAGCGTTTAAAGATAAATTGCGGCGCAAGTGCTATCGCAAGTAAAATAGGTGCAGCGCAAGCGCTGTCGCAAGTAAAATAGTTGCAGCGCAAGTGCGTACCTCTGAAAACGATAAGCTAGCTAACCCTCTAATCTCCTTCCTTTTAGCTCGCCGTAAATGGTGCGTCACTTCAATTTCCAATACTTTTCATGAACAAATCCAGCTAAAACTTCGTGAAAATTTAAGAACTGCCTAAATCTAAAATTCAATGGTTCTTCTGAAAAAGAAGACAGTGTAATTCACTTACCTTGACATGTTTCTACCATTGCCATAGCCAGCATCCACAACTATTATATTGATTTTGAACAAAAATATTTTGCCCAATCACATCGCTTGCATGACCATATTTGATACCTTCTTACCATTAAGCCATATGCTCAAAGGAAACAAAAGACTTTTACTTCGGCATGTTTGTTAAAAAACACAGATAGGTGTCGGCAATTTACTTCACTTAATTTTAAATCAAACAGTGTAGTTTGCAATTGAACCTAATCTGTTAAACATTTTTGTGAAGAATCAACACTAATTATCGACAAAAATTGTTTTACGATTAATATTAACTCACAAATTTACAATGCAGCGGGTATCATTAATAGAACGAAATCCCAATTTCTCTTTTCTGTCAAACTTTCGCTGATCTAACATCTTTTTGTTGGCTTCACAGTCGTTGTTGTGGAGAAGCTATTCTCGAGCTTTTTTTTATCTCTTTTTCTCCTAGACCAACGCTTAATTTTTTTAATTTTTATAAAAGCTTATTAAAAGTTCGTAAATAGGAGCTGCAATAACTTAACATAAACAAGGATTACGCTAATATAACTTATCAAAATTTTTCCAAATTTGATCAAAATAACTGCTCAGCACTTTTTCTCTCTCTTCTGCCGCTGCTAAAATCGGTTTACTCAGCAAGTCGGTTTACTATTATTATACCAGTTATCTAGGTCTACACGTGGTCAAAAGCAAACTGTCTGCTGAGGTGCGATTATCAACTGTGTCCAGTAATTAAAATAAACAACAAAAGTTTTGAACAGCACTACGCATTATACGTATTAGAACGTCTTGCTTTAAAAATTGCAAACAATGAAGGGTAATAATTAGCACACAAGGCATTATCTTCGCAGATTGCGTTACATTCCACGCATTTAACTCAGCGAGATGAACAGTAACACCTTAATAAATAAGTCAATTTGATAAATGTCACCGAACCTAAATTTTTGATTTATATTTTTCTTATTGTCAATAAACTTTGGTTAACAAATACAACTGACTCTAAATATTTCTAATATTAAATTTTCTTTGAACCCAACAGACTTAGTCAACAAATTTAAACGATCAAAAACTTTATCATAGCCTCAAAAACAATTTTAAAACAGCACTAAATGTAAAAACCTTACTGATATTGGTGTTACGGAAATTCACTGGAACAAAATTTTGAATCTCAGTAGATTTTTGAATTTTAGTAGATTTCTTACTTGCAGGGGTGCCAATCCTTGTTGAACATTGGAGGGGGAATAATTTGCGATTTTACCCCAATTTTGCCCTATTTTCAACATTTGGGGGGGTGAACCTCGACCACGATTTTTTTTACGTCAGCAAATTAAGTGCAGACCAAAAAAAAGGTTTTACCAAAATTTTAAGAGGTTTTTTCCCCGAATTCAAGTGATTCACATGCAGACCACAGTCAAATTATTGGGGTGGATGCAGATGCAGACCTTAGTCAAAAAACACTTTTTTCATAGAAACATTCCACATAGAAACTCATTCCACAGTAGAAACACTTCTCAGTCTGTAATGTGTTTTAATTTTTTGATCCTTAATTTTATGCTGATCCGAATTTTTGCATTGACTAGAATGTGTCTTTAACCCTTATATTTTTGCTTTGACTAAATTTTTTGTTGTACCGAATTTTTGTATTAACCCAAATACTTAGAAAATATTTTTTGGGCCCTAGTTTTTTGTTGCCCCAAATTTTTGCGATGACCTAAAGTGTTTCTTTGATTCAATTTTTTTACTGACCCAAATTTATGCAATGACCAAAAAACTTTGACCCAAAATTGTTTGCTATCCCAAACTTTTGCAATGGCTCAAAAACTTTGACTCAAATTATTTCTTTGACCAAATTTTTTTGACCCAAATTTTGCACTGACCCAAAAATTTTGACCCAAAACTTTTTGCTTTACCCAATTTTTGCAATGACCCAAAATTTTTCGCTGACCCAAATTTTTGCAATGACCCAAAAACGTTGACCCAAAATTTTACTTTGACCCAAATTTTTTGACCCAAAATCAACGGCGACCCAAAACTTTACAATGACCCAAAAATTTTGACCCAAAAATTTTGGGTCAAAGGCCTTTGACCAGGATTTTTTGGGTCAGCTGGACCCAAAAATTTTAACAGTGCATATGCATACTTTTTTACGCTTACCCGGAAATACGGATGTTCGATAAAAGCCGCTTTAAGTTTCACCAAACACAATCTTAACATATGAAACATAATTCGTGATCCATCTTGCGACTGCAGTCAAGTGGAACAGACATTGGACCACATTCTTACCCGATATCCTCTTGACCCAACTAAAAGGATTTTGACCTGGAAAGATGCAACAAAGGAAGCCCTGGTCTGGCTTCGTCACTGACGTAACAGGATATCATGATGATTGCTGATTTTATTGTTTCAGGTTCCAAACCAGTGATTTAGAAACTGCTATTGCTAATTTGTCAAATGTGGCAATGCCAGATTGCGATTTCCTTTCAACGGACTACGTTAACATTTTAGCTAGAGCTGTACCTAGCAATCCAAATATTCTTGGTTTTCAAAGCCTTGTTCCAGGAGAATTGCGAAATCGAGCAAATACAACCGCTATAGGTACGAAAATTTAAAAACAAAATTCGTTCATATGAGTATTGAGTATATTTACAGATATGAGCAGTTTACTTGATGAGCAGACTGTGTTTACAATTTTGTCGACGTTCTTTTTGGTTTATAAAGAGTCAGGAAGAAACAAGCACAAAGCTATGATTTTGCTAGAAGGGATTGGGATGGGGAAGAAAATTGAATTAAAAGTTAAATTTTTTTGTTTCAAAAATACCTCAATCTGACAACATGGTAAGCAAACTGGTGCAACTCGAGCGTATCATAGACAGGGTTATGAGGGAAAAGCCTCCAGCTGCTTGAAGCCAAGGGGGCTGGAGGTTTTTGTAATTTTTTAACAAAATTGCCATTTAAAGTAAATTTTCGGCATGGAGCTTAATTTTATCCGCCATGTTGCAGCAACAGACAAAATTTTTATTGCAAATATCACTTTTGATTAAACGCAAAACGTTTTCGACCATTTTTTAGGCTCTCTTCAGAGCAAAATAACTACATGTTAACAGTTTAAAGACAAACTAGCAAATGAGCAACTTTCAAAAAAGCAATATAGTTTACCTCAATGCAACAAGTACGCAATCTTAACGTAACAATTGTACAAATTATGCAATGACATGAAGATAATATTCCATATACATTCAGAAAAAACACTCACACACACACACACACACACAGAAACATAATATTTCATGTTAACCTAATAAACATTTGGTAAAAAGGATGAGCCATTAGCGTAAACCTGTCTATTGAGTTGTGGGTTGTGTTTTTTTTTTATGAGTAAAGCTTCTTTTATCTTTGTAACATATTCTCAATTACAAATGGTAAAACTTTAAAACCATTCAAATCTGTATTGTTTAGCTTTCAGTTTAAATGGTTTTAAAGTTTTACGCATTTGTAATCGAGAATATGTTACAAAGATAAAAGAAGCTTTACTCATAAAAAAAAACACAACCCACAACTCAATAGACAGGTTTACGCTAATGGTTCATCCTTTTTACTAAATGTTTATTAGGTTAGCATGTAATATTATGTTTCTGTGTGTGTGTGTGTGTGTTTTTTCTGAATGTATATGGAATATTATCTTCATGTCATTGCATAATTTGTACAATTGTTACGTTAAGATTGCGTACTTGTTGCGTTGAGGTAAATTATACTGCTTTTTTGAAAGTTGCTCATTTGCTAGTTTGTCTTTAAACTGTTAACATGTAGTTATTTTGCTCTGAAGAGAACCAAAAGAATGGTCGAAAACGTTTAGCGTTTAATCAAAAGTGATATTTGCATAGGTGGGCGCAAGTCCGTTAATCGTTAATCCGTTAATAGCGAAGCTAACTTTTTCATCAACTCCTTAATCCGTTAAAAAGTTTTTTCATGTTAACGGACTAAATTAACTTCCGTTAAAATGCCCGTTAACTTAACGACAATGGTTCATTAACTTACGTTAAGTTGTGTTAACATAAGGTTTTCATCGTTAATTTCTTGCACCATCCATTCATCGTACAGGTACAAACCAGTTTGCGCTGGTAACACTTGTTGCGTAATTTGCGCGAGTTTTATAGAAGAAAAAGCAAAGGAGCTGCGAGATAAACAAGCGAGCGCGGGATCAAATAAGCAGGCGCAATAAGAAATGCTGCAAGTATAATTTCAATCATGCAAGTATAAAGTGGGTTAGATCTTAGATGAGTTGAACTGCGATACTGCAATAGACCCATGATGTACCCATGAATAATAATCTGTCATTGGTGGTAAGATGAAAGTGACTATACTGCATGGCAGCGTTAGCAAGAAAAAAGGACATGGATAGTTAGTTAGCCTAACCTATAGCAGAAATGATCTCGATTATTATCGTAGTCTACAATCACTAATTTGTAATCGATTCCGCAATTTTTAAATTATCGTAATCAGAAATCAATTACAAAGGATCGTAATCTACGAATTGCAAATAATCGAGCCAACTCTTTTTTTCATATTACGCAATGATAAATAATCAGTCTTTCTTTTTCGGCTGCCAACGTGGCACGATAAGCTGGTCTAAAAATCTATCATATTTAATTGCTCTTTATGATATCATCTTTGAATCGATTTTTGATGATAAACAATAAATGGAGAACAAGCAATTAATCGAGTGAATCTATCAAGCTGGAAGACAATTGTGGCCCCTCGCGAGACAGGCTGGAAGGAGGAACACCACAAACTGGTGACCCCGACGTACCCGAACCCTAGCTGCTCTCCGTTTTGCATCTGAAACTCCAAAATAGGACACCTTCCCTTCTCCATCCCTGGATTTTTTTTTATTTCGAGTTTTGGAGCAGACTTTGTTTTTGCTCCATTTACCAAATTATTTCAGCAATGTGTTGCTCAAATTTCTTTTGTCCCTCGCTCGCAGCCACTGACGTCTGAGCCGGAAATATGCAACCCTTTGTGGACTTCGGTCAAAGAACTGTCTTTAAAGATTACTTCTTCAACCACCCATAGGATACTTTTTTTTAACTTTTCTTTTTTTTGTCCCCAGCCTAAAGCGGAGGCTGATTCTTTTATTTGTGCCAGTTTTCTTGTTGTGTGTCACTTGCTTGTTTTAATGCTCCGCTGTGATTTCATTAGTTCCTTCCTTTCTTCATCAGTTTTTTTTTGTATTCCCACGAATTCGTCATTCAGGCTTCGGTCGATTGTACCAATCGTCCGTGCCTTGGTGGGGGATATTGTGGGAATACAGTTAACTCCGTCTGTTGTAATTATTTATATATTTTTTGGCAACTCTTTTTTTTCATATTACGCAATGATAAATAATCAGTCTTTCTTTTTCGGCTGCCAACGTGGCACGATAAGCTGGTCTAAAAATCTATCATATTTAATTGCTCTTTATGATATCATCTTTGAATCGATTTTTGATGATAAACAATAAATGGAGAACAAGCAATTAATCGAGTGAATCTATCAAGCTGGAAGACAATTGTGGTCCCTCGCGAGACAGGCTGGAAGGAGGAACGCCACACTGTTGTAGCGTGAAAGGACAGAGACTTAGTGTCGTGGACTGAGTAAGCAACCGTCTCTATCTAACAGTTTCCATAATGTTTAATCGTTTACGTACCATCTGGCCTAAAGGCTACCAGCGCGGAAGCCCAGGGAAGAGCCACCAGAACGGCGACTATACTTAAAAACAAGCAATGCGAAAAAATGGTTCTTCTTGGGCTTCTGCGCTGGTAGCCTTTAGGCAGGGCCACCGAGAGGGGGGAAGCGAGGTGAGACAATGACCCTGGTGCCCATGGAGTTTAGGAGGCCCATCAAGGGGCCCATGGGCTTTGAGGGGCCCTTGGACTTTAGGGGGCCTGTGGAAGTGACACTGACAAATCAGTTTGTGGAACATCGAAGACCTTTTTTTTTTTGAGATCACATCAAAATCCAAAGAAAGTTGTGGCATTTTCCTCTTCCTTTTTGAAGTTCACAAAGCTAGAGATGCCCAATATTTGAGCTGACCCTGGGTCTACGTTTGGCTCTCGGCGCCCCTACAAACAATTAACGATTCATCTATTGCTTTTTGTGGCAAATAATAAGCTGCAGCCTCATAAGTCTATTAATTATCGCTGTTCGCAACCTCGAAAGATTTTCCGATCGCTACTTTGTTACTGCATATGAGCTTATTATTATCTTGAAATTAGATTTGACTGTAAAATGTAACATCCAAAACAAAAGGATCATCATAGCAATAAATTTTTCCTTACAATCAGCTCAACAGGTGATTACGCGTGTTCTAAAAGTGAATGAATAAAAAGAAATGTAAATTATACTCAAAATGTTAACGGATTAACGGACTTCATTAACTTCCGTTCATTTCAGCTGAAAATAACGAATTAACTTTAAGGGAGGTAAGAAGTTTGCTAACGGACTAGTGGTTAACGAAGCTAACGTTTTGCATTAACTTGCCCATCTATGGATATTTGCAATACAAATTTTGTCTGTTGCTGCAATATGGCCGATAAAATTGTCATTTTAACACCATTTGGATCACATTTCGCACGCTTTTTAAGCCATTTGAAAAAAATAAATTGCCAAGATTTAAAAGCAAGTTGAAAGAATTACTTTTTTTGTCCAGCCCCTTCATCCCTCCTCAGTTTCTTACAAATAAATTTCGAAACAGCCCGTTTAAATATCAAACGCTCTTAAATTTTGGGTAAAATCTTCTAAGTCGCTTAGCTGAAGCTTTTTTACAGAAAATTAGCAAAAATTTTAATCAAGTCCAAAACTTTTCAAATACTTCCCAGTTTTTTTTCCGATCATTTTACAATTTTTTTTATAAGAACAATTGTATAAAAACACAACCTCAGTTTTTCTCAAAATTTAAGAACAAATTAAGACCAATCTCAGGCAAAGGCGAAAAGAAAGCTAAAAAAATGCAGGTTATAACAACGCATTTGCAAGTAACTAAAGCAGAGTTTTGTTGGCATTTTCTATAATGCCTTTGTTGATTTGTCTAACAACAATGCCGTCGCTACGGGGGGGCTGTGCCCCCCTAACCACTGCTTTTGTCCCCCCCATTTTGGTTTAATCAAAATACTATTTTTGGAACATCACGTAACGGCATGACAATAGACAATGATAGAAAAAGGAATAATTACGTTCAAACATAATTCGCTTTTGATGTTTTCTCGATTTGTTGCGTAATTGCCGGCTACTAACTGCTGTAGGCATCTGAAGCAATAATCCGTCTTATTAGCATGCCTTTACGAATGTGTCGCGGAAGAGAGACGTAAGCCTGCAGAATTGTTACCGGTAGTTGGTTAATGCTGATTATGACCTGAAACAATACGTAAAAACATTTTTTCAAAGACCAGCTGTTTTGATTTTTAGAGCACAATCAAGATTTTGAGGTCGCAGTCAGTGGCGTAACCTGGGTGAAGGGCCTTTAGCCCCCTTAGCCAAGTCTCTAAAAAAATTCAACCTTAACAGGCTAGCGTTTAAACGTATTTTTGACTTGACCTGAAGTAAGGGGGGGGGGGGGGGCTGAAGGGGCTAAGCAATTTAATTCTTTGAAATGACTTTTGAATTTTACAATATAGTTATTCATATGGCTTCAAAAAGTCCGAAATGTGAGTAAAACGGCTTTATAATTGCTATTTTTTTTATGCAAAATCACAAAAATTGCCCAGCAGCTGGGGCTCCACCCCAGACCCCCGGCCACAGTCACTACATATTTAGTGAATATGCCCCGTTTGTGACACGCTTGAGTTGCATGAGTTTCTTTAGCACAGGGCCTAAATCAGACAGTTTTTGTGCTTTTGGTTTATCCCTTTTAGCAAAACCCTGGTTGCGTGTCTAGTAGCATTCACTGCTGTAGATATGTTTTTCAGGCAATTATGGGCCGCAGACGAAACAAGGTATACAAGGAACGCTGCCAGCCTTATATTTCTTTTAGACATGAATACAGAATTTTTAAACCGATAAGTTTGACGTCAAAATTGTGCATATTTGTAGCCGTACAAGGTCTGAAAATCAGTTTCTATTTGAAAAATTTCAGTTTATTTGGTGCCCCCCCCCCCACTTTCTGCTAGTGCCCCCTCACATCGTTTGCTCTAGCGATGGCACTGTCTGACAGTAATCAAATCATGATCTATTACAAAGACAACTTTTAACCAAGCAAATATAAATTTCGTCAGTATATTTAGAATTCTCCAATAAAGTTAAAAAATTCGTAAAAATTTAACAACAACCCGCCGTAACCCAAAATTCACCGGTTCTCAATAAAAAAGTGCATCCCAATTGTCTGCAAATTCTCATGTTTAGTAAAGAGATATCTAGGCAAACTAGCTATTCTCGGTATAGTATCACCTTACGTAGTTTTTCTCGTTATTCGTCTTCCAAGTTGAGGAGCTTCTGAAGAAAAAATTATGCTTCATTGTCTCCAGTTAAAAAAAAGAAATGAAAAAATTGATTGATTCAGATCCCTACTAATATATTTTCAGATAATTAAACTAAATTCATTTGTCTTTCTGCAATTTGTAGATAATTGTAAAAAATCAAAATCAAATCTTTTGCTATGCTCGCTGTACTATATACGCCAAAGCTTGTGGCGAGTTTGCGGGACCCATCTCCGCATCATTGCGCCCGGGTAGCACTGGTTCTTTCGAAAAAATGTTGCAGCGGAAGCTAGCCGTTGGCAACATTGTGTCTGTTTTGATCGGCCCGAGACTCGAACCTCAGATCTCCCACTCCAAACACAAACGCGCTACCGCTCGACCAAATTATATATTATTCACCAAGTTGCTTGGGCCAGGAGACGCGAATAGACCTCTTATTCTTCGAGTCAACCTACCACCTACTCACCTGTCTACCACAAACGGTGGGGGCTTCACACTGTCTCTTAAATTACTGAACACCAAGCAAAGAAGCTACGAATACCAATTTTTATAATCTCTGGTTAGATCCGACCGGAATCGAATCCCAGTCTACCGTTTCAATAGCAGGCGCTCTATCCAATCGACCAATGACTGATGGTTGGAGTTGCTAGATTAGAACAACCAGAAATTGCATTTCAGAACTCAAAAAATCCTCAAAGGTGGCGTTTATTTCAAAAAATATTTCCAAGTATTGTAGGTTGGACGGAAATTAAACTGCCTGATAACAAAAAAAGATCCAAAAAGGTCTTAACCCGGCCCTAAAAAAGGAAGCATTCGCTCCCTGTTTCTGAAAATACCATAATTCCCAAACAAATTTCTCTTGGAAAAAATCTTAAGTTTTTTTTAATATTAAAATACCGAGAAAAGCGCAATCTGGACTAAAAAATCCCAAATTTAGGGTAAATTTCCGCCTATGGCAACCGTTCTTGTAGGCTGCTATGTGAAAACTTTTCGGAAAGTTTCCTCCCGTTTGTAAATAGAATTATCGATATCTATTAATGATCATACAGTAGAAAGATTATGGCCGGCTATGCCTGGTAATTATAATTACATTGTTATTTACCAAGTTGCCTTGACCAGGAGTCAGCGAATATAAAGGACCTCTACGGTCTTCGCGTCAAGCTGCCGCCTGCCCACCGGTTCACCACACACAGTGGAGGCCTTACTGTTCCTTTCAATGCAAAACGTCAAGCGGGTTCTTTTGCTCATTCATATAAACGAGGCACTCTGCGTCTGTCTTACCACACCAAAGCAGAGCACCCTTTTTTTGGTTCTGTTTGCAAGGCGGGCCGGGTCACCACAATGGGTAGACTATAAGACCCCCGATTGGAAATAAGCGTAAAGTGTCTTTCATAAGAATTGTCAGTTCGGGACGGATTGTCAGTTTGGGAATCGAACCGAGAGTTCGATAAGATGTGAAAACCAATTTTTATAGTGTTTGGTTTGATCCGACCGGGAATTTAACCCGAGTCTTCTGTTGTAGTAAAGCAGGCGCTCTATCCGCTCCAACACTAAATCGTAAAGCAGGTCTTGTGTTTGATTTTGTGACGGAAACAGTTTTGTCTATTCTTGGGTCATTTGCTCATGGACTGGTGTTATTGCCAATCAGTGGTCAAGTGAAAAACCGTCTGCTACTGACACGGTAGACCTGGGTTCGATTCCTGGTCGGGTCAAACCAAAGACTATAAGATTTACAGCTTTCCTGCTTGAAGTTCAGCGTTATAACGGACAATGTGAAGCCTCCACCGTGTGGCAGACAAGTGGGCAGGTGGCAGCTTGACGCGAAGATTGTAAAGTTTCTTTTGCTGACTCCTGGCAAAGGCAACTAGTTGAAAAACATGTAATAATTATTGCCATAAGTTTAATTTGATTGTAATTTTTCTTATCACATTTAGTGTGATAGTGCTAAGCCCGTTTTTTGCTCAAAATTTTTTTTTTCTCGACTAGTAGTTTGAATACTTTTTGTGCTTGGTTTCAGCTGTAGCATTCACTTCCGGGGCATACAGCAACGCAAATCCGCTTACAATTATCAACTCCGCCTATGAATATTATGATTACCTTATAGTGGTTACTCAACGAGTCTTTGAAGACACTCTTGAAAGGAACAGGTAGACCTATTGTTTTTGGATTGGCTAAATTTATTGCGTGTGTGTATCCCTTGGGATTGAACACACATAACACTGTTTAATAATAATGATTTTTAAGATTAACGAAGCCCGTGACTTAAAGATACTTTGGACTTTCTCTTCATTGCCCGATTTTTTGTGATGGTTTCGCGGGGAGCAGTTTGGGATTATGCCGTCACACTTCACGATCTTTCATCAATTTATTCGGACTTAAATCTGCTAAAATTTAACAATATCTTTAAAATGATTACCTATTTCGACGAGGAGACAGCATTAAGGGGTTGTCAAATGAAGTAGGATTGTAAGACGTGATGTCTCTGTGAACTATTAAGTTAGTTCTGCCTATTTCACTTCAGGAATAATTTAACTTGTTAAATTATCGTTGTTTGTGGTTGAGAGATTGTCCACTGCAGAAACAGCACGGGTGCAATATCATTCAGGATATGTGACGCGATGTCTTGTGAACTATTGAATTAGTTCTGCCAATATAAAGATTGTATTCGCACTGGGTGAATTGTTTATCTTTGTCCTTTAACTCACCGACCCCCTTATCCCCTTGGTCCCCTTGCTCATTTTATGTAATTAATTTTTCATCCCTGTCTAATAGCCCACTTGGTCCCTTGTCCAGAGTTAATTTTTTTTCTGGGTTACCATGGTCACAATTGCGATTATGTTTCACAATCCTATTTTGATTTTAACTTTATGGGTTACATTAACTTTAACTTTATGGGTTATTATTTTTAACTTTATGTAGTTTACTCAGATTTTGAATTTCGAGTTGCAGGCCAGCTTAGTTTAGCTTTTGAATTTCGGTTTGAACGTTAGCTCTGCCGATGAGTGTTGGTATTACGCGAAACCCGAGTCCAGAGCAGTACGTGGGGAAAAAATAAAATAAAATAACTTGGGTCTGCCTGTTTAGCAGCTGAAGTTACGAGATGAAGACGATAGCCTATACCGATAGCTTGATTATTCAAATTTACCGGTTGAGTTAGCCTATCTCAGGGATCAAAATTCTTTGCATTGTGTCGACTCCTCTTCACACTGATGATGAAGTCAGGTGACTTCGAAACACGGGAATGCTCCCGCGATAGGGGGCTCCGCCTCACCTGCGTCACTAGGGGTTGAAATGATTACCCATTTCGGCCCGGAGACAGCATTAAGGTGTTGTCAAATGAAGTAGGATTGTAAGACGTGATGTCTCTGTGAACTATTAAATTAGTTCTGCCTATTTCACTTCAGGAATAATTTAACATCTTTAATCTTGAAGTTTAAAATTTGTATTTCAATTTTGAACCATATTATTGCTAAGTGTTTTGATGGTTATTTTCGACGAGCCAAGCAAAACAACAGCAATTCAACGCGTTTTACTTCTAATGAAAATTTTGCACTCATTTTGTAGTAAAACAATTACGCAAAAATCGATTCGCTACACTTAGGTAGCAAAATGAGGAACAATGTATCAATTGAACTCAAAAGCAATTTAAGAATAAGTTTGAATAAATTTGTCAACAAAATTAAACAAATCCTGCGATACAAACAACAACTATGAGGGGTATTTTTCTGTAGTTAATTTGATGCTTATTACTATATGTTTAAATTTATCCATAGCTGCTGCCATTAGCAATTTTGATGCCCCTTTTGAATTTTTGTTTGTATTACTCGCGTTTAAATACCATGTAAATTTAAAGTTTAAAGTAGTAGGTACTAGGGTTGGATCCATTCATTTTGTTTTTGATTATTAAATTCAAATTCGTCGACTTTAAAAAGTCTAAATTCAAATTCAGGTTCATTGATTTTACAAAAGTCGAATTCAAATTCACATTCAAATTCATCAGTAACTCGTGAGCGGATTCAAATTCAAATCAACACTTGCGACATGAAGACTAAAAAACTAATTATTGATAATGATAAATATTGATAACAAATTGTGATGCAATAATAATTATTGTGCACTAATAATCGTATTGATCCTTAAATGCAGGGTTGGATCCAGGGTTGTGAAAGCGGAAGCGGAAGCTGGAAGCGGTGGAAGCGGCAAGTTTTTGTGGAAGCGGAAGCTGGAAGCGGTAAAAGGGTACCGTTTCCACTTTAGCTATTTATCTCAAACGTCAAAACTTGAATGTGGTGCATTTAAAAAAAAATATCCGACAATTAGTGAATGTTTGATGATCATCATTTGCAAAGCAACATTTTTAAAAGCTTGTGGTTCACTTATCCATGGATCCAGGGCTGCCCCAACCCGTGTCAACTCAAAGATTAACCATGTAGATAACTAACTCATTTCTAAAAATATAAAAGTTCAAAAATTCTCTATTTTAGTCCTAAAATTGTAAGATTTTCTCAAAAATACTTTTAAATTGGGTTTTGCCTATTTTGGGCGGCCATACTTGTATAAAACAACATTCACCAACATAAACAAAGTTTCCACTTCCAGCATTTTAATTTCTTTCTCCAAGATAATATATTTTTGAACAGCAAACATGAGGAGAGCATCATAACGTCTCTCAAACTAAGTTTAATATTGCATGACTTTTAAACATGATGTTATAATGCTTGTCTGCAGTATTATTACTAAGTACGCTTTGCGACAAGCATTATTCTAATATGGTAATGAGTGTAACCGCATAATTCTTGCAATTTTTTTAAATTTTATTTTGCTGTTCCAAAAATACACGCATTGCTAACAGAATTTCGGAGCCAACCGCATACACGAACAAGTTATTGAAAAAATACAAAATTCTGTAAATGTGGAAGCTTTGCCCCAGGGCTACCTTAAAGTTGTAACCAAGTAAAGATTTGCACTTAACAGCGCGGATGCAATGGGCTACCTTATAGTTGTAACCAAGTAAAGATTTGCACTAAACAACGCGGATGCAATTGAAATAAGTTATTATCCCGAGTGCTTAAACATTCGTTAATAGACCCTAAATAATTATCGCTCATTATTTATAACGACCGTGTGATTAATTGGACTTTTCACTTTAGAGGCCCTCCAAATCCGAATTCCTGGCTAGAACCATGCGCAGATCTGTGCGATGACAAACCACTGAATACATTTATATAATTTGGTTTTATGTGATGTTTTTAAGATGATGATAACAAAGCTGTTTTATATCGACTTATCTGGAAAAAAAGTTTGGGCTAAAAATTTTAAGATCAAAAAAATTTAGGTAAAAATTAAGTCATCAAGTGATGGGAGCGGAAGCGGTGGAAGGAAAAGCGCTAAGGGTGGAAGCGGAAGCGATTTAAAAATTGCCGCTTTCACATCTCCCGTTGGATCAATTCATTTTGTTTTTAAGTTTTAAATTTAAATTCATCAATAACTCGTGAGCGGATTCAAATTCAATCCAACCCTAGTAGGTACTAATATCCTGCTTCTTATTAATGCGATATGTAGTTTGCTCTGTTCCTATACCCTTTTTGCTAACTACTGTTTTGTTCTTGTTGTTTTCTTTCTGCCTAGTTTGATGTCTTGCATTGCTGTGTTATTGAGGTTGTTGCAGCCGCCAATGTCGGGTTCGCCTATGTCGAGATCTTTAATCTGTAGAAACGATGCACCTCACTAACTGGTTTATGTAAATGATTCTTTCTGTATCTTTTTGACTGGTGAAATTAGATCTCCTGTCTTTCAATAAAACAAAACTTTTTGCACTAAATAAAAAGTTATATTAAATGAATTTGAAAGTATCTTTAACGGGATAGAAATAAAAATCCGGTTGTCAAAAGAACTGAAAATCTGGTATGAATTTCATAAACCAGAGATTGTAACTTCATGTGCTAGAGACTCCCTTGACCAATCAGCGCAAGACAACTCATGATCACGCACGCTGATCAGCCAATGAAAGCTCACAAAGCCCCAGAGCAACGCAAAAGCAACGAAAAAGCAATTAACAAAAATTATCGTTTTTGCTCGCCTTCATCTGAACCGCGCCACGAATAGTACACGGCGATAAAGGAGCACAACAGCACGAGAAACACGGATTCCTTTCTCGTTGCCGCCACAAGGTAATTAGCAGGCTTTTACCTTTTGCAAGGTAAATCACAGCCTTTTACCAGAAAGACATTGTCTACATTTTCTTACTGAATCCCCTTAAATTTCTCGAATGCATCTATGGTCTTTCTACACAAAAATAAAACACAACAATAACAATTCTTTATTATTTCGCTTGGATATAAAGTCCCAAGCGATTCCATCCAAGATCCTCAAAGTAATTGATCGTTCTAGTTTTAGGTCGTCCAACTAGTTTTTTCTCATTTGCTTTGGCAAGTAAAACTTGTTTGGAAAGACTTTCCGGAAGCATTCAGCTAACACGGCTAAACCATCTAAACTGATATCTTTCAATTCCGAGAAGTAGCAATTCGATGTTTTGAGATTTTCGAATCTCAAAGCTGCGCATCTTGTCAAATAATGTAACTCCTTTGATTCTTCGTAAAAAACTTATTTCGGACGCTTGTACCCAAGATTCATAACTGTAGGTGAGAATTGGTAGAGATGTCGCGGGCACACTTTTACTGTACTGTGCCCGCACCGCCAGGGTTGTGTAGGCACCCTGCAATGCACCGCAAAATATTTCAAAAAACACTGCACTGCACCCGCGCTGCACCGCTTAACAACAAATTACCAAGAATATGACTACAAAAAATGGTGGTCTACAAAAAAGTCGAACAATCACAAGTTTGGTGGCCATCCCCCCAAGCCACGTGATCTATCACCACCATATTTCAATTGACGCAATCTCAACTAAAAACCTCTTGCCATGCCAGATTTCAAGTTTCTAGATTCAGTGGTTGTAGAGTAATAGCATGCATAAGAAGTCTTGCAAAAGAAAAAAATATAAATCTCGGAACCCTAACATTTTTAATATGGGAATTAGAAAATACATCTTCAGGCGGTTCGAAATCCAAAATTGTTATTCTCCTCCAGCAGTTACTTTAGGTCTGTGCGGCTCTTTAAAAGTAACATCAGCTTTTCGCGCCTTAGAGTACTGGGATTGCAAATCAGGACGATCTGTCATGTAGAAGGCCTTGAACGCATTTTTCTTTGCTCGAATGTCCTGCTAAATATCGGTAAATTTTAGAGGAGTGAAAGTCTTGAATTTTGTTCCCAGTAATTTAAAACTTGCTCTTATCAACGATTTAATTATCTTTATAAACATTGTTTACTAGAAAAATATTATTTTTTAAAGAAATCAATATATTCTGCTTCAATTCTCACGGTCTACACCAATAATACAATGGTTGTTACATACTTTTGTGTTTAATCAAGTTAAATCTATTGTGATACTCGCTGTCTAACGCCAAAGCGTGTAACGAGTTGGCGGGGCCCATCTCCGAGTCACGGCACTCGGACAGCACAGCTTTTTTTGAAGAAATGTCGCAGCGTTGACGAGCCGTTGGCAACACTGTGTCCGATTTGACCGGCCCGAGATTTGAACCTCAGACCTCCCGCTCCAGAGATGAACGTGTTACCGCTCGACTAACTATAGTTGTTGTTTATTGTTTTTCATTTCATTGATAAATTGATGGGCGGCTGCTCGACTAGAAAATTATTCATATGGTGACCTTGCAGCTTTTTGCGTATCTTCAACATTTGCTTTGTTTACTAATTTATTTACATTTTTTGCACCATAGTATCGTACTTTTATTCTTTTTTTTATCATTATATTCGATATTATTATTTTGTACCATTGTACGCGAAATAAAGTTTCTGTTGAGTTCTTTTTCGAAGAGCTTCTTGAAACTCTTGGTTCCATCAAGATGTTTTTTCTCTTTTCCCCCGCTACTCTGTGTTTCTCCCAAGAGATTCAACAGCAGTTGAAATAATCGCTGATCTAAACAGCAGCCATTCCTTCTCGATGTCCTCGAATGCATCAGCAAGTTGTCTGAACTTAGATGATATACTGGATGCAAACTGCTTCCTTACTTCTCTCTCCTCTAAAGCCTCCTATTTGATCTGATAAGTCACAGAAGACCTGTTGAATTTCCTGTTTGGCAAAGGTTTCGAAAGTTGCAAGAAACATACTACCAGATGATAATCAATTGAAATACTTGGGCAGAAGTTCAAATTTACAAAAGTTTGTCAATTACTGCGAAGTCTCCCCCCCCCCCCCCCTTCCCCTTTAAGCGCGTGTATTTGTACAGCAATTGTATATAATAATATAATAATAATTGCAATTTATATCCCCCTTGAGATAACACCAACAAGTGTCAATGCATCTGACTAAGGGGCCAAAGTAACATTCAAATAGCTTTACAGAAATAAAATTAATACTCAACAGAGGTACTAATTCTACAGCAATAAGCAGCAAAATACTGGCATCAAACAGTGGTAATATCCTCAAAAGCTAAATTAAAATAAAATGCTTTTAGACGTTTCTTAAAAAAGGGCAAACTTTCAATTTCACGCAGAGATAGTGGCAACGAATTCCATACTTTGGGTGATGCACACGAAAACATAGATTGGGATCTAGCAAAGTTTAAGCTAGTCACCGTTTGAAGCAGCCAATTATCATCATTAACACGCAAGCTATATCTTTCCGAAACAGAACGAGAGTTGATTAAATTTTTCAAATATGTAGGAGCATAACCATGCAGGCACTTGTGTGTGAGCAAAGCAATTTTGAATTCAATACGATATTTCACCGGTAAAAAATGAAGGCTTTTCAAATATGGTAGCATATGCTTACGCAAAGCAGAACCACGAAGTCCAAAAATAAATCTCACTGCAGAATATAAAACTTTTGTCAACTTGTGCAATAAATATTCTGGTAAGTTATAAAACAAGGCATTGCAATAATCAATATGGGACAATATCAAAGAATGAACTAGCTGAATTTTTAGAGGTTTAGTAAGCTTAGATGCAATTCTGCCTAAATTACGTAAATTGCCATAACAAGTACTAACTACTCTATTGATATGCTTCTCAAGGTTCAGTCTGTCATCAAATATTACACCAAGAATTTTGACAAAATCATTAGGCATAGGCAAAGAACAGCTATCATCAATTTGTATGTCAGAAATTATTCTGGATTCAATGTTACGGTTAGATAAAATTTCGATGACTTTGGTCTTACTTTCATTCAGTTTTAGAAAATTACTAGTCATCCAATGCTTTAAATCTTGCAAAAAGGCTCCAATTTTGTGTTTAATCATGTTGAAGAATTTGTTGAAGAATTTGCTTGCGAAGAATAATAACGCATAGCTGAAAGTATCTTTTTCAATAACAATGTAGTACATACAATACGCTTGAACGCATTATTTTGAAGTAGAAATGCTTCTGACGTCACAATGGGGTATTTATTACGTACTAACACAAGTTACAAACATCTCGCAAAGAAATTCGAGCGAGCCGTTTTAACGCGTGTTGGGCAAGACAGCTCAGAAATGGCAGTTAGTCGACGAAGATTTTTTGCTCGTAAGCGCTTTCTAGCGAGCGAGAATGGCCTTTACGAGCTCGTTAGCACGTTCTGTCATGTCGCCCCAGATCACACATTGAATACTTCTTAAAGTTTAATTATTACAAAATAGTAAGCAAAAGCTTATCTTCATTTGATCTCGATCTAAAACTTTCGAAACTTCCTTCCAAGCATCTGATTATTTTATTTTATCCTTGTATTTGAGACGTTCTAAAAGCTCTGAATTTCTTCGATTTCTCTAATTAAAAGTTCAATTTCATGAGTTGACGACAACGGCATATTGATAACTATACTGCAGTTCTGGTCAATACTGTAAGTTTTCGGAATGAATTTGGAAAAAGCCAAATACAAGTTTGAATACGAAGAATAAGGTAATATGCGATCGTAAACAAAGCAGCAGGCAACGCATTTAAGTCTTTGAAGAGAAATGAAAAAAGAGTAGGCACAATTTATAATACGTCATTGTCGATTGAATCATCAGCGGTAAAATTCCTTACAACATTTTTGCTTGATAATTGTGACGCATTCGTTTTTTGCGTTGACTTTGGCGGTTTTTGTTTTGTGTTCTGCGGCTACATATTTTTTAAAGTACGGCTAAAAGCCAAGTTTTCATTGTTGAGAACAGCGGCTTTTAAAAAACTTGCTGGCAAAATAGAGGTCGGTTCTATTTCCCTGTAGAACTCAGCAAGATTTTCTGGACTCTGATTTTCATTCTCACACTGCTGTGAAATAAAATTGCCGACAGGTGCCCGCAATAGTGAAGCATAAACTTGCGCGACCTTTTACGCGATTGATGCAAGAAAATTGTGCAAAAAACTTGATCGTGCGATTCCGGCCTTAGCAAAACTTTTGGTCAGCGATCAACAGGTTGCTGACTCTCAGTTCAATTCGCAAACTACAGTGCATCGTTGTGTCAAGCAGTCTAATCGATGTGGTGGTCCAGCCTGACAAAAGACAAATAACCAGAAGCCCCCCCGAAGGGTACTTTTTGTTGGCGTGGTCCGACAGACGCAGAGTGATTGGATCATACGCATAAATGAAGTACTGCACACAGTATTTCGTTTTTTACGAGTTTTCTTTTTTAGACCTAGTTCTTGGTTACGGAGCTTACTTATTGTTGAGTGATGCCGGGAAAGCATTAAATTCACTTTAAAAAAACCGTTCCAATCAAACAGTTCCAATCAAACAGTTCATATGCCATAAAAAGAACATGCTGGCTAACCTCTAAATTGTTTTGACTGAAACAGGCTCTGGCTCTGCAACCAAGAACCGGGACTAAGAATAAATATTTATGTAAAAAGAATGAATATTTATGTTATTTATGTAAAATAATTTATGTAAAAACAATATGTAAGTTATAACTTCTTTTCTGTGTAGAATGATAGCTTGCAATAACCAACCTGCCTCTGAACCTTGCCCACAATCTTTTGCCATATTCGAGCCTAATCTCGGTGGTCAGATGTTTGATATTGACAACTTTTTTGCCCCTCTTGATCTCAATTCCTGCAATCTACGAAGAGATGTCGGTAAAAAAAACTTTAATTATTCTAAGAATTTGAGATAACGAAAAGGTTTGAAGGGGGTGAAACGTTTAGCCAATTGCAGCAGTTTACAATAACTAAAAATTAAAATATTGGTTTGGAAATTTTTTGTTCTCATATTGGGGCTGCAGTTGCAAAGATATTTAACAAAGAGATATCCCCTCCTAAAAAGTTTTTGTAAACCCTGAAGCTGTTCTCTAAGCCTGAACTTCCAAGAAAAAAGAGAAACTAAATAATATTTGCCCTTACAGTAACACCAAGTGACCAATCTAATTTTGGTGAACCTCTCACTTTTTCTGGGATTTTACCTTGGGAGAACAAACTCAAAATTTCCAAAAACTTTTTTCGAGTTAGATCTCTTTTTTTTTGTTGACATCTTTGCAACTACATTCCCAACATGAAAATAAAAAAACTCAAAAATTATGGTTCAATTTTAGCTGTTGTAAACTACCTAAATTGACTAAATGGTTTACTCCATTTAAAGTAAATTTATCAAGCTGTCGGCAAAAAAAAAACAACAAGCCTTTAGGTTCTTGAGCCATCTCCCCATCTTTTTACCTCGACTGGTGGAAACTTTACCTGCCCTTTTTTCGTGTTGAACGTCTATTTGGGAAACCCATACGCCAATTTTAGACTTTCGCCAGATACAATGAGAACTGAACTTATCTGCGATATAAACTGTTTGTGCTAGTATTGGAGGTCATTTTGTTGTAACTTATCTGCGATATGTACTGCTTGTGCTAGTATTGGAGGAGTGCTCGACACTCCTCCAACTCGACTTCTGAAGATGCTCGGCGTTTCAGCTGAGCGAAACGTCAAGGTAATAAATTAGCGTTATGCTAATCGTGTGCCTTTTACCGGAAGAACAGTTAGTAGGCTAGCCTACCTATAGTATCGATGAGAACTGAACATTGGTTTAGTACAGCTCTTGCGTTTTGACATGTGTTTTTGTCCCGATTCCTGGTTTCGGCTCTTGCTTATTACAAAGCCGTGCCAATTTACCGAATAATTGTGCAAATCAGCAAATCAAAAACGTGTGATATAAGTTTTTTAATATAGACTCTTTCGTAACTTGGTAATTTTTTTGGCGTGATTTAGGAATTAGAGGGCATCGGAACCAAGGTAACGATGAAAAATAGATCATTATGTCACTGCCAAGCAACTCTTTACGTTTGATTAAAAAAGCACAGTCTTAATAAGTTAAAACAATACAATACATCTCTGTCAAATTGGTAATCTGTACCAAACTCTTTACGAGAATTGTATTTGAATAAGACTGAAGATGTATCTTCACCACACAATCAATTTCTTTTTCTGTCCTTATAGTGTATTTTGTAATTGAAATTACCGTTTATGTGCCAAGTTGCATTGGTAAAGAGACAGCGAAGAAACTTAGCGTTCTTTGAAGTCATGTTGCCACCTCCCCACCAGTCTACCACTATGTTCTTCTCCACTGCTGAACGTCAAGCAAGGAATCTATGAATATCAATGTTTATAGTCTTTGGTTTGACCCGACCTGAAATCAAACCCGAGTTTTCCGTTTCAGTTGCAGACTCTCTCTCCACTCGACCACTAATCGGTTTCAATACAGCCTTTGATTTAGCCCGCCCTAAATAGAGTTTTAATAACTTGTATGGTTAAGATAAAATTTTCGGGTGAGCCTCTTTGCTGAGTTAATTTCTCTTTTTAATCTTATCGCGCTTTTATGCAATTTTAGTACCTCGCTCTATTGTCACGTGCTCTCCTCGTATTACTGTTTTTATTCCGACTTGTGAGCTTTTGGGAGTGGATCTTGAGACGCAGATGCAATTCTTTGACCCAGATTGTTCGCTTTCGGATGCTATAATTAGCCAATCAGAGGAAGGATTTATGTTATCAATTAGCTCATTTGAATGCGGAATAAAAAGCGAGGTACCATAAGTTTCTTAGTCGATTCCTATAAAGTAAATTGAAGAAATACTCTTTGAGATCAGTTTTATTGAAGAAACCAGAACCATTTGAAGTAATAAATTAAGAAGTGCTCCAAAGCTTGTTTTACTTTTTCTTTTATCCTTAAAAATAGATTTAATTCTTTTGACTCCGTCCCATCGATAACCCTGAGTGTCAAGCTTTCATGACATCGGAGACAGATGACTTTGCAAAATTTTTTGCAGTTTAAGCAACGCGATCAAATATCTCATTGCTTATGAAACTTACTGAACATCGATCATCAAACATCGCGTTCTCTAAACCAAAAAAAAAAAAATTGTAATATCCTTTCTGATGCCACGAAAATTTGAAACACAGCGTTGCCAATAAATAGATTAAATCTATTTTTGCGAATAAGGAAAATAGTAGAACAAAGTTTGGTGCACTTTTTTGTACCCTCAAATAGTTCTCATTTCATCAACAAAAAACCGATCCTGAGCAGTGAGTACTGAGCTGCATCTTTTTAAATGCGTTTCAAGATGCCCATTTTTCTGGCTCGGCCCTTGATCCAGTACCTACTTACTACTGAGCCATACATAGACATGGGCACAATCTTGATCTTCAAGGTCACATTATTTTAATGATTCACATTTTTTGTGTGATCTTGATCTTGAAGATCAAGATCACTTTCATTTTTAAATGCCGCGTAGGGTAAGTATTGACGAGGCCAGGTTATGTGATATTCTGAAGCTACTTCATGGCTCCGACACGGAATGGGTCTAAACTGGAGAAAGTAATCCTCGTTTGCCGTGATTCAGACAGGACATGTACGAACCACGACAGCAGTACCTAAAATGCTAACTTGAGAAGTAAACTAATCACAAATCAGCTTCAGTAACAACGGAACGTTTTCAGACTTGGGGCATCCTATCGACAAATAGCACTTCTTTTTTGCATATTATTAACAGATTACCGGTAGTAAGGAAAATCTTCAGGAACTAATACTAAAAAACGAAGTGCTGGTAGTGGTAGCAGTAGCGGTAGTAGCCTGGGCCTCTTTTTTTGTTAATAACCAGGCAGTTGAGAGCCAAAAAGCTAGGTTGCTGACAGCAACAGGTGTCCGTCAGAAAAAGAGTTCTAAAATGCTTGGTTACACTATTGCAGTCAGACGTGGACACGATCTTGATCTTTAAGATCATATTGTGATCTTGAAGATCAAAATCGTAATCTGATCTTGATCTTCAAGGTCACCAAAAGGTGGTGATCTTGCCCATCTCTGGCCATACAAAAAAGGCCAATTTACAAAGGTACAAGCCGTGTCTGTCAAGGCGTACATATGTTAATGATGTTTGTTTCATCACATAAGCTCTTAAATTGATGCGGTTCTGTCATGATGTTGGGCTTATTTGGCACGACTCAGAAATAAGGAGCAGCCACGGAACGAAGAACCGAACGGTACTTTTCCAAAGTGTGCTCATGTTGTTATAATCTACTGTTTTTTTCTCTTTATTTGAGTTAAATATGACAATTTGACAATCCAATAGCTGTTTCGCTGTTGTTCTCTGTGGCCTATTGAGTTAAGGTGCCTGTCTGACAAATCTCGCGCTCGGGTTTGATTCGCGCTGCGTTTTTTTATTCTTTTTCTTCAGAAAACTTGCATTAGAGTTCTGGCAGCATTGCCATCCTAAGAAATATCAAATTGAAGCGCTAAAAACAGAGCACACTTCGGAAATGATTTGACATGAAAAGTGGACAATGGACATGAAAAAATGCTAATTATTATAGAATGAGTTCACATACAGCAATTTTGATAATTTGGAGTAACTCGTCATACAGTGTTTGAAAAGTCGCTCAAGACCCTAATGCTACTTGGTTGGAGGTACCTAGTCACTTTGTTGTGGATGAGAGCTTTTGGGTTACTGTCTTACCAATAAAACCGCATCTTTGTGCAACTCTGCGAAAGTGATAAACCATATATAGTCATAGATTGCTTTTCCTTGAATAGTAATACAGTAGAATACGCTTAATACACCCACGGTTAATAAATCCAGCCGCTTTTTGCATCCAAATTGTTTGGAACGGAATTTTCCTATCCTTTTCAATTGAAAATACTTCGATTAATAGATTTATTCTCCGCTAAATAAATTCAGTTTTTATTACGATCGCTTGTAATGTGTTACTAAAACGTGCGTATAAACAGCAATTGTGAATTATTGAAAAACAATTACTCAATAATAAGGAATAGACCAGTGGTTCTCAGTCTTTTTTAATTCCAGCGCCAAAATTCAAATCTCAAAGTTGTAGGGAGCTGCAGTCAAACCAGGCGGGCAGCCAGAAATTCGCGATGAGGGGGGCTGTTTGGAGGGTCTGGGGGCTCCACCCCCAGCCGCCGGAGGCTGGGGGTTTGGGAGTAAAGCCCCCAGCCACCGGAGGCACAGGGGTCTGGGGGCGGAGCCCCCAGCGGTCGAAAATTTTGAATTTTTTTGCAAAAATAACTTTATTTTAGGGCTATTTTGATTAAAAAACAATGCTTTTAAAACGTGGCTTAGAAATTGGCAGTGCACATATGATTAAACTGGTGGCATAAATGGGCTATTTGGAAGGTGGCTAATGGTTAAATGTTAGTTTTTTTGTTTAGATGCTGGTAAATTATAAAATCAATAAAACTCACACGGAGTAATCTATTTCGTATACCGTTTAAAGAGAAAAATAATTGGGGGGGGCTAATGAAAAGAGATTTGAGAGAAATAATTGGTAATTAACTAATACTGAATAGCTCCCCCCCCCCCATTCCTTAGTTTATAGTATATTTGTTGATGAAACTTATGTTTAGCATTTTTGCACTTGTGATCAAATTTGGTTGCTTATTTTTTACCACTTTTCAAAGTTTTCATTTATTTGTTGGTTTTATTTTTGACAGATTAGACCCCCCTGAACATATGTTTCAAAAGATGTTTTAAATCACTATTTAGTCCACTCCAGTTCATAAAACAGTCTCAAAAGTACTAAAAACGTAGTGTTTTTCCCATTTTGCATTTTGGTCGACAAGCCACCGGGGGGGCTATAGCCCCCCGCCCCCCCCCCCCCCTGGCTACGCTACTGAGTCAAACAACCGAAAGTTTTCAATCAGCTTTTTTTTATTGGCGCAGGTTTTTAAATTACTGCAACATTTCACTATCCCATAGTAGTTGGCTTCATCTGGGCCATGTGCAAAGTTAAAAAATAAAATGTTACAAAATCATAAAGAAACAAAGATCGATATTACAGCATTAGCCTAGGCGCGTATAATTGGATTTTACTAAGAAGTGGAGTTGGACTCAAAGCTAAAACTTATCTGCTTTTCACACAGACGGGGGTCTGCGGGCAGAGCCCTCTACCGCTGGCGATTTTTGCAATTTTTTGGATACAGTAGCTATTTTAACGCAATTTAGATAACATGAGGCGTTTGTAGAGACATTTGAACGAAGTAAATGCTAAGATTTAAAAGACCTTTGGACAGAATTAAATTACTCGGCCCATTCAGCGCCCTTACTTTCTGTTCAAGTTCAAAATACTTTTAAAAGCATGCATATTGGGGATAAATTTTTTAAATGACTTTGGCTAGAGTGAGCTTTTCAGCCCCCTACGACTCCCCTAAAGTCTTACTACTGCGTTAGCCTCTGAGTATTTTACAACTTCAATCCTACGACTCATCGAAAGGCTGGGCTAGGACTCCCTTCCTGTCTGTATAAATCAGAATCCCACTGGGAATGAATTTTAAATTAAGAAATCAAGCTAATGCTACCATTACAGAGTTGTAAACGGACCGACTAGTTCAGGTCCGAACCCGAAAATATAAGCCCGAGCCAGATCCGTAAATTAATTTGAAACCCAAATCATACCCGAAAAAATCCAAAAATTGTGTTAGGTCTGAAAAATTCAGCGATGTTGCCAAGTTACTTTCGTTATATTTGTGTGCACCTAAGACAAAAAGCACGTTTCAGGCCCGAAATTTTTGTCAACTTTAGGCCCAAACCCGACCCGAAAAGCCCGGCCTGACTTACAACTCTGTACCATTACCATAAAAAATAGCTCTCTAGTAGAACACTGTGCAATATTATCCTCAACTGAAAGTTGACTAAAAGTATACTGACAACCAAGTAGGAAGAAATATGACTAAATTTATTGCTTTAATAATCTTAGTTTACTATTGAGATGAAGAATGGTTTAATATAGTTTACATAAACAGTGCAAAACAGTTGAAATTAAAATTGTATAATTTTCAAAGGGTTAATTAGAGCCGCAGAAAGAATAGTCAAGAGCTGCATGCAGCTCTAAGCGCGGCGGTTGAGAACTACTGCTTTAAACAGTATCCGGAGTCTTATAGGCACAATCAAATCTTTGATTACCAGCCTAAGACATATTGTTTCGGAATCGACATGCGTCTTTTATTCCTCATCAGTAAAGCTAGGACTACAGGTATGAACATGAGCGTAAAAAACAAGGAATTGCAAATAAACCAGATCATAAGACAATTTTTTTTTTCGAAAATATTAAGTAATCACAATATCACATGACATAATTATAATAGTTCAATTCAAAATAATTTTCAATAGCAT
The DNA here is from genome assembly GCA_963965965.1 of Trididemnum nubilum. Taxonomy (NCBI): domain Eukaryota; kingdom Metazoa; phylum Chordata; class Ascidiacea; order Aplousobranchia; family Didemnidae; genus Trididemnum; species Trididemnum nubilum. Next base: position 38,734,999 of record OZ014481.1, on the reverse strand, counting down.
GCCTTAGACAGCTGTGTCGCCCAATCTCAGGGCTCATCAGTAAGGCTAGTAAGGCCAAAAGAGCAAATATCACCAGTGATAAAAATTTTCAAAACATACATCTTTACCAATTACGTATATAATGCATAAATCTTTCTTTACCCATCAATCAGTCAATTTTCGCCAAAATAAGTAAATCTTATCTGAAAAGTCTTTACCCTATGAAACTAAAGCTAATATTGAAAGCTTTACCAAATGAAACTATTGCTATAAAGCAAATCTTTAGCGATTGAAGTACAAATCTTACCTTACGTCTCTCAGAAGAACAATAGGCTAGCTAACTCTCTACTCTACTCATAGCTCGCCTTAAATCACCATAAATAATGTTATGACCTGGTTAATTTGCGAGTCCTTGCCTTTTTATGCTCATGTTCATTACTGTAGTTCTAGCTATACTGACGAGGAATAAAAGACGAATGTCGATTCCGAAACAGTATGTTTTAGGCTGTCAATCAAAGATTTTATTGTGCCTATAAGACTATGGACACTGCAGTTTGGAATAGAAATCATGAGAATTTTAAAGTATTTTGTTAAAACCAAAGCAGTTAAAAGTTCGTTTTTGTCTGGATCCAGGATAGAATAAAGAAATCGAGACGAGATAAAACGACGGCTAAAAATCTTGAGTAGCTTGATCGCTTTAGTACCCTTTTTTATGTCAATAAATGAGGAAAATTGTTAAATTGAGTGCATTTTCTCTCGGGCGGTGGTTGAGATTGCATTATAGAAAATTCGGTTATTAAATCCAAACCTATTTGGCCCATGGTGGATGTATTTAGTGGATTCTACTGTATTGAAAATTTCAAAACCAACCCAATAATTGCAGCTTATGTGTAAAGTGATTTTTCTAAGACACAACAACTTATTGCCAGTTCGTGAATCGAACCGGGAGACAGCGGCCTTTTGATTGCTTATCCAACGCTTTCCAACCGAGCTAACATTAATAAATAATTTTTTTAACAAATGAATACGAGGTGAATGAATGCTGTCATATTATTATTTATGACAAATCATTTTGGAAAAGTGATGCGCTTTATTAGTCAATAATTAAATCACTTTTGACCAGAAGCTTACGGCCTTCGAAATTTCTTCATTATTTCAATATCTTTTGTATAGTCTTAATAAAGTATTACGTAGACCATTTTTTCAGGATGGCTTTATTTGACCCAAAGAGATTGTTGTTATTGTTGATATTTATTTTTCTATCAGCGGACAGCATCAAACGCTAATTGTTATTGGATGATCCGCACCCTTTACATTGTCATAATTAGTTCGTGTGTGGAAAAATTCGCACCTGCTTAGGAGTTTTCTTTGATCCAATGTTGCAGTAGATTTCTTTGAATTCTTGGCTGCTGAATTTGTTATGTTTTGATCGAAGGTACCAGCACCAGCAGAGATAATCATGTTAAGCATCTTGTCCAAGATCATAACAAAGTGATCAGGGCTCGGATTAAACCCAGATCATGCGATCAGAGTCGTCGCAAAAATGACGGTTTTAACTTCTCGGCCTCGTTGCCGACCGCTGTTTGAGAGAAGCCTATTAAAGAATATCTGCGGCATAGAAAATAACTTCGAATGCGGGAATCGAAACAATACGATAAAAAGTAAATTTTTTGTAGATTGTTGGAAATAATGTTGTCCTGACCCAAAAGGTATTTGTTAGAGGCGATACTGGGTTAATCTTGCCCAATGTGAACGTTACAATTGAATGCACCTATCCTCTTCCTGCTCCTCCGGAGTCCCCCACCTTCAATGACGCAATCGCTGATTCATCTTCAAGTAGCAATGATGTAGTCAACTTCTATGCATCTTTGAATCCAAGTTTTGAGCCTCCGTTGGAAGCAGACGCTACCGTAAGTTTCTTTTCTTCCCCCCCAAAAATTATTTGTTAAATGCTACTTTGTTTTTAATTTTTTGGTATATATAATTTTTTCTGTCTTAAATTATGATGCACAGATAAGGCAGACAGCAAACTTACGATTACATACAAACTTGCATAAGGCCTTACAGACAATCAGACCAACAGACAAACATACAGATTACAAACAAGCAAACGCAGATAGGCAAACAGGCAGGCAGACAGACTACAAAGAGGGAGATATATATTTACTGGTTTTACGGTTTACCAAAATACCAATGGGGTATACAAAAAGAGTATGGTACACGACAAAAAGATCGTGCATTCTTTAAAGCCAGTCAGCGTTTTAATTCTGACACTTGGGCAATTAATTTGTAATTGCGTTTTATTCATCAAACTGTCTTGGACAGAAAACTGCGAATAAACAAAGCTTTGCTTTTTTTGAGTCAAGCTGCCACCTTCCCACCTGTCTACCACACACAGCGGAGGCTTCGCACTGTCCATTTAATTGCTGAACGTCAAGCAGGGAAGCTGTGAATACCAATTTTTATAGTCTTTGGTTAGACCCGACTGAGAACTGAACCCGAGTCTACCGTTTCAGTAGCAGACGCTCTATCCGCGCGACCACCGATCGCTATTGCAATTCTAAATTTGCAATACAAAAACACTCTGACATATAAAACAACAAAGAATATTTTTCGCGGAAAAACTGTTGCCCGAGTTGAATTTAAATGAAACGTTAATATGAATGCAAATTAAAAGATTGTTTTTTTCCCAGCTTAAAAATTCCAAAATATTAAATTTGTCTTTCTCGAGTTCGACTCTGACTTTGAAAAGTTGGAACCAGGGCATCAATTTTTCTCTCAAATTCTAATTGCAGCTACATCTACATCTCTAATTACCAAGTTGCTTTGAACAATCGACAACGAAGGGAGCTCTTCACTCCAGTTTTCTGGTCAAATTACCTCATGTCTGCCACACACGGTGGAGACTTTAAAATGTGCTGTCCCTTTCATTGCTGAACATCCAACAAGAAAGCTGTGAAATTACGATCAGTTTGCTTGAACGGAGCCTCCACCTTTGGGAGCATAAGGGGTTACTTTTTGCTAGGAAATTCATTTGCACTCCTATATGAAGTTACGCTGTTATATTTTTCAAAGTCCATATCGCTTCGAACTAGGCTTCATCTATTTCAGCGTTTTGTTTTACAGGGAGTTTTACCTCCCCATAACACTAGGTGCTGCTTCCGAAAGCACAAAACGAAAGTAATTTAAAAGCAAAAACATTACATTTTTACAGCAATCTCGAAACAGCAGCCCCTGAAAATTCAGAAACAGAAAAAGAAAATTAAACTCTTTAAATCATTAAATCTTTAAACTATTCCACCGTTCAATCCGGTTTACACTGGGCATAAATTCGTGGGCGTACGAGCGTATTTTTAGGTAATTTTGGACAAAAATTTTATACCACCAACGTACCGCTATACCAGCGTGCAAGCTACAGTAGTTGGTTAATAAAAACCGAGGATACGCTAGTAAGCTCACAATTTTACGCCCAATTTGAATCGGGCTTTATTGAACATTTGATCAATTTTAATGAATCTATTCGTATATTCAGCCTGAAAAAGATTGGATGCATCCTCTGGCAACCATTCAAAGTTTCGGTGTTTTTCTCATGCCATCTTTAATGTACAATGATTTCACAATAATTGCAAAACAATTATTGGTCACAAAAAGATCGTGAATGGTATAAATACCAGTCTATTTGAAATGATTGCGTGAGTGCTGGCCGTAATATTTAATTCAGAACTCAAAAATTTAATCACAGATTGAAACATTGCAATTTTAAAATTCTTTAAGAGAAATTTTTTTTCTCTTCAAGTTAACAAAAACATTAAGTAAGATCAAAATTCTTTTTTGTGCCCAAAATTGGTAAGGGGCACCAAACCCCCAAATTTGTGACGATCTGCTCATTTTAGGGGATCAAGCATGAGGTCACTAGGTATTTTCATGCTTCAAACAATAACCTGTTTTGTGTTACAGGTCGTGGTCAACTGCCTGCTATACTTTAAAATTGAAACTTCTATCGCATCCCCATTCTCGGTCTTGTTGGATTCGTGCCATGCCACAACTACTTCTAATCCTTTTAGCTCTACGCGGTACGACATAGTGATCAATGGCTGTCCATTTGATGATTCCTTTGTCCTCCTACAACCAGAAAGCAATGGATCTGTTTGCTTCCTTTTAAACATGTTTGAATGGAGCTCAACTTTTCACGACGTGGTAAGAAATAGGATTAAATTGATTTTACTCCAAACAGCACAAGATAGGCCATAAATGTCGCAATAGACAGCTGTTAACTTCTTTACGAAAACGAAAAACTTACCGTACTGCAAATTGAAAATACCAGACACCATCACCGCTCAAATTCTCAAAATTACAAAGTCTTTTAGTGTTGCTTACCAGTATTAATAAATCACTTCAGCGTTACTTTTGTGAAGCTCCATCATAGTCAAAACTATTAAAATTTAACTACTTCTAAATCAATTTTCCTAGTTTAACAGTTAATTAGTTCAACGATAGAAATGTTCAAGACAAAATTGCAATGAACTGCGCAATTTTGTTAATGTAATGTGGGTTCACTTTTTGAATCTTGCAGTAATGACCTTTTCTCTTACGGGTTCGTTCGGACATCACAGCTCTTTTTCAAAAAATATCGCAACGGTGGCAAGTCGTTGGCAGCCCAGTGACCAATTTGACTGCCGGAAAATTAAATTCCAGAACTTCCGCTTCAGCGGCAAACGCTTTTTTTTTATCAACGGTGATATCCCGCGTACACCAAAAAGAGATCTGCACCACGAACAATTAAAGTTAATTTTCTTGCTTATTTTAGCTCAACCATTCTGTAGCCGATAGCGTTACCTCGTTACATTAAAACCTGATCTGCATGGAATTACAGAGATCAAGGTTGAAAGAATTTTGTTAGTCTATTTGATATTTTATTTTTGCTTCTTTACTCATTTCAATGTGTTTTGCTAAACCAAAAAAAGATTTTACTACTCTTCTGCGTAATTTGGTTTAAAAGCATCAATTTTTTTTTATCACAAAAGCACCAAAGATTCAGCAACCGCATAGTCTACACAGCAGGGTGGAACTTTTAAGCCGTAGTGGTTGAAATTCTCGGTTGTTCGTAGTTTCTACCACTTGTATGGATTAGATCACCTCAACTAACAGCTCTGAGAGTTGCTGATGAGGGCTGGTAGTCCGAAACAGCGCTGTCTAGCTCCGTGACCTTCAGTTTACAGTTTATTACTCACTTTAGCTTCCAGCTTCAAAAAAATTGTTTATATAATGTTTAGGAAGCAAATAAACTTCCTGTTTTTATCCATTGCAATTTGAAAACCTGTGCACCCACTGCCCCTTGTGACGATCCATTTTGTGATGACTTTCCTAATCGTCGCCGGCGTTCTGCGGATGAAAAAGAAGTGGCGACATTCGGGCCATTGTATGGTAAGAAGCGTTTGCTGAACCATTCAAGTTTAAACGAGATCTTGTTTTGACCAAGTTTAAACCCAAATATACATGTTTTAAACCGTGTTTTGAACTTGACCAGGAAATAAAGAGGAGACTGTGGAAGATATATAACTTAATTCTGTTAAATATGGCTTCCGAATCTTAGAATTTTTCTTTCAAATTGATTTTTTCAAACGTGCGAAATTTCATCCAAATGGCGTTTAATGGCTATTTTTTCTAAAAGATTGCAAAAACTGCCCAGCTGCTGGTGGATTCGCCCAAAACCCTCGTAGGTTCGGCTTGGATCTCTGTTTGTGAAATGCCAACAAATTTTAGCATTGGGTTTAAGCTCCTTTCACTCTTATCAAAATTCTGGTGGGCGTTTGATGTTTTCTAGTACGTTTTTCATTTCCAGTTAAAAATTTTATGACCAATGACTGCCTAATGCAATTATTTTGTGCAAACGATGCCACTGACGTAGTTGGTGTGGAGATCTGCCAGCTGGACGCAAATAAACATCCAGCAATGAACTGTAATTTTTGCTTGAAAACTAAACTCCAAAATGAATATCTGGAGATTAACAGGGTTGAAAAAGCTAAAACGATGCAAATGAAATCTGAGAAATGCAGAATGTTATATCCATAGCTTAGCTAGAGAGATGCAAAATGGTTAAAACGTTGAACGATTCTAAGTGGAAGCAAACAACCAAAACCACTGATTAGGTTCTTCGTTGCTGACGTATATATCGCGGATTAGAAGTATCGGTAACTTATCTCATTGCAAAGGTGATCTTACGCAAATAGAATATACTGTACCAAGTTTTTTCGATGGTCTCAGAACAGACTTTACGGCAGAAGGACCTAGAGTGGGGGTGAACAAAGTCTGACCCGCAGGCCATTTGCGGCTCTCAAAGAAATTTTAATCGATCGGCGTCCAGTTTTCATTTTTGGTCTGCTACTAAAATTTTCTGAGCAATCGCGAGCGAACAACCCTAACAGGCTGAAGATCCTATTTCTGATTAAAATGTGTTTGAAGACGTTTTTTTGGTTTTCACCGTAATTTTTGATTAAAATTGTCCCACAAATTATGCTTGATTTTGTTGGTTGGCCTGCACTGTGCCCCTTGCTGCGTCTCATTTGGCTCTCCATCAAAAAATTTTGGACGTTTCTGACCTAGATAATGGAATTTCGCAGTCAAAGAGACTCGCTTTAATCTTTTATATTATAAATTTTCACATAAAAGTATGATTTTGCTTTTGTTTCGCTTTCAGTTTCCCGACCTGGTGAAGATGAAAAGGCAAAAGATGAAAAGACTGCGAATAAAAACGTCGAACAGAAAGAAACAATCTACATCATCGAACAAACTGCGGCCGGAGACGAAAACAGCAACGAGTTTTACCAACGGTAATAGGTTACTGCCACAATAAACATTACCAAGAGTGTGGTAAAAATATCGGAAGAACACTCATTGAAAAAGTTAAATTGAAAAACAAAATATTATCCGGCATTTGTGTTTACCGCTTTAAAGATTTAAGATCTACGTACACAGAAGGCGTTAAAGCCTTGTTGAACCAGGAAAGCACGATGTTTTTTTTTAACCTAAACAAGCCTAGTTTTGGTCCAGTCTGCACTGTAGGCGTAAAATCGCGAGCGTACGAGCGTTTCCTTAGTTTATTTTTACCAACTGGCAGTTTGACTGCTGGTAAGGCGGTAAGCTGGACGTACCCAAATTCTGTTCAAAATGAACAAAAAATTACGCTCGTTTGCTCACGATTTTTTACCCAGTGTAGACTAGGCCTAAGGCTTGCTGTTTATTGAAAGGCAGAGTTGTGTTATGCGTATATCGCTGTTAGCAAAATACTTGTAAAATATAAGTTATTGCATGCGTTTTTGGAACTTTTCGACAGCCGGAACTTTCTACGCGTTGGCAAGTCTCATACCTTTGTGATTGTCCCGTAAGATTACTAGGATCCTAGTTAGGAGGATTATCCGATTACGCATAATTGATGTCAAGGACAAAATTGGAGTTAAAATAAAGGCGGTTGAAAATTTTTCGATGAAATATATTGCTTTTCTGAAACTAAGTATAATCATCTAAGGCAAGCTCTTGCAATAAAAGCAGTTCCAAACACATCGAAACCTTCTTGGGAGCTTTGCAATGTTCCCATTAGTACAGCCATAGCTGCCGAAATGAGAAACCAACAACCTCAAAACGTCGTAAAACGTTTTACAGTATTTAAAAACCCAAACATAAAATCAATGCAGAAGTGAAATATTTTAAACAATATTAAAAAGGTATACCTCGAGACCAAATTTTTGAATTTAAATATTGTACTCAAAAACGTTACTGAAAACGGATTAAGCAGAAGGTTTTCAAAAATTAAATTTGCATTTGAACGCTAATGAATTGCTTACGTCCGGATTTGACCTTTGTCTTGTCATATTAATTTTTAATCGCAAAAAAAGCGGGAAGTGTAAAAAGTCGAATTAAAGTCCGACCGGCTCAATAACAAATCAAATGTTTCATTGTAATCGCTGCATAACGCCGAAGAGTGTAACGAGTTTGCGAAGCCCATCTTCGCGTCATTTTGCCCGGAAACGCAGCTCCTTTCGAAGAAATGCTGCAGCGGTAACGACCTGTTAGCAACACTGTGTTCGATTTGACCGGCCCGAGATTTGAAGCTCAGACTAGGTGTTGTAAAAAAACGGTTTTTTTTGAGGGGCGTTTTTTTTACCTTGTTTTTTTTGTCGTTTTTTTGTTTTTTTATATGTAATTGTAGTTTTTAGATGATTGAGAATACTTAAATGGTTTTTCAAGATTTGGTTAGGTACTGTGCTTCTTTTGAGCTACATAGACCTAACAATTACTTGCTGAGAGAATAAAATGCGGAAGTTTCGGTAGTTAAGGTGGAATGGCAACTCTGCTACTTTCTTACTCACTGACTGGTTTATTTCACAACAATTCGCAGTGGCGTCGCTAAGGATAGTGACACTCGGGATGGAATTTTGTGGTGTCACCCTTTATAATGTATAGCAAGCTGCAAAAGGTGTTATTTTAAAGATAACGGTACTACTTCATTTCCGTAGATAGCGGTTGTTATTTGGCTAGCTCAATAAATTCTCATTGTAAGATTCGATAACTTAGGAGTATGAGCAGCACCGTGGCAGCACACGTTTATATTCAGGCGTGTAACTAGAAATCTGCAATGGGGGAGAGGCTGTTTTGGGGTCTGTAAGCTCCGCCGGAGGCCATTGGTGGTCTGGGCATAGAGCCCCGAGCACTCGAAAAACTTAAACTTTTTTTTGCAAAAATAACTTAATTTTAGGCTTATTTTGATAAAATGCTTTTAAAACGTGGCATCAGGGAGAATTCTGGTGGCATAGAAATGAGCAAAAACATGGTTAACTCTTAACCAGAAATCTGCAATGGGGCTGTTCTGGGGTAATGGGGGCGGAGCCCAGCGCTCAAAAATTTTGTATTTTTTTGCAAAAATAACTAAATTTTAGGCCTATTTTGATAAAAATTGATGCTTTTGAAATGTGGCAAAGAAATTAGTGGTGAAAAACATCATTAAACTGGTTGCATACATTGGCAGTGGCTATATGGAAAGTGACTAAAGGTAAAAACCAATGTTTAATTTGTTCAATGGGCATATTTAAAGCATTTGATTTTAAAGTTTAAACTTTTGTAGGTAGCCGGCATTAGTTGAAATTTACCAGGAGCAATTTAAGCAGCTTATATAACTTAACCGATCTAGAAAGTTATGCCTTTTGTGAAATCTCGTCGTCCATTGTGCCTGCTATTGTCTACTTTGCCCGGTTTTTGGCTTTAGTTCACACCGTAAATTTGGCCATATCCTGAAATGCATAAAATTTTACGCCACAGCAATACCATGTGATAGATTAACGTTTAAATCAAGAACTAATTACGAATAATTGTTAACACCACTAGTAAAAGTCGAAATAGATGCAAATTAAGGCTCGAAAAACATTACACTTGAGGGCAGTTAAATCATTAGTTTAAACTTAAATGACATACCTACGAAATATAACTCAATGAAAACAACAGTTTATGCGTTTTGACTTATTAGCAACCGTAGCGATAGCCGTTAATAACAACACTAAATCCAAAAAATCAACGTAGATCCTGCAAAATAGACTTATAAAATTACAAAAGTTTAAAGAAGTGCTAATTTTGTCACAAATGAAGGAGATACAACTGTTTTATTTCAGCGCCGTCAATAATAACCTCGAATTTGATCATGATTTGATAACCGAAGATAAATACCACCATCTTAATTACATAATTCTCGTGGTTACTAGACAGCAAGCCGAATTTACATCACTGAAAAAAGCAAACAAAAACCGAATTCTGACTAGTTAAACTCTTTTTCAGTTTTTGCAAGCTTTTATCTGCTGTTCAACTTTGATGCTACAAAGAGTCAACTGATTTAAAGCTTGAAAAAACGCCCTATATCTTAACTATCACTGTTTTTGCATGCATTTACATAGGGCCGATGCGCAATTTTGACGTCCAGCGGTTTGACTAGCAGCGTGATGACGTCACGTGCAATCCATCAATAAGAAAATATTAGTTTTGATGTCTTTTTTCGAGCTTTTAACCTGTTAAAGATTTCACGGTTTTCAGGACCGGCTCGCTAAAGGGTGTTACAAAACAACAATGTGATATTATTTAAAAATAACAATTAAAAACAAAAAAAACAATGTTTTTTTTGGGACCAAAAAAAACAAGCAAAAAAAACGTTTTTTTTTAAAAGAACAAGCTTCGTTTTTTTTATTTACATCACTAGCTCAGACCTACCGCTTCAGAGACGAACCCGTTACCGCCCGACCAACGTGTATGAAAAGTATAATCGACATCAAAATTTTTATTGGAGAGTTTAAAATCTTCTAGGCTTCTGCTATTCAGGGATAGAATCTTGATTAAAGCAAAGTGTGTGTTTAATGACAGCAACAAAGCATTTTGAATAATTGTTCACTTGCTTTCAGAAGAGATACCCCAGCAGAGGGGAAAAAACAAAAGATGCCAGAATAGCAACTACTGGGAACGTCAATAACATCATAAGGTCATTAAAGTTTTAACACTTTTTTCAGCTTGGTGTTGATCTTCCTTGCTGTGATGGCAGCTTTTTTCATCTGGAAAATGCTGAACAACGCTCGTAAGTTTTACGTTCTCGTACATTCTGATAAGTTTATGACATATTTCGACTTTAGAGTGCCTCGTAGATGCGTTTACTTTTAATGGCCAGAGGTAGATTCGTTTTTTGGCGCACTTTCTTCTATTTTCTCGATATAGAAACTATTTAATAACTGACACTTTTTTCATAAGAACTAGGTAAATGTTGGTTTGAGGCTGGCTGCTGGCTGTTCTTAATTTTGACGATTTTTCAGATTCATTTGCTTTTAAATTTTGAGCAAAACTGAGCTTATAGTATTCTCATAAAATTGTTGTTATTAAAAAAGTGTCAATGCAGTTTGCACAAAATATTTTGATACTTTGCTAACTTCATTTTTCCCGATGTGATTCGTGAATACAAGAAGAAATATAGCAGCCGTGACAGTGCTTTGTGTTATTTAGGGTCAGCCGGACGAGTCTTTATTGAAAAGAACATAGCTCGGGAGAAGCAATCGCCGATGTGAGAATTTTAATGGAGCAAAGAATGCCTCTTTAAACTTATTATCAGTTACCGTTTTACAAATTAATAATCTATTTTATGTTACAATTGTTAGTGTTTTTAAATCAACATGATACCAATAACAAGTATGGAATTAAGGTAACAAAATGATTTGTTCCACCCAGGGCCTCAGAGAGAATATTTTCCAGGGGGTAGGAAGATCGATACCGGGCCCCCAAATCTTATTGGGCCCCCCAAGCCCAATCGGGGCCCGTGCCGTTAAATCACTTTTTTTCCGATGGGTGTAGATCTTCGTTTAAAATTGAGGGAATAACGATTTTCGCATACAGTTAGGACCTATGAAAAACACAACTAGACATAAATTTGGTTTAAATCCAGCTAGGGGGTCTGTGGGAGCGCTGTGAGCTCCCCCAGCGGTGTCCGGGGCTCTGCCCCGGAAGCTTTAGCACTTTTTATGTTTCTCGAGCGTAAAATACAGCATTTGATCAACATCCCACTCCAAACTTGCTTAAATTGACAAGTAGAAAACGTGATATACATGAAAGAAAGTATGTGAAGTGGGGGATGATGACATTGACACAATATTATACAATATAAAGACTTTAAAACAGCAAATCCAAATATTTTACTGATAAAAGTTTTAAGAAGTCATCTGCAATCGTAGACTTCACAAACCCAAATACCTATTAAACTCATACAGACAGAGTTACTAAAGGATAGTATAGTATAGTACGGTTGAAAACTAATGCTTTTGGTTCTCTGGAAATGTTGGCCCTCGTACATTGTTATACTGTAGAATTAGGGCTCTCAAGTAAGAGAAATGTTACAAAATGTTAATTTCAGCGCAAGTGTATGGCTTTTGATACATTTTCCTCTTTTTTTAATCAAATCGGCCACTATTGGATGCCCTAAAAGCTGTGTTGCAAAAAATAGCGACCAATTATCAGTACTGAATAGGCTGACTGATATTTTTGCTGTAGACGAGTTTGATTACTGTGTTATTGTGCGATACCAAAGCTTAACGCGGAAACCTGAAGTCTTCCGGGCCCCCCTAGGCCCGGGTACGATGTACCCCCTGAACCCCCCTCTCGCAGGCCCTGGTTCCACCTCCATCCTTAGAACCTTAAACGCGATTAAAGTTACCATTACGGACTTTATATTGGAATTGTGGTAAACAAAGTTACATTAACATCCTAACCTCAATAAATATGTAACGTATTCGCTTGCACTAGTTTTAATCGATACATTATTTCGCTATCTCAATTTTCACAAATATTTGTAGTTAGTATTGTGGAATGTCATGTATTAAAATAAAGCACTATGTGTGTGGATGTGTATTTCAAGATTTTGCAAACAATGGTACAGCGTTCAACTGCTCACGCGTATACTGAAAGATTGGTTTGTCGACAATTAAGTTGATTTTTGGCAACTGAGATAGGCGGATCGAGCTTCTAGATTGCTGGTCTTGGGTAGCAATTGGAACTAAATAACGTTGGTGTGGTGGCAAATATATGTTTGATAAGCACATGATAAAAAATGTTCAAAAACCTATCGCCAAATTTTAGTCAAATGCAAAAACTACTGTTCACTTCATAGTTTCTTTCCTAAAATTAAAATCTAATGTATTAAGTATCCGTTAAATTTGTTACAAAGCAATGTCTTTCAAAGTATAGGCTACGAATTTTTATTTTGAACATTGTGAGAATTGTGAGAGTAGCAAAATCTAATTTGTGCCTGTTTTACTTTTATTACTTTTGAAATTGCTACTCGAAATGCTGTTGTCTGCGTGCATTTTATGAAGACTATGTTTATCTATTCAGATATTTAATAAATCATTATTCTTAAAAACAGTCATCTTGCTTTAGTATTGAGCTGTATATCATTGCCAGAATCCAGAGGTCGGAGTTTCGTTTGTCGAGTTGAAAAAATAAAGATCAAGACAGGACGTTCTATTGTGAGTCAACCCGCCCCTGGAAATCCTAACAACGAAACCCTTCGAAGTGAAATTTTAAGTAGCGTATCCATGGATAATCCAAGTGTTACATTACTTAGGTAGTAACTTGGAAGTTTTACCAGTGAAATGAAAAAATAGCTCTAGGCTAGTCCATTAGTTTTCAAGAAACCCGAGCTAGTAATAGTCCCATAATAACTTCCCGGTTTGTACATTGAAATTTGTACCTTACATTCATTTACATATAGACCGTATGTTTTTAGTTTTTAATAGTTACTGATGATGGCTACGCGGCCGAATGAGATTTTGGTCTTACTAATTGGCAGATTTTCCTTCAGAGCAACATAATATTACAACTTCCATGATGCTATATTTTAAATCTTATTTTTTGTTCATGGAATTACTATGAAGAGTCCAACTTCATTGATCTCGAATGTGGATAGAATCCGACTTTACCCTGCAATTTGTAAGCAAGCGCAATAACCAGTTCTTAGATCTTTAACATACAAAATTTATTAAATCTTAAATGAGCACAATCTTCTAGCTTCAAGCCACATTCAACACCGTACCAGTAACTTGTCAGTACTGTCGAAACATCAAAAAATAAAAAGCACAGTGAATGCGAGGGTTTAAAAATCATTACAGTGCTAAAACACAGTGAAAAGCAATATAACAAAGCACTAGGGGCTCAATAATAGCTTTTTTTATTCGAGAAATAAGACTGATTTCAGGTTAAAACTTTTGGATTATTTTTGAACCATTATCGAGTCAAGGGTATATTTTTTCGGTCATTGACAAAATTTCAGAACAGCTAGGAAAAGTTGCCACTTTAGTAAAAAAACCTGCAAAAAAGAAAAACTTCGCTGTTAAACCCTTTAAATTATTCATGCAACCGTGAAAATCGCCCTCCTTTTCAAAATCATTGCAAAATATTTCCTAATTTAGAAATTTAATAGAAAAATCTGAGTGAAAAATGAACAGCAACGGGTCCACCTTCATCCATGCTGTTCTACGACTTGTCGCTTGTCGTCAGCGACTCCCTTCCATTTCGGACTTCCACGGGCGTCGCTGCTTGGCTGTATTTCCTGCACCAAAGAACTGGGGATTTCAGTTTGCTGGGGACGCTGGAGTCCCATTGAAGAAGCTCGGGTCAGTGCATAGGGGTCAAAATTGACAGGTAAAGCTCCGTTTCCAGATTGGATATGGGAATTGGTCTGATTAGAATACGTCATCCCAGGCACATCAATCTCCGATATAGTGCTAGTTGCGCATTCCTTCCAAGTTTCAAGATAGTCATCGAAGTTCAATGCTGTCGTCCATTGAAGCAGCTCATCTACCTATCAAAATCTTAATGTAATATACGATAAGCCATTATTCGTAAACAGTCAAAAGCAAATTTTCAATGAACTTAAAAACATACACCACATACAAACATGCTCATGACAAACAATAAAAATAACTTGACAGTTTCAGATTGCTATATGAAAACTCAAGCTTTTTTTTTATTTATGCGTCACAAAAACAGGTCGACGAGGAACAGGCGATTATAGTTTTATCGGCCTGCTCTAGTTAGTAGCTTACGTTTCGAGCATACAATGGGTCAACTAATTAAGGTATGGATTCCAAACCAATGGTACGTCTCTCATAAAAGGGAAGTATTTAACAAACCTTAGTGCTAAAACACAGAAAGTGACATAACAAAGCATTAGTTGCTTAATAATAGCGTTTTTTATTCTATGAAAATAAACAAGACTGATTTCGGGTTAAAACTCGTACTAGGTTACTTTTTTTTTTTTCTACAATTATACCAAGCGCAGTGTGTACACGAGTTTTCTTTACAATGATAAGTCTTTTACAACAGTCAAGTCTTGAAGGCGTGGTTGGAAAGGTATAAGTAACATTTTTCAGCCAATGAACAGCAAATTTTACTTAATAAAACCAAAGAACTAAGGAGGAAACTAGGAACGGCAAAAAACTTCTAAGCAGGTAAGGATTTACCCGAAAAGTACTAGCTCTGTCTTTCTCAACAAAATTGAAATCAGGTGAAAACAACACATGAAAAATATTAAGTGCAATTGCCAACATATCCGTATCAACACAAACATTCGGCCGCACCTCCCAGTCCATCACCGCGTCTGAACCTTGGATGTCGACCGTGTTCACAAGACCCCGTGCAGCTTTTTCAACCAGAAATTTCGTATCTTCGTCAGTTTCCCGAGATTTTAACATTCCTTCCCTGCATCAAACCGTTATATTCGGGTTAATTTTTCGAATGACTTCGGTAGGTGTAATTACATTTTATTCACCAAATTGCCTTGGTCAGAAGACAGCGAAGGGACCTTTTGGTCTTCGAGTCATGCTGCCACCTGCCCACCTATCTCCCACACACGGTGGGGGCTTCACACTGTCCCTGTAAAATCAAGCGCCAAGGTAAATTTGCTACTTTAGTTTTAATTGCTAGGTCAAAAAAAGTTATTCAGTGACAATATTTAGAGCTTTATTGTTGTTAAAAAGTCATTTTGTCAAGCAAAAACTCAAAATTGCAATTTAGCTCTATTGTGAGGTGCCGTCAATTTCCAACAACATCGACGTAGTGGTGTTAACACAGAAAGCACATAGGGTTTCAGTCAACTTTTGCTTTTTGCAATACTGTCAACTATTCGCCTTTTAGCTGTTAAATATGACAAATGTAAGGCAAGAAATCTTGTTACCTTATGTGTTATCGGTGAAGATATTGTCAACTGTAATGAAAACTTGACGAATAAAAACTATTCAAAAAAAGTTAGATAATAATTTATCGAAATAGCAAATAAAAATGTTAACTTGTAACTGTCTTGCTTACTGAATAGTACAACAGTGCATCCTCGAACATCCGGTTCCCGATTAACCGGCACCTCGATTAACCGATTGGATTCGATAGGTAGGTACATTCAATTATTTAGTCTAAAATCTACACGTCTTACAGTGGAAAAAAACTAGAAAGCCAACAACGTTGTCAAGAAGCTCGTTTCTTATTTTGTATTTAAATCATTTTGCGGCTAAGCTTGTTCTCATGCTACAGTAGTTTCGTTTTTTCGTTCTTTAGGTTCTTAAGTGTGGTGTATGTAGGCGGTGGACGGTGGGCACCCTATGAAGGATACTTTTCTTATCCGACCAAGATTTTGAAAAAAAGTTGCCCAACTTGACCGGATAATTGAGAATGTATTGTAAAAGCAGGAAAACGCCAATTTTTTCAATGCAAACATTGTGTAAGACTGTATCAGCGATATTTTTGTGCACTACCTTTAGATCATTTGTTGCTATACGCTAATTTCAAATTGCTACCGGAATTAAACTTATTTCGCTTAGAAGTTACTGGACGATCGAGTTTTTTGTTTTATTTGTTACTTTGATAGACTTGTGTGCACACCCTAGTGAAAAAAATACATTGTGGAATAAGTAGTCTGCAATGGCTTAAAGCAATAGCGGTAGCAAAGAAATTGTAAAAATTGATATCCCCACACGCATTTTATCATATCAGTATTAACCTCCGCC
The DNA here is from genome assembly GCA_963965965.1 of Trididemnum nubilum. Lineage (NCBI taxonomy): Eukaryota > Metazoa > Chordata > Ascidiacea > Aplousobranchia > Didemnidae > Trididemnum > Trididemnum nubilum. The sequence goes on along the minus strand of OZ014481.1, from coordinate 38,718,452 downwards.
AAGACAACCTCACAGTTTTCCCAAAGCGAAGCAAGCAGCGAAGAGCCATAATCTTCCAACGTTGCAGTAGTATTTTTCATATAATGTAACTGTGTGTTAAATTCGCAAGTAACAAATTGTCTGCTTCTGGCTGCTAGCATTAGTCTGCGAGCAGGTTTAATGTATTTTGTGGTTATTAACTGATTAACCATCATCATCATCATTTAGCTCCAGGAATGTGCTTCCTTCTATTTCTGGAGTCCAGCAGAGGTTCCCCGCATGCAAGGGTTAGCTGGTTTTTGCAGCCTAGTCGCCATCTTTCACGATCTTGTGCATCCAACCTTTGCAAACCTCTGGCAGTCATGTCACATTCTAGTACTTCTTTCAACCTCTTTTTCGGTCTTCCTTTATTTGTCTTATCAACTTCTAAGAGTAGTGCCTTTACTGGACCCCTTTCTTAATCCATTCTCTCCACGTGTCCCAACCATCGCAACCTTTTCTCTCTCAGAAACTCTTCCAATCTTACTACACCCGTCATTTCACGAATCTTCCCATAGTTCATTTTATCTTTTACGGTTTTCCCACATATTATTCGCAACTGATTAACCATTACCGTGAATCCACTAATCAAATTATTATTACCACGAATCCACCAGCCTAGCAGCCGACCAGCCATTGAAGATAATTGCCACGTCCTGCATTAACTTTCACAACTAACAACGCTGATTAACAAAACTTGGATAGCAATCGGACCAAATCACTACTACTACGCCTACACGTGGCTTTCTATGCTACTTATAACAGACCACCCACTGGTAGCACACGATATGTGCTTCTGCATAACTGATTTTGTGAAAGGTGACTTCACTTAACGGTTGGCAAGCTTTTGTGGATCACGTACTTCAAAGATTACGGTCTCCGCCAATCTGGCATAAATTAATCCAAAATTTTCAAAACTTATTAACTGTACTATCCAATAATAACCAGAAAATTAAACTGGCGTTTTTTGTCGCTTGATCTTTAATCGAGGTGGACGGATTCGCAAATACATTATCCGAGAGTGACTAAACTGATTTCGATCAAATTTTACCTCATTTTTCATAGCGAGTCAATTGCGGTTATACTTGGATAAGCTTCAAAAAGGAATTGAATACTGCCCATAACATCATTGATCGTATTCTATTTACTGCTACAATAATGTTAGATGTTGCACGTTTTTCTCCTTACTTGTACATTTTTTTCATCCAATCGATTTTTCTTTTTCTTCGTTTCTGTTCAACGTCTGCTTTACGTTGCAGTTTGACATGGTGAAAAGCAGTCGTCTTCCTCGACGTTTCCCAAGAAACTGGGTCCTTAAAAAAACAACTTTGTTGACAAATTAATCAGTAGTCGAGTGGATGGAGCGTCTGTTACTGAAACAGTAAACTTTGGTTCGATTTCCAAGTAGGGTTAAACATTGACTATAAAATTGGTATTCACAGCTTCCCAGCATGACGTTCAGCAATTATGAGGCATAGTGTGAAGCTCGACCGTGTGTGGTAGACTGGTGGCAGCTTGTTTCGAAGACCGAAAGATCAGTTCGCCGTTTCCTGTGCGAGGCAATTTGGTGATTAGGTGAATAAGAATGTAATTACACCTTTTTCCTTTCTGTCAAACTCAATTCAAGTATTCACACGGCGGCGATAGCTCAGTGGTAGAGCGTCGGGCCTGTGATCGAAAGGTCGCTGACCCCTGGTTCGATTCCCGAGCTGGCAATGCGTCGTTGTGTCCTTGGAAAAGACAATTGACAGTTACTTCCCTTCTGGGCCAAAGCAGTCCAAATGATATGGCTGTTATGTTATGACCAAAAAATTACAGACAAAAGCCAAAAAAGAGTGCTCTGCATTGGTGTAGTGAGACAAATGCAGATTGCTTGGTTGCTTTCGATTTTTCTGAGACTGAACGCTGTTAGAAGCATGGCATAACAACTAACCCAATCGCACATCGCAACTACACTTCTCTCGAAGCATTGCAATACCTCTACATTTTCGATGCACTTCTAACGATTATCAACGCTGCTATTGAAGTGAATTAAAGTCTAGTCTCACACAATTTGCTGTTTTTTTATTCAAGAGCAAATTAACAAACTTAGATTTGAATTTTCATATACCACATGGTGTTTCCCAAAAGCAATTGGAAGAAGTGAAGATTGAGTTGATAAAGGAGGTTGCTCTTGACAGTAGTGATGGAGTTCTCGAGACCGATCTCAAGACACATTTTTGAAAGTCTTGTCTCGGTCTCGCCTCAGACTTCAACTTCAAGTCTCGATCTCAAGTCTTGGTCTCGAAAAGTCATGGTCTCGAAATATGAAAAGTATCGAGACTCAAAATCTTGGTTAGGCGTAGGAGTAAAATTTTGAATTTAATTATTTAATGCAAGCAACGCAAACAAAGATTTGATTAACTTTCTAGGTCATAGCACCTTTTTAATTGCTTTCCAACAATCTCCTTTATTTATTCATTCCGGTCAATTTTCATTTAATTCCGTCAATGTTTTTAAACTGAGATCGTGAAAAACAAAGTTTTGCAATAAAACCTCAATTTTTGATAATTGGCTACTCAGTGGGAGATACTTGAGGTTCGAAAAAACTCAGGTAGAGCCGTGGGAAAAAACTGCTCGACCTGTTATTCATTATTATCTTTGTTATTTACTTATGAAAGGTGTGATGTAATTCAGTCTGGAGGGGAAGAAGCCGCTTAAGCGATATTAGTTGATGCTGATCTTTGTTGAAGGCGCTAATTGCCGCTGCCTACATTTTTGCTTTCAGGTAGTAAATGCTCTAAACCTTTTTCTCGTTCAGGTTCCTTGCTCGTGGACCAAGCTTGAGGTGGTAGCATGGCAATGCGATGAGGTTTGGTCAAGGAAGGTTAGTCAGGACAGCTCAGACCTCAAAGTGATTGTTTTCAGACTCATTCCGTTGAACAGATCTTTCGTAGTATGATACAGTTAAGATTGCAGACTCAGAATGATGAACTTAAGTCTACTTTACCACTGATTTTTTGTAAATATCAAACATTAGGAGTAACAATTAGGTTCAGTGAAGACTAAATTAGCTTGTGGTTTAAACCAGAGGTACAAACATGGGCCACCAAATGAGAAAGGTGCGTGACCCCAAAAGATTTTCAGGGCGGTATCAGAGAAATTAAGTCTTGATAAGAAATAATATCGTAACTCAGGTATTTGTTATACATTACGGTGTTTGCCGTGAACTAGGACCACTAGGTTACTGAATCATTCATCTTGATGTCTTGTTTATGAAAACACAATCACACATCCACCACAGCCTTCTTGTCATTAGACCACAGCCTTCTTGTCAAGGTAACAGTTAAATCGACGCATTTTGAGTCATTATTGAAATTGAATTGTAAAAAAGCTATATACTTTTTGCAGAAAAGATTATCCGAGCGGCCGAAAATTTAATAGATGATATGGACGTGGAGGGAAGCACATCTGAGTTGGCGAATCGTGGACGCTCGGAGGAAGAAACGGCACAGCTAGGAAACATTCCACGTCTTTTCAGCGAATATTCGAAAATTCCAAATGAAGCAACTTACAAAAGATCAAGAAGCGTTCGGTCGCAGTTGCTAAAATACCTCGAAATCATCAACGATGGTGAATATTTTAACGAAAATATTTTCGAATTTTGGGAAACCATGGAAAACCAACTACCTGCCTTATACAAACTCACGATGCAAGTTCTTTTTGTGCCAGCATCATCGGCTCCTGTGGAGCGTATTTTTAGTACCGGAGGTTTGATCATGAGACCTCATCGATCTCAGCCATCTTCAGTTAATCTAGAAATACTGGCTGCATTAAAATGCAATCACAATCTTATTGTCTGATTTTGGTATAGGCTTACGTTTTGCGGTTGCATTAATTTTTTCCGTTGCGTTTCGTGATTATTTTTGCTTGCAATAATATGCCATTCAAGATTTTTTGGCTCTGTTACTAATCTGTAGTTACTGCAAGCTGGACCACTGCGATAGTTTGAACACAGGAACGCATTGCCCAGTTTCAGTTGGCATCGAACTGCTACTTCTCTACTTAAAAGACGGGCGCTTGACAGTTGAGCAACGCCGTTACCTCTTCATGTGCTTGTGAATAGCACGTGGCCCAAGTTCGTTTTTTGGTTTATGGTCGTTCTACTCTATTTCGATTGGCCGTTTGTTTAAGAAAAAACCATGAAAAGGGTTGTCAATAGTCAATACGAATAAGTTTTGCTTCTAAAATCTCGGGTCTCGAAGTCTCGTCTCGGTCTTGAACAAACTCACCTAGTCTCGATCTCGCTCTCGAAAAATTTTTCAAGTCTTAGTCACGGGTCTTGGACTCGATTTTTTTCCAAGTCTCGGTCTTGGTCTCGACCATCAGGGTCTTGACTACATCACTACTTGACAGTATTACAGAGGGTTTTTTCGGGGTTGTAGGGTGAGCTTTTTCCATCCTAAAAATCAAGTAGCCTTTACGTGATGTTAGCCAGAAAATACGGCTCAAAAGCAATGAAGACTTTTTTTTTAACTCCAGCTTGATGTTGTGAGTGAAAGCATCTGAAAATTTGCCCATCCTAGCCATGCTGACTAAATTGCTTAACGCTGTAAAGCTTTCAAAATTTCGCCACCTAATTCCAAATCTTAAAAAAGGCACTGCTGAAAAGTGTAGTGAAAAAGTGTTTAAATTATCCAGTTGTTTTAAGCAATGTTATACACGCTTCTTCTACAAGTGCAATTCTGTTACAAAGATCTGCCGTACCATGGATTGGTGAATCAGACGATCCGAGACAAGCCTCCAGCCGTTGTTTTCAAATCTTTCGTACCAACCTTCCTTCTTGTTCAATATTTCGGGGGGAGAAAATCTAAAGAATATTTGTTAGTCCTTCCAACTTTGATCATTGCAGTACCGTTCTATCGCACACTGTCTCTGACTGGAAATTTAGATACATCAGCTCTGATTCCAAGTAACTGCATCACTAACCTTAACCGCTCAAAACATTAAAAACAACTTAAAAACAAAAACAGAGAATAAATTTTATTTTCCTTTTTCTTTTCTAATGCAAGAAACACTACGTTATTTTTATAAGTGCAATACATATTACATATCAAACGCTTCCAGTCAATTCTCTATGAAACAATCAATTTAGCCATCTGCAGAGAGAGATGCACACTGCACACATAAATCAATTCTCTGCTTTCATTAGACATCACATTTTAGCAAATACATTATTTGCAAATTTGTGGACAGTGAAATGCTGAATTAGAGGAAATGATGACTGAATCATGAATGACCGGAGCTGAATCAAGTTCATTGTCGCTTTGCTTCACTAAAAATAAAAAAGGCACTGTGCAACAGTGTGTACGATACCTGTTGTTGACTTCTCTGGCACTCTTTTGCTTTGATGCCGCTTTGGTGTAGTCTTTCGGGCTGTTAGCGCACATATCGACCACTGGCCGATGCGTGTAGATTTTGTAGTAAATATTCGGCGGAAACTTTTCCTACATAAAAATTCAAACACACTCAGTTTAAAATATTAAACTTTACACATCAGCCGGTCATGTGCTCCGAGGAACATCAGCGAAGACACCGCAGTATGTTGTAACGGGAAATGAGAAATCAGCAAAAATTATTGGTATGGTTGTATAGCAGAATAAGCAAAATCTGACAAAATAATGTAAGGTAATCAACGTCAGACACCCATGCAAACAGCATACATGTCTAACCCTAACGTACAGTACCGTATATCGTTTTGCAGCTTTTAGTTTTGCTTTAACCATGTTATTTTACGTCTGTCATAAATTTACCAGTGCTCATGAAATAACCCATGCAAATAAGCGTTTAATGAAAATTAGAGGAGGGACACTGGGACAGTTTGAAACAAAATTCAAACTGCATTGGCCAGTCCAAAGTATTGATGTAAAAGCTAATACATTTCGCCCAGCAAGGTATCGTCAAATGAAGCATTTAATTACTTTGGAAAGACAATGGGTCATTCCATAACCAGTCACGCAAAATAACGAAGATATAGGCTTCCTACGTTGCAACCCTCAGCTCAGTGTCTTCGCAGCGCAGGCGAAATGGCCTAAAAATGATCTCTAAAGTCTGGTTTTCTTAGCCGAAAGCAGCATTTGAACAGCAAGAATCGAAATACGAACCCCGGCCAGGCGAAAGCGGACGTGAATTCCAGCGGCGGCGTCGAGAAGTTTTGCTTCATTCGGGTTGATACAACGGAGCATCATTGATGGGTCACCTCGACCTCGAAAATTTATCAAGTCACGATAATAACGAAATACCTGAGTATCCTGGAGAAAACAACAAAATACTGCTTATGACTTAGAGGTATCTTTCGTAGTGCTGCGGCTACTAATACAATAATTGAAAGTGCAGATTTTCGAAAGTGGCGCCATCAAAGATGTAGCAGTAAAGTAAGCTGATCACAATTTTAAAAAATGAACAACGTTCTATCCCGGATGTTCGTCTTAGTCAGAGGTGCACATGACGAGATATTCTAAACCACGTAAGTGAGAGAAATAACCTCTTTCCACCAAGAACCAAATATCTAGATTTTAATTGTGAGGATAAGGTTCTGAATGTTGCTGTGAGCTACAAGAACCAAAAACTCACCAGTGTCCAACCGTCACATTTTGAACTGAAACTTGAGGAGTCTAACTATAATTTTTTAAAAAGTCTATCGTAAGTTTCAATGTATACAATCCATCACAAGATTTCAAGTCCGTTGTAATTTGAAAATTTTGTACAAAAATGGCTGGATTGTTCCACAAAACCATACCATTGGCGTTCATAAATTTCGGATTTGGAAAACAGCTGCTTTGTAGCAAGTTTCCATTCTGATACTTACCTGCCTGCAAGTCTCATTCTACCTAGCTTTGCAAGTTTTCAGAGTGAGCTTCTCAGATCGCGTTTCAGAAAATAGAAACATAATTCTGGCTAGAGCAAACCTTGTTTTTTCAATTACACTAATATGATCTTTTAGAATTGAGTAGAATCTAGAACAAAGTCTGAAGTCGTTTACCGATCAGTGGTCGAGTGGATAGAGCGTCTGCTCCTGAAGCGGTGGACTCGGGTTCAATTTCCGGTTAGGTCAAACCAAACACCATAAAAATTGGTATTTACAGCTTCCCTGTTTGACGTTCAGCAATTAAGGAACAGTGTGAAGCGTCCACCGTTGTGTGGTAGAGACATATGGGCAGGTGGCAGCTTGACTCAAGGACCGAAACGTCCCTTCGCTGTCTCCTGGCCAAGGAAACTTAGTAAATAAAATGTAATTACAAATAAAACTTACTATATGTTTGCGCCAAGCTCTTTGTATTACCACTGCTGCTGTATGTCGAGTAAAAACTCGTTTCTCTTGGTTAGCTGAAAACCAATACGTCATGATTAGGGTAAGTTTCTGTTGCACTAAAAAATTGCATTTATTTTAACAAAAGTTGGATTTATGCACAAACATTTTGCACGACAGTGATTTACTCCAGCGATTTATTTACATATAATGCCAAATATTTGCAAACATTATTTGGGGAGAAATGGCGATCTTTTGCACACAGTTTGCCTAGCATGCTTGAACTTCGCTACTCAATGCACGAAGTTTCAAGCCAACTGTTGCGTCTTAGATAACGTTTGACACGAAGGTAATCCATCTCATAGCTTTTTGATACGCATAACAACAACAATAGAACTTTACTGATATAGTTTTATAGCATGCTTTTTAAATCACACTAACATTTCGCGCAGTACCAGGTAAAAATTGCAGTAAAAAGTTGCAACCTAAAATTCCTAAAAACAGCTTAAAACATTTACAACAGAAATTCTCAGTATTTAGGAAACTGTAAAAAAAAAGTTGTTTAAACTTGTCCTAGTCATGATATTTCAGAACATCTGCTGCAACCTCACAAGTACTTACATAATGGTACTGTATCAAGTCGATCCTCTTCATATTCCTAAAACAAACAAAATCTCGTGTAACTGAATCAGAATGTATTGTAGCAAAAAGATCCTCAGCACCAGGGGTCGTGATACCAACTTGGATGAACTTTGATCGGCGGATTATCAATTTTCTATCTTCTACGCCGATGGACTTATTAGATTGAAATAAACAGGTTTTGCAAGTTTCGAGACGCTATTTTTGAATTACTTAATAATCATAGCAATTTGCCCAGCCATTCGTATAAACTTTTTCGCTAAAGTTTTGTTGCTCCAGGGATCAAACTTAATCTACGTTGGAGCACACAACCCGTTATCCACATTTTTGGTCATGCCACGGTCATTGACCAAAATTAGATTCAGTCATCTCAGTTAAAACGACCTAAAAACAAATTGAAAGATTTTGCGTGTTTTTGAATACAATTCAGCATGTTGTGACAAAGAACAAAAATTTTCTAAAATGAACAAAAAATATTCTAACATTCAGAAATTGATCAAAGTTCTGAAAAAAAAAAAACGTCCCGGTGTACTGTGCCTATTAGCCACACATAAACAATGCTCCACAAATCTTATCTTTTTCTTTAATTATACCAGCCGTATTACGCCGAAGTGTACAACGAATTTACGGGCCCATCTCCGCATCATTGCGCCTGCGGGAAATACAGCACTTTCCAAAGAAATGTCACAGCGGTGGCAAGCTATTGGCAACACTGTGTCAGATTTGAAACTCCGATCTACGGCTCCAGAGATGAACGCTTTACCGCTCGACCAACTGCCAGTTCACAAATATGATTCTAAATTTTTTTGCTTGAAGAATTGTTGTTCCGATCCTTTCATACGCATGAGCAATCTTCTCACAACTAACTGATGGTGTTCATTTTGCATTTTTACGACAACTCTGATCGCAAGAGATGGATTCTACCAGCACCATGGTCACGTTGCGTTCTTGGACAAATCGCTTTACGATAATCATCTCTGCTTGGTGGCTTTGAACAAGCAGCAAATTCAGTGGGCAAAAATTCTAAGAAATCCACAGGTACATTAGATTACTGAAAACTACTAAAAAGGTGTGGATTCCTCCAAGCACGAAGTATGGTAGTTATCGCAATGAAAAAAAATACGGTTTGTCCAACACTTAGTCTCTGACACTGTCTAGTGATAGGAGGATGTATGCACTACAACAACAACAAAAATTTTTGATTTGGTTGAAAACACAATCATGAATGCGCATTACAAACAAACTTTAACAGCTCAATAAACAGCACCAATATGTCCCACTTTAGGTGTTCTAGCAGATGGAATTTTGTGCAATATCCCAGTTGTTGGGTCTTCTGATCCTATTCCTGACATTCGCTTTTGGTTCTGGCTTCTTTGGCTGAGAAGTTTCCTTAATCAAAAAATTGTACTCGAAAATTTGTGAAAACCGTTTGATAGTTTGTTACAAAAATAATTTTGTTGTTTGAAACAACAAGTAAGCTAAAATCGAAAACTGGGAAGAACTGACTAGATCAGGGATGCTCAAAGTTTTTGACGAGAGGAACACATTATCCTTTTTTTAGCAGGCTAAACAATCAGTATCGCACCAAATTTCAAGTCACTTTCGGCTGGAGAAATCGTTTTCAGCAACATTTCATGTAATTTTGAGCGGAAATACTGTGAAGACCAAATAAATAAAGTCTTCACAGAGATTCAGTAGTGTAGCTAGGGGGTGGCTATACACAATAATAAAAATACAAATTAAAGGGCCGAAATTTTACCATTAGCCACCCCATCGGCATAATCCATTTACGTAGTCAGTTAAATCAAGTTTTTGCACTGCTAATATCTATGCCAGATTTTAAAAGCATGAATTTTTCCAAAGTAGGCCTAACATTAAGTTATTTTTGCAACAAAAATGCAAAATTTTCGAACGCTGGGACCTCTACTCCCAGACCCCTTTTATAACAGGGGATGTTAAGAGAGAATATAAAATTGTTAAAAGTTACCTAAATTTACTGAAAAGCTACCTAAATAAAACTAAAAAAGTTTCCTAAATTTTTTGCGAAGTGAAAAGTTATGAAATTGCTTGATATGCAGATGATGAAATAATTCAAGTCTTTCTTGTACTCGCTGCATTATGTCAAAATGTGCAACAAGTTGGCAGTGCCCATCTCTGCCATCACTGCGCCCAAACAACAAAGCTTCTTTTAAAATGTTACAGCGGTGGCGAGCCCTTGGCAACATTGTGTCTGATTTGACCGATCTGAAATTTGAACCTCAGACCTCCTGTTCCAGAAACAAACACCTTACATCTCATCCAACTAGTCGCTGATGAAATAATTATTACTGAAACAGAAAATCGCCTTGCGCAGAACATGAATTTTTTTTTTCTTGCACTCGATTTGCTAAAATTGCGTTATACTACTTTAACATAGCAATCAAACTACGATTGGCTTACCGACACATATATCCTCTCCATACTCTTGAAATCTCTATGGAAGCACTTATTAGACACTCATGATTATTCAATCCTTCTTTTATATGTTTTCGGCGCTTAGACTTAGGACCCTGCGCCAGGCGAAATGACAAAGAATAGTTCCCGTCTTTTTGATGATTTGGTTCAACAGTTCGAAGAACCTCTAATCCTTCTTTTCGTGTCAACATAACACGTGTCACTAAGCAGCTTTTAGGGTAATTTTATTAGTCATACCATTTCATAAGTGGTTTGCTTGGCTCTTCCTTTTGACACTAATAAAAACGACATTTTAAAAAGCATGACATTAAGTTACGAAAAATTCTTGAAAAAATTGCAAGTATTACCGACCAAATTTACTTTTTATCCAAAACATAAATTAAATGTCTAACTATACTTGTAATGCAATTATTGCAATATCAAAACAGTCCAAATTAAGTTACTAAAAAACTTGGAGAGCCACAAATAGCTACGTGTGAATTCTTGAAACAAGTTTAAAGTCACGTAAGCTGGCTAAACCTGTCTGATGCTGCAAACTTCCCTACCCTACATATTACAATAACACAGTCACCAATCACCATAAATCCAGAGCTACGAAAGTACCAAAGAATCTTTACTAGTCCATCTATCGCAGCAATGTTTGTTCTAAATAATCAAACCAGCAACTCTAATCAAGTTAAAGAAGCTTAAATTCATTGTTCTTGGAAGACGCAGCCAATTCTTTTCTGTTTTATAAGTTGGGTAGCAAACGATTTCTAAACATTTACCAATTTAACAAAACATTTTAGGACGTTGTAAACCAGAATTTGCCTCATTGAAAACTTATTTTTAAACAAGATTCAGTTCTCAATGAAAAGTTTTGTTTAACACCAAAAAAATATTAGTTGAGTTGTGATGATTCAACAAATAACTCAATGTTCCAGTACTATTTCGACCAATATTACAGTGGGACATACTATAGCACAAACATTTAATAGTGGGACGATGAATCAACTAACATAAAAATTAAAGCCATAATTTCAAGAAAAACAAGTACTCAAAAAATTTGAAGGTGTGCCTAAAGGAAGTTTCAATCAACCAAAGCAAGCATAAATAAGCTCCAGCTAACACATACCCAAAGTAAAACTAAACCCGAACACGGTATTATTAAACTGATGACAATGCTTCAATTACAAGTGCTGGAAACAGCGCTGATCCAACCAAAAAACTTGGACTATGAAAAAGCAACCATCCATTTCAAAGCAGAAAACTCAAAGATGATGCAGGGTAACAGCAAGAAGAACCATGGTATAAACAACTGACCATTAACTATATTCTTGAAAATGTTCATTACGAACTACTTTTGAAGATGTCAATGTATGGTGGATTGCTGGGAAAACTTTTTTTTGTAAAAGAGCTTAATATAGCTATATACCGATACCACATAGCTGAGCTAGAAAGTTAAGTAATCCGACAAAACATCAACGGAAGTATTGCGAAGAGAATAATGAAAAGTTAAGAGGAAGTCATTTTACCATTTTTTTATGTGCTGGTACCATTTTTTCTTCGCAACACAAGAAAAATAAAGCTAAGCTAATAAGCAAAACAGAAGTCAATTACAAGCATTTGAGAGTGGATGGTGGACTAAGAATTGATCAAAACAAGAAGTTTTGAAATGGTTATTCCATTTTAACTTTCTCACAAGAAGGCACATGATACAGCAAGCTCAATTACAACGTGCTAATTGTGTCAAAGAGAGCATTTTTAGTAATTTCATGATGTCGAAGCTTGACACACGTTTCAGTGATTTGATAATCATGGCTGAACTCAAAGAGCGAAGTGGATTATTAATTCCACTGCAACCATAAAAACAGTAATATAATCATAAAATTAACCCAGGCAAAACCGCAAGAGAAGCAGAATTGATTGTAGGTATTCATTTCTTAAGCAACAAAAGTGATGATGTGAATGGCGAGTTTATCTTTAGAATATTGAAAAATCATGACTCTTGAAAAATCGAGCTCATATTATAAACATTCTAACACGAATCATTAGTGTGGTATTTAAGCTCAAAATCTGATACTTTTTGGCATACTAAAAGTAGGAAATTGATTAAGTAACCAAGAGCTGTTAGACAGTCCAAGATAGTAAGAAAGACAAAAGACTGTAGCAACATGATCTTTCCAAAATATCTGTGATAAAATCCTTTCGATCAAGCCATCCACAAGAAGTAATCGACATTGTAAGGTACATGCTGGGTTACTTTTGATCTTTACCAGTTTTCTAATTTGAATCCACTTGTTGCTTTGTTGGGAAAGGTTGATGTGTTTTTTGATACTCAAACAATAAAACTTAAGTCTGAAAAAATTGATGCGTTCAATAGTTGCTGTTTTTATTATGTGTAATTCAAATTTTAGATGAAAGCTTCAAAGTGTACCAGACAGATCGGTATCTCAAACGTTCCAAGCTTGATAATCTCAAATGTAAGCTCACTAGTAAATAACTCAATAGCAAATACCAAAAAATGATGATTGAATGGTGTCAGTAACGCCTTCTTCATTTAGAAAGAAATGTCTTGTCATAGTTCAAATGGCAACAGTTTATAGTATTAGTAGTTAATATTTGAATCAAAAGTCAAAAATGGCTGAAGATAAACCAAGGACAATTTTGAATATAGGATACCACTAATACCATTGACGTTTTTCGATATTGATTCAAGCCTTTCTAAAGAAAATCACAGAAAAAAAGCCAAGAGCATGTGGGAGATCCATCAGACACAACCAAAAGATTGGAGGAGAGGTCAAAAGAAAACCTTTGCAATGAAGAGGGATGTTTAAGATCTAGCAATGAGTATCAAGATATAAATTGTCAAGAAATAGAACGAACTCAGCCACACCAAGTTATGGAGACAATACCAGATGAAAATTATGATGATGGTTTTCAAGGCAACCTCACTCTAGTTTACTGGAAAAAAGACACGTGTATAATCAAGAATATTACTTGTAATTAGCAGCAATTGTGTTCTAAACTTTATGGATTAGGAACAGTAAGTTAAAACATATAATTGATCTTGAAATCTTATTGTCAAAAACGAAGACCCAAAATAGTGAGTGAAAGCAAATAGTCTGGCATATTTTCCATCAGTCGAATTTCTCTGATAGAAGTTTAGGACTTTTCCAACATTTTGAACTGTAAGTATTAACCAGAATGACAAAGAAATAATTTCCACTCTCCAACAACAAAAAAACGTTAAGCATTGCCCATTAGAAATTTGTCAAAAAATAACGAACTAGGAAAATATCAAAATGGCTTCAAGTGAGTTTTCAACTTAAGCTAAGCATTCTTACAATTATGGAAAAAAATTTTTTTAACCAAACTGAAACCTATAACTACTAAAGTTTATGATGCGAGATTGCTAAACAACGCAAACAAACTAAAAAAGAGCAACATAAAGTTTATAATTATCTAACATTGGTATTTTAGTAAATCCTGGGGATTGACTTCAACGATATCGGTATACCAAAATTGTCAGCATAAACATTTGACTATTTGTGCTAAGCAGTCAACTCCACAGTTTTAAGCAAAACACAGCTTTCGCCCATGAGTGAAAAATAATTTGACCATTCAGATGATCTTCTTTGCCAAAGATAAATGACCATATGCAAATAGTCGCCCAGTATTGAAGAATCTCAAAAAAAAACTTATTATAACCAGTATGCTTCCACATGCAACACTGATTTGATGGAAATGCTATGCAATGAACATCATCAAAAAAGTATGGCATTACCTTGATTAATCACCAAGTACCACAATGCAATTGTGAGAACCAAACCCATACATAAGTATGGTATGCAAAGTATTAGCAGCATTCTCACACAGCAAGAGTAGTTATGGATATTAATAATGCAACAACATCAAAAACAAAACTTGAGATTTTTAAGCATGACTACTTTTAAATTCACATTACTGAAGCAATCATAATAAGCAAGCATTATGCACAAATTGTCGAAAGTGTATAATGCACAAATGACTGCCACCATGGCATTGTGAAATGTCCATTATATACAGCATTTTTCATTCCTCTTCATTTTACAGAAATAGTATCTGAATTCTGAAGCCATCATTGAGTCAAAGAACTGGAGAGTACTACGAATGTTTTTACATTATTATTACAAAATTATACAATGCGCTGGTGTCTTTATTCTTAAGGTAGCAAAATGCAGAGCATGTGTTAATGCTGTCATCTTTCATTGTAAACATAAGGTAGGTACTTTTTCAAATACCATTAAATTACTTGGTAACAATGTAAATTTGCCATAACTGTTACCATTATTGTATTAAGTCTTTGGTAGTGGACATAATAAGTTCCATAGTAAATAATGGCAATACATATACACAGCAGTGGTAACTTTCAGTTGACATTGCCGCTTGACATATAAGCATCCAGTTCTGCATCCATACTACCTTTGGTTTTAGACATGTATGAATCTAAATCATTGTCCAACGTGTTCTTATCAACAGAGCCATTCTGGCGTTGGCCTCCACCACGACCTTGTTTTCCTTTGAAACCCCCTCGTTTTTTGAATCCTCCTCGAGCTGGTTGCTTTGCACCACCTCGTCCTCCACGCTTTGGTGATTGAAAATATCTTCCTCGGCCACCAGCTCCTTGAACTCCACCACGTTTTACGCCTCTCAAACCACCTCTACCTCTGGAGAAAGTTGATGCTTGTCCACCACGAAGTCTTGATGCAATATTTCCTCTAGCTGCTCCAAGTCTCTCTCTTACAGAAGGCCGAGTAGGCTCAGCTACCGGAAGTGTTGCTGAAGCAGAAGCATGAACTGAGTGACGATTTTCCATTTGAAGAGCAAGTTTTCGATTTTTCTCGCTGGCAAGTTGCTCAGTCGAGACTTGAGGCTTTGCTGTTTGTGCAGTAGGAGGAGGTCTAGACTTCATAATATTTGTAAACCGAGCATTCAAAGTCATTTTAGTTGTATTTTTCAGAGTAATTTTTGTAGGTGCCTTGAGCATCTTCTTTGTTGCTTGTCTGATAAACCAACCAGAAATTTATCACTATAAAACTCAGATCTAGAAAACATATATTTAAACATTATTAAAAGTCCTGACGAAAACAGCTATTTGGCAACTATAGGAAATGATCGCTGCAATATAAAACTACAAGAGGTGATGGAGTGCTACTCTTACACACAACTACTTCATTGAAAATTTCACAAACTTACAAAAATTTTAGCACCGAAATCACAAATGTAGCTTAGCTTTGGCACAGTGCAAAACTTGTTCAACAGCATAAGTTAAAGAATAGACCTTGGGAATCTTACCACTATTGGCAATCTCAGAGAGCATACATTTTAGAGAACAAGTTTTTTTTTAGTGAACAAGTCTTTTTTCAAAGAACAAGTCACATGGCAAGGATAAAGTGAGTTTTGGCAGCAAATTTTGTCAATCAAAATTCATGTCCACCATCCACTTTCACCAGCGTGGTACAAATGATAATTGGTGCTTGGTTTGCACAAAAAACTAGCACAGTGTATTTGAACTTTTCAGCCTGGTAGGAGCACTGGTGCAGCAAGAGGGGGGGATTAGAGAACCAGTGCCCCCCCCCCTTTGAAAATGTGCAATTTCCTTGAGTAGCTCTACTTGAATGTAATTCTTCCATGAGTTGCAAATAAGCAACGTCAAAACTTTTGCATTATTTTGAAAAAATTTTCAAAGTAATAAGCTTCTCTATCTCCAAAAAATTTCATCCTCTAGCTTGCATTGTTTCCGAGATATTTGAGTTGCAAAAACGTTTACAGCAAAAAGGCAAAGTGAATCATAGTTAATGTAACAATGGAAATGATTTACAATCAAAAAATGCAATGAAGTAAAAGTTTTGTTACTTGAACAAAAAACTGCTTGAACGAAAAACTGCTTGAAGTAAAGTACACAGTATTGACCAAGAAAGTACTTGAGTAAAAGTAAAAAAGTAGGCTAGTCATTTTAAAATTACTCATTCTGAAAGTACATATTTAAGCATAATACACAAATTATTCAATTGACAAAAACTGTAAGAAATGACAACTAGTCAACTATCTCAGATCTTCACATCACTGCCACATAAGATAATGCTTGATCTTCTAACCCCTCGCTCTCTCAAGAAGTCATGAATTATTGATGAAAGTTTTTGTTATTATGCAGTATTCACATCAAAAAGAACAACAGCGAAATTTCTAGATTTGAGAATTATTTCATCAAGCCTTTGCTGACTTAACTTATACAACTAAACAACTGCCGGTAGAAACTCAACCGTTCTGACAAATTTGTGGCTCAAACTCTGAATTTAAAATTAAAACTACAGTACTTTGTACTCTTCAGTCTAAATCAAATTGCTACTTACTGGTAAGTAGGTCTAGAGTTACTTCATACCCATATACCAAAAATAAGCAAGTGAAAGTAGAAAGTATCCAATAATATAACAACTATAAAAGTGCTCATTACTAACAAATTTCTTACTTGAGTAGCTTATAAAAGTGCTCATTACCGACAAATTCCCTACTTGAGTACACTACTTAAGTCTGAAGTAGAGCTACTTTTGTTACTTTACACCTCTACTTTCAAGTTGCCACCTACTGATGACTATCGTTGAGCAATACCAGATACTTAGTTATTCCTGTGCTTACAAAATATAAAATCAGATTTTTTGGTAAAAACGGTAAAGATAAAATAAGTTTGTAAACTTTTTTTGTCTCATCGAGCAGAGCATTAAAATGAGTTCGACTAAAATAGCATGTTTCATCCATGTTCACATTTATTTGTACAGTCTTGCTTTTACACAAACCTCAGACCTTGCAATATTACAGTACTTTTTTCTATTCTATTTCCAATCATTTTTTACTCTCCACACACAGTAGGCCTACCACACAAATAAGGTAAAGAGAGAAAAAGATACACTGGCATCAAAATATGGCTTCTCTTAAAACAGTAGAAATCTGAGGCTACCTTAGTTTACACAGTACAGGAACACATTGGCATGTGGGGTAGGGTGATAGTGATAATGGCTACAATCACATAAGAAAGATTTTCCAAATTATGAACCTGAAATTCCTAACTTACCGTATATACTTGCAGATAGGTCGCAACTTTTTCATTATATTTTTTTACAAAAAATATAGGTGCGACCAATCCGCTCGACATAAGGGCAAATCGTCACCAAGTCGGAACAAAATTGAAAGTTAGCGCATGCACCCCTATCGAATATGGGTGCATGCATTTGTGCACGCACATACGAATGCGAGACAGTTTCATGAGCGCACACGCACATGCGACCACTCAGAGTGTGTTGGATTTTCCCACTTTGTTGAGAAAAAATGGTTTTACAATTTCAATGCAATGCATTTCAATGCGAAAAAAACAACCAACTGCAGTAATTTTCGAAGTTATCTGTGCAAAAAAGCTAGGGAAAGGGCCTTTTAAATCCCTAGATTTTCAGTGCGACTTATGTGCAAGTCAACTCTAAATTAAACTTTTTTAACACAAAACTAATAGTGCGACCTATACGGTGGCGCGACCTATCGGCGAGTATATATGGTACTGCTCAGACTACTGAACTCTGGTACTGTAGACTCAAACAGTCAATAAAATTTTGTCATGCTCTTAGTCATGCTTTAATAACAAACTTTAATTACATTGTAATGGACCCTTCACTTTTTAGAAATAATAATCACTGCATTTATTCATAAAAAAGCAAATTAAACAAAAAAGCTTTATGAATTACAGTGAATATTTTGAAAACTTCTGTTCAAGAATGTAAATAATATCTATGGTAGCAGTTTATAAGTACAAATTTTTCAGGCTTCACTGCACTGGTAGTTCACAATGCACTTAAACTATTGCAATATTTTCCACACTGTGCCTCTGTATGGGGTCAAGCTTCCAAATCTACCCTAAAGCCAATTCAAATCCTTCAAAATAGAGCAGTGAAAATCATCTCCAAAACTTATCATCGCTAATCTCTTTAACCCCTATACTTTTGTCTAAAATTTTATAAGGTTTGATGATATTGTCCAACTTCAAATTGCAAAGCTTATGCACTCTATCCATTACAAAATTTTGCCGGAATTTTATTTTAATTTTACCAAAGTAGAGAATATCCATCAGCATAGCACTAGATTTGCAACACACTCTAATTACAATCAAATTAAACGTAGAACTGAAAAAGGCAAAAAAACTCTGGCCTTTACTGGACCAAGGGTATGGCGTGAGATTCCGAGTGATATGAAATCAATAACACCAGGTGGCTTCAAAACCAAGAACAAAAATATAGAGCTCAACCGATACGGCTTTTTCAGGCCGATACCGATATTGACAATTCGGAAATTTTTAGGCCGATACCAAATCGATAACCGCTATATTAACTTATTAACTACGAAACTTTGTCACTATTTTGCAACTAACTTGACACTAAAAGCTTCACTAATTCCCACCCAAAGAAAGACTATTGCAAACACAAGTCACACTTCAGTATCACTCATCAAAAAAACAAACAAAAAATACAATGATTTGGCAATCAATAGTCAACAGCGATTGCGCTTGCTCTCAAAAATAAACAGTTTTAGGTAATTGTTCTAAGCCGATATTTTATCGGTAGTAAACACCGATATATCGGCTTCACCCTGATATCGGCCGATATATATCGGCTGACCGATATATCGGTCGAGCTCTACAAAAATATAATTAGCTAAATTTAAATTCGAATGTTCTCGAGTGGGGTAAAGCTCCGACCAAGTTGTAAATAATTCTCAAAATTTCGCTTTTAATTTCTTGGTTTGAACTTAGAAAAGATCCAGGGACTGCATGCTTGATGGCAAAACGGTGCCTTGTAATAACATCACATTCATGATCTTCTTTCTCTCTCTCTCTTCTTCTGTTTTTCTCTTGAGTATGTTTATTTATTGCTTTGTTGTTGTGTATGCCAGTATTGGTGATTAGTTTGCATCATTTGCTTCAACACATTTAGTTTAATTAAGTTGTATCAAATGTATGTACATATAATGATATACCGCTATAGCTATAGTGTAATTGTATGCGATGTGGTGCTGGCGATTGCCTTGGATGACCACATGGTCTTTTGCATCATCTCCAGCTAAATGTAATTCTAACCTGTGATATTTTTATGATTTGAAAATAAAACAACTGAACTGAACACTAAACCTGTTAAACGAAAACTAAAGTAATTTCGGTAACACCTACAGCAATTTATTAAATGGTTACCACGCTAATCTGGTTGCAGGAATTACATAACGTGTTTATCTGACAGTGACATGCAAGCTTGTAACCATATCTGGGGGCACATGACAGAAAATTCCTCGTTCGCTTTAATAACGAGTTTTTTTTTAAGTGGCACTACCGAACGAAATACTCGCTAAACGTAAGTGGTCAGTTTTGCACGTGTATGTAAAGCCTTGCAAAATCCGTTACGTCATTCTTTCTCGCTAAATTTCTTCAAGCGATTGCAGAAAGCAGTTCGAATAAAAAAACGTCACATTTTCCTCGCCAACTTAAAGAGGATCTTGATGCACTCTTTAAGCGTGCAAGAAATCTTTTTGGTTTAGAAATTTAATGGCGAGATGTTGAAAACTTCTAACTCATGCGAATTTTTGCTGAAAATTAATTCAAATCGCCGCCATGTTTGCTATTAGACTGCTAAAAAAAAGCGAATTGCATTGAGAACCATTTGCTGCTTCGATTGATAAAGAAATGCTAAGTAGTGAAAGTTGACAAAAATAGCAACACACTCCTTTTATAAGAACGATTTTTTAAAACACAAGGCTCATTTTTGCTCAAAATTTAAGAACAAATTAAACACACTGCCACCTCAGCAGCAAAACAAACCAAAAAAAATCAAACTAATCAAAGAAACTAAAATTCGTGCTGATTCAAAACGATAAAATTTCAGTGATTTTCTTGTGTTTGCAAGCAAAATTGCAACTATTCAAGGTTATAAAGCTCTGTTGCTCTGCGCAAGCAATTGAGAAATTTTTTTGGCAGTTGTTCAACTTGAAAAAAGCTTGCTTTTTTGCTTTTGCAATTTTACGATGCTGCAAAAGCAAGAAAAAAGCCTTCACTTAAGTCTTAAGCAGACAGAGCTATAGGAATTAAACAGTGTTTCAAACATGCTCGCTGAAATTGACGTTGATGCCCTCAAAATTTTTACTAAACAAATGAGACCGAATATTGGAAAAAATTAAAAACAGCCAGTCTTCACTCAAGATTTACCGGTTCTAAAAAAGAAGTGTACTTCGACTTGCTCACTTTTGAAAAATTTTGAAACCTTAAGACCTATAGTTACTGTTAACATATGAGTTTACCCACCAACAACCTCAAGGGCGCTTTAGTTCATTTAAAAAATTATAGTATGGAAAAAGTTGTTCTTATTTTACATTGATCCAAAAATATAATTAAATTCTGTCGTTCATTTACTAATTGTTATCAGTTGAAGAATT
Source organism: Trididemnum nubilum (assembly GCA_963965965.1). Classification (NCBI taxonomy): domain Eukaryota; kingdom Metazoa; phylum Chordata; class Ascidiacea; order Aplousobranchia; family Didemnidae; genus Trididemnum; species Trididemnum nubilum. The sequence continues at coordinate 38,697,574 of OZ014481.1, read as the reverse complement.
TGCTTGCATAGAATAATCACGCATAGCTGAAAATATCTTTTTCCAAAACAATGCAGTACATACAATACACTTGAACGCATTATTTTGAAGTAGAAATGCATCTGACGTCACAATGAGATATTTATTACATACTAACACAAGTTACAAACATCTCGCAAAGAAATTCGAGCGAGCTGTTTTAACATGTGTTGGGCGAGACGGCTCAGAAATGGCAGTTAGTCTACGAAGATTTTTTGTTCGTTAGCGCTTTCTAGCGAGCGAGAATGGCCTTTACGAGCTTGCCAGCACGTTCTGTCATGTTGCCCCTGATATTAGACATTATTCTGATATATTTATATAACAGCACATACTGGTAACTGCATGGTGCTCATCAACATTATTGATGAATTTAACCTACAAATACAATGCAAACCTGATTTATCAAGTCATTCAGCATGTTATTGGGAATTCTTAACAATTACCGGTATGCAACCAAACTGCAAAAAAGATTGAAAACGAAGCTGACAAATTCATCTCTTTTTGGTTGCAGTAATGGTATTTGTCTGAGCTAGACAAACCAGATAGCCTACAGGAGGTATGCTTTTTTTCTTGCTGGCGCTTTAAGCTGCATGCTAACTGCTAAGTAGGCGGGTAACGTTACTACTGCACCAGCTGTCAGCAATCATACAGATCATACCGGTAAAAAGGTTAAACCTAATGACTAAACACTACCAGCAAGTGCATGCAACTAGTCCCCAAGAACTACCAGTACTAACTTGAATTCTAATTCTAAACCAACCCCAACCTAAACCACCACTGTAATTCTGGCAGAATAACGCGTCAAAAATCACGCGATTCGAGGTCGAGTAGCGAAAAAAAGAAAAAAGACGAGCTTTGTCTCGTGTCTACGCATCAAACGCGTTGTGCAAACAATCTCACCGAGCTCGAATCGTTTTAAAGTGGGGTTCGTATTTTGCTTATTTTAACCACTTTCTGAAACAAAAAAAACAAAAACATAAACCTATATTTTCCGGAAACTGCATTAAATTTCACACAAAATAAGCCCGGTCCCGTTGAGTACACATGGGAGGAAAACCCAGCAGAATGCTTTCAATATACACGAAAAATGTTCCTAAACCGATGCAGACAATTTCATCATCATCATCATATTTATTTATTTACCAAGTGACGTCATATCACAAGAAAAAAACTGCAACTTCCTCTAGGTCTATCACCAAAGCATCGAAATATGCAATTCCTTTAAAACCAAACACACAAACTTGCAGAGTCAAAGCGATATTTAGTCACTTGGTGAGGAGACAGCGAAGGACCGAAAGGTCATCTAAGTCTACTGCCACCTCACTAATTTCGCCGAGCTCGAATCGTTTTAAAGTGGGGTTCGTATTTTGCTTATTTTAACCACTTTCCGAAACAAAAAACCCCCATAAACCTATATTTTCCGGAAACTGTATTAAATTTCACACAAAATAAGCCCGGTCTCGTTGAGTACACATGGGAGGAAAACCCAGCAGAATGCATTCAATATACACGAAAAACAATTTCTAAACCGATGCAGACAATTTCGTCGAGCTCGAATGGTTTCAAAGTGGGGTTCGTATTTTGCTTATTTTAACCACTTTCCGAAACAAAAAAAAAAAAAACCCATACACCTATATTTTCCGGAAACTGCATTAAATTTCACACAAAAATAAGCCCGGTCCCGTTGAGTACACATGGGAGGAAAACCCAGCAGAATGCATTCAATATACACGAAAAATGATCCTAAACCGCTGTACGCAATTTCGCCGAGCTTATGCAGAAAATGAATTTGTTTATTGAAAAGGTCCCAAACAAACGAAATTGAGTTTTTCAACTCAATAACTGAGTGAACAAAAAATTATCAAAGTTGATATACACTACTACTATCATTAGGTAACTCACTCTATCTGTATGAATTTAATAGGTATTTGGGTTTATGAAGTCTATGATTGCAGATGACTCTTCAAACTTTTATCAGTAAAATATTTGGATTTGCAGTATTAAAGTCATTATATTGTATAATATTGTGTCAGTGTCATCATCCCCCACTTCACATACTTTCTTTCTTGTGTATCACGTTTTCTGCTTGTCACTTTAAGCAAGTTTGGTGTTGGGATGTTGATAAAATGCTGTATTTTACTCTTGAGAAACATATAATATGCTAAAGCTTCCGGGGCTTCGCCCCAGACCCCCCTGGGGGATCTCACAGCGCTCCCCCAAACCCTCTAGCTGGATTTAAACCAATTTTATGTCTAGTTGTGTTTTTCGTAGGTCCTAACTGTAAGCAAATATCGTCATCCCCTCACTTTTAAATGAAGATCTACACCCATCGGACAAAAAATGATTTAACGGCTTGGGAGGCCCAATAAGATTTGGGAGCCCGGTATCGACCTTCGTACCCCCTGGAAAATTTTCTCTCTGAGGCCCTGGCTAGAGCCCCCCACCCCCAGTTGAAATGCAACCAATGCTAAAACTGTGTGAAAAAAGCCTAGTGTTTATTTCAATTTCTTCAGTTTCAATTTGTTGTGCATTTTTGGAGTAAACAGTATAGGCTACACGCGTACAACAGTAATTACTAATAACATTGACGACTAAGGGGCCCGGGACCCTCAAATCAATTTTTGCCAACCAATTTAAATGCATAACCTTGGTCAATTAAGGGTTTTTGTCCAAAAAGTTGCCACCTTAGGCCCTCATCCAACCTTTTTACAAACGTAATGAAATAACCAGAGCCGGATTTGCCAACGTATGGCACAGTGCCACGGGCCCCGCACTCAGATAGTAAGACTTTTTTTTGGTCTTCACCTATATTTGGCAGGAAGATGTTGCGAAAATCCTCAAAGTGCCAGAGGCCCCGGACAATAACATGGTTAGTAGGCGTAACCATATATTGTACTATTTTTCAATAGGAACAATCAGGGGTGCCGGAACGTCGAAAGGGCAAGGAGGCAGCTTTTTCAAATGACATTTTCAATTCCGTTAGTCCATTCATTACCACCAACATTGCTCTCTAACTGTCAAACAATTAAACGCTGAACATTTATTTTCAGAAATACTAAAAAATAACACCACACAAATTATGAATTAAGTAAGGCAGGTTAAGCCGCCGGAGGCCATTGGGAGTAAAGGTCTCAACTGCCGGAGCCAAGGAGGTCTGGAGGCAGAGCCTCCAGCGCTCGGAGATTTTACAATTTTTTTTACAACAATAACTTAATTTTAGGCCTATTTTAGCAAAAATTAATGCTTTTAAAACATGGTATAGTAATTGGTAGCACAAAAACATAATTAAACTGGATGTGCAAATGAGCTATGAGGGCGATGGTTAGTGGTAAATATCACTCTTTTTACTACAAGTTGGTAAATCATAAAATAAAAAAATCACAAGTTTTAACTTAATTCGTCTGCATTTACAAAAGCAGATAATTTTCGAGATGTTCATCCCCACCCCAACCGAGCATTTTACTGTTAATTCTGGACAAGAAATGGATCTTGCTCCAGTTAATGCAATGAATTTTTTGTGTTAAAAGTTTTTCTTACAATTCTCCGGTTTGAGCAGGGGATGTGTAGATCCCTTAAATCTGCCACTGGTAACGCCAGCATCGATCGTTCCAACTAGGGTTCCAAACAAAGTTAGAAACTTGAATGTCCTAAGAGTATGGCTTAGGCTTACAGACATAAAATCCTTGAGTCCTAAATTTGAAATTTTGTAGCACCCTATCTTCCTAGTGTCAGCTCAAACGAACGGAACTAAATCGGTTGTCACAGTAGGATGTCCCAAAAAACTAAAAGTTTTGAAAGTTTGTGCTCCGTCAACGATTTTGGGATCACATCACTAAAAAAAACTTCCTGAAAAAAATTTCAACCCAATCGGATGACGTTTAGGGGCGGCACCACCCCCCTTTTTAATAGCGCTTACCCCAAAATTTAATAATCGGTTGTTTTGGCTAATCTTTTAGGTAAATATGTGATGCCACCATTCATTTTCAATGACTTTTGATCAGAAATTCGATTACGTTGTTAAATAAGCTCTACTGTCAAATTTTATTTTACCCGATTTTCTTAAGATAGAGCAGAAAGGTCCTATGATAGAGCAAAAATGTCCCATTTGGGCATATTTTTGCTGCTCAACTGAAATTGCAGCCAAATTTATTGAAAGAAGTACAGTATGCATTGGTAGCACATGCTAATTTCCAGAAAAATAGTTGCGCTAGAATTAACAATGAAAAACGAAATCTTGCACTATCAGTAGGGCATTTCAAACACATCACAAATAACCCAGTAAGCCCAGCAAAGTACAGTAATATCATCAGTATTAAATTCACAAACATTCAAGTACTCAGGATATTACTATTATGAGCAATTGAGCATTATGATCAGTCTACACTTAATTGCACTGAACGCTTCTGTTTGAAGGCGAAGCTCACTGCAATGCAATGTTTACAGCTACTTTGAAATACCATCAACCCGGTACCGGATACAACAGAATTAAGACAAAAAAGTTCAGAACAAGCTAGTTTCAAAATAATCGTGCGCCTACGGTTTGAGTTCGATTGGTTACTCTTGACTGTGAGCTGATTTAATAAAATCACGCAAGTTGCTAATTTTTTGTAAATCATCCGCCCACCTTTGGCCGAGAGTTGTAAAAGGGCAGACTTCAGGCCGGAACTCGAAAAATGATTGCAAGCCCAAACCAGGAGGTCATTACCAGGGGTGCCCGCAGGTGGGGCACTTGACCCCCCCCTGGAAATTAAGATCTTAAAAATTTTTTATGCTTAAATTTGCAAAATAAGTCAACTATATCTATCTAAACTAAGAAAACAACCCTTTGTGGAGCTTTTTTACCTTTTTTGCCATGGTGCAGAGGGCGGTGGCAGGAGAAACAGGACTGCCCATTGGTAGTGACTATTTCACCGAAAATTTTGAAGTTAAAGAGAATAAAACGAAAATGAGAATAATTCATCCGCGCTTTTTTCATTTGCTTTTTTAGGGGTTAAGATTAGGGTTTAAGTTAAGGTTTGGGTTAGGGTTTGATTTGGGAATAGTTTTAGAGTAAGTATTTAAGTTTGGGTTAGATTTGAGTCAGAATTAACAGAAAAGTAGATAAAAATTTCTGGTGAAATTATAAATAAAAATTTCTTGCAGTGGTGGTCATTGACTTGGGGGGGCCCCGGGCAAGGATACAAACAATGGGTCCCCCTTAAGCAACACCTAATGCTACCGAGATCGTGCAGGATCAGCGCTTCCGGGTTGGTACTTTAGCACGAGCCCGTCCCCCCAAAAAAGGTTCTTTCTTAATCGATGTAGGCATGTAGCCTACCATCAGTTTTAGTAAATCTGAGGGTGAGCACAATTAAAAACTCTCATCACTAGCCAATCAGGATCTGAAAATTCAAGACTAAAAGCAGAGTAACAACAAATTACTTATTAGGCCTACCATAGGTGGGCACAAGTCCGTTAATCGTTAATCCGTTAATAACGAAGCTAACTTTTTCATTAACTCGTTAATCCGTTAAAAAGTTTTTTCATGTTAACGGACTAAATTAACTTCCGTTAAGTGCTGTTAACGGACTAAAGCAACTTCCGTTAAGTTCTGTTAACTTCCGTTAAGGTTTTTATCGTTAATATCTTGCAGCTTCGTTGTGCATTTGAACTTGTTTTTATCTTGAAATTAGATTAGACTGTAAAATGTATCTTTCAAAACACAAAAAGACCATCATAGCAATAAATATTGCCTTACACTCAGCTCAACAGCGTCAATACGTGTTCTAGAAGCGAGTGAATAAAAAGAAATGTCAATTACAGGCAAAATGTTAACGGATTAACGGACTTTATTAACTTCCGTTAATTAAAGTTGAAAATAACGGATTACGTAACGTTAATGGAGGTGTGAAGTTTGTTAACGGACTAGTGGTTAACGAAGCTAACGTTTTGCATTAACTTGCCCACCTATGAGGCCTACCCATACATGCTCAGTACCATAAAACTAGGCATTTCTATGTCATCACAGTACATTCTACAGCACAAACAAAAAAATTCTAAAATGGAATGTGGGTAAAACGCGGAATTCCGCAAAAATTCTACGCGGAAAATTCGTCCACGGTAAATGCAAGGCGTAGAAAAATTTTGTCCACAGGTGTTTCTTTTATGCTCTGAAATGCGTGAAAATTATTTGGCGGGAGCGCGCCATACAGGAGGATCAAAGAAACACATGAAAAAATTCTACAGCGTGACAAAAAAGTCTACAGCATGACTGGACAATTCCACGGCAAAAAGGGCGGGAACGTTTGTTCATTGAAAAATTCCACAGCGTGACAAAAAAGTCTACAGCAACAGCTGACTCAAAAATTCTACGGCAAAAAGGGCGGGAACGTTTGTTCATTGAAAAATTCCACAGCGTGACAAAAAAGTCTACTAAAAGAGATTTATATAACTGTATTGATTGTCTGTATAATAGCCTATGGCTTATACCATGACCGTGAACGGATATCAAGTACAGGTATCCTGCAAATGCTTTGGGCTAGGCGTTTTTTGACACTTAAAGAACCACCCTTCGCAAAGTGCCCCTCAACAAAGAGCACTCTGCAAAAAAAACAGTAAAGAGCCCTTATGAAAAATGGGGTCCTTCTATAGTCTAAGCAGCTCTTTGTAAAGAAACCATCCAAACAGGACCATCTGCAAAGGGACCTTCCTCAAGAAGGCATCCTGCATAGAGCCTCTTCCATAGCCGAAAAGAGCCTTTTACAAAAAAAAAACTATTCAAAAAGGGCCCTCTACCATCATCTCAAACGCATCTTCTTCATAAGGCTTCCGCAAAGGGACACTCTTTATAGGGCACCCATAAACGGGCCCTCTGTATGTGCTTCCCATAAAACGCCCTCCACAAGGGGGGCCCTTATTTGTACAGGAATGTACAAATAAGGGCCTTCCAAAATGTCCTTCCTGTAAGGGTTCTCTGTAAAGGTCCATGGGCCCTCTTTATAAGGCTCCCGCTAAGGGGCCCTCTTTGTAGGGCCCCCTCAAACGGGTCCTCTTTAGCCTAGTTTACACTACCAATACCAGCATAGGCCTATTTATGGTAGCCTAATTTATTACCAACCCATGTAGGCTACTAACCTATGTCCAACCAGCCTGCGAGTACAGCCGACCTACTGAACCTAAACGATCAGAACTTTTGGAACTGCAACGGGCCCACCTCTGGTAGCTGTTCCAAATTGCGAACGGTTGTGACGTAATTCATAACCTTTTTTGTGTGTGACTCAGCAAAATTCAGGCACTAGAACTAAGAACCGGTTCCCAAAAGTGCACATGTAAACAGGCTATCAGAGGTGGAGTCCTCGAGGACACATTTTGAAGTCCTTGGCCTTGGCCTCGAGGCCTCAAGTCCTCGAAAATTGGCCTGTCCTCGGCTCGAGGACAGCAGTATTTTTTGAATTGTTAAAATTTTGTGAAGCGCTTGAAAAATTTTTTGGAAAACGTTTTTTTGTGGAGATCGCTTTTTTTTTTTTTTGGAGATCGCCTAAAAATTTTTTGTGAAGACCTTTTTTTTTGGAGAGCACTTGCGCTTGTGTCCTTGGTCCTTGGCCTTGGCCTCGAGCATTCCTGTCCTTGGCCTCGAGAGTGTCTGTCCTCGGAAAGGCTGTCCTTGGCCTTGGCCTCGGATTTATTTTGTGTCCTTGGCCTTGGCCTCGAGCCTTGTGTCCTCGACTCCACCTCTGCAGGCTATATATGTGCCTCCCATAAAAGGCCCTCCACAAAGAGAAACCTCATTTCTACAGGAATGTACTAATAAGGGTCATTCCAAAAAATGTCCTTCAAATAAGAGCCCTCTGTAAATTAAGGTCCCCCAAAAGGAGCCTCCAATGGGGTCCTCCACAAAGGGCCCCTGATGCCTTAACCCAAATGCCGGTACAAATAAATGTTCTATAGTAGGCGTAAATGTGCTACAAGAATTTGGGGAGTGTATGTTGCGTATTTTTTTTGGGGGGGCCTGTAGCACACAAAATCAAGTGGGGGGCCCCGGACAAACGCCCGGCTTGCCCATGCTAATGACTACCACTGCTTCCTTGCCCATTTTACGTGGATTATCGTACAGCATTTTCTTAAAAGCGAGCGTAAGCAATGCTCCAGAAGCATTAAACTGTTTGATAAAATAATTATCAATATCAAACGTTTGTCAAACGTTTCAGCATTCTGTCAAAGAGCTCTTAATAGGATCTAAATACAATAAAGTGTCTAATATTTCAAATTTACGCTGCGCTTATATAAACATTAAAATAATAATTACTCCGCCATTAAATTAATTTTGCCCAGAAACCGAAATCAAAACCAAACTTGCAATCAATAGCGTAGTCAGGGGGACTGTGTCCACCTGCATTGGCCTGCTATAGACCAAAGTGCAAGATAAGAAAAATGTCACAGTTTTTGGCCTTCTGAGACAGTCTTTTTCAGTAATATGGCCTCTAAAGTTGTTCAAAGCCATTTTTAAAACATTTATTATTAATATTGTTATTATTATTTTAATTAAAATCCTTTGTATTTTAGGGAGGGAGAGTATTAACTTATTTATCAAAAATACAGCTGACAAATTAATCGATAAAAACTTCAAAACATGGCTAAAAACTTGCAGTCAAAATTGATCGCTTAATGCAAAATGCCTAACGTAAGCTTCATAGAAAAAAAGAGTATAATGGGGACTATTCAGCATATAGTTTATTTAATTACAACGAGTTTTGGACTTGACCTATGAGTAACGTTGGGGTTTAATTTTTTTTAATGGCTTTCAAAGCGTATCAATTTAGTTTTTTAAATGGCTCTAAAAAGATGCGAAATTTGATTCGAATAGCGTTAAAATGGCTATTTTTTTTCCGAAATATCACCAAATTTGCCCAGCAGCTAGAGTTTTGCCCCAAGAGCCCGGTCTGTAATGTGCTTTAGTTGCACCTGTTTGCTCGGTACGCTGCCCCATTGAGGCATTTTGCAAAAAAAAAAAATTCAAACTTTAAGTTAATCACCCCCCCCCCCCCCCTGAACAAAATTCAGGTTGCAATCAGTATGGCAACCAAGGAGGCTAAGGGAGCTTAGCCTCCCCTTTTCCAAGTCACTTGGAAAACTTATCTCACACACAGTAGCGTAGTCTGGCTGGGAGGCTATAGCTTCCCCCCCCCCCAATTGGCCTGTCCACCAAAGTGCAGATTAAGGAAAATACCACGTTTTTAGTTCTTCTTAAAGTGTTTTAATCACTGGAATGGACAACAAAGTGATTTATAGCATCTTTTGAAACATATATTCAGGAGGGCTAATTTGTCAAAAACAAAACTCACAAATCTATAAAAACTTTTAAAAATACCCAAAAATAAACAACCAGAGTTGATCGCTAGTGTAAAATCGCTGAACATACAGTACGTTTCATCAACAAATATATATTATAAACTCAGGAATAGGAAGAGGGGGCTATTCAGGATTAGTTAATCACCAATCAATCACTTCTTTCAAATATCTTTTCATTAGCCCCCCTCCCAATTATTTTCCTCTATAAAATATAGACGAAATAGATTACTCCGTGTGAATTTTATGATGTACCAGCACGCAAAGAGAACTTAAATTTTACCTTAGCGACCCCCCTACATAGCCCATTTATGCAACCAGTTTGATCATGTTTGCTCTGCTAATTTCTATTCCACGTTTTAAACGCATTATTTTTTATCAAAATAGCCCTAGAATTAAGCAAAATGCAAAATTTTCGAGCGTTGGGGGCTCCGCCTCCAGACCTCCATGCCTCCGGCGGCTGTAGGCTTTGCCCCCAGACCTCCAGCCTTCGGCGGCTGGGGGCTTAGCTCCTGGACCTCCAATGGTTTTCGGCGGCTCCGCTCCCACACTTCCAAAACAGTTCCCCCATTGCGAATTTTTGGCTACGAACGTTTAAACGTGGTTTAAATTTGATCTGCAAATAAAGAGGCTGAAAAGGCTGGGCAATTTAAGAATTTCAAGTAGATTCTTAATATCAGCGTCTTTGTTCTATCCAAGGCCTTTAAAACGTTCGAAATGTGATTCAAGTAACGTTAAAGTGGTTATTTTTTTCCAGAAATTGCGAAAATCGCCCAGCGACCGGGGGCTTTGCCCCCAGACCCCTGTCCATAACACCATTTGAATTGCATCATTTTCTCAACATGCCGCCCAAATTTCAGCATTTTTTTTAACAGGGTCATGTTAACTTTTGGTTCAAATCCCTTGGCAAAATCCTGTTAGGTTTAAATCCCTTTAGCAAAGTCGCTTGCCCCCCCCCCTGAAAAAATTTCTGCGGGCGCCTCTGGTCATTACACGCTCTTTGTTCTTTATCAAACATTCGTTATTCGAAGAATAGCAAAAAATTGGAGGCGACAAAAATTCTACGACTATCGAACGTTCAACTATTCGTAATTTCATATTATTTGCTTGTCGTTATTAGATCTTATTTGGTATTCGTTATTAGGTATTTTAAGCTCAAATTATATGAATACCGAATATTCGATAACTACGTCATTTTTTGAAAAATATTTCGAATTCTATTCGTTATCTATTTTTATCGGTCTTGACACAATATTTTATTTTTGATCAAAATCAAAAGTTGCAAAAGGCAAATACCGTTGCATTTTATCGAAATATATGTTTATATCGTCTTAGACAAGAAATTGATTGATCTTTTTTGGAAAGACCGTGTTGCCAATAATATATGCTTTACTAAAAATTTAACGTAATAAAAATTGATGAGAAATTGGCGTTCTACCAGTGTCACAAAAAATAATAATGAGAAATAATAAAAAAAATTATACTGAATTAATGTTAATATAACCATAACACAACTAAGTTTTGAAGATGAGTTGTTTTTTCGAATATTGTTCTGCCCAATTGTTCTTAATCATCGTGATCATTATTCACTAAACTTGTCAGGACGTGGTTTAAAATTGCTTAAAAGTTTGTTTTGCGGAATATCAAATTACCGTCGTTTTCTCTGAAAGTCTAATTTATGACTGCTTGTGAATTAATAAAGCGCGTTTAATTTGAAAAGTTGTTACCAGTGTCTTCGGGAAGGTGGAAGCGTATAATTAGAACAACATTTTTTATCATAGACCTTTCTTTTGTTTCATAAAAAAGACGGCTTGTCTGTCACGGCGAATTCTTAGGATATTGCAGAAGTTGTAGCCCATTTGCAATTTTGATCCTGATAAATTTTGAGAATATTTTAATTGACGACATTCAAAAAAACAACACTAATTACTGGAGAGCAATCACTTTCTTGTTTAATGCCATATAAGAGAAGAGAACAACACTCTATATTTTATTGAAGAGAACGAGTCTATGTCATAACTGATTTTTTATTATGCGCTGTATTTTGTAAGAACAATTTAATCAAAAGACGCGCCAAATTGAAAATAACAACAACAATAACTTCTGCTATATAGTACCGTATCGCAACGAAATGGTAAACAGGTCTCAAAAATCATAGCCTGTGCCACAGGAGTTGCCAAGGGGGCATAGAGCCCGGGCACTCCCCAACTGAAATGCCACCAACCATAAAAATGCGACTAATAAGTCTATTGTTTTTTCGCTTTAAACTTCTTATAGCATTTTTCGCGAGCAGTAATTAACAATAATTTTGACGACTATAAGGCCCGGGCCCCTTGATGGGCCCGCAAAAAATCAACTACTTGGACAGTTCAACCTTGGCCGTTAGTTTCTTATTTGATATCAGCTGAAGTTTAAGACGCAAACATTTTGATAAAGTTTGGGATCACCACCCCCATAGGGATTCCCAAAAACAGACCCCCGAAAAACAGTTTTTTGAACGCCTCAAGCTAAGGCGACAGTTTTTCTTTTTATACCAGTAGATTATCAAAAAACAAACACTTTGATATAGTTAGGGGATACCACCCACTGGGGGCCGCAAAATGAGCCCACAAAAAATGAACTTCTTGGACGACTCAAGCTAGGGCGTTAGTTTTTGTTATATCAGCAGATGCAACAGCGACAAACATTTTGAAATAGTTTCAACAGCTTACGCTTTGGCAAAAAAAATTTTTTTTTTCATTATCGGTCACTATGTTGTAGATAAATAATAAATAATTTTGACAACGTTTAAAACTGCAAACCTTTTGGGTGTCCAGAAAATAATTCTAATTAAGTCTTAAATTAAAATAGGAAAAGTTTTTTTATGAGAATGTCATTGTTCGACATGCGTCCGTCGCACACTGAAATTGCTTCTCACCAAGCTCCCATCTTCTTTAACTATCAAAACCACTTCGAAATGATTTCAGCGTAGCGAAACTGTCTGCATCGGTTTAGAAATTGTTTTTCGTGTATATTGAATGCATTCTGCTGGGTTTTCCTCCCATGTGTACTCAACGGGACCGGGCATATTTTGCGTGAAATTTAATGCAGTTTCCGGAAAATATATGTTCATGGTTTTTTTTTTGTTTCGGAAAGGTGGTTAAAATAAGCAAAATACGAAACCCACTTTGAAACCATTCGAGCTCGACGAAATTGTCTGCATCGGTTTAGAAATTGTTTTTCGTGTATATTGAATGCATTCTGCTGGGTTTTCCTCCCATGTGTACTCAACGGGACCGGGCTTATTTTGTGTGAAATTTAATACAGTTTCCGGAAAATATAGGTTTATGGGGGTTTTTTGTTTCGGAAAGTGGTTAAAATAAGCAAAATACGAACCCCACTTTAAAACGATTCGAGCTCGGTGAGATTGTTTGCACAACGCGTTTGATGCGTAGACACGAGACAAAGCTCGTCTTTTTTCTTTTTTTCGCTACTCGACCTCGAATCGCGTGATTTTTGACGCGTTATTCTGCCAGAATTACAGTGGTCCTAAACCATCACTCAAATTTGTCTATCAATACAACTCCCATGGCTGCAAGGGTTGGACTTAAGTTAGCAGGTTAGGGTTTACGATGCAGGCTGTAAATGCATTATAACTAAGAAAATCAAAGCCTATTTGGTGGGGTTTAACCAAAGAAGCTGACCAAAACCGCACTATATCAAATTTAAAAGATAACTTTATCTTTACTGCAAGACATGTCACCGTACCGGTACTCATTACGATATATACATGCGATCATGTGATAATGAAACAATCATGTTAATATGCTAATCACATGCACACTGAACAGATGTAGACCCCAAGTGTACGATAGGTAATAGGCCTACTGGCAGTCTAGAGTCTAACCGTTAATATCTGAAAGCTAACAGCTGATACCGACTTATCTTAATTTAATCTGTTAACTGGACGCTTTGTTACCGAGTAACTAGATTTGCAAAGCCAACTGGTGGGGTTACTATAACTTCCTTTGTCGTCCAAAAGGCCACCTAATGTCTGCAAACCAATGCACTTAAAATGCAATAAAAAAAGTATTACTAATCGAATGCTGAAAACCTGGTTTAGATGCACGTTCTCAGTTTCAAGCTTTCGCGTTTTTAAAAAGTGACATGACGTCATTAGACCCAGGAGTTTGGTGCCTTCGACTTCACTTTGAGCTAATTACGCCTTTTTTCAAATCAAATCAAATCTTTCTTTATGCTCGCTGTAATACGCCGAAGCGTGTAACGAATTGGCGGGGCCCATCTCCGCGTCATTGCGCCCGGGCAACACAGCTCCTTTCGAAAAAATGTCGCAGCGGTGCGCTCCAGAGACGAACGCGTTGCCGCTCGACCAACTGGCCGGTTATTACGCCTTTTTTTTTTTACAATTTTTGAGTAGCAAGCTGCTATCAACATGCCTTTCCAAAATCGCCTATCCTCTGCAAAGATAAATTAGTCGAAGGCACCAAACGCCTGGGTCTGATGACGTCATGTCACTTTTTAAAAACGCGAAAGACTTTTGACTTTTATTTATTTATTTATCACTTTTGACTTTGACTTTGACTTTTGATTTATCACTTTTGACTTTGACTTTTATTATTTTATTTATCACTTTTGACTCATATTGCTATATGTTGTATATAATTGTTTTGATGCATATGTATCGATTGCAAAATTGTTATTGTCTTGATGCTATGACCAGCTGCTACTTGAAAGGGTTTCCGGACCCGGTGAGGTTTCATTTTCAGGGTGGTTTTTCTTTCCTCACCATGCTCCGTTGAGCTAAACATAGTTTTGGGCCGGTTGCGCCACCCGTTGACCACCTACGTAACCGTGCCTGGCCTTGCACTGGTCACTGTCCCTCTCTTTTCTCTTTATCAATCATTCGAACAACTACTCCAGTCGTTAGTTTTACTTCCATCTTGTGTGCCTGCGTGTATGTTGATGATTGTGATTGATTAGGCCTACAATGTACTTTGAGCTGGTGTGACAGGTGTAGCAACCATGCAAATAAAAATCGCTTTTTTGTGTTCAGTATCCTCTGCATGTCTTAACGTCTGACGTTGTGTCGCTACTTCCTTTTCCTGACTCTACGTGTTATTATTGTGTTACCATGCATTTGCTATTGTTGTGGTGGTCAAGAATAAAAAAAAGAATGAATGAATGAATGAATGAAAGCTTGAAACTGAGAACGTGCATCTAAACCAGGTTTTCAGCATTCGATTAGTAATACTTTTTTATTGCATTTTAAGTGCATTGGTTTGCAGACATTAGGTGGCCTTTAAGCCTACCGGTACCCCTCTAGGCTAAAAGCTGCATTAAATAGGGATAGCCTACTGGTGCTAATAACATTTTTGAAAAGCAGCCTTACATTTTTTTATTGTTGACAAGGATTTTTCATTTGCTTTTTTTTTCATACGAAAATATCTCTGATCCTACTTAAAGATGTCGCGGGCACACTTTTGCTACACTGCGCCCGCACCACCAAGATTCTGTCCGCACACTGCACCACATCGCAAAATATTTGCAAATGCTGCACCCGCGCTGCACCGCATAAAAACAAAATATCAAAAATATGACGACAAAAAATACATTCCATAAATTTGATGATTTGCTGACGAAATACCAACACTGAACAGTGAACACTGAAGAGTCATATTCTGATAGCGCAAAGCTTATTTGAATACTAGAGTGCAAACTAGAGTGTAACTCAATGCTTATTGGCATGGAATCCTGCCGGTATCAATATACTTTCATGAGGCTGGAATGTTGGGAATAGTTTGTTCTAAAGCACTCTTGACCTAATCCTTCTTCAACACCGAACAAAAAATAAAGTTGTAGTAGCTGACTATTCCCAATTTGTTAGCTAAATCTAATCCAATTCCCAAATAAGTCGAACCGGTCGAACAATCACAAGGTTGGGGGCCATCCTCACAAGCCACGGAATCAATCACCAGTGGCGTTGCTAGGAATGGTGGCACCCGGGCGGGATTTCGTGGTGTCACCCCTTTTCGGTCCAAAAATAGGTGAAGACCAAACACAAAAAAAGGCATCGCCGTCAAATTAATGGGTTTTAGGCCCAGAAATATGTGAAGTCCAAAAACAAAACGAAAAAAGGTCTTCGCCGCTAAATTGGTTGGTTTTAGGTCCAATTGAAGACGGAAAAAAGATCTTTACCTCAAATCAGTCGAGATACGGTTTAACTTCATAATATGATGTCACCCCAAAAATGGTGACACCCAAGGCGAGCTGCCCCCCCTTGCGACGCCTCTGTCGATCACCACCAAATTTGAATAGCCACAATCCATAGGTGGGCACAAGTCCGTTAATCGTTAATAACGAAGCTAACTTTTTCGTTAACTCGTTAATCCGTTAAAAAGTTTTTTCATGTTAACTTCATTTAAGTTCTGTTAACGGCCTAAAGTAACTTCCGTTAAGTTCTGTTAACTTCCGTTAAGGTTTTTATTGTTAATATCTTGCACCATTCATTCATTCATTGGGCCGGCACAAACTAGTTTGCGCTGGTAACACTTGTTGCGTATTAGCACGAGTTTTATAGAAGAAAGCGAAGAAAGGAGCTCTTTTTTGAGGCAAATAATAAGCTGCAGCCTCATAGGTCTATTAATTGTCGCTGTTCACCATTTCCAAAGATTTTGCGATCGCAGGTTCGTAAGTGCATTTGAACTTATTTCCATCTTGAAATTAGATTAGACTGTAAAATGTAACTTCCAATACACAAAAACACGACCATAGCACTAAATATTTCCTTACAATCAGCTCAATAGCGCCAATACGTGTTCTAGATGCGAGTGAATAAAAAGAAATGTAATGTACACGCAAAATGTTAATGGATTAACGGACTTTATTAACTTCCGTTAATTAAAGCTGAAAATAACGGATTAACGTTAACGGAGGTGTGAAGTTTGTTAACGGACTAGTGGTTAACGAAGCTAACGTTTTGCATTAACTTGCCCACCTATGCCACAATCTCAACTAAAAACCTATGTGCCATTCCAACAGAGGAGAAGTCGAGGACACAAGGCTCGGGGCCAAGGCCAAGGACACAAAAACAATCCGAGGCCAAGGCCAAGGACAGGAATGCTCGAGGCCAAGGCCAAGGACCAAGGACACAGCCGCAAGTGTTCTACAAAAAAAAGGTCTTCAAAAAAGTTTTTCAGGCAATCTCCAATTTATAGGCGAAGCCAGAATTTTTGATTTTGAAGCCTAAACCACAAATCACATGCAATGACGTCATCAAAAATTTGCCTGTTGGCACTTAACCAGGATTTTGCAAAGGGAGAGGGCTTAAACTATTATAGTTGAAAAGTGCAAATACGTAATTTTGGAGACGTTTTGAGAAAGCCAATGTAACTCAAACGTATCACAGAAGGGGGTCTTGGGGCGGGGCTCTAGCGGCCGGAGGCTTTGGGGGTCTGGGGACGAAGCCCCCAGCTGTTGGGCGATTTTTTGTAATTTTTTGGAAAAAAAAAGCTATTTTAATGCCATTGAATCACATTTCGCACATGTTCAGAGCCATTTGAAAGTAGTTTTTTGACATTTGAAAGCCAATTAAAAAAATTAAATTGTTTAATCATAGACTCCTTATTAGTAGACTACAAACTGACGCGCGAAGAAAAAACGAAGAGAATTGAAAAAAAGGCTCCTCTCGATGCGAAGTTTTTTTGGCCACGCGTGAATTATTTGACACAATAAGGTTTTTCGCGATAAGTTCAAATGCACAGTACAAGCAGAATCATAAGAAAACTTAGGCAATTCCAAGCCTACAACTAAAGCCATGAAGCTAGATCAGCCGACTAAAAAAGCCAAAAGAAGTTCCCAGTTGAATTAATAAATCAGCACAAAAGAAGATAGATGCAGAGGTGGTCAGAGTAGCCGAAAAACAAAAGTATTGCTACTTACTCTGAAATCCACCTCAAGTGAAAATAGAAGTACGGCGAATTATTTTCACTTAAGTGAAAGTAGTCCAAATTAATTCTTTGTAATGAAAATAGTTTCAAAGTATAATACTGCCTCAACTGCAAATGCTTGTAGTACCCATAGGTGGGCACAAGTCCGTTAATCGTTAATCCGTTAATAACGAAGCTAACTTTTTCTTTGACTCGTTAATCCGTTAAAAAGTTTTTTCATGTTAACGGATTAAATTAGCTTCCTTTTGCGTTCTGTTAACGGACTAAAGTAACTTCCGTTAAGTTCTGTTAACTTCCGTTAAGGTTTTTATTGTTAATATCTTGCACCATTCATTCATCGGATCGGTACAAACTAGTTTGCACTGGTAACACTGGTTGCGCATTAACACGAGTTTTATAGAAGAAAGCGAAGAAAGGAGCTCTTTTTTGAGGCAAATAATAACCAGCAGCCTCATACAGTAGGTTTATTAATTATCGCTGTTCACAATTTCCAAAGATTTTCCGATCGCAGCTTCGTTAGTGCATTTGAACGTATTTTTATCTTGAAATTAGTTAGACTGTAAAACAGGGCTTCCCAAACTGGGGGTCGCGATACTCCAAGGGGTCGCGTAACGACCTTTAAGGGTCGCAAAGAGTATACCAATTTTTACAAGAAAGGGTGAAATTGGTATACTCTTAGCGATTCATGACTGTCTCTAAAAACTTTTGCAATTCTGGAAAACGTCATTCGTAACGTAGCCATAGATTCTACATAAATAGGCGCCCTTTCATATTGAGACTTTATTATACATGATGACAGCAGATAGACTTTCCCCCATTCGTATCATGTAGCACAGCTGCATGCCCAACTTGTTTTGTTTTGTCACTATGGTGTATGGCATAATAGAACTGTGCGGACCAAATTCAATGCTTGTATAATGCTGTAGTCAGTATCGATGGGGGAGGGTATAGCCAGTACTAAAATTGCGGGAGTAACGCGGGAAGACGCGTCCCCCTTATAGAGAGTTAGCGTCTCCCCATCAAGATTTAGCGTCCCCCCATTGAGATTTCAGCATCCCCCCTAACGAGATTTCAGCGCTCTCCATTAAGAGTTAGGGTCTGGATGATTAGACAAAAAAACTGGCTGTCAGCACCAATTAATCCCGAATTCCGACCAAATACAGTACTAAATTGCGGTGAGGACCTATTTTTTTGACTTTCAATCGAGTATGGGGACAAAATCCCTTCAAATTTTGATGGAGTTTTTTTTCTTTTTGGTCTTCAATCGAATTCGGGGACAATATCTGAGCCTGAAGCAAACTTTCCACTGAATTTCAGCCGCATTCCGAATGCGTTTGGTCAAGGCTACAAAAGCGTCCCCTCGTGCAAAATTTTACGATTTAAGCACAAAGTATAGCCCCCCCCCCCCCAATTGGCATGCTTAACAAAATACAAAATAAGAAAAATACCACGTATCAGGACTTCTGAGACTGTCTTTTGCACTGAAATAGACTCAAAAAAAGAAAAGATTTGAAGCATATTTTGAAACGTTAATTTAGGGGAGGGCGGAGCCCCCAGCGCTCAAAAATTTTGTGTTTTTTTGGAAAAATAACTTAATTCTAGGTCTATCCTGATAAAAATTAATGCTCTCAAAACGTGGCATAAAAATTAGCCGTGCGAAAGCATAATTATTGGGGTTATAATTCTGCTTCTGGCGTTCTTCTGGTGAAGTCATAGTCACAGCAAGCTTGATCTTTTAAAAGCGTTGTTGCTTTTATTGACGTTTCGTTGGTCATGACGACCAACATCATCAGAAATACGAGCAACGATTTCTGATGATGTTGGTCGTCATGACCAACGAAACGTCAATAAAAACAACAAGGCTTTTAAGATCAAGCTTGCTGTGACTATGACTTCACCAGAAGAACGCCAGAAGCAGAGTTATTTTACTTATGCCCGGTGAACACCAAACCTTTAGGCCTAGGCCTATACCTACGTTTGCAATTTTTTATAAGGATTATGTTGGTGGTAGCTATTGCTAGAATTTCAGTTCTCTTTTTACAAGCTGGTAAACCATAAAATCCAATACCGGTAGATCAATAAAGCTCTCAAGAAGTAATCTATTTCGTCCGTAATTTATGGAAAAATATTAGAACAAAATTTTTGAGCGCTGGGGGTTCCGCCCCAAGACCCCCGCAGCAGTCCTCCCATTGCAGAATTCTGCCTACGCGCCTGGCTGTAGTACCGATAGTTTAGTAGAGGAGTTGGAGCCTATTATATATAGGTGAGTAGACGTGTAACTACCATACTACTACTACTGGTTAGATTCTGTTCAATGGATAGCTGGTTAAAAAAGTTGCACGATAACGGCAATAAGCGTACTGAAGATGATGTTGAAGCAGTGGTAAAAATAAAGACAAATGCAAACAGGGTGTTTGCAATTGTGTTTGCATTTTGTACGCATTGAGTACCAGTGCCTTGTGGTTATTTTTTTACATTGAATAACTACCACAAATCCACAAGTTACAGTGTTTATTATTGTAACCGTCAGGGGTCGCGAAGGTTTTTAGAAGATTTTTAAAGGGGGTCGCGAGCAAAAAAGTTTGGGAAGCCCTGCTGTAAAATGTAACTTCCAAAACACAAAAAGACCACCATAGTAATAAATATTTCCTTACAATCAGCTCAACAGCGACAATACGTGTTCTAGAAGCGAGTGAATAAAACAAAATGTAAATTACAGGCAAAATGTTAACGGATTAACGGACTTTATTAACTTCCGTTAATTAAAGTTGAAAATAACGGATTACGTAACGTTAATGGAGGTGTGAAGTTTGTTAACGGACTAGTGGTTAACGAAGCTAACGTTTTGAAATAACTTGCCCACCTATGCTTGTACCTGCCAAAAACAACAAATTTTTGAAATAACTCGCCATATCTCAAGATCTTATCTACAATACAAATTTCACCTTCGAGACCTATACGAACATATTTTCAATAAGCAGTTTTGCGCGATAGAATGAGAATAACTTTTCTTTACGTCATGTTGTAGTAAAATCATGGTAAAATCACCAAATAAAACAACTTCGTTACTGACTACCTCTGGATATGTAGCCTACTATGAAAGAACCTTTTTTACAAGGTAACTGGAAAATCGAAATCCAAGTAAGTTTCAAATTCGACAAACTATGTATTTATTTTCTCTGTTTTCAACGGTATCAAAATGTGTGAGAGTATGCTTATAAGGACTTGCTGATAGCGCAGTGGAAAAACATTAACTCGGAGCGATAGCAAGACGGGGCAAGGCAGAGCTCAGCCCACCTGGAAATTTTTACTTGTCATATATGCACAGTGACGTAGGTTTAGGCAAGATTTTCCAAAGGGTGTGTTATGAATCAAAACTTAAAATTGGCATCATAAGTTTGAAGTCTGGGTCAAAGTACCCAACCGCCCGAGATGATAAGGGGGTCTGGGGAGCGAAACCCCCAGTGCTCAGAGATTTTTACGTTGTTTTACAAAAATAACTCAGGGCTAAGATCTTTTTAGATTAAATTTTGGATTAAAAGGTATGCTTTGAACAGTGCAAAACATACACAAAACAGGCCCGGCGCCATGGGGGGGCATTCCGGGACCGTGCCCCCCCAAATGACTGCTTGTGCCCCCCCAAACGAAAATTGTGCTCCCCAAGCGAGGACTGTGTCCCGAAGAAATTCACAGACTCGGGGCTATTGGAGTGCAAATCGAGGCCTAAGACTTCCAAATTGGTGTTTACCGCCCGAATTTTCGTAGTTTTTGTCGACTCACAACAGATTTCATAAAAGTTTTGGGACGAAGACCTTTTTTTTTGTTTTGTTTTGGTTTTCACTTAAGAATTCGTGAAAAATTGCAAGAATTTTGAGACGAAAACCAGAATTTGTGGAAATTTTTGATTTGAAGACCTCTTTTTTTTTTGCTCTTCACTTAAGAATTCGTGAAAATTTGCAAGAATTTTGAGACGTAAACCAGAATTTGTGGAAATTTCTGAACTGAAGGCCTTTCTTTTACTTTGGTCTTCACTAAAAAAATCGTGAAAAATCGCTAAGACGATAACTAGAATTTGTGGTCTTCACCTTAATGTTCATTTGATCCACACTAGAATAAATTGTGACCCGTGCCCCTCTCGAATTCACATAAATAAACTTCTCGTGCCCCCAAAAATTTATTTCTGCTCCCCCCCCCCCCCCCCCCCCAGTCACGCTATCCTGACACAAAATAAGTATAAAAACAACTGAAGGACACAAGCTAAATAATATACTCAGTCATCCTTTTCCACTAGTATTGTACGTAAGGCCAAGAAAGAAAGCAAAAATTTTATAGCTATTGGAGACAGATTTTTTTGAAACATGCCAAGCATTAAATGCTAACTGATTGGCATTGGCCGCGAAACATCTGAAATATAATGTGTCTCCACCAGCTGGTTGAAATTCTACTACTTAACAAGCCATTGTCTTCTTCGATCATTAGATAGGGAGAAATAGTGCCATGCCTTTTTTGTTGCAGTTTAGAGTGTGGTGAAGTAGAGTAAAGTCGACAGCAAGGCCGAGATGGTAATAAAGCCGTCGTTTTTACGATGACTCCGATCGTATGATCTGGGTTCAACCCAAACTCTGGTCACGTTGTTGTGTCTTTGGATAAGACGCTTTACGATGATTATTTCTGCTGGTGGCTTCAAACAAGCAGCAAATTTAGTGGACAAGAATTCGAAGAAATTCACAGGAACATTTGATCACTGGAAACTCCTAAGCAGGTGCGGATTCCCCCAAGCACGAAGTAGTCATTGCAATGAAAAGTGCGTGGATCGTCCAATATTTAGCGTCAGACACGATCTGGTGACAGGAGGAAAAATATGCTACAAAAAAATGTCGAAAAACTTTCCAAAGCACGAATATATTGGCATGAGCAAAAAAATTGAAATCTGCACACTCTTACCCTCGAGCTGATTAAAATAAAGCTAAAATGCCAGGTAGAGCGTAAGCCTTTTCCAGGTGCAATCCGTGCATGCTTTATGATAACGTAATTACGCGATTTTAACTTTTTTTACACATTTTTTGAATTGTGCCATGGCCCAAAAACGGGGGGCCCTGGCACAATATCTCCCTTATCTGTGCTACTCACTTTACATGCACTTGCGGAATTTTGCGACCACATAACTTGAAACTTGACCATAGCAAGTTAGAGTATAATCAGGGCCGTAGCCAGGCGGGTTATTCAGTGGGGCTCAACGTATTCGTATTTGCCATTTACCGAAGTACAGTAATATTAAAACAATTACACTAGGGCGCAGTCGCGTAGCCAAGATTTCGCAAAGGGGGGGGGGGGCTTTTTGGGAAGCTTGAAACAATAGTGAACAAACTTGACTCAAATTATCATCAGTATCAAATCAGATTGAGACGTTTTTCTGCCCGAAATGCGGTGATCTCAAAAACAAAAAAGGTCTTCACCGAAATTCTGAGCGTTTTTCTACCCAAAATCAGGTGAGCTCCAAAGAAAAAAAAAAAAAGGTCTTCATGTGCACTAAGGGCCACTTCCTCTTGTCGACATCACCTCAGGATCTCCTCTCACCCAAATTTCGTTTTGGGGGCACTGTTTTCATTTTTAGGGCAAAAATCAGCCTCAAAACTGAAAAAAAACATGCTGTTTCGCATACTTTTCAGGCCAATGGGGGGCTATAGCACCATTTGCCCCCCTCTAGCTACGCTACTGCTAAGGCGTTTCCATTTCAGAAAGATTTAGGCTGTTCAGTTTTAGAAAAGGTACTGTAATTCTCTCATAAATGAAGTTGAATCTAATGCAACAAAAACTAGAGGTGGCAAAATTGGATGGATATTTTTTACCGCAAGTTGCGGATCTGTTTAAAGCATTTACAAAACACCAAAGATTTTCGTAGTAGACTATAATAGCTTCCCCTTTCTTGTATAAGGTCTGTAGAATGTTAGTATAGGTTCCGAGATTCTAAACTCGAAGCTTTTTAGGTGTCATCATAGCCTATTTTTAGAGTATAGACGTTTTAGCCGAGATGCAGCAACCTAGCTCAAGTGACATTGCTGTGGGTCGTGCGTTTCAAAACTTTGCTGCGATTTACAGCACCTTACGTGCTTCTGAGATCTAAGTGTTTTTGTTCTTTTGTTGCTCTTTTTTAAAGATTTCTATCTCTTGCTTGCATGGAGCTGCTATCGTTGAAAAAGAATACCACCAAATCGCTAGCATCAACGTTCGAGCTGCTCTAACACTATTTGCATCAAAGTCTATTTCAACCTAGCCTACCATATATCGTTTATATGAAGTCTATAAGCTACAACAT
This sequence comes from Trididemnum nubilum, assembly GCA_963965965.1. Taxonomy (NCBI): domain Eukaryota; kingdom Metazoa; phylum Chordata; class Ascidiacea; order Aplousobranchia; family Didemnidae; genus Trididemnum; species Trididemnum nubilum. Next base: position 38,673,970 of record OZ014481.1, on the reverse strand, counting down.
TAACCTAATCGAGTCTATGGTCTATAAACATTTTGCTACTTAGGATAGCCTATGACTGATTGTAAAGAGTCTATGGTGCAACCAAAGCAGCCAGAAACTGAAACTTTGATGGCGATATCGAGTCAGTGAACCGTGAAGGAAAAAAGGCAAAATTGTCAGTTTCTAGTCTACTAATAAAGAGTCTATGGTTTAAACTCTGGTTTAATCCTTCTTTTAGTTGCAATTTAAGTCCAAAACACGTTTAACATCTTGCATTTTGGTGTTAAAGTTTATTTGTACGTGATTTGGTGCAGGTAGGGGGAAGTAAGGTGCATTGTCTCGCGCAACATTTTAGCAGTAAATGAAAACCCACTCGAAGATTTTCCTTAGAGATTTTTGTTTTGTCATGAAAATAACCAGTTATGGAAGTGCATGTTAGGCCAGGGGGCCCAGACCCCCTCAATTGAAGTTCAACGATTTGTTCAATCAGCAATTTCATGGTTAATTTTTTTTTAATGTATTTTGTGCGTAAAAACTGGCGAGGTAGAAGTGAATCAATGAATTGTTATTGAAAAATAGTACAATAGATGGTTACGCTTACTAACCATGTTATTGCCGGGCCGGATTTACATCACGCTGGGCCCCTGGCACTTCGGAGATTTTTGCAACATCTTTCTGTCAAATGTAGGTGAAGACCATAAAAAGTCTTAAGATTTGAGCGCGGGGCCCTTAGCTGGTACTGCGCCATATTGTGGTAAATCTGGCCTTGGTTAATGCATTACGTTCATGAAAAGGCAAGATGTGAGCCTGAGCTAGCAGCTTTTAGGACAAAAAGTATCCATTTCTTCCAGGTTTACGTTTAAATTGGCTGGCAAAAATTGATTTAAGGGGGTCCCGGGGACCCTGGTCTTCAATAGTGTTGTTCGCAACTGGTAAAGGAACTGAAACTGAAGAAACAATAGGCTTTTTTGTCACATTTTTGTCATTGGTAAAATTTCAATTGGGGAGGGGGGGCAGGCCCGCTTGGCTAAGCCTATGCTCCAATTGCGGAAAAACAAAAAAGGTACTTGCAAATTTTCCGCGAGGTTTCTGGCGTTTTCCAACAAAATTTCAACGGTTCAAAAAATAATGCTGTCCTCGAGCCGTGGACAAGGCAATTTTCGAGGACCTAAGGCTTCGAGACCAAGGACTTCAAAATGTGTCGTCGAGGACGTCCTCGAGGCCAAAGACGTCCTCGAGGACTCCGCCTTTGCATTCCAAGTTTCTAGATTCAATGGTGTTGGAGTTATAGCATGCACAAAAAATCTTCCCAAAGAAAAAAAAAAATCTAAGTCTCGAAACTCTAACATATGGAATGTGAGAATGAAACTTCATCTCCAGGCAATTTGAAATCCAAAATTGTTGTTCTCCTCCTGCAGCTACTTTAGGTCTATGCGGCTATTTAAAACTAAGATCAGCTTTTCAGATTAGGGCCGAAAAACTCGTATCGCGTGACCGGCAGCCCCCCCCCCCCAAATTTGACAAAGCATTGTTTCATGCATTCAATTTAACTCCATTCAATTTCAATATCCTGCTTCCACCTTCTACTATTTCGATGATTGACAAGGGGCTGTCCATAAAAGACCTTCACAAAAAGTTGACTACCTATTCTTTGTCCGTAAAGCGCCCTCATTGCTTCAACCTCTTGTTCGCGAGGATACGATACAGAACTTATCAAAGACAGAAATGACAAGGGCAATTTCATTGCAGGATCATCACGTCACCAAAAATATGTTTTGAAACCATGGACTAAGCTAAAGGGATGCCACCAATGATAAAAATGAGACAAAAACCCTATTGTTTCTTCGGTTTCGGTTTCTTTTAGCATTTTTGCGTACAACAGTAATTAACAACAATATTGACGACGAGGCGGCCCGGGCCCCCTTAATTAGATTTTTGCCGACCAATTTAAATGTACAATCCGGGTAAAAGGGTTTTTTTTCCAAAAAGTTGCTACCACAACTCCTTTTTATGAACGCAATGCAATAACTAGGATGGATTTACCAAATGGTACAGTGCCAGGGGCCCCGTGTTCAGAATGATGGCAAGACGTTTTTTTGGTCTTCACCAATATTTGGCAGAAAAATTTTGCAAAAATCTCCTAAGTGCCAGAAGCCCAGCGCAATGTAAATCCGGCCCGGGCAATAACATGCATGGTTAGTAGGCGTAACCATTTATATTGTACCATGTTTTAACAGCAATCCACCTCCACCTTGCCAGTTTTTACGCGACATTATACTTTTGAAGAAAAAAATCAGCTTGAGAAAATGATCATTGAACAAATTATTAAGTTTCAATTGAGGGGGGCCTGAGCCCCCTGGCTCTATGTGTGCTCTACCACTGGTTATTTCCATGACAAAAACAAAAATTAAGGAAAATATTCGAGTGGATTATTATTTACTGCTAAAATATTGCAGATGGCAATGTTCCTTACTTCCCCTACCTGGGCAAAATCACTTACAAAATTTAACCTCACAATGCAAGATTTTAAACGTATTTTGGTCTTAAATTGTAAGTGAAAGGAGGATTGAACAATTTAATTTTTTCAACTGGCTTTCAAATGTTAAAGCTCTCGTTTTTTCGAATGGCCCTGAACAGGTGCGAAATGTGATCCAACGGCATTAAAAAAGTATTTTTTTCCAAAGAATTGCAAAAAGTTGTCCAGCGGCTGAGAGTTTCGCCCCCAGACCCTCTTAGCCTCCGGCGGCTGGGGGATCCGCCCCCAGATTCCCGTCAGTGATACGTTCGAGTTACACTAGTTTACTCAACGCGTCTCACGATTCAGACGTTTTTACTTTTTAACTTTGGTTCAAGCGCTTGCCGTTTACCAAAATCCTGGTTAAGTGCCAGACACAGGCAACGGCTTCTGATCTTCCATTCTACGATATTTTTGTCCATAGGCGTAGCCAGGATTTTTGATTGGGGGGGTAGGCAAACCACAAATCACATGCAATGACGTCATCAGAAATATTTGAAAGAAGAACTTTTGTGGGACAAAGATATTGTAGATGAAAGATCAGAAGTTGTGACCTGTGTGTTGGCACGTAACCAGAATTTTGCTGTAGGGAGAGGACTTAAACCAAAAGTCAAAAGTGAAAATGCCTAAATTGGGAGGCGTGTTTAGTAAAGTAGTGTAACTCAAATGTATCACAGGGTGGAGCCCCCAGCCGCCGGAGGCTATAGAGGTCTGGGTCTGCTCCCAGCAGCCAGCCAATTTTTTGTAATTTTTTGAAAAAAAATGGCTATTTTGTTGCCATTAAATCATAATTTGCACGAGTATAAAGCCATTTCAAAGAATTAGACTTTTTAACAGTTGAAAGCCGATTGAAAAAATGAAGTTATTCAATTCTCCTTTTACTTAATTTAAGTCCAAAATACATTTAAAACCTTACATTTTCGAGTTATATTTTATAGGTGCTTTGGCCCAGATAGGCGAGAGTAAGGTACGTTGCCTCGTGCAATGTTTTAGCAGGAACTAATAATCCACTCGAAAAAATTTTTGTTTAGTCATAAAAATAACCAGTTGCAGGAGCGCTTGTACGAACTGGGTGCCCAGACCCCTTCAATTCAATTTGTTTAATGTGCATTTCCCCGGGCTAATTTTTGCTTCTCAAAAGTATTTTGTCGTGAAGAAATTGACGAGGTGAAGATGGATTATTATTTCAAAATAGTACAATAGATGATTACACCTACTAACCATGTTATTGCCCGGTCCGGATTTGCATTGCGGGGGACCTTTGTCACTTTCAGGATTTTCGCAACTTCTTTGGCCAAATATGGGTGAAGACTAACAAAATCTCATCATCTGAGAGCGGGTACCCTGGCACTGTGCCATATTATGGTATATCCGGCCCTAGTTATTGCATTACGTTCAGGAAAAGGTTAGATGAGGGCAGTAGCGCAATCAGGGGTGCCGGGGGGCTACGCGCCTGGATGAGGGCTTGAGATAGCAACTTTGAGGACAAAAATCCTTATTTCTCCTGGGTTATTTATTTAAATTGGTTGGCAAAAATTGAATTGAAGGGGCTTGGGGCCCTTTGTCGACAATATTATTGTTAATTGTTTCTGTTGTACGCGAACAATGCTACAAGAAACTGAAACTGAAAAACCAACAGGCTATTTTGTTACTCTTTTGTCATTGGTGGCATTTCAATTAGGGGGGGCGGGACCCTGGCTACGCCTATGTCTTTGTCCCACACAAACTTCCTCTTTGAAAAAGTTTTGATGACGTCATGCATGCGATTTGTGGTTTGCCTCCTCCCCAATAAAAAATCCTGGCTGCGCCTAGACCCTTTTAACATTCATTTTTATAGGCGACACAACTGGTAAGGCTTCTAAGTCCAGGTTACCAGAATATAAACCAAAATTGCACTTTATTTTGTATTGAAACACTTTAAAAACACGTTTTCAGTACGTTTAAGTATCTTAGCTCATAAACCAAGCGTAAGGGACACTAAAAATGCATTAAAAAGCAACGGAATCGAAATTTTAGAGCAATGAAGGCGATTGAATTTTCAAGCTTTGTAATTAAGGAATACGGATGTCCACAATGCAGGAAGCCCTCTCTCCCCTTTTCCGCAAAATGTCCGCACTGAATAACCACCCCTTACTGTGGAGTACGTCTTTAATGGACAGCCTCTAATTACATCTGTTAAGTAATTCTTTATAATGAAAGATTTGATTTTGATTGAAGTAATTCTTCCACCTGCCAGATAGCCTATGTGGTAATGTGCTCGGCCCTGGTGCGAGAGATCATGGGTTCAAATCCTGGGCCGGTCAAATCGAACACAGAGTTATCAACGGCTCGCCACCGCTGCGACTTTGAGACTCAATCATTGTTCAACGTATAAAATCATCAAAAATATTGTTTCCAAAATGAGCAAAATTTTTCTTTTGAAAAGTACCGAATAACGGTACCGTGTACCGGTACCGTCGGTACTTTTTCAAAAATGTAACAAATAAAGTACCGTCGGTACTTTTTTTAACAAAGTAGCGGCAAAAGTACCGTCGGTACTTTTAAAGTACCGGGTGCCCACCTTTGCTACGCTTGGTGTATGAGCTATGATACTCAAACGTACTGAAAACGTGTTTTTAAAGCGTTTCAATACGAAATCGTACAGAGCAATTTCTGTTTATATTCTGGTAACCTGAACTCAGTCGCTCAACCTGCTGTGTCGCCAATAAAAATGAATATTAGAAGGATCTCAAACATAGGCGTAGCCAGGATTTTTTATTGGGGGTAGGCAAACCACAAATTGCATGCAACGACGTCATCAGAAATTTTCGAAAGAAAAACTTTTTGTCGGACAAAAATATCGTAGAATGGAAGATCAGAAGCCGTTGCCTGTGTCTGGCACTTAACCAGGATTTTGGTAAACGGCAAGCGCTTGAACCAAAGTTAAAAAGTAAAAACGTCTGAATCGTGAGACGCGTTGAGTAAACTAGTGTAACTCGAACGTATCACTGACGGGAATCTGGGGGCGGATCCCCCAGCCGCCGGAGGCTAAGAGGGTCTGGGGGCGAAACTCTCAGCCGCTGGACAACTTTTTGCAATTCTTTGGAAAAAAATACTTTTTTAATGCCGTTGGATCACATTTCGCACCTGTTCAGGGCCATTCGAAAAAACGAGAGCTTTAACATTTGAAAGCCAGTTGAAAAAATTAAATTGTTCAATCCTCCTTTCACTTACAATTTAAGACCAAAATACGTTTAAAATCTTGCATTGTGAGGTTAAATTTTGTAAGTGATTTTGCCCAGGTAGGGGAAGTAAGGAACATTGCCATCTGCAATATTTTAGCAGTAAATAATAATCCACTCGAATATTTTCCTTAATTTTTGTTTTTGTCATGGAAATAACCAGTGGTAGAGCACACATAGAGCCAGGGGGCTCAGGCCCCCCTCAATTGAAACTTAATAATTTGTTCAATGATCATTTTCTCAAGCTGATTTTTTTCTTCAAAAGTATAATGTCGCGTAAAAACTGGCAAGGTGGAGGTGGATTGCTGTTAAAACATGGTACAATATAAATGGTTACGCCTACTAACCATGCATGTTATTGCCCGGGCCGGATTTACATTGCGCTGGGCTTCTGGCACTTAGGAGATTTTTGCAAAATTTTTCTGCCAAATATTGGTGAAGACCAAAAAAACGTCTTGCCATCATTCTGAACACGGGGCCCCTGGCACTGTACCATTTGGTAAATCCATCCTAGTTATTGCATTGCGTTCATAAAAAGGAGTTGTGGTAGCAACTTTTTGGAAAAAAAACCCTTTTACCCGGATTGTACATTTAAATTGGTCGGCAAAAATCTAATTAAGGGGGCCCGGGCCGCCTCGTCGTCAATATTGTTGTTAATTACTGTTGTACGCAAAAATGCTAAAAGAAACCGAAACCGAAGAAACAATAGGGTTTTTGTCTCATTTTTATCATTGGTGGCATCCCTTTAGCTTAGTCCATGGTTCAAAACATATTTTTGGTGACGTGATGATCCTGCAATGAAATTGCCCTTGTCATTTCTGTCTTTGATAAGTTCTGTATCGTATCCTCGCGAACAAGGGATTGACGCAGTTAAGACACTTGCGGACCGTGGCGGTGACAGTGAAGACACACGGACAAAGAGGAGGAGGTCAATTTTTTGCGGACCTCTTTTATGGACAGCCATGTATGAAATTATATACTGTAAAAATGTTCTTTGGACAAGAATATCACTTCAAAATGACTTCATACAGAAGACAGGCTAGTCTTTACTTTTCAGGACAGATAAAAGGGCGAAAGACATAACGCAATATAGCTAACTTTTATGATTTTGCTCTGTAGAGCAACGTAGTTCAGCATTGGTGAACTGTTAATCATCTACAATCATCCAGTAGCCACTCCTTATTACGTGAGCAAGGTTTGAAAGAGCTTGGAAGTTAACCGCGGTACCGCCCATCTTTGGAAGAAACTAGAAATGCAAACTCGAAAACAAAAACTGAAAAGCTCAAATTCGAAAATTCTCAAGTTCGAAAATGCAAATTGACTCAAAGGTCTACTAACCGCCACGGAGTATGTAGTAATTTTATACTACAGTATATAGGTCATAACGATTTTTAGAATCTACATAAGTATAGTGCCAGTAGGAGCAGACGCACAACCTGGATTTTGTTACAAGGCTTGAACTCTTGAAGACCGAAAGGTCTCTTTGCTGTCTCCTGGTCAAGACAACTTGGCGGATAATCCGTAATTGCAATAATTACAATAAAATTTAAAAAAATTTTTTTTTTTTGAAAAAATGTATCACTGAGCGACATGCCGAATAGATGCAACTCAATCGTATCACAATCGGGGGTGGGTCTAAAGACAAAAAGCCCCCAGCCGCCGAAAGCCATTGAGGCTTGGGGCGAAGCTTCAGCCGCTGAGATTGTTGTGATTTGTAGAAAAAATATATCACATAAAATAAAATGTTCTTGCATGTTCTAAAATGTTTTGAATAACTCCACTTGAATGTCTTTTTAAGTCTAAACTCATCACAAATAAATCCTAAAAATTTGAAGTTGCTAAAATGAGAAGTTTCCCAATTTTACAATTTGCTGAAGTCCCTCTTCGAAATCTGAGCATTTTTGGCAAATAGTTAACTTAAATGACGTCACAAGACGTTTTTGTGACATAATCTTGTTAACTTAGGCATTTTGTGATTCAGTATCAAAAAAAAACTACGTACAAAATTTGAAACGCCTATGACGTCATTGAAAAAATGACGTCGGTTTTTGAAGATACGGCTCTGACGTCATTGTGATGATGTCGTCATCTTAAAACCAGTTTTTTAAAAATTTAGGTGAATACCAATCCGCATGCCAAATTTGGTGTTCCTACGATTTTTGGTTTAGGAGTTAGATAAAATGCCTCAGTGGTCAAATAGCTCGTGTAAAATAGTGGTTAAAACGTGGCATAGAAATTAACACTGCCTGCAAAAACGTATGGTCAAACTAGCTGTGTATTGTAAAGGGGCTATGCAGTGGCGGATTTAGGGATGCATCCCCCCCCCACCAGCCTAAAAGTAACGATTTTGGCCGAAAAATCAGCCTCTATTTCGAACAATTCGGCTCCATTTCGGGATGTATCCCCCCCCACCAGCCGCAACCTAAGGATTCCGGCCGAAAAACTAACCTCAATTTCGGTGAAGACCTTTTTTTTTTTTTTTTTTTTTGGAGACCACCTGATTTTGGGCGAAAACAACGTATGAATTTCCGATTTCGGCCGAAAAATCACTCTCAATTTCGGTGAAGACATCCGAATTTTTGAGGTTATGTGCTTAAAATCCCCCCCCACCAAAAATTTCTAGATCCGCCACTGGGGCTATGTTGATGGTAGTTAACTTAATTGCAAAAATGTAGTCGCTTTACACCAAGCAAGTAAATCATAAAATTCTTTAATTCGAAAAAACTCGTACGTATTAACCTATAATTCGTCTGCATTTTATGGAGAAAAATAATTTGGAGGAAGGGGGCAAGTGGAACAAGATTCGGAAGAAGAGAAAGGCAATTAACTGAATTAAATAATGAATAGCCCCCCTCATAATTTTTTTGTTTTGATTAAAATTTCGCGATCAAATATAAGTGCTTGATACATTTTCAATTTTTTTACCACTTCTATTTCACTTTGTATTTTTTTTTTCATTTTTTTTAACCGATTTGAAAGCTAACTTATATAATTTTTAACACATATTAACCCCCCTCATCTATGTAAATGTTTCAAAAATGACTTTTAACCACTTTAAGACTACCTCAGAAGTGCGGAGAACAGGGTATTTTTCTTGTTGTGCATTTGGTTGACAGGCCATTAAATTGTAATTACATTTTATTCACCAAGTTGCCTTACCAGGAGACAGCGAAGGGATCTTTGGGTCTTCGAGTCAAGCTGCCACCTGCTCAACTTTCACCACACACGCGGAGGCTTCATACTATCCCTTTAATTGCTGAACGTCAAGCAGGGAAGCTGTGAATACTCTTTGGTTTGACTCGACCGGAAATCGAACCCGAGTCTACCGCTTCAGTAGCAGCTATTGGGGGGGGGGGGGCTATAGACCCCTCAACCCTTGTTATTTTTATTTTTTGCCGCATACGTAATGTTTTTCACATACTTATTGCATATAAGTAGCGTAAATAAAATAAATACATGCGGTCTAGGTTTTAAAAAATGCTCAAGAACGAAGAGTAATAAAGCGAATATCACAGCAAGTTACTACAGTACTAAACTAAACATTAAAATCCTCGCACGTATTTGATAGGTTGGTTCTATTTATATTTGATAATTTATAAATCCTATTTGATAACAATTTTATTTGAACACGACACTAAAGATGCTTCATTTTTTTTTAAGGTGAAACATTTCTGTTAATTATTCTTGCTGATTGCTGCTATTAGACTTTCAGTCAATTCTATTTGAATAAGGATTTTAATTTTTTATTGTTTTAGTGCTGTGGTAATTTAGCGTAAATAATTTTTTTTTTAAAAAGAGTCTTTGGGACTCGCGATTGGAGCTTAACGTTTAAGGAGTTAATTGGATCCTGATTCCCAACGTTGAGGGTCACGATTTCTTTTGCCATCACTAAATATTGAAATCTATTTATGTACATAGGATAGTAGGGTACTTGCCTTTACTACAACCTTCTGATTTAGAACCTATTCCTAAAAAAAAATAAATCAATATTATGTACTTATTGTAAAAAAAATTAAAGTTTCAAAATAAATTTGTGTAAAGTTATTCGATCGTACTTGCGAAGTCTTTAGCGTTTTGTTGATATTACAGGCGCTTTTCGTGTATTTTGGAGATGCACTTCCTCAAAAAATAAATAAATGAATTATTTAGGAAAAACATGCAAAAAATGAATCAATAATAAGTTTATTTCTGTAAGCAATTTACAGGCGTCAATATGATACAATAATTTGTTCAGTACAACAAATTACAAACTTCAAGTTCGACGTAGCCACTAGTCAGTACAGTTTTAAACTCATAAAATGCCGTTTAAAATAGTGCAGCACGTTTTTTAAAACCAATTAATAAACAATACGGCAAGATGTGCGATAAATAACAGACTGTAAATGTTACCAATGTAATTTTGCAAACTAAGTTTAAGTCTTAGCGATGTAGATCAACGGAACCGGATCAATAATAAGCAAACATAAATTATTATCCAGAATGTGTCACTTCTTTATTACATTCAGAATAGAACACAAATATTCCGCCATCATTTTACTAGTACTGTGACGTACTAGATGACTTGTTACACGACTGCAGACAAATACGAATGCGAAATAGTAAACAAAACAAACGTTCAATTGCAAAACTCCTTAGATCTCTAGGGTTGAGGTAGAGAAATTGCTATAGAAACTCGTCTTAACAAGATTGTGAAAAGTTTTATTTGATGTGATAAACACCATAGCTTATTTTATTCCAATAGCGGTACATATTTTCCTCAATTACGATTCGCAGTTTGATCGCCTCATGAATAAATTGAATGCTCTTCCGCTCCGCTTTTTTATCGTAGAATCTCGGTCAGTGTGTGACCAGCACACGTTCCAATTTATCAAATATTTCCTTTCGTTGAAGGGGACTGCGCTTTCTTTAATAATCTTAATCTTGCAGCCCTGTTCATTTGAACTGCACTGTGGGACGGTGAAATAGTAGAATTATTTTCACTTTGTTGTTTTTGGACAATATCAGTTTTCGTTTTATCGTCACTTAAATTGGTTTCTTTCATATCTAAAGCTGTTGTATTGTTGTTATTGTTTTGATTTTTATTTGCTTCCGAATTTTTGGTAACTTTGGTTTCGACAGATTTTTCTTTCTTGGTTTGCCCTGAGGTATTTGAGGATGTCTTTTTTAACTGTTTTTGAACTGGTACCGGCTTTGGACTTATTTGTTTTTCCGTAGAACCGGTTTTTCGAATGTTAGGCGATTTTGAAGTAACAACTTTTTTGGGATGGGGTTTTTGTTTAGTTTCTTTTCCGGCAACAACAGATGCTTGCTGTCCTGTTGATTTTTTGGTTTTAGTTTTAGAAGTGTTTGATTGTGTTTTGCCCATCTTTGAATCTGAGTTTTTTGGTTTCATTGTGGTCGAAGGTGATACTAAACCAGAGGACCGGGAAGCAGGACGGCACGGGGAGCTACTGCCCTTTTGTGAACTCTTGGGCGGAACAGGAGAGACAGATCTGGAGGTACTTGTGCTTGGAGAAGGCGAAACCATTTTCTTTCCACGTGTTTTGGTATCTGCATCTTGAACCAGTAAAGAAGCTGTATCATTCATTTCAACATCAGTCGAGTCACCTGCGCTTGAAACTGATAGCTTTGCCCTTAGAGGTAGCTTCGAATCAGAAACTCGCCGAGTTGCATTGGAAGGAGTTTGCAGTTTTTCTTGTTTTTTCTTTGGTTGCGTTATTTTGTTTAAAAGATTTTTCACAGCTGTTTTTGGTGTAGAAATACCGGTACGCTTACTTGCAGTCTTTCTCAAGTCGCGCATCGAAGATGATTGTTCAGGAGCGTTGGAAACATCCTGAGGAGGTTTGCTTGTGTAAGAGATTAAAAATGACTTTCTCCTTTCTGGTTCATGTTCGTTTCGATGCCTTGCAGCTGTCGAATCATTTTTGCCAGGAGGAACAACAACCAACGTAGGAGCTCTGTACAAACTACTTTTTCGACGGCGAGGTTCCGGCGTCGGAGAACGGACGCTAGGATCCATTTCTGAGAGTTTATCTTCAACTTCTTGTTCAACCTCGTTTTCTGACTGATCGGCCTGGTTCTCTTTACCCTCATCTTTAGAAATACTGCCGGTATTTTCATCACGATTGATATTTTCAGACTGCTCATCCAACCCTTTCAGAGGATCATCAGGGGCGGCAGCAGAAGTCGCACAGTTCGGTTCTTCAGGTTCAGAGAAAATGCCGTCACGACTCTCAACCTTGGTATCAAACTTTAAGTCGTTATTGTCTTCTTTTTCGTACTGCTCGTACATGGCAGCCAGATGAGTGAGAGAATTCAAACCTCGACGAAGTCTTTTTGGTTCTTCTTTTTTATTTTCATTCGTGGAAAGTCGAGAATCAGCATTGGAAGATGTAGCAGGTGCAGATACGCGTCGCTCCAAACCATCTAAAAATTAAACAGGTTCAAGCGCCCATTTTTAAAGCCTCTACTGAATGTAACGTAAACACAAATGGAGTTACTGCAATTAAATAAAGGCCAAATGCATTCGTTTGCATAGTTATTAGTTAGCTAATGCTTACAAGTCTAAAGTGAAACGTTACTGTAGGGCACTGATACTTTTTATCAAGACACGAAATTTTAAGCCGTTATGCATACTCAGCCCTTGTTTGTTCACAGTTAATAAGCTTCTACTAACAATCAAGACAAAAATTAAAAAACAACCCTACTTTCAGTTAGTTGCCGTAATTGACAGCCAGTAGTTTTGTGGCTGATTTTTAGGAAAATTTAAAGTGAGGTAAAATTACTGCCAAAATTAATCTAAAAGAGATTTTAGGAAAAGGTACTGAAGAGGCAGCAAAAATGTTACCGGTATTCCAAATGTGTGTCAGCGATTGGGTTATTGCAAACTACAAATAAAGCTATCACAATGTACCTGCAGGCAGTTGTTGGGACGAATCTTTTCTACAAGAACCGGCACTGGTTTTTCTTTTTTCATGTGCAGGCACATCGTCTGCAGATGAATTAGATTCTTTATAGCGTTTGATGCGTTCGCGAATGTCACTATGACGTCTGGACTCCGAAGATGCGTTGTTGTCATCTTCCAGTGCACGAGATGCATCAGTCGAGTAGACATCTGCTGTATCATCAGTGTGCGAAGTCGAAAAGGCACTAGTGGAGTGAGAAGAAACAGAAGAAGATCGGCTGCTGCTATACTTCGGACGTTCCAAGTCCGAATCAGCTGAGTGAACCGGTGCGTTTTCTTCAACGATCGAACTACTAGTCAAAGTTGAATCAACCGCAGGTTTCCTTGATTCTTCGTCTCTAGGTAGTCGAATATAGGATCTCCGAAGCTGTGTTCTTTCGAACATTCTCTCGCGTTGTTGTTTCGCGAAGCTATCAACGTAGTGTTCTAAATCATCAGCACTTAAATCTTCGTCCAAATCCATTCTATGATTATTTGTAATAATCATACTGCTAGGTCGTGCGCGTCTTTCGAAACTAGATCGTGGCTGATGAAGCTGCACTAAAGGTGCTGGTTCCTCTTTTGATTCAGGATAATCGGTTTCAGAAAGTGATTGGGTTGCTTCTGTTGTTTGCTTTTCTTTTTGGTTGCTGTCTTGCATCGCATTGCCGAGTTTGTCTTGTACTGATTCATCATTGCTAAAGTGATTTTCTCTGCTTACTTTGGAAGCTGAAACAGATCCATAAGCGCCCAATCTTTCATCCAAATCGTTTTTCGGTTTCGTAGGTTTGTTAGTAGTTTGATTATCGCTTTTTTCGTCCCAAGCATGTTTAGGCGTTGGGGTGTCAATTTCTATAGTCTTTATTTTGTACTGTTGTTCGTAGAGGCGTTTGATTTCATCTGGGGACGGCTTGGAACGAGACTTACGCCTCAGATAGTCATCACTTTGTAGTTTCGTACGCTTCACGGTATCTGACACGTTTTCAGGTGTGCTAGTGCGTTGTGCCATTCCGTATCGTCTGTGGGGAGTTGATATCGTATTACTTCTTCGAAAGGATCCGGTTTTGGATCGGTATGAAATTAGAGCGCCGTCCCCGTCGCCAATTAGCGTAGTGCTACCTTCCACTAAAGCAGTGTGTCGTTTGCTTTTTAATGTACTGTGTCGTTTGTTGTTGTTTAAATCTCCAAGCTTTGCAGAATTCTCCCTGCAACAATAACATAAGTCGATTCTTTTTATATACGACTATGATAGCTCGTAGTAGTACTATAATTCTGGTACGCTTTGGTGAAAAAGTTTTGAAACTTTACGTACAGTAGCACGACAAAAGCAAAAAATAGTCATAAGTGACTGAACATATTTTTGAGGCGTACAGTAGTGTAGCATGCAATTTTAATTGGCCATATCTATAGAGACAGTAGTACTGAACAAATTTTCACGCATTTGCAGTAGTTGGAGTTTTTCAATTTTGCAAAGCAACATTTTAAGCAATTCATACACTGGTCCTTATTTCGAATTTAAGACTGCTGCACATCTTCCAAAAGTGTAATTGTCATCTTATTCACCAAAGTTGCCTTAACCAGGAGACAGCGATAGAGACCTTTGCGATTTTCAAATCAAACAGTCACCTGTCCACCGTGCACGGTGGAGGCTACACACTGTCCCTTTTTATAGCTAAACGTCAAGCATGGAAGGCTGTGAAGTGTGAATACCAATTTTTATAGTTTTTGAAAACGGTCGGGATCGAATCCGAGTCTACCGCTTCAGTAGCAGACGCTCTATCCATTCAAACACTAATCGATTGCTTGTTGCCGGAAATTAAACCATGAATTCCGTTGATCTGATATATTTCTCGCATACGGCCGAATTCAACTTCAGGCAAAAGAAATAAAATTTATGAATGTTTAATTTTGCTAATTAAAAGTTTCGTAAGTGCGAAATGTGCCGCGACTACGAATTATTTTTATAAGGACAAGCGTCGTCTATAAACGCCAGCTCGGTGCCGGGCTATGCGTTGCCTTGTTTAGGCATTGCAGAGTTTGATGCTTCGAAAAATTTGAAGGCAAAAAATTGAAACCTAAATATGGCGGAACATTGGAACATTGCTAACATAAGTTGAAAAGATAACAAAATTTGTTGTTGTTTGATGAAAAAAGTAATACAAAAGAGCATTAAAATTTGCAAACCTTTTCTTTGCAGCGATTTCTCTTTTCAGATTATCATCAGCCGCTTTTATAAACTTCTTTCGAAATTCGGAAACGATTTGACAGCAGTTGCTTAAGGTAAATTTGTCGGGATTTTCACAGAGATAAGCAGCCAGCTGTTTTGAATCTTGTGTAATTGTCTTTTCCTGCTCGAATATTTCGGACAAGCGTGTTTCAGCTTTCTAAACAAACACATTTGGTTTATTTACCAATATTCCTACATTCCTTGTAAGTATCAATAAAATTAAATCGCAATTTGCATAGGCAGAGTTGCAAACAATTGTATGATGGAGGCTGAGATTTGGTTGGGCTAGGTGAGAACATCCTATAAGATGCTTTTGGAATGAAAAATATTTTCCCACGAGAGCAAAGCAAATGCTATTTTAGATTTACCAAACTTACCTTGAAACACAATTTTTCTATTTTAGTATAGGCCTATTATGACAATTTAGAGAGAACGGGGTACGTAAGGTATCATACCTTAAATTGTGCTTATAAGAAAAAGGAAAGGAATTACAGTAACATCAAGGATACCTAATTAAGGTATTCCTGATTAATAAGCAAAAACCACTACATGTTTTGAACTTTCCTTAACGACCGTTCTGCTTCAAAGTGCGATTTTAGGTTTTGAGTTAGAACCTGATTTAAGAACATTCGGTTAGGGTTTAAATTTTAAAATAAAACAAAAAAATTATAATTTATCGCATTGACTTCCAGTTAGCCTAACCCATTAAGTTTTTTACTTTTAAAAATTCTCCAACGTTTTCTCGAAGTTCGTCGTCAGCTTCGTCAAAAACTTTTGTGGAGAGATTCTCAACTCTTTGACGAAACAACTTGATTTCTTCTCTGAGTTCCTCCTCAGACACGCGTGATGCGAGCTCAACCGATGGTATCTCGTTTGTCCACTGCATCATTTCAGCGTCATTCTTTTTTAATTCCTTTAAACCAAAGCATGAATTAAATATTACAACCTGTATCGAGGACCTTAAAAAATTCAACAAAATGGAAGACATAAAGTCTATGAGCTGGAGATTAATCCTGCTAGCGACTTTAATCAATTGGAAAAATAACTAAGTTTAGCTAGTTTTTTTGTTTTTATTTTTGTACTTAGTATTTTGTAGTAATGCACTCCAAAAGTGCTTTCGGCTAGAACTGAAGTAGACTTTAAATCAAATCAAATCTTTCATTATACTCGCTGTATTACGCCCGAGCTTGCACGAGTTTCTGATCTCCGCGTCATTGCGCCTGCATACAACACAGCTTCTATCGAAAAAGTGTCGCAGAGATGGTGAGCCGTTGACAACACTGTGTTCGATTTTACCGGGCCGAGATTTGAACCTCAGACCTCCCGCTCCAAAGACAAACGCATTGCCGCTACACCAACTGAAGCCGACTTCAGGTATAAATTAGTTTATCATTACTAGTGTCATTATCATTTATGAGTATTGTTATTTTGCGAGTGTGACATATTTCACTGCAAAAATAAACAACGTAAATTTAATCAAGATTAACCAATGTGAAATTGCATCTAATGTCCAAAACGAATCAACCACCTTGCGATCAAAAATAAGGTTGAATCTCAAATGATTTGTAGCGTTACTGGTAGTAGCTATCTTACCATAGCTACATAATGCATCAGCGTCATTCCGGGCTTATTTGCTTTGGTGTCAGCCAAGGATTTCAACGAAGCCAACCTAAACCCAACTGCATTTCCGAACGAAGCTCCTCTATTCAAATAATTTCCTGCCTGAAGTACCAAGTGCAAGATACAAGGAAGAGCATAGCAGTTTTTGATTTCTGCAACAAAAACACTGGAGTAGCACAAAGTTTTTTTATTAGGACCTTAAAAATAAACGTTTTATAAATTCTATTACGCTTTAAAACAAGAGGTCACACGATATATTATTTAGTCGAAGATTCTTTGTTCAAAACCAAAGCAAGACTTAACCAACTGTTCTACGAAAAACAAAACTCAAAGATGCCATCAAATTAAAATCAATAATCAAAAATACTTGAAGGCAATCTCCAGCAAATAAATTTTTACTTACCAAGTGATACTGTATAATTGATTATTGTTCTAATGAGAAATCATTCGCAAAACACAGCATCATTACTCTACGACATGATATTATATGTTTTTCTTCTTAAGGAAAATAACAAACCTAATCTTTTCAAGCAGTTCATTATTTTGTGAACTATATCTAAGGTATTGGATGATGAACTTGAATTAAAAACACTTTTGTTTTTCAAGAACATCAGTTATACTACCTTTCATTGCATTTTGTAAAACCAGAAGGGACTGATCAATCTGTGACATTGCATGGTCGAATTCTTCTCTCAAGAGTATGACGTCAATTCTAATGACGTAATAAGGAATTTGAATGACTTTAAAAAGAAAGTGCTCGGCTGTGTCCAACTGGGAAGGAGAACCTTTGTACTCTGAAACATCAAACACAAAAAGTGACGTATAGAAATAAATATCATCCATTTGTAATTTTGTATAGACTTGAGAGTAAACAACATTTTTGGTTAACCGGGACGCCGAGACGGTGTTACGGTAATACCGTACTACCGTAGGGGTTCAAGTTGACAACTTCTTCGTTGAGATTTTGGTATGTATATTCGAATTTCGTGCAACTGGCCCCAACGCACTGCCGCGGCTTGATTCTTGGCAAAGTCGGTCTTCAATTGATTCGAAAACTGATAAAAATCACACAAATGCTAGCAAATCGCTGAATCAAATTCAATAATTTTTCCCAGCTGCATTAACAACAACCCGATACCAAACCTGAGCAAGTGTCCCTATCTAGGTGAGCAGACTAGTTTGTCGTACAAAAAGTTTTCTCGCTTCTGCAGCTCTACCTCAATGAAGAGAAGGGCATACAAAATCGCTCAATCGCCAGAAAAAGCAGCTTCGAGTTAGGCATACAGGTTGTTTAGAAAGGTAGATTTTGAAATCCTGTTTATAGACAGCTTTCTACAGCCAAAATATTTCTCAAACAAGAGCTTACGACTGCACCAGAATTCAGCTGAGGTAGAAGCTTAAGGAATTGGAATCTAAATATTTTTCAGTGATAGATCTAGGGTGATTTAGGCCCGCAGCGAAATCCAAGACGAAGACTTCTTCGGGCAAAATTAGTTTAAGACCAACTCGTTGCCCCATTGTCTGGTCCAAATTGCGTTGAAGAGGGTCCCTAAATGCGATGTGTATGAAACCAGAAAACAAGTGCCCTGAAAATTAGAGCTGTAAAAATGTCGAAACTCGAAGCAAAGTGACTCGCGTTTGCTCCCGTGAGATCCTTTCCTGATATTTTTTCTAAATATTCTGCCTTCACAATCACGATGTCGCACTTTTTCTTTTAATCATATGAACTCCAAAATTAAAAAATAAGATATAATCGCAAAAAAAATGCCTGACTATTAATTACTTGTAAATGGTTTCACCTTTCAAAATTTGAATTTCTTCTTTAGTTGGAAGGAGTTTGCGCAGTGAACGAAGTTTGTCAGAGTTCATGAAGGAAACGTCACAAGCTCGTATTGATTCAGCCATCACTGAAATTGTTCTAAAAATAATTCTACTATTAAACTACGAAAAAGAGAAAGCAATCCTAATCGCCTAGCTATACGATTACCCTCCGAGAATTCCGTTCCGGGGGCTGTGACACTGTAACAGTATGTTAAAGCTTTTTTTAAGAATACAAAGTCTAGATTACAAATACTGTAAACAAAGTATTTGGGGTTGAATCTTTCATAGAGCGCGCCTTTGATGATAATGTCAAAGTTTTTGTAAGATTTTTCTCAACGAGTTTCCAAATCAAAGTCCTTCTTTGCGAAAAATCGCTTAGGGTAAAATTTATCTGCAAACAAGCATGCATTTTTACCAAGTCCGATTTCGTACAAAATAGTTAAAAGGTGAAGTATTTACAAAATATATAATGATTTAAGTTCATTTTTGCTAATTTGTTACTGTGATTACCGCTATCCAAATGTTTTGAAAGCAAGGACAATTATTATAGGAAGTGATGTTCTTTCAACCAAAGGCAAAACCTGGTTATTATTGACTCAATTTTAAACCAAAACAGTGCGTATTATTTTCTCAATCAACATTGAACAATGCATCAAAACTCACACCCACAATCCTAAGTGTCACGTTAAAATATTCTAGACGTGTTGACGTCACGTAGAAACTGGTAATTAAAAAACCCACACAAGCGTTGATAGTGAGTTAATTTTTATGAAAGTCATGATAAAATCCCATAAATTAACCTAAAATTAAACATGAAAACATAATTAGATAATGTCTGCAAGAAACAAATTACCATATGAATATGTTTTAGCCGGAAATATCGCCCACATAAACTATTAAAATCGAAACAACATAAAAATGGTGTAAATAAAGTATAACCAAAATTCTATTCGACTAAACTTTCACCCGCCTGATTAGCCATTATTAGCCAAACAAGCGCTAGTTGCAGTTTGAGATTTTTCCGTGATTCTACGTTATTGTGTATACTATGCAGTATAATCTACTTTGACTTGCTTTTGTTATCGGACTTTCTGTTTCATTGTGGCCAAATATATTTTAGCAAAAGCAAGATACACTACAGCACTGTCAGTACCGCCTGATGTCGGTAGAGAGAGCGTATTATACATCTACCTCCAGAAAATTACATTATTAACAACTTTAAGACTTTAGGTTTGACCTACGGTAATTGCGGTATAGAGGGAATGATCATCACTCCCGTTCGCTTACAACTCCAGAAGAATATTATAGCGTTAGTATACTGCACAGCAACATTACATTTTTGCATTTAAAAGAATAGTATAGCATCATAAAATGATCAAACAAGGCAATTAGTTACTATTATTTATAATCTTAAGATATTCCATTGTTTTCTATTTCCACTTTTGCAGAACTTAGCATTTTGGAAATTGCAATTTTTGCGTTTACGTCATAACAGACTTTTATTTATATTTTAATCTAGATGAAACTTATTAAGATAATCATGCTTATATTTACTATATCTGTCTAAAAATTATATCTTCTATATTTGCAAAATATATCGTAAGAAGTTTTTCCTATATCTGCTGTTAAAAAGTTTGTCTTTAATCTTCAATGGTACCGTAATTCCTTTCGATTTTTCAGAATCCCTTCAAAATAAATCCATTCCGATTTTAACCATATTTTTCATGCAATTAAAAAAAGCTTGAAACTGAATAAAAAAAGTAGAAACAGCAAAAACGCGAACGTTGTAAAGCTTGACAATCATAAATTATGTCGAGACAACTGTTCTGATATTGTTCAAATAACCGCAGCTCTTATATTCATCAAATGTAAATGAATTTGCCATTGAAGCAAATAAACAAGCAAGAGTTTACTGAAATTGACGAGAAAATATCAAAAAATTTTCAAATTTTTCTTTCAAGAAGCAAAGAAAAACAATTCATAATGTACAATAAAGCTAAAAAGTTTAAAAGAAAAAAATTGGGAGTGGCTACACCTGAGAACACAAATAAACGAAAAAAAATGTTATTCCAATTTTACATAAAATAAAAGTTATTATTATAAGTATAAGTTGAAAAAATAAAAATATATTGAACTGTACGTTTTAATAATAATTGTAGTTCAAATATTGCATCAACCAACAACCCCTTTTATTTTTTACTGTAACGAAGCTTTATTTTGAAAGCCTTTCTACAGAAGGTTGAATTTGTCCTAATAAATCAAAAGTAGATTTTGTTCCGACTTGAATTATTAGGTATGTCTCAGAAACTGAATTATGGAAAAGAGATGTCCAACATAGCAACTACACCCAGATTGTACAACCTTTTTTTTACAGTCTTTGTTCGTTGTATGCATAAAATCAAGCCACTTGCAAAAGATTTTTAATCAAATCCCATATCTGCTTTTTCAAATCAACACAAATCTTTCATTATTCTCGCTATAATACGCTGAAGCGTGTAACGAGTTTACGGGGCCCATTTCCGCGTCATCGCGCCCCGGCAACACAGCTTCTTTCGAAGAAATGTTGCAACGGTGGCGAGCCGTCAGCGACACTGCATCCGATTTGACCGGCCCGAGTTTTAAATCTCAGACCTCCCACTTCAGAGACGAAAGCGTTACCCCTCGAACAACTGGTCGGTCTTTTCCATTTTCGTACTTTTCCTACGTCTTTTCAGGCATTTTTTTATTCATCTTTTTTTACAAAAAAACAAAAACTAGCCCGAAAAGACTCCAACAATGTAAAAAGACTCCCACAATGAGTAAAACAATGATTAAAAAAAAAGACTTAGTAGACATAGCAGAACGGTAAGAAAAATCGCTGTGAATGGGAACTATTAGTAAATGATTTTGTGTGAATTTGAGCTTGTTATTGACCCAATGGCTATTGACTGACCATATATCAACCCTATCGAATCTCTAATGAGTCATTACTATTACTGTCAACAACAGTTTGTTTCAAGCTGACCCACTTTGTAGGATTACTACGAAGCGATAAAAAGGATGTATTTCCGAATATGATACCTTAAAGAGCTCGCACTACAATCTCAAGAACCGCCAACAAACCCGAATCAAAAAGTATCAAATGTTAAAAACTCTATTGTTAAACAATGGTGATTCGCAATACTTACGGCTAATTGCTTTGTGGCTACCGTTTTAGCTGAGTCTATCGTTTCAGTAGCAGACGCTCTATTTGTATTTATCTGCTTTTTGGTTCCAACGCTCTATCTACTTTTTGGTTTCAACAAATATAAAAGGTTTATGTAATTTGTTTCAAATTGCATGCTGCTATGCCACTGAGTACTTGCATTTTGATCTAAAACAAATCAGAACGATTTAATCGCTTGTTTCCCATGGAAAGTGATATTTAAATTCTCGAAGATTTAGGGAAATTGTGTAATTGCCGGTGAGAAACAAAATTACATAAAACATCCAAGTTCGATTGACCCAAACCGACTCTTACTTCCATTTTCTATTCTCGGCAATAAATGAGCCAAAGACGCAGCGAAATGAGCGAAACCGTGGCTGAATGAGTTTAGGTAAAAAATAGACAACTTTTTGGCAGACAGGGCTTAATAGAAAACTAAACGCAAAATCAATTGAAGGTATCTAAAGTTAAAGGCGGTGAATCATCCAGCCAATTACGGTGGTTTATAATAGCAAAAATTGAAGTATAATTTTTGATATTTGTTGGTTTAATTTTGAGGTTCCGGTTGCAAAGATATTCAGCAAATACAAAAAGATATCCCCCTAAAAAAGTTTTTGGAAACTCTTAGTTTTGTTCTTCCCGCCTAAACCACAGTAGGCCTAATAGTTTTAGAGAACTGAGGTTTAGGCGGGAAGAACAAAATTCAGAGTTTCCAAAAACTTTGTCGGGGGGGATATCTTTTTGTATATGTTGAATATCTTTGCAACCGCAGCCTTAAAATTAAAAAAAAATATCAAAAATTATATATTTTATATATTATAAAAATTATATACAAAATATCAAAAAATTTTAGCTATTGTACACCACCGTAATTGGCTGGATGATTCACCGCCTTTAAGCAAATTTTATAGGACTAGATTGGTCTTGACTTCAATCTTTTTGATCGAGCCGTTCCAGGAATATCCTACTTCAAACACGACGCAGGGGCCTCTAATATTATAATTTTTATTGGCAACCCTAATGTTGATAGCCAAAGCGCCGCCATCCCAGTTGTAACCTAAAGCAACGCCGCTATTAGGCTACCGATGCATTGAGTCATTTCGCTGCGCACACTAATCAGTTTGATCTTGTAAGCAGAACAAATCCGAACTGGAAAAAAAGAGTGCACTGATGGTAGCCAAGGTAACAAACGTCTAAGAACAAGCGAAAGTAAGACTAGTAGAGTAGTAGGTCATTGTTAGCAACTTAGTAGGGAAAGTTTATTCTAGGGTCACAAAATACTGTAAGAAGTACAATAGGCCTACTCAGCAGTTACCGGTAGTCGTTTAGACTGAAATGTGACTGACATCTTGATTTTTAATGAGATGGCTACCTTACTAAAGAGTTTACTCGTTTTCCAGCTTAGATCTGTTCTGCTGACAAGATCAAACTGATTAGTGCGCAGCGAAAAGACTCAATGCAGTAATCTTGTTAGTGGCGTTTCTTTAGGTTACAACTGGGATGGCGTCGCTAGCGACGCTAAGGCTGTCAACGTCAGGGTTACCAATAAAAACTGTTAAAATTAGAAACATTAGAGGCCCCTACGTCGTGTTTGAAGTAGAATATCTCTGGAACGGCTGGGTCAAAAGGGATGGAGTCAACGCCAATCTAATCTAATACGATTCGCCTAACTCTAGATACCCCCATTGGTTTTACCTTTAGTCTTCGTTTAAGTCTTTACGGCCAGGTCTACACTGATCATGAGCATACGAGCACATGCTTAATTTCTTTTAACCGAAAAATCGGTATTCCTGTCGTGCCAGCTTACCAGTGTAAACTGGTTTAACAAACTAAGAATACGCTCGTATGCTCTAAATTTTACGCCCAGTATGAAACCGTGAGCGCACGAACGCATTTTTAGTTCATTATAAACGAAAATTCCGAACGCCCGACGTACCACCTTACGTCAAAGTAGAAAGTATAAGTTGGTTAAAACAAACAAAGAACAGCTCGTACGCTTACAGTTCTAAGCACAATGGAATAGACCGGGGGACGTAAGAGGTGTGAATGTGAATTCTGAATACTTGCATATTTGTCTTACAATAATCAAAAAATTGAGAAATTTATGGCTTTTCAAAGGCTTGCATGTATTAATAAGGTATATGGGAAGAAGACGATAGTCAAAAAACGCTCATGTTTTGCAGAATGAATATATTTTCGACAAAAATTACAGACTAAAATATTGGCAGATTCTCGTTTTGGAATAAACTTGTTACGCGTGCATGCTTTACAGACATTCAATACAATAACTGAAAACCAGTCCCATTTAACCTTTTCTAGTTAATTCAGCTAAACAAGCGCAGTAGTCTGTGGGAGTAAGGGCAAAAAATTGAGTATGAGCATGAACAAACTTGGTGGAAAATGTAATATCTTCGGAAAGCTCTAGATCTAATGGTTCTGAATTGTTTATGAAAGTAAAATTATAGCCACCATATCTTTTTTAAAATTATCTTCGGTTTAGTTCTACAGCAGTAAAAAGCAATATTCTTGTAATCGTCAATATCATTAGGGGTATCTTTCTGCAAACATTCACCAGTGGTTGGTGTGGAAGTGCAAAAAATTTTAACGTACAATTAACGCTACAGTTTATGACGTCACTAGAAACCATGGAATAAAACGCAGGCCTGGAATTAGCTCAAAATATCTGCCAGGCTGCGACAATGAGTCGATTTGGCTTCTTGCAAGCTAAATAATGTTACATTATATCACGGATTTTCTTTGAAGTTGCAGTGACAAAATAATAGCGATAAGTTGCCAAAGAAATACATTGTATTATAATGCTTTGATCGTCATAATTTTCATCTATGAACAATAAAACAAATAATGGCCTTTGTGACGTTGGTACTTAAGAGCAAAAAGACTAAATTTTCAACGTTAACAAGCGATTTAAAAACTGCTAGAAGTGTAGAAATGTGCACAAATCTGCATTAAAATCTTATCAAAATCAGAAATCTGTATTGGCAAGTTGACACGCAGAGTTTTTTTAATTAATTGATGCAGAAAATTTTACCTGGACCTCTGGTTTAACTGTAGTTTTCGAACCTGGTACACTTACGCAAAAGTACTGAATAAATACAAAGCTCACAAAAGGCAGCTATCTCACAAAAAAATCTTCAATATTGCTATAAAAATGTGTGAACAAACGTAATAAATTGGACAATACCTTCGTTACAAAGTTGTAAAACTTTGAACTCAACAAGGCTTCACGATATTTAGTTTAAAATTAACCTTAGAGACATGTTTCTGAACGACTAGAACAGTTTTGCAATAAAACTGCCAAAAGCCTGATTTGTAGAAGAAAGATCAAGTAACTTATCAGCTACTAATCAATTAAATAATAATGGCAACAGCGATTAGTTGAAATAGCAATATGTGTACTTTTGTTGTGACGACAATATGGTTATAAATACGTCATGCTGTCAAAGTCTGTGTAAAACATAGACCAATAACGTTAAGAATTACAAAGCCTTCTCAAGAGCCCTACTCTACCACAGCTAATCACATTGCTTGTCATAACTTCGAGACTTCAAAGGACAGGAACCATGTCCAAAACAACATCACATATTCACTAAGGCTTACGAAAATACAAAAAGAGTAGAGGACACCTGTATTTTCATTGATACAATATTATCTACTCTGTCCATTCTCCCACGGCTTGATTAGGACACAACTTGTGAGTGTTAATCATAGCCCCACAGCTTTATCAATACTGTTGCAAAAAAGGCTAATCAGGTAAAAAAAAAATTTAAGATTTCACAAAATGGATCCTATTGATGTTTGGAGTGATACAATTAAGGTTTGGAAAACCATTCTAGGACAAAGTTCGCCAAATTAAGTCAACAATTCCTATTCTTTGCAATTTTTTTAATAAATAATGATTCGATTTTCAGTATTTTTCTGATGCTGTATGAACAGAAAATGAAATCTCCGACTCCACCCGTATATTCTTACTTTCTTCATAAGGATTTTCATGATTTCATACGTTTTGAACTCTTCCATCATCCTTCCTTTATTCTACATTTCAGAAGTTTGAAATTTTGTAATATTTTGAATTTTTGTAGATATTTTTGTAAATTTTGAAATAATTTTTGTAAATTTGGAGTTTGGATCATTTTCTCAACTTAAGACTTTTAGGTTTTGGGTAGTGGGATCGCACGTCACTCGAGCCACGCAGACTCTGAATCCAGAACAGCTAAAGCTGGTCCAGTTCATTCTAACATCCAGAGAGCTTGAAATGCAGTTTCATAGAGGAGAAATCGGAATTAGCATTGGAATAACCGATTTCAGCAACGAGATTAGAAACTTTATACAATATTGAGTTACTCAAATACGTGACTCAGATATTCAAAATCCTAATACTATGTCAATAACCGCAATATGGAAGGTTAAACTTTTCGTGTTATAATACTCTTAAAAGAATGAAAGACTTTTCATGAAACAAAAACATTTTTTCTAGTTCAACAAACAACAGTTCAATCATATTTTGAAAGTTTACATTGTAACAGTGTTTGTAATAAGGGTATTGTTCATATGAACCAAGCCGCTTTTTTTACTTCGCACGCAAAGGGTGTGAAGATAAAATCTGTTTGCAAATGACAACTCAGCAATGTTAAGAATTAAATGTTCAAATACTATAAAATGGCTAAATAACTGCACATTTGCACAGTCGGAAGAAAAACAGTAATTAAAAAAACTGTTTCAGAGCTAAAATATCACAAGTTTCATCCAATGAAGATATTTTCAATAAAATATGTGCTTGTTGTTTACGATACAGGAAGTACAGTTAAAATTTAAAAATCATTAAAATAATTTAAAATCCCTCGACAGACTGCTTTCCCCTAAAAAATTATTTTAATTATTTTGTAATTTTTAACTAAACTTCCTGTATCATTGACTAACTCTGGCCCATGTCCATCCAGCACTTTAGAAACTGGAAAGACAGTTACAATTTCTACATGTTCTTGTTGTTTATGTTGCTGCTGCTGCTTTGGTTGTTGTAGTTGTTTCATATTTGTTCTTCTGTCAGAGGACTGCGATAGGCGCTAACGATTTGATAATCCGCACATTGACTATTGCGATAAGTGCTCAATGCTTAAACAAACGCACCAGTTGCTGAAGAGTTTGCGGCGGTTCAATGTACCTGTGGATTTTCTTCGAATTCTCGTCAAAAAAAATTGCTAGTACTTGTTCAAAGCCACGAAGCAGAGATAACAATCGTAAAGCGTCTTATATCCAAGGACTCAACAAAGTGACGAGGGTGCTGGTTGAATTCAGAGCAAGCTATCAGATGTCGTATGATGACGTTTTTTATGGAGAACATAAAAAAAGACCTTATTTTTATGGAGAACACCCAAAAAGTATTCAAATGTCCTCTTTTTTAACGCTCCAAACTTAAAGGCGGGAGTCGAAGACCAAACCAACCAAAAACGATATCGTTCCGTCCACATGATTTTGCCCTTTGAAAATGGTGTTCTCCATAAAAATAAGGTCTTCAGTCAGTCAGTCTGGTTGTCTGGTACCTTCCGCGAGTTTGGTTGTTGGGGCTTCGTTTTTCGGAACTGTCCTCTTTTTGGTCAATGAAAATATGTACCATTAGACAGACCCAAAATGCAAAACTCGAAATTTCGGCACGTTTAAAAAGCAACAAATTAGTCTTTTTCAGAAGTTCGCGGCAAATGTTAATGAAAAAGTCAAAAATCCAAAAGACACCCAGCTGCAAAAGCGATCTTTTTTGCACAAAATAAATCGGGTAGGTAATTTTATGCGCAGAGTGGGTTGCCAAACTAAATCGGAAGTGTAAATTGCATCAGAGAACCAATTAAACTTAAACCTCTGCGCATAATCCTCCAAACAACTATGCGTGTCGACAGATAGAACTCACCACGCCTAATGGACGGTATTTATCAGTTTCTACCGAAGTGATTGCGCCTATAGGTCTTGCTTCGCGAAAATAAGTTCTCCTTCACAAACTTTTGAAACACCGTGTGAATTTTGTAGCGGAATTTTACAACTGTCAACTTTAAGAGCTACAAGTGTCTAGGTAAACAACGGTTCAGAAACTTTCTTCAAATCGCTCAGGGTGCAAATAACAAGTGCATCCAACGCTTCCGATGTTGCCCTAAATTTCTGTTTTTCAAGCAATCAGCAGTCAAATGCCAGTTAGGTGCACTGTGCTTTGAGCATTTGCTTCAACAGTTTGTATATACTGCTGGGATAGCTCTCATCTCGACTATACCCCAAAAGTTTTAAAATGTGCTCCTGAACGGTAAATTTTATCTAGAGTAATTTGTGATTTATCCACTTCTATAATTACAATTTACAAAAAAATGCGAAAAATCTGAAAGTGAAAAACTTCATTTAACCGCAACTACAGTTATTTAAGGTACTACAAAAAAGCGCAAATCATCCTGCATGTCATAATGTAATCATATTATACTGAATTCAAAGTTGATTAGTTTATGCTTGAAATCAAAACCGTATTAAGAAATCAACCTCCAATCAAAAAAGACCACCCCGAAAACGATAGATGTTTATTACACCACAGATAGTGTTGCATTTCAATGGGCCACTGCTAACATAAATGGTAGAGTATTGTAGCAGTGATGAGTTGCATTACGAGAGATTGAGAAATATCTGTTTTTCGGTAGTGCTAAGTGTAATGATACTGCAAGTTCCATTAATGGTACAAAAAAAAGTTAATTCCTTTCAGTTACTCATTTTAAATTCAAGGATTATACGATTTTAATCATAGAAACCGGATATGGTTTACGACAATCTCTTACAAACACGTTCTGCATCTTAAAACAACACAATGTGCTTCGTAATAACTCATCATCACCACGTTTCAACGTCTTAGGTTAGCACATGGTCAAAACTCTTCACAATGCCTTACCTAAGCCAAAAGAATTTCAAGTAGTTTCCAAATCAAGTTAGTTTTTTGGCAATTCTTACCCTTCTCAGGTACTATATATATACAGGGTGTCCATACAGTCCGTGTGCATTTTAAAAAAATTATAACTTTAATTGTATTTGCAATAGAAATAAGTTGTAAAAAGGATTTGAAAAAAGAAAATTGATATTTTTTAGGGTTTTATTGAAATTTTATCTAAGTTTCCACATGTCTTCCATCATTAGCAATACAAAGAGTAATACGATTTTGCAGTTTAGGAAAAACGTTTGCCAATTGATTTATAGCAATGCAGAAATCACATTAGTTATTTTAACTTTCAAATAACCAGGTTTGGTTGCAAACACAATTGTTTTCATATGTCCCCATAAAAAAATCTAATTTAACCAAATCTGGCAAACACGGAGGCCAATAAAATGATCCTCCCCTTCCGATCCATCTGATAGGAAATTCCTGATTTAGAAACTGTCTAACACGCAGAATTTACTAATTAAAAAATTATTACAAATTTTGTGGTGAAGAATTATTCAATAGCTATACTTAAACCTAGATACAAGAAACTTCCTAAACGTTTTTACCGATTTTTTTCAATCACAAATAAAACTGAAGTTATAAAATTTTAAAGTGCACACGCACTTTATGGACACCCTGTATACGTAACACACAGGCACTCGACTACTCTTACATTGTTTTTAGGGTATTTCAACCAACCCCTTGGTTCCTCTGCGGAGGGGGGACAAAGGGGTTTTCCGAAGAAAGGCCCCCGCAAAGAAGTTTGGATATAGAAGCTCAAAATTTGGCTCAAAACAAATTTTAAGAAGAAACCACAAACGTTAGGAGTCTTTGGAAAAAGGCTACGGGTTAATATTAATATGTAAATACATGTTTATTCACCAAGTTCGGTGACCAGCAACCAGCAAAGGGACCGCTTGGTCTTCGAGTCTTCGGTCACCTGCCCACTTGTCCACACACACAGTGGAGGCTTCACTCTGTTCTTTTTAATGCTGGACGTCAAGTTAGGAAGCTGTGAAGACCAACTTTTGCTGCTTTGGTTTAACTCAACCAGGAATCGAACCCACGTCTACCGTTTCAGTAGCAGAAGCACTGTCCACCCGATCATTGATTGATTGATCGGTTATGGAGCTTTAAAAACCACTGATCTCAGATTTAACAAACATTATTTTACATTAAGGACTTTTTTGCTTATACGTAATATTTTTGTTCGTTCATATAAACCAGGCACTCTGCGCCTGTGTAACCATACCAACGCAGATGCACTTTTTTGGGTTCTGTTTGCAAGTCTTTCATCAGGCTGGGCCACCACAA
This sequence comes from Trididemnum nubilum, assembly GCA_963965965.1. Lineage (NCBI taxonomy): Eukaryota > Metazoa > Chordata > Ascidiacea > Aplousobranchia > Didemnidae > Trididemnum > Trididemnum nubilum. The sequence continues at coordinate 38,644,188 of OZ014481.1, read as the reverse complement.
CGGGGAACACTGCTTGGCCCTAATGGAGAATAAGCATTAAGTATATTTCCCAAGGACACAATGATGCATTGCCAGTCCGAGAATCGAACCGGAAGTGAGCAACCTTTCGATTACAAACCGGATGCTCCATCACTGAACTAACGTTATATTTTGGTTTGGAATTATGGAATCGATGCTTGGCGCAAACTTTGATCGGTCAACCCCACTCAACAATGCTAAAAGCAAACGTTTTTGAAGTACTTACCTTTTGAACTGGCGAAGGAATATGTTCACATTTAGGTTGCGTTTCCCATCTAAGAGCGTTATCTGCAAAATAACCAATAAAATACAAACTACAGCGACCATTAACTGCATAACTAGTAATTAGTGAAAAACAGAAATGGACTGATTCGGATTGCATGCTAACATAACGGGGCTAAACCGCGCCCGCGACCAGCACGACTATATTGCAACTCCATGAAGTGATTTATGATGAAAGTTTCGTTCATTTTTTATAAATCGGTTTATCTAATATAATGCAGCATTGTGAAATACAAAAAAAAAAAAAAATCACTACCTTTGACGAAAAAAAGAGCCAAAAGAGTAATATGTTTAATGATTTTTGTACAATGCGCACTAACTAGACTGAAAACACGCGACTTTTTTTTGTATAGGCTTTTCACTTTGTTTGTTTTTCTGTTTCCAACAGTTTTAGAAGCAAAGTTGTTGGTTATGCGATGCTTAATAGTGTCTTGCAAAGTTGAAATGACTCAATTAAGCTAAAAAAAGCACTTGAGAATTACAGATATTTTTGTTTGACTTTGGCGTTTCAAGTTAATATTGAATAAACACTTACATAAAAGCGATACAAAGTAAGTAAATAGGCTGATTTTAGTTACAACAACATTACATACTACATTGTAAGGCTAGCAATATCTTAACATGTCGCATCAGTCTCGAGTATTGTGTGTTTTATTTGCTAGCATTGGAACGCAGAAACAGATGTAATTTTGGTTAAGCAGTGAATACAAAGAGCTATATAAACTTTCTGCGATAACTGCTACCATACTAATTGAGCCTAAATCTGATTCTATCCAATCTAATTCATTACCAATCAGTACACCAAACCCGGTCATATCAAACAACTGCGTTAGATTTAACATGATCAGTCAAAACATTTGAATTTTTTGCCCAAAATTTGCTAAAAATAGCTTGTTTTTTAATAACAACAAACCTCTAAACGCCTAATAGATGGAAATTTCGCTTCTTTGCCTTCTGGCCACTGCCAACCCCAGCTTGTATTGCAGAGCCCCAGATGTACTTCCAAACGAAACTCATAAATCCACGTATAACATTCCAACTAAATTTTGGGCCCACGTTGAAGGTACGGACCAATATTGTGCGTACAATCGTAAGCAAATGAACTCATCCAGTGTTTATTTTAACTAATTTTTCGCTGGTAAGATCTCTGGGCATGCAGAATTTCTGTTCAAATGAGCAAAGGATACGCTCATACAATTTTACGCTTAGTGTAGTGCGGAAGTACAGCAAACCAGTGATGAAAACTTGCCAAAGTTGGTCTGTATTTGGTTTTAGCCAAACTAATCCCAGCTAGGGAATCGTTGCACAACACATTATTTTTAAATGCAATAAAACGATCAAAAAGTTTACCACGCTGCGTAGTAGCTTTAGTAATAATTTTAATACTGAATGATTGGAGAGCATTTGATAAGTTAAAAGATAGTCTGGAGTAATTCAAAAAGAATTTAAAAAAATTCAAATAACTCGCTGCAATTAAGAAATAACAAAATCTTCAGCAAAAGCAAAAAAACATGAATATAATATAAATATGATGATTTCATTTTGACAACGTTGACGTCATTTTTAAAAACAAAAGCACTCTCAAAGATGCTAGCTTACTCCGGTGGCATTAAAATTTTTGTGTCCACTTTCATCTATTTATGTTTGAGTATGCCGTTTATGGTCGCACAGAAACTTCAATTACGTAGGCCTGTTTCTTAATTTCTTTCTCGAAACCACAAATGACACTTATAACCACTCTACTTCACAACAAAAACAACCTCAAAAGACGCCACGAAAGCTTTTAATTTATTAATTTAGTTTCTTGTCACCATTTAGAAGTCGTCAAAATTTGCAGCTGGTTGCTAAATCTTTATGACTTCCGTCTTCTCAAAGCATTGCAAAAAAGTGATTTTATGTGTTTCCCTAAATGCCCGCAAATGTAACGAGTAAATTTAACAGAATGATAATAATTTCTTTATTTTTTAGTCGTATGTGGTTGAGGTCGAAAAAATAAATTTGCCTACTTGCTTTCTTACTTTACTTACGTGACACCATATCACTAAGCTTACAGTATGTTTTTCCAGCTTTTCCTAATCAAAAAAACGCTAAACCAGATTTTGTCAAGCAAGGCACGCCTAATGGCGAAAATAAGCAATTCGACTCTTTAGAGTTTAGAGCTTTAGACAATCAATCTTTAGCAACTTTTTTATGGAATTATGTCGCTCTCACACTTACGCGAAAGTGATTGCAACTTCACCTAGTTGTGACTTAATGAAGTCGCAACAAATTTGTAGTGATTACGACTTCGCGGCGAACTAAATGTAATGCTCTGCGACGCCGTAGTGAGTAGAGACTTTACGGCAAATCTGTGAAATAAATTACCGTGAAGTCACAATCAAATTCGCAGATGTAAGAACGTTATTACATTCTTTATGGTGAAATGATATGAAAAGCTTGATCTTGGTTATTTTGCATATGTCAAGAAAAGTGTCGCAAGCCAAATGGCCTCCTAAAGTGTCTTCTTAGTGACGTCAAAATTTTCCTAATGATTTCAAAAATGTCATTGAAACATTGGAGAATCATTACGTTTGGTTTAAAATGATGTTAACTACCGTAAACTCATCAGAATAGGATTTTTCAGCTCCAACACAGAATCAGACCAAACATTTAAGCCAGCAGCTTTTGCAAATATCAATGTTTACTTTTCACACATTAATAATTCGTTTTGACATTAATCACCCGAGCATATTTGTGGCTACCAGGGGTAACAAGATTTAAATGTAAAATATTAATCGAAATTAGCATTCATTAAATTAATATTTGTCAGTGGATCTACGTAGATGAGATGATGAAAGGACAAACATATGACTTTAAATGTGTATCTGTACATTTCTTAACTTCAACAACTAAATTACAAAGATTTTTCCATGTACTGTATTATAGTAGTTTTTGCTCATAATTTTTAAATATTTTTGATGTCTTAGCTATAACTTGTGCATATGGTAACAGCATAAAATTTTTAAGATCAATGTATTTAATGATTTAGTTCCGTCGTTTCAAACTTCCTAATGTGTCCGAAAGACAAGTTGCTGTCAGTTACCAACACACAAAGAGGTAACGGAGAAGTTTTGTCCATAAACAATGCGTTTTGTTGTCCGAAAATAAATTAAATTAAAATTGTCAGATGATTTCAAGTAAGCACTTTTCCTTGTACATGATGAAGCAAAATATTTTTAGTCCAATAGAATCGAAACAGAACCAAAATACAATATATACATAATTTTACAGTAACACCAGTATCGCAACAAGATAAATACTGGATTTTTCCAACGAGAGCCTTTGCGCCGTGCTTGCACACAGCAGTCGTATGCATTCAGCACCGCACAAATTACGCATCAAATTTTTCTGAAATTTGTGAATGATTTGAAGAATAAATTGAAGTTTGGTTTAAATCAGCAAGATGTTTAACACATTTACGGTTTATTTTATAGGTGGTAAAAAATATGTTAAGATTTTGACGGAAGCAATCTGAAGTACTAGAGCAAAATGATTGGAAATGCGAATGATTTGCGGTATAAAGCAAAGACCCTACATTACTGAATGCATGTGTTTTAGTGCTGCGTTTCGAAAATTAAGTTATCACATAATATAAGTTGATCTAAAAAATCTTGGATTTAAGTTTTAGAATTTTTGATCAGCTTTGACTATGAAATAAGTTAATTCTCGAAACGTCAGCAGTAAAAATAAGATTTATTTATTGGTGTTGTTTTTTGCTTCGCACTGAGAATCCTAAACCCTTAAACATTTCTGAACATGTCTTCTACAGTAGTACAGTAACAACGTAAGGAAGTTTGCTTAGTACTATTTAGGTTCAACTTAAGATAACAAGGGGTTCATCAACTGAAAAGAACCAATTTGATACATTATACTCATGTTACTGAAGGTACACGACCGCCTAACACGAGAAAGCAAACGAAATAAAAACAGACGCACTTAGTTTAAAATTACTGACTTAGGTTACGTTGATTGAAAGCGTCCGAAAAAGGTGATGCGGTGGAAAAATAATATCGACATGTCACACGTACAAATCACTAGAACATCTAAACAAAACTCGGAGATAATACACTTAAATTTAACTAATAACAGTTGAATGGATTTGGCGGCACTCTTCTTCTTAACTAATAGTGTTAAATTACTGCTCGTAGCTACCTGCCCAATCTAGAGATAATGGCGCGTACGTCATCTAAACCCACATGGCATAGACAAATGGTATAATTACTAAAATTATGATTACATGTTTTACTAGGCCTACAAACTCAAATTATTTGTGCCAAAGATTTATTCAATTAAAATAATACTAATAGGCACGCAGTATTATAGAGCATTCTATTTTCTTTGTTTCATCGAGAAAATACTCTGCAAACAAACTCACCCGCCAACTTTTGGAACACCGGTTAGATACAATTGCTTGTAAGCAAAAGCACTTCCTTATTAAACAGAAAAAATTTTTTCGAACCGGACTAAACTTACTAGATGATGCAAACTTACATTTTTCTTGATCGCAGTTGGTTTATTTTTTACTGTATACGCCAATAGGCTTTGAACAAAAGACAAGAAAAGGACCTTGCGAACTTTTGGGTCAAGTTGCCACCTGTCTAACACTCAACCTAAACAATCCACTCAGTCTCTTTTGATGCAGAATATCAAGCAGAGAAGCATCTATGATTAACAATTGATTTGGCGTTTATTTGACCTGAATCAGAATTGAAACTGCAGGCACACCTATTCGGTACCCGTTTTTCTATTCAAAAGGCCAACTGATCGGTGAAACCTGAACCAATCGCATCTAAACGTGTTGGTGATAGGTGTTCTTCATTCACAGATGTTACGATTTGAATTTAACATTTTGAGCTGCTACTTTTAAACTAGGTCTAATGTTAAGCTTAACAGGAGTGGTAAAGTTGTGCTTGAAAAGGATTAAGATTACAAAGTGTTTCAATATATAAGTTGGTTATTTTGAGGTACGATTTAAATTCGCGTTTTCCATAAAATCAGCGAGCATTCAACATGTAGATTTCCCTCAGTTTTTACAGTTTTGCCATAGTTTTACTTTTATTAGTTCAAGCGTGGTTCACCAACAAAATAAGATTAATTCCTATTTAGCCCACACTTCAGCATCAACTTGAAGAATGAATCAAAACAATCAACTGACCATAAAAAATGTTTGAGCTCTGCATCCTGCGCAAATATTACTTACATATTATTCATTTGATAATGACGAAAGTATTTGTTTGACTCTTAAAGGATGACGCTAAGGTAATGCATTGTTCACTCGGGAAAATTAAGCTAGGAGTATTGCGGCGTCATCAATTGGGACCGCTGAGATAACGGCATTGTGCACGCGGTGATTATTGTTTGGAAAATGTCAATCATGTAAACTAACACAAAGCCGTAATGCCCTAGTACAAAATTGGCCCACATGAGTACAATAGTTTTACAAGCTAAATTTTCAAAAATCTTAATCGATCAAACAAATCATGTTCTTTAATCCAAATTCTATAGCATGCAAAAAAAAAAACGAATAGTAGCATACTGTAACTCTGAAGAATTCTGCCAAAAAATGAAGTCACAAAATAAACGGTGGACAAAAATTGGATGATGGCGATGAACGCAAACGTTTCTTCTTTCACAAATTTCCAGGGTTCCAAACTTACTTTTCCTTTGACGTCATCAGTGTTGGATGAATCGGAATCGGCAGCTACAGTAGGAATCAGCGAGCCTCGATGTGCAGATCGTTTCAGCGGTCGATCGTTCACAGAGAAAAGGTCATCCATTGCTTGAAAGTCGACCTTCATTTGGTTCTGACTTTCGGCCCATATATTCTCAGCATTGTTCACTTGAAAATCGGGAATTTTTTCCCAGTTAAATCTGAAACAGTAAAATAGATTTCAAATTAATTGTGAACTAAACAAAAATTGAAATTGAGATAATGCTCGCAACGAAAGCAAATTAGAATCACTATCAAAAAATAACTTACAGAATGTGTCGAATATTCAAGCTCGCATATTTGGAAAGCGTGTCAATATAAACTAAAGAGCCAAAACTTGAGCGAACATTTTTCCTGGACATTTCAAGACTTACTAGTCTCATCATCAGCAGATAATCTACAGATAAATTATCTATTGATGATGAGACTAGTAACGTCTTGAAACATCCAGTAAAAGTGTTCGCTCACGTTTTGGCTTTTCGCGTTATGAGATTACTTAAACGTTCCAGACTTCCAGTCTTTATGCTCCGAAGAAAGCAATGTGTTAAATCTGCTATCTATGATGTTCTAAATTTTCAACTTTTGTTTTCTTCATCTCGAACAAACAAAACTCTCTGATAACCTAGGTCCGACAAAATCCGGATTAGATATACGGTACAGCTCAAAGGACCTTAAAGAATCTTACTGGAAAACGCTATCTTGCGTAGAATTTGGCAGAAATTTTAGAGAAATTTTCAAATTGCAGTAGTGTAGCCAGGGAAAGGGAGCGGGGAGCTTAAGCCTCCTCACCCATTGGCATGCAGAACATGGAAAATACCACGTTTTTAGCACTTTGAGACCAATTTCTGCACTGAAATGGAAAATAGTCCTCCATTGGCAGTTCCAAATTTCGGTGAAGACCTTTGTTTTTCTTTTTGGTTTTCAATTGAACTTGGATAGAACAATCGTTTAAATTATAGGTGAAAACCTTTTTTTTGCTTTGTTTTGGTCTTCAACTAAATTTGGACAGAAAAATCGTTCCAATTTTAGGTGAAGACCTTTTTTTATTTGGTCTTTAACTGAATTTGGACAAAAAAATTGTTCCAGTTTAAGGGGAAGAGTTTTTTTGGCCCTAGATACCCGCAACAGCCCCCCTCCCCTTCATTGTAGATTTCTGACTACGCGCCTGTCAAATTGTAAAACAAAATGTAGGCATTTACTTAGCTGATATCCACGCCTCTTATTGCTGAGGTCTTTTGACATTTACAGGAAAATTTTTTGTTTAGACTATTTATTAAAGTTATGTTCTGCAAACGGCAAAAACTTTAGCCACAAAAAAATGACATGAAAGAGGACTGATTTTTAGTAAGCAATTGATTTTTCGTACGTACTGTATCAACATTACACAGAAAAGTTGTGACGTTTACAATAGGATAGATTGTGGTCGGGGTTAGATCTTTTGCTAGAGCTGAGTGCGGCTGAACTGAAGTTAGTTTATTCTTTAAAAGTTTCTCTTCAACATTGTTCGGTCGCTTTTATGTTGCAATAAGCTGAACAGAGTCGAAGGAAATTAGAAAAGAATAAACTAACCTCAGCTACGCTTACACGATCAGCTTAAACGAAAGCACCACTGTATTTCAAGTACGTTTTTATGGCAGTGCTTTCTTTGAATACACGCGAAGTGTTCCAGTTTTAAAGCTTAATAACTAACAAAACAATATAAAACGGGCGTATTCCTTACATAAATATCGACGAATACAACCCCAGGAGAAAACAACTTTTTTAATTCAAAAACTCACAAAAGTTATCAGCTTCAAACGCGTAACTTACAGTATTGCCCTATCGTTTTTAACATTTAAACTTTGCACCTATACAAATAAAATTGTATTGTGTTATTAACGTATAAGGGCGTAGGCACTAATTTTAAACAAGCGAAACAAGACCATGTTAATTGTACAGTAATCGAATCAAGTTTGTAGAAAATTCTAGGGGAAATAAGTTTTAAAGCAAGTCTAAGCTGTGCTACAAATGTAATAAGCCGCAAATATTTGTTTAAATTAATCTAAAAAAAGAATTATTTGAGATCGATATTAGAAGACCAAGTGTTTTGGAATAAATTGCTTGGCTAAAAAAAGCGTTTCAAGTTTAATTATTTTGTTTGTTTTATTGCCACATAAATAGCAGGTACTGTAGAAGTGAACCGGCTGGCAGCAGAAGACAAAAAAACGCAGCAACAATCCACATGGTAAACCTCCTAAAAAACGGAACCCATAATAGGCTTCCACGCAAAATGCCTTCGTTTTGGTTAATCAAGACATGGTGGGAAAATTATTGTTGCAATATTCCATACACTAAACTACAACCTGGAGAAAAAAAAGAAATAATTAATGCTTTTTTATTCAAATATTTATGGGTTCTGTTTTTTTTTTGGGGGGGGGGTAACTCTGTACAAGGAGATTCAAGCCACAGCCACCAAAGGCAAATTCACAATTAATATTAAACGAGACATGCCGCAATGGGAGATAGCGCACTAAGATACAACCAAACTAATCATGAAAAACTAACTCCAAAAACACTGTATAGTAGTTGTATCTGTACAATAATAAATTCTGCCTAACTAGCCTGAACGAATACTTTGATTTAAGGGAAACTATTATTGTCTTGGGTATGCAACTGAAAATTATTGTTGATCGGCCTTAAGTGTGCTAAGTAATTCTCTTTTGCACTTGTTAATGAAATTAGTAATGTGAGATAGTAAGTAATCATCATGAATCCAAAAAGAATTTCATCACTTAACATAATACAATTTGGCAGTTTTGTCACTCTTCGAAGGTTAAAGGATTCGTCGGTATAGGAATGCAACCAGGCGAAGATATAGGAAACGTATTGTACATTCAGAGGTGGGCAGCTCAAGTCATAAAAGTTGCGCCGCAAGCGCACGCGCAACTACTCTGAAAATCTTGCGCTGTAAGCATTTCTCCAAACCCCCCAAAAAAATTGCGCCGGAAGCGCAAGCGAACGTGTGACATTTTGAAAAGTATAACTTTAATTGACTCACTGCTCAAATTGCGCTAGGCTAATCCACCTCGACAGCTATTGTGCGACAAAATACTTTTGAAAAAAAAAAAAATTAGCTACGCAAAATGCTTATTGAACAAATTATTGAATTTGAATTGAGGGGGCGAAGGCCCCTTAGTCGAAAATATATTCCTAAACCCGGTTATTTTCATGACGAAACAAAAATCTCCAAAGCAAATATTCGAGTGACTGTTTGTTGCTAAAAATATTGCAGTAGGCAATGTACCTCGCTTCTTTCTCCTGGTCAAGTCACTAACAAAATTTAACCCCCAAATTCAAGATTTTAAATGTGTTTTGGACTTGATCTGCTAGTAGAGGGAAGACTCACTAGTTTGATTGTTTCAATTGGCTTTCAAATCTTAAAAATTCAGTTATTTCAAAAGGCTTTAAAAACGTGCTAAATATGATCCAAATGGTATTAAAATAGTTGTTTTCCCCCAAAAATTACAAAAACTCGCCCAGCGGCCGGCCCCCATACTCCAGTCTGTGATGCGTTTGGGTTAAAGAAGTTTGCTCACTAGGTCTCCCAACTTAGACAATTTTGGAAGAATTTTAACTTTTGGTTCAAGTCCTTTCCCTCTAGCAAAATGCAGGTTACGTGCCAATTTCGTAAGGGCGCGAGTCTAATTTTTGCTTAAAATTTATCAACAAATTAAGAATAATGCCAGCCTTTACAGTAAGAAAAAAATTACTAACAAACAAAAACAATAAATTTCAAATCAAAAAAGAAGCTAAGTTATGTCTTGATTTGAAACGATAAAATTTTAATGATTTTCATGCATTTGCATGCAAAATAACAACGATCCTGAGATTATAGTGTTGTTGCTCACTGCACGAGATTATAGTGTTGTCTATAGTTGTCTATATTCTATAGTTGTCTATAGTGTTGTTTATAGTGTTGTCGTAATTTCGTAAATCGTAATTTTGAGATTATAGTGTTGTTGCTCACTGCACAGGCAACTGGAAAAAATTTTGGCTGTCGTTCAAATTGAAAAAGTTCGTTTTTTCGCTTTTGCGATTTCAAGATGCTGCAATAAGAACAGCAAAAAAGCATTTACTCAAGCTAACAGAGTATTCGGAATTAAACAGTTTTACAAATACGGTCGCTTTAATTGCATCCATGTTCTCAAAATTTAAGACAAATGAAAAACAAATGAGGCTGAAAAGTGGCAAAAAAGTAAGAACTGCCAGCCTCAACTCAAAATTAACTGGTTCTTGTAAAAAAAGAATGTACGAGAATCCAACAGGCACATAATCTCGCGCATTCCTATATCTGTGTCTGTTATAACTCGCCAGTCACAACAGTTATGCACTTATATTTATATAGCAATAATATAAATAACAAAGCAACGCTAAATCCATAGGTGGGCACAAGTCCGTTAATCGTTAATAACGAAGCTAACTTTTTCATTAACTTGTTAATCCGTTAAAAAGTTTTTTCATGTAACGGACTAAATTAACTTCCGCTAAGTTCTGTTAACGGACTAAATTAACTTCCGTTAACATTTTTATCCTTAATATCTTGCACCATTCATTCATCGTACTGGTACAAACCAGTTTGCACTGGTAACACTTGTTGCGTATAAGCACGAGTTTTATAGAAGAAAGTGCAGAAAGGAGCTCTTTTTTGTGGCAAATAATAAGCTGCAGCCTCGTAGGTTTATTAATTATTGCTGATCACAATTTCCAAAGCTTTTCCGATCGCAGCTTCGTTACTGCATTTGAACTTGTTTTTATCTTGAAATTAGATTAGACTGTAAAATGTAACTTCCAAAACACAAAAAGACTACCACAGCAATAAATATTTTCGTACAACAGCGTCAATACATGTTCTAGAAGCGAGTAGATAAGAAAAAATGTAAATTACACGCAAAATGTTAACGAATTAACGGACTTTATTAACTTCCGTTAATTAAAGTTGAAAATAACGGATTAACGTTAACGGAGGTGTGAAGTTTGTTAACGGACTAGTGGTTAACGAAGCTAACGTTTTACATTAACTTGCCCCACCTATGGCTAAATCTATTATAGCTGGTTTTCCAAGTTATTAGGATACAATACGGAAAATACAGTAAATACTTTTACAATGTTTTTAGAAGACAATGCTAAGCCTTACCCTAACCCAAACACTGCTTACCTAAACTGTCTAGTCCTGTAAAAATAGCCCAGTAGCTCTTTTCACCTATATTCGCTAGAAAATAATTGTAAAAATAGGTGAGCGTTTTACAAGACAATTTTACAAGAAAGGTAAAAATAGCCACTTCGCAAAAAAAACATACCTGCGTAGTCTAGTTGTTCTTTGATTGGGAAAACCAGCGGTAACTCCTAAATTTCCTCCAACTGGGGGAGGCGGAGGAATTCCAGCTGTTGGCGGGGGCGGTGGGGGTGGAGGAGGAGGTGGTATTGCTTCTGGCGTAGTCATCTTTAAAATAATCTCAAAGATTTTCTCCAATAACCAATGTAAATTTCTCCGCTAACATCAAATCATAGTGAACAAACACACTTGCTAGCGGTACTTCGTACGATTTATCAATAAGTTAAACGTAGCACCTAATTTGAAAAACAAAGCCGTACTCAAAAGATTTGAAACCGAAATGCATTGTATCGACTCTCAGCGTCAGCTCACTTCTCGCATGTCCGCCATAGCCTATAGCTAAGAGCGACTAGACATACCAAGAAATAATACGAATTGCCATCACTAGGCTAATATTATTTGTAGTTTTTTTACACGCACATTATTTCTCACTATTATCATTCTATTATGATCAAATAGTTATATTTATAATGGCATATTAATCGTCTATCAACTATTACACAATTATTATTATCATTCTCTCACCCTTAAAACCTTATTCGGGGACATTTTTGCGATTTTTTTTGTCTATTTTGATAAATGTCTATCGGTCGTTGTTGAACCTGTGCCTTACCGTTTCATTGTCCCTTTTATGAACAAGCTTTTGAACTCCCGCCATGACGCCAAAATGTGTTTGTAATTAGTCAGTAAATATTTGTGGACACGGTATCATTACCAACAAGCTAATATTGCACACACGCTATAGTACATCGGTTCTTAGTAATTGCTATTTCACGTTTTTCTGCAAAGTGTGTAGCTACAGTAACCGATCACTTCTTCTTCAGGTTAACTAACGTTAAAGCATTCCTGTGAACATAATCAAACCGCAAAAGCAGTTTATGACTCCTTATCATTCGATCTTATTCTTTAACGATTATTTGCATTAACATTTTTTAAGCAATGGTTGCTCTCAAACAGCGGTGAAAGTGGTTTTATTCTCTTACCGGGATCCGGAACGCTGTGCCCATTAGTTTCTCAGCGGAACGCTGCCCCCAAATTTGCTTTGTAATCGCAAAGGACGGACTTCGTATAATTTACAATTCACATCTACATCTTAACAAAAACACATAGGTAAAGACCACAAAAAAAGGTCTTCATCGGAGAATTGTTGCTTTTTTCGCTTCCATTAGGCTGCTAATTTTTTCCGTCAATTTTTGGTAAAGACCAAAAAATAAAAACCTTACCAGAAAACCTTTGCATTTTTCACGATCAGCACTAAGCTTTTTTGTCCATAAAGTTCTTTTCCTTGTTTACCAGGAAACCTTTGAGGTACGTTCCAAATGTTATCCAAACGGCATTAAATACGTAGCTACTTTTTTTTTCCAAAAATTACAAAAATCGCCCAGACCGCGTTTATGGATCGCTTGAACTACACCGTACACCCTTTATTTAAGAGACTAGAAAAGACGCGCCGAGAAAGAGAGAAGAGCATTGAAGAAAAAAAAATTGCTTTTGTATTCGACTGATTTGATTGGAGATATTCGTAGCATGAGTAAACCGTGAAGAAAACAAGTCACGCTGATTGGACGATTCGGCATATTTTAGAACAAACAAACCATGAAGAAAAAAAATACAAAACTATCAGTTTCCAATCAGTCTACTCATAAAGAGTCTATGGTTACGCTAGTATGCTTACCACGCTTCTCCATTCAGACGTTTTTTGAAAAAAAAAAAATTTTGACTCTTGGTCTAAGTCAGTAGCGTACGCAGGATTTTGAAAAGGGGGGGGGGGCCAAAAATTTCAGAAAATTTGGTAAGGACAAAGATCTGAATCAAAAATTGTTGCTCCCAAATTTAGCCCGATTTTTCGCCCAAAATCAGGTGAAGAGCAAAAAAAAAGGTCTTGACTCAATTTAGTCCGATTTTGAGCCTAAAAGCAGGTGAAGGGCAAAAAAAAAGGTCTTCACTCAATTTAGTCCGATTTTTAGCCCAAAGCCTAGAAGGAAAGAACAGAACATGCCCTTTGTGTCATCAAACCTGATGCCCAACTTGCAAAGGGGGGGGGGGGCATGCTTTAATTTGGCTTACTTTTCTATGCAATTTTACAATCCTGACGACCCAAAGGGGGGGGCCATGGCGCAATGGCCCCCGCCTAAATACGCCCCTGGTCTAAGTCTCCTTCTCCCATCTTTAGCACAATTCTGGTTACGTGCCTACCACCCCAACTTTTGTTGTCATTGCATGTGATTTGAGGTTTGCCCTCCCCCCCACCCCAATAAAAAATCCTAGCTACGTCTATGTTAGGGACTAGGATCATTTAGCCCGCCAGCATTCAACTGCACCGTAACTTATAAATACCTTGAATCGACAAAAAAACGAATTAAATAAAAAACACAACAAAACATAAGTTATAAGGAGGGCAAAATCTATAAAAATGTTTAAACCAACACAAATTTTCAACTTTTAATAATAATTGGTTTGGTGGAGTATGGCAGAGAAACATTACACAAATTTGAGTTTTTTTTTGTGGTTTCACGTTCTGCATTTTCCAAAAAAGTTGCAACAAATTTCAAGAGTGCAAATCTAATGAATCGAAAGAACTAAACAATAAAATAGGAAGTTTACCTTAAGCTTGGTAGAAAGTAAAATACAATGTTACTCAATAAATAGTGGGCCACACCACGAGAACAATGAAGGAATTAGGAAAAACCAGAAAAGCTTAACTGAAATCCGCTTACTACAGCAAGCATTGTTGACTTTGTACGTAATTAAGGATCGTCTGGTCAAGCTGCGGAATAGTAGAATCAGTTTTGAGTTATTCTTGTAATATTGCTGAGCTAATTAAATGTGATTTTTATGATTTATAAACTCAATTATTTTTGCCTTGTTTACCTTTCCAGACGTAATGTAGTTGTAAATTACCGTAATTGTTGGATAAAGTATGTTGACCATGACTTACGATTTTATGCAAATATACCTTAAAAGTTCTTGCTGTCCTTGATGTACAGCAATTCAATACTCACGTCTTTTTTATAGAATGTTTGCCCTCAATGGGTTTCACACAACCTAGGGCCCCTGCCTACACTTAAGCCCGGTCTTCACTGGGCTTAAAATTGCGAGCGTAATCGCGCATCCTTTGTTTATTATGAACAGAAATTCGGTACGCCTAGCGTTCAGCCTTACCAGCTTACAAGCTATCAGTTGGTAGAAATAAACTAAAAATACGCTCGTAGGGCAAACGATTTTACGCACAGTAGACTAGGCCTAAACACACAGTCGTGTGAGCAGAATAGCGCATCCTTTGTCTATTTGAATAAATTTTCCGCTCTTGGACTAGCATGCTGGGCGTACCGAATTTCTGATAAAAATAAACAACAGATCACGGTCGTATGTTAGCAATTTATGAAGTCAAGACGGGACCCGCCGAAGACCTTTCACATGCCCACAATGACTGCCGCGGTTGGGGGTTTAGACCACTGTTTCTGACACTTTCGTGACCAATAGCCCCCTTTAAAAAACTCTCAATACTCGTGAAGCCAGCTGAAAAGAAAAAGATCTTAGTTCTCTTTTAGCCTAACTTACAAACTATAATTTCATTGCATAAGCCAAAACAAAAAAAAAGAAAAACAAATTTTCAGAGCATTTTGTGCAAAATTTCGAATTCCAATAGGCGTGCGCCATTCCACCTAGGAGAGGCCTTTCTTCTTGGCTGTAAGAGTACCGCTCCGTGGCCCCTTTGTGAAACCCTGATTTAAATAACATTAATCACCTTGCATTGAATTTTAAGTTTTATACTTTTATTAATCACATCACAGGTGAATACCACTGTTTCAAAACATGAAAAAATTAAGTTCCATAAAACCCAACAGTCTGTTTCACCCGTAAAAGGGATCATTAGAGGCTATCTGTGATATTCGCTCTAATTCTTTATCATTGAGCACTTTTTGAAACTCTGATACCAACTACAGACTTGTTTCAATCATATTCATATTTCCGCTTTTCGCGTTTGTATATTAAGCACTAAGCAGTTTACCTTATTGACAAAAACACATCAAAAGAACTTTTTGCGACATTTGAAACAAGGTGACCTTTGAACGACAGGGATAATTTTAACCAAAACAACTGAAGAGTGTTGATGCTCTTAGCAATAGAAACAATTGACAATGTCATTTACAACAACAACCGTAACTTAATAGACTTGAAAACTTAGAAGTTATATCAACAAACTTTCGTAGGTAGGAAAGTAGTACAGAATATATTCCTTCCATAAGTTATGGTACAACAATGCAAAATCCGTCACAATGCATTTTATCGTTATAAGTATACAAGGTAAACAAGCAGAAATAATCATGGCTACGGATAAAGAAAAACAAGATATTACGAAGTGGTTAAAACAAAAATGTAAAACGCTCTTGTTTAGGTAAGTCCCTTTATTAGTGCGAATAAACCTGGCACTTGCATCAAGTCTTTCGTTAGGCTATGTCACAGCAAAGGGTAGGCACGTAGCCAGGGGGGAGCAGGGGGGGAAATTGCCCCCAAAATTTTAATTTGCCCCCTATATAAATTTCATTTAAATCCTCAAGTTTTAGGATGGAAAGAAAAAGTGTTGTATTATTCTTAATTTAATAGTCAAAAGTCGCAGAAAATGGTGGCTTTCCGAACTGAAGACCTTTTTTTTGTTTGGAGATCACCCTAGCGAGAAGACATTGCCCCCAAAAAATTCCGTTCTGGCTACGTGACTGGCAACGGGTAGACTGCTTGGTCCATCTGGAGAGTATACTTTTAACTGTTTTTCCCGAGAACAAAAATGACGAATTGCCTGTTCGGGCATCGAACCGGGAGTCAGAACGTTTTGGTCGCTAACTCGTCACGTCACGAACTAAGCTACGGCCGCCGCTGTTTGGTAAGGTGAAGCCTGCAGCTACATTGCTCCACATTTTTAGACATTGTTCCATTGCAACTTATCAAGCGGTGGTTGCTCAGTTGGTGGAATTGGTGACCAAAAGGTTGCTCACTCCCGGCTCGGTTTCTGAACTGTCAATGCGTCTTTGTAGCGTCCTTTGGAAAGACAACGCTTATTTCCCATTAGAGTCCAGCAGTCTACCCGTTGTGGCGGCTCAGCTTGACGAAGGATGAACAAAACCCAAAAAGGTGCTCTGCGTTGGTTTGCACGAACAAACGTGCTGGAGTGCCTCGTTCTCACGCATGAATGAACGCAAGTTTATTTATCGTAGTTGTAGCTAAACTAAGCTGCTAGTGCTGTTTTCGTGTGACTAATGAATGGCCCCACGTGGTTTGGATGAAAGGCTTATGGCAAAATCGTGACTTTCTGGTATCGCTTCGACGTACATCCAGCATGAAAACAATAATTATTTCGTGGGAAATATATTGCCAAGTCATCATATACTGAACTCTTACCTCTGCTATACTGGCGTTTTTAAATACAATAGTGTAATATTCAACCACTATGGCACAGTCTACAACACTGTGCGTAAAATGGTGAACGTATGAGCGTATCTTTGGCTTATTTTAAACAGAAATACTGTAGGACTTGCCAGCGTGCAAGTTGCCAGTTCGTTAAGACAAACTAAAAATGCGCTCCTGCGCTCTCGATTTTTTGCACAGTGTAGACCGGGCCTATTATAATTGTGGAAGCAGCAATGTATGGAATAATTTGCGTTCTAACATTTTCATACAGCAAATAATAAGATTGTGCGGTAGTGCAATCAAACAATTTTTTAAATACTGTTCAGTATAAACTTAACTGTGTTAGTAGACTAACAGTATTATTGTGCTGCTTAAGTTACTGTCGGCAAAATTTGATCTCGAGCAAACTAATTATTTTTCGCTACCACTGTATTTATTCTATTTCTGCTTCTAACGAGATCGAAACAATGTAAAAGCGAAAAACCTTGCTAATTTTGTGAAATCTGCGTTTGAACGAAGCAACAGAAAAAAAAGTAAAATAATTTAAATGAAGAACATTTTCAAAACATAAAAAAAGTTTTAGCAAAATTATAGTAGTGTCAAAACAAGTACTGTATTTTTGAAGGATTTGTTTCTTTGTGTAACAAGCGATTTGCTTCACTTTTCATTTCACTTCGTTTCACTTTCCATCTTAACTTTAGAAAATGGCACTTCAGTAAATTCGGAACTAGAAACCTTGCTCGTGCACATGTGAAATGTTTACAGTGGTTTTCGAAACTTATGTCCAAATTTTATATACTCATTGTATAACTTCGTTGCTGATTGGACGCAAATCAAATCTTTCGGTATACTCGCTGCACTACGCCGAAGCGTGCAACGAGTTGGCGGTCCTACACCAGGGCAACACAGCTCCTTTCAAAAAAATGTCGCAGCGGTGGCAACACCCTGATCGATTTGACTGGCCCAAGATTGGAACCTTAGACCTCCCGTTCTACAAGCGAACGCATTGCTACTCGACCAACTGATGGCGCGACGCAAAAGCTAAATTAATTACTAAACCTTGAAAATAACAAACGAACTTCTCCATGATGGCTCAGGTAAGTCCAAATCATGGCGTCTAAATCTAATGACTTGGTTCTAATATGACATTTAGTGCATCTGGCTCGCCGTCTCTTTGATTTTTTTCTTCGTTACATTAACTCTAATTTCTCAAGCTTGACAAGCCCTTCAATCCTGATATTTGGTAAGGAATATTTCATTTTCTGAAGTAAAAAATTTAATGAACATACCTATGAATCGGACCCCGTCTGTCATTATTTCCCACCCTACCCATGGCCCATTGGCTGTTATTTTTAAGAGTAGGCTATCATGACAGACTTTTGGTGTAACTCTTGGGATGATTCATTTATTTTTGACTTCTTTTCAATAACTTAATAACGACTGAAAATTACAGGGAAATATTCATCGTCATATTGTGGCTAGTATCGAGTTGGTTAATTAATAGCTTGTCTCAAACTTTTCACGCATTACATAGCACTTTCTAGTCAAGTGGGTACTGTGCAGTAACAAAACATAAACCATAGGCCTAGCCCCAGGGAGGAAAGGGGGCGCACCCCTCTCCATTGAAAGCCACCAATGATAAAAATGATATTAAAGATTATTGTTTCTTCAGTTCCAGTTTCTTTTAGCATTTACCCGTAAAACAGTAATTAACAATAATATTAATACTGACGACCAACAGGGGGCTTGGGCGTCTCGTACACTTCGCTTCTCCACCTGGGCCAAGTAATCGGCTTCTGATCTTTCATTCTACGGTATCTTTGTCCCATGAAAGTTCCTCCTTACGAAATTTCTCATTATGTCATTGCATGTGCTTTGCAGTTGGAGCCCCCTCCCCTAACGAAAAGTTCTGGCTACGCCTATGAATGCAACTATCATTAATCCTGTTTTATTTGCAAGAACGACATAGAAACGTTTCACGGTCTGAATTTTTAGCAGCAAATGATAACGAGTTGGTTAAATACACATTCCTACGTGCTTTTCAACTTTATTAATGTTGTTCTCATCATGGAATTCTAGCTGCAATAATGTAATTAGCTGTTGGTGAAGGCGTTGCAAAAGGAAACAAGCTAATCTCTAATTTTGTTGCGAATTGTCCATTAAACTCACAGGTTATAATAACCGACCAGAAACAACTTCTTTCTAAGTAACACATTGCTTTTTATCTGCAGTGAAGTGAAAAAATACTATTATTGTTTCGCTGTTTTACTAAACCAAGTCTATTTATTTTCACAATAACAAAAGTTTCCTTGGAGTTAGGACGCCAAAGTTTTCCGTTACGACTTAAAAATAAGCAAAATCTTCTTTCAAAAGTAATTCTGAAAGAAAATCCGTGGCTGAGGTTAAAACTCTGCGCCTCTAATGCTGCGAATGAAAGACGGTCGTTTTCGTTTCCAATTCAGAGGAAAAAAGCTAGCAATGAAACTTTTTTTCTTTCCATGCCTGCGTTGTTTTTTCCTCGAGGCGCTGTTGCGATTACTTCACAACATAAACCTCTTGAATGTGTGATGCTGTGTGCTGTGATTGATTGACTGTACTTTCAAAGAACAAACAAATCCACAATATACTATTTTTTGAAAACTTTGCCCACATTGATGAGGGAAGGAAATCAACAAACAGTCTTGTAAACAACTTCTAAAAAGTGAATGTTTTTCTGTTATCTTATTGTGACGAGTAATTTTCAAAGTTTTTAATGCAATTGAAAGGCACTCACTGTAAATACAATGCATTTTAGTTTTGAGTACACTTTTTTTACGAACCTGTAAATTTGGCCGAGGTTAGCAGTTCTTAAAAAAGCATTCAACTAAGAAAATTTTTGCTCGATTTTCTTGCAAAAGTTTTTAGAGATCTGAAGATAACTTCACCAAATTTGAACTTTCTACAAACTTCTAGTCTCGAAATATATCACCTTAGATTTTCTCCTATAAAGGCTTTTTACCCTTAAAAATTTTGCCAAAGCTGCGGATTAGAAACAAAATTTCAAAAAGTTATCGCATGTTACTAATTCTCAGAAAGTTGCTTTGTAGCAAAGTTGTTGTAAACACGAAGTAAAGGCCTAGAGGGTCAGAATTCTAAATTGGCTGCTTTTCAAGCAAAGCTCGCTTCCCAAAAGTAAATATTGTGTCAAATATTGACGAAATGACAACACCGAAGAAAGAGGAAAATTGTTAATTGTGGAATGAGAGATCTTGAAAATGGGAAGACGTAGAAAGTTCAAATTTGGTGAGAATAATTTTAGGCTGTCAATTTGACAGCAGATTTTCTACTCTTGCGCAAGGCCGCTCACCTTTTCATCTATCTGCTCTTGAAGCCACTCTCATAAAAACTTCTAATCCCGCCCTCTGAATTCGTGTACAGCTTAAAGATTGTACATCAGTGATGCTTTCTCATTGGTGCTTTTCCAGCCAATCACGGCTCGGCTTTTTCCTTTCCATAGCCGCTCATTTTCCTGCGCTCTCCATTCTGACGATTCTTCTTGACAAGTGTCACACAAAAAGCTTCGAAGATATGAACATTTTAATCAAGGCAATTCTCAAGTTCTGTACCACCAACCAACTCTTCAAATTTTAGGCTTATTTGAGTATTTTTTTTCAACAAAAAACTTGACTAGAATGCAGGCCCGGCGCCAGGGTGGCGTGACTGGGGGGGGCAGAAATAAATTTGGAGGGGCACGACAAGTTTATTTTGTGTGAATTCGAGAGGGGCACAGGGGCACGACAAATTTATCCCAGTCTGGATGAAAAAAACAAGGTGAGGAGCAAAAAGTCAAAGGGATTTTCCTGCCGAAATCGCAAATTCAAGCAGCAGTTTTTCCGGCCGAAAACAGGTGATCTCCAAAAAAAAAAAAAAAAAAAAGGTCTTCACTGAAATTGCAAGGGATTTTCCGGCCGAAAACATGTGACCTCCTTAAAAAAGAAAAAAAGGTCTTCATCCACAAAAAACACTAATTTGGACCTCGATTTGCGCTCCAGAAGCCCCGAGCCTGTTAATTTCTTCGAGGCACAGTCCTCGCTTGGGGGGGCACAATTTTCGTTTGGGGGGGCACAAGCAGTCAGTTGGGGGGCACAGCCCCGGTATGCCCCCCGTGGCGCCGGGTCTGCTAGAATGCCTTTAAAATTTAAACGAATTTTCAGTCTCATTTGTAGATATGTTGAACACAAGCAATAAAGTGCCAAATTTCTATATTGCTGCCTTGAATGCATAGGCGTAGCCGGGGGGGGGGGGGGGGGGGGGCAGGGAGCCCGCCTCCCCCCCAATTAAAATACCACTAATTAAAAAAAAATTATGACAACATAGCCTAGCGATGATTAGTTGCAGTATTTTTCGGTAATTACGCACGTAACAGTAATTAACAATAATATTAATGACTACGAGGGAGCCCCTAACTACTAATCAGAGGGCCCCTAACTGACAACCAGGGGGCTCAGAGCCCCTAACCAACAATCAGGTGGCCCCAAGACCTCTAACTAACAACCAGGGGGCCCCGGGACACCTAACTGACAAACAGAGGACCTCGGGGCCCCTAGCTGACAACCAAAGACCCCCAGGGCCACAACTAGCAACTAGGGGGCCCGGGGTCCCCCTAACCGACAACCAGGAGGCTCCGGGGACCCTAACAGACAATCAGGGGACCAAGGACCTCTAACTAACAACCAGGGGCCACAGGGTCCCTAGCCGACTACCAAGGAACCTCAGGGTCCCTAATTGATGACCAGGGGATCTCAGAGCCACTACTTTACAACCAGGGGGCCCCGCAGCCCCTAACCGACAACCAGGGGTCCCCAGGCCCCTAACTGACAACTAGGGGGCCCCGGGGCCCATGGCTGACGACCAAAGATCCTGGGCCAGGGGCCCCTTAATTCAATTTTTTTACAATTTATATGCAAAACGTATTAGAAATCTAAAAGTTTTGTCCTAAAAGTTGCAACCTCAGTCCTTCGTTTGACGTTATTATAAACTTAATGCTATAACAGAGGCGGTAATGCAAACCTCCCAATCGAAATACTACCAATCAGGGGTACCGATCTTTGTTGAGCATTGTGGGGGATAATTTGCAATTTTACCCCAATTTTGCCCTATTTTCAACATTGGGGGTGATGAACCTCGACCACGATATTGTTCAGGTGAGCAAATTAAGTGAAGGCCAAAAATAAAAGGTCTTCACCAAAAATGGAATACTTTTTTCCCCAAATTCAGGTGAAGACCAAAAAAAAAACGGTCTTCACCAAAAATGGAACACTCTTTTTCCCCGAATTCAAGAGGACACCTACGCTCAAATGCACACAAGAGTCAAATTATTGCGGGGGATGCAGATGTAGACCATACTTAAACTATTGGGGGGATACAGTCAAAATATTGGGGGGATTTATCCCCCTATCCCCCCCGGGTTTCGGCACCCCTGCTACCAATGATAAATATAATGAGAGCATAGCCAGTATGTTGTGCTAGTCTGAAAATGCAGTTTCTTTAATTTAGGATTTACACGTACAAAAGTAAGTAATAATAATGACAACCACATGTCTTAGTCATAATATTATCATGCAATTTTTGAAGGTTTCAAAAAACTGTCAAGTGGCTTGACTCGAGTACTCTACTTTTTAGAAAAAAGATATTTTAATTTTGATTTAAACATTTTTTTAAGAAAGAACTTAAAAGCGCGATCTTACTTCAAAATCATAGGCGTAGCTAGGAGGGTGGCCCAGGGGGCCCGGGCCCCCTCAATCAAAATGCCACCAATTACAAAAATTTGACAAAAAAGCTTTGTTTCTTCATTTTCAGTTTCTTTTAGCATCTTAGCGCACAACAGTACACGTGTACAACAATAATTACGATTAAATAATACTGACGACCAGGGGGCCCGGCCCAACCCTTAATTCAATTTTTTCCAACCAATTTAAACGTATAACTAGAGTGAAATTAAGGGTTTTTGTCCTAAAAGTTGCTACCTTAGGCCCTCATCCAAACTTTTTATAAACGTAATGCAATAACCAGCGCCGTATTTGCCATGCGTGGCACTGTGCCAGGGCCCCGCGCTCAGAAAGTAGGACTTTTTTGGTCTTCACTTATATTTGGCAGGAAGATGTTGCAAAAATCCCCTAAGTAAAGGACCCGCGCAATGTAAATCCGGCCCGGGAATAACATGTTCAGTAAGCGTAATCATCTTTTGTGCCATTTTTCAACATGAATTCACCTTCACCTCGCCAGGTTTTTCACACAAAATACTTTTAAAAAAATAGCTAGGAAAATGCTTATTGAACAAATTACTGAATTTCAATTGAGGGGGCCTGGGCCCCCTGGCCGTACATGTACTCTTACAGCTGGTTAAATTCTTGACAAAACAAAAATCTCTACGTTAAACAAAAATCTTCAAGTAAATTATTTTTTCTACTAGAATATTGCAGGAAGCAATGTGCTTAACTTCCCCTACATGGACCAAATCACTTAAAATTAAAGTTTTACTCCATAATGCTAGATTTTAAACTTGTTTTGGACTTTAACTGCAAGTAAAAGGAGGAATGAACAATTAAATTTTTTCGATTGACTTTCAAATGCTAAAAATTCAGTTCTTTCAAATGGCTCTAAACATGTGCGACCGAAATGTGATCCAATGGGATTAAAATAGCTTTTTTTCCAAAAAACTTACCAAAATCGCCCAGCGGTTGAAAATCGCCCAGACCACCAGAGCCCCCGTCAGTGATACGTTTGAGTACACTAGGTTACTCAACACGTCTCTTAAGTTAGACCTTTGCACTTTCTAGCTATTAATTTTTGCCCTCTCCCTTTACCAAAGTTCTGGTTAAGTGCCAACTGGCTACGGCTTCAGATCTTCCACTCTACGATAGCTTTGCCCCATAAAAACTTCGTCTTTTGAAAATTTTGATGACGTCATTGCTGGTGAGTTGTGGTTAGGGCCCCCCCAATCAAAAATCCTGGTTACGCCTATGCTTGAACGCTTGGTCACAGTTTTGTCGATTGTTAAAGATAGAAGAACAAAACAGTACAAGTCTACAGCACGCCCTGGTCATAGGTTATGATTGCAAAAACTTGATTGTTTCGTTGGGATACGATAATGTAGCATTACAGGGGTTGATTTTTCATTTTAAATTTTGCCTTTGCTCTTTATCATTTGATTCATGAAATGATTGGGATTGCTGATACAGTACATATTGTTTTAATGTTCTTATATCATTAATTGGTGCCTAAATTATGAGCAGCTATATACACTAGGATGTACCAAAAAAAACAACCTGCTCCGATTTTGCTATAACTTGGCAGAATGGTGCATTTGGGTGAGAAAAACGTGTGTTAAAATTAAAAAAAATCTAACGTCGTTTGACGCCCTAAAAGTGACGGCATAGTTTTAGCTAAGATGAGTGGTTTAGATGTAATTTCAAAAAAATTGATTTTTTGCAATATTATGGTGTACAAATGGAAACATGAACATTGAACAATGGCGTTTCACTAACTACATGAAGTTCACTTGACGCTCGAATTACATGTGATTCTGCACAACAATAGTGCAAAATGCTGTATCAATGGATTGTTTTAGTTTTTTTTCTTTCGCAGATTGAAGAGTTGGTTTTGGGCAATCCTTTCACTTATTAGTCTCTTGCACCAAATAATATGGCGATTCTCCTCTCAAGTTCTATTGCAAAGAATCAAAGCTTTTCAAGATTTATTTGTGACTTGCAACAAACCTTTGTTTATGCTTATGTTATTGCTGTTGCACAATATGCTTCTTTAACTTCTGGCGACATGAA
The DNA here is from genome assembly GCA_963965965.1 of Trididemnum nubilum. Taxonomy (NCBI): domain Eukaryota; kingdom Metazoa; phylum Chordata; class Ascidiacea; order Aplousobranchia; family Didemnidae; genus Trididemnum; species Trididemnum nubilum. The sequence goes on along the minus strand of OZ014481.1, from coordinate 38,619,542 downwards.
TGTCGCATAGTTGTCAGATTTTTTTTATTGCGATGCAGTTTTGTAGCAGTAGGAGAAAAATGGATGTTTGTGACAAGAACCAATGCTCTCTCTGCTGCATCTTTTACGGCAGGTTGGTTTTCGTCTTTTCGATTATTGCTTTGACTGCTGAAAAATCTGCCTTTTGCGACCAGGTTTGAGGATGCAAATCAATGAAGTTGGAAGCAGCCGGAAGAAGCTTTAAAAGTGTGTGAGAGTCTGCACCAATCAACAAAGGTGGAATTCTCGAGGACGTCCTGGAGGACACATTTTGAAGTCCTTGGCCTAGGCCTCGAAGCCTTAGGTCCTTGAAAATTGCCCTGTCCTCGGCTCCAGGACAGCAATATTTTTTGAACCGTTGAAATTTTGTTGGAAAACGCCAGAAACCTCGCGGAAAATTTGCAAATACCTTTTTTGTTTTCCGTAATTGGAGCATAGGCTTAGCCAAGCGGGCCTCCCCCCCAATTGAAATTTCACCAATGACAAAAATGTGACAAAAAAGCCTATTGTTTCTTCAGTTTCAGTTTCTTTTTAGCATTTTTCGCTTACACCAGTAGCGAATAACAATACTAAATACCAGGGGCCCCGGGACCCCCTAAAATCAATTTTTGCCAGCCAATTTAAACGTAAATCTGGAAGAAATGGATAGTTTTTGTCCTAAAAGCTGCTATCTCAGGCTCACAACTAGCTTTTTTATGAACGTAATGCATTAACCAAGGCCGGATTTACCACAATGTAGCACAGTACCAGCTAAGGGCCCCGCGCTCAAATCTTAAGACTTTTTATGGTCTTCACCTACATTGGGCAGAAAGATGTTGCAAAAATCTCCGAAGTGCCAGGGGCCCAGCGTGATGTAAATCCGGCCCGGCAATGACATGGTTAGTAAGCGTAACCATCTATTGTACTATTTTTCAATAACAATTCATTGATTCACCTCGACCTTGCCAGTTTTTATGCACAAAATACTTTAAAAAAAAAGCTATGGAAAATGCTGATTGAACAAATCGTTGAACTTCAATTGAGGGGACCTGGACCCCTGGCCTAACATGTACTTCAACAACTGGTTATTTTCATGACAAAACAAAAATCTCTAAAGAAAATCTTCGAGTGGGTTTTCATTTACTGCTAAAATGTTGCACAAGACAATGCACCTTATTTCCCCCTAACTGGACCAAATCACGTACAATTAAACTTTAAAACCAAAATGCAAGATGTTAAACGTGTTTTGGACTTAAATTGCAACTAGAAGAAGAATTAAACAATTTAATTTTTTTAATTGGCTTTCAAATGTCAAAAATCTGGTCCTTTCAAATGGCTCTAAACAAGTGCGAAATGTGATTCAATGGCATTAAAATAGCTTTTTTTTCCAAGAAATTACAAAAAATCGCACTACAGCTGGGGTCTTCGCCCCCAGACCCCCAAAGCCTCCGGCCGCTGAGGGGCCCAGACCCCAGACCCCCCGTCTGCGATACGTTTGAGCTGCACTGGCTTTCTCAAAACGTCTCCAAAGTTACGTATTTGCACTTTTCAATTATATTAGTTTAAGCCCTCTCCGTTTGCAAAATCCTGGTTAAGTGCCAACAGGCAAATTTTTGATTACGTCATTGCATGTGATTTAAAGTTTAGGCCTCCCCAATCAAAAATTCTGGCTACGCCTATAAATTGGAGATTGCCTGAAAAACTTTTTTGAAGACCTTTTTTGTTTGGAGAACACGTGCAGTTGTGTCCTTGGTCCTTGGCCTCGAGCATTCCCGTTCTTGGCCTCGAGAGGGTCTGTCCTCGGAAAGGCTGTCCTTGGCCTCGGATTTTTTTTTTTGAGTCCTTGGCCCCGAGCCTTGTGTCCTCGACTCCACCTCTGCCAATCAAATCTTTCAAATGTGGGGTAGAGGTCAAATCTTGCATTTTTACAAAGCTTTAACCAAACGTCCCTTCGTTATTTTTGTGGTTGTAAGATTTTAATTTTTGCCACATTTTTGTTTTTTCCATCACTGAAAGCTTTTCGCTAAGTAGTGAAAAAGATACTTGCCTTTCAAAAACATATCGAAGGTGACGCTCCAACTTTTCTTGTTGTAAGTTTGCTAATTTTAGGTAGAACGGTGAAAACAATTATTTTAGAGTTCTTATTTCTGTGTTTTTCATGGATTCAAATTGATTCCACAGTTCTAAGTCATTGATAGGTGCATCTGCTATTACTGATGCAGTGCACCAATTTTTTACGTAAAATAGAGAAAGAAAAGATGCCAGTGAAGTGATTTAGTCATAGATGGGCAAGTTAATGCAAAACGTTAGCTTCGTTAACCACTAGTCCGTTAGCAAACTTCGTACCTCCGTTAAAGTTAATTCGTTATTTTCAACTAAAATTAACGGAAGTTAATAAAGTCCGTTAATCCGTTAACATTTCAAGTTTAATTTACATTTCTTTTTATTCACTCACTTTTAGAACACGCGTAATGACAATGTTGAGCTGATTGTACGGAAAAATTTATTGCTATGGTGGTCCTTTTGTGTTTTAGAAGCATTAGCGTACGCAGGATTTTGAAAAGGAGGGGGCCAGGACCTCATAAAATTTAAGAAAAACAAAGGTCCGAATGAACATTTTTGGCTCAAAATTTTTCGCCATTACTTAACAATTTTTTGCCCAAAATTAGGTGAAGACCAAAAAAACAAAAAAAAAAAACAAAAGGTCGTCACTCAAATTTAATCCGATTCTTTTGGGTGTGGGACAAAACCAAAGTTCTTCGCCTACCATTTGTGTGCTCAAAGCTTCTGCCCAACTTACAAAGGGGGGGGGGGGGGGGGCATTTCGCAATTTTGCATACTAAACTATCCTAATTTTACTATCCTGGCCAGAGGTGGAGTCAAGGCACCAGGCTCGAGGCCAAGGACACAAAAAAAATCCGAGGCCAAGGACAGCCTTTCCGAGGACAGACCCTCTCGAGGCCAAGGACAGGAATGCTCGAGGCCAAGAACCAAGGACACAGGCGCAAGTGCTCTCGAAAAAAAAGGTTTTCAAAAACGTTTTTAAGGCGATCTCCCATTCATAGGCGTAGCCAGAATTTTTGATTAGGGAAGGCCTAAACCACAAATCACATGCAATGACGTCATCGAAATTTTTCCAAAGAGGAAACTTTTGTGGGACAAAGATATCCTAGGATGGAAGATCTGAAATCGTTGCCTGCAGGCACGTAACCAGGATTTTGCAAAGGAAGAGGGCTTAGAGTAATTGTTGAAAAGTGCAAAAATCTAACTTTGGAAACGTGTTAAGAAAGCTATTGTAACTTAAAGGTATCACAGACGGGGGTCTGAGGGCGGGGCCCCCAGCTGTCGGAGGCTTTGGGGGTCTGGGGGCAAAGCCCCTAGTCGCTGGGCAATTTTTCGTACTTTTTTGGTAAAAAAAGCTTTTTTAATGCCTTTGAATCACATTTCGCAAGTGTTCAGAGCCATTTGAAAGCACTAAATTTTTGGCATTTGAAAGCCAATTGAAAAACTTAAATTGTTTAATTCTCCTTTCCCTTGCAATTTAAGTCAAACACGTTTTACATCTTGCATTTTGGAGTTAAATTTTAATTGTAAGTGCTTTGGTCCAGGTAGGGAAAGTAAGATGCATTGTCTCTTGCAACATTTTAGCAGTAAATAATAATCTACTCGAAGATTTTCCTTAGAGATTTTTGTTTTGTCATGAAAATAATCAGTTATAGAAGTACATGTTTGGCCTGGCCCCCTCAACTGATGTTCAATCAATTGTTTAATCAGCATTTTCTATGGCTAATTTTTTAAAAAGTATTTTGTGGGTAATAACCGGCGAGGTTGGAGGTGAATTACTAAATTGTTATTGAAAAATGGTACAATAGATGGTTACGCCTACTAACCATGTTATTGCCGGGCCGGATTTACATCGCGCTGGGCCCCTGGCACTTTGAAGATTTTTGCAACATTTTTTTGCCAACTATACGTGAAGACCAAAAACAGTATTACAATTTCATCGCGGGGCCCCTAGCTGGTACTTCGCCATATTATGGAAAATCCGGCCCTGATTAATGCATTACGTTCATAAAAAGGCTAGATGTGGGCCTGAGATAACAACTTTTAGGACGAAAACTTTTCATTTCTTTCAGATTATACGTTTAAAATGGCAGGCAACAATTGAATTGAGCGGGCCCTGGGGCCCCTGGTCTTCAATATTGTTGTTAGTTACTGTTGTAAGCGAAAAATGCTAAAAAGAAACTGAAAAAACAATAAGCGTTTTTGGTAAAATTTCAATTGGGGGGGGGGGCGGGCTCCCTGCTCCCCTTGGCTACGCCTATGCTCCAAGTGAGGAAAACAAAAAAGTTGTTTTCAAATTTTCCGCGAGGTTTCTGGCGTTTTCCAATGAAATTTCAACTGATCAAAAAAATAGTGCTGTCCTCGAGCCGAGGACAGGGCAATTTTCGAGGACTTGAGGCTTCAAGGCCAAGGATTTGATCTTCGAGGCCAAGGCCAAGGACTTCAAAATGTGTCCTCGAGGCCAAGGACGTCCTCGAGGATTCCACCTCTGATCCTGGCGGCCCAAAGGGGGGGGGCATGGCCCAAAGAGAGGCTCATGGAGGCTCATGCAACACTAAATATCCAGGATAGCATTTATTATACTGTCCTGGATATTTAGTGTTGCATCAGCCTCCATTAATCAAAACCTACACAAATATTAAGCAATTTGTTAAGCAACCACTTCACCTAAATTATCCAAATCATATGCAGGTAGTCGAACAAGCCGTAAAGTTGACAACAACAGCAAGTGGACAATATGCTGGCGCAAAAAGGCAAATTGGTGAGGCACTGTGTGTACTACTGCTGCAAAAAAAGCAATGGATTAGAAAGAATACTACTTCAGAAGAAAAGCTGCTCATTCCAGTCAATAAAATCAAAGCTATCAATGCTATTTGTTTTGCATTACCTGTATTTTTTCTGTCATACATCATTTCATGCAAACAGTAGTGTTAAAACTTGAAAGAAAATGTCAAAAAGTTAATGCGCTCATGAAAAACTTAAGTTGTAAGGAAAATTCAAAAAAATTAAAAGTAACTTTAATGCTAAATTGCAAATCACCATTGTCTTCCTCTCCGAAAAGCAGCAAAAATGAGTACCAACATAGCATATCCAGCATTAGTAATACCAATTTTATGAGTATTCTAAGATTTGAGGGGGCGCGATTCAAAAAAGCTCTGGGGGCAGTATCTAAACGAGGTACAATTTCAAAAAAAAAATTGGATTTCCCATTTTTTTGACTCAAGGCAAAAATCTAACACCCATGCAAGTTGAAATTAAAAAATGACCATAAAAGGGTCTGCCCTATTCAATTATATCGATTCCGCCGATTACGATTACAAATACGCACCCATGTAATCAATTTTCCATTGCGATTATTTCACCGTTAATCATCGCTATTACGAGTACATAGCTTCGCCAAAATTTAAAAATAATTTTTTATAACAGCACTTACGAAGTCGGTATCTATCCTGCATTTCTGCTGCAATCTATCCTGCAATTCTGTTTTGCATCATCATTATTATTAGGCTGCTATTAATAATTGCAGTCTTATTATGCTATTAATAAATGCATGTCTTGCACTTGCATTCTGTTCTGTAGTTGGTCAACGGTACCACTCCCATAATACAGTTTATACACTTTTATCATCATTCACGCTTTTGTTTGGTACTGGAAGCCTAGCCTATAGTAGTAGCCAGCCACGGCTGGATTATATGCAATTCGTTGATTACAATCCTTTGTAATTGATTTCTGATTACGATTATTTGAAAATTGCCCAATGGATTTCAAATTAGTGATTGTAGATTACGATAATAATCGAGACATTTCTGCTATCGGTTTGGCTAGCTAACTATCCTTGTCCACTTTCCTTACTAACGCTGCCATGCTAGTCACTTTCATCTTACCACCAATGACAGATCATTCATAAGTGCATCATGGGCCTATCGCAGTTCAACTCCTCTAAGATCTAACCCGCTATATATGATTAAAATTATACTTGCAGCATTTCTTATCACGCCAGCTCATTTGATCCCGCGCTTGCTTTTCTTATCTTGCAGTTCCTTCGCTTTTTTTTCTATAAAACTTGCGCTAATTACGCAACGAGTGTTACCAGCGCAAACTGGTTTGTACCGGTACGATGAATGAATGGTGCAAGAAATTAACGATGAAAACCTTATGTTAACGCAACTTAACGTAAGTTAATGAACCATTGTCGTTAAGTTAACGGGCATTTTAACGGAAGTTAATTTAGTCCGTTAACATGAAAAAACTTTTTAACGGATTAACGAGTTGATGAAAAAATTAGCTTCGTTATTAACGGATTAACGATTAACGGACTTGTGCCCATCTATGGATTTAGTCCATTGTATTTTGAGTTACAAACCCCAGTTTTACCAGCTGAGTTTGAAACTGTGCAATTTTCAAAGTGTAGATTACTTTGGCCATCCACCTGGCATGGTGGAATTTAAGTAATTTAAGTAACTTAGCAATAAATCCATTGCTGGATTGGAAAAGAAACCCAGCTTTAATCCACCAGGATTCCATTTCTGTAATTGTTTGCTTGGCTGCTTGTCTTTGACTAGATTGCCTGCTTGTTTTTTCTTGCATATTATCCTTATGGAGGGTATAAAGTTGTAAGAGAGCATCTTCAGTTGTAGGAGGTTTGCTAGTAAAACTGATAAAATTTTCCAAAACCGATCTTTCAAAGGGCCGTAAGTTTGTTTGTTTTCTAGTGTTAATCATGCTCAGTTACTCACAATTAGTGTAGATTTTGAATTATATTTCCATGAACCACCTAAACCATGTAAAACATATAGAGAAAATGCTGTAACATTACATTACAGCATGCACCAGACTAGTGGTCTAGAAATAAATTAATTTGTAAGTGTGACATAAAACAAAGTAAACCTCTGATAGGCTACCAATCATATTTTTCCTAAGTCTGTGTCAAAAACTTATTTGCAAATTATGAATAAACTTGGTTTGAGTACTGTAGCCAAGAATGGCAGTACGGTACGGTACGTAGGTACGGTACGCCTCAATTTTTGCTGAGAAGTACGGTACGCAGGTACGGTACGTTTTTTTTGTAATGGTACGGGTACGGTACGATAGTACGATACGCCTTTTTTGCAAAGGTACGTGTACGATACGTTGGTACGCTCTTTGAATTAAAAATCCCTGACTTTTCGCACATTGCTCCAGTTTTTTGTACACAGAGGCAAAAAACAGTTGAAACCGACGTTAAATGTGTAAATTGAAATCGCTGATACATAGGTTAGTGATTTCAAAGTCAGTTATAGTTGCGAGTAGTCAAAAGCAAGTATGGCAGTACGGTACGGTACGTAGGTACGGTACGCCTCAATCTTTGCTGAAAAGTACGGTACGCTGGTACGGTACGTTTTTTGTAATGGTACGGGTACGGTACGTTGGTACGGTGCGCTTCAAAAATTGAGCTGAAGTACGGTACGCTGGTACGGTACGGTTGAAGGTGCGAGGTACGTAGTACGCAAATTCTGTACGTACGTACCGTAATGCCATCCTTGACTGTAGCATACATAGAGTAATTGTACATTGTTTTTATTGATATCTTTGCACAAGCTATGCTACTAGTAGCCAGCTGACCATGATGCATACCAGAGGTGGAGTCGAGGACACAAGGCTCGAGGCCAAGGCCAAGGACAGTGGCGGATTTAGGGGGGGGGATGGGGGCAGTGGCGGATCCAGAAAATTTTGGTGGGGGGGATTTGAAGCCAAAACCTCAAAAATTCGGATGTCTTCACCAAAATTGAGACTGATTTTTCGGCCGAAATCGGAAATTCAAACGTTTTTTTTGCCCAAAATCAGGTGGTCTCCAAAAAAAAAAAAAAAAAAAAAAAAAAAGGTCTTCACCAAAATTGAGGCTGCTTTTTCGGCCGAAATCGGAAATTCAAGCGTTTTTTCGCCCAAAATCAGGTGGTCTCCAAAAAAAAAAAAAAAAAAAAAAAAAAAAAGGTCTTCACAAAAATTGAGACTGATTTTTCGGCCGGATTCGTTACGTTTAGGTCGGTGGGGGGGGATGCATCCCGAAATGGAGCCGAATTATTCAAAATAAGGGCTGATTTTTCGGCCAAAATCGTAACTTTTAGGCTGGTTGGGGGGGGATGCATCCCCCCCATCCCCCCCCCCTAAATCCGCCACTGGATGGGGGGATGCATCCCCCCCCACCAGCCTAAAAGTAACGATTCTGGCCGAAAAATCAGCCTCTGTTTCGAATAAATCGGCTCCATTTCGGGATGCATCCCCCCCCCACCGACCTAAACGTAACCAATCCGGCGAAAAATCAGTCTCAATTTTGGTGAAGACCTTTTTTTTTTTTTTTTTTTTTTTTTTTGGAGACCACCTGAATTTGGGCGAAAAAAACGTTTGAATTTCCGATTTCGGCCGAAAAATCAGTCTCAATTTTGGTGAAGACATCCGAATTTTTGAGGTTTTGTGCTTCAAATCCCCCCCCACCAAAATTTTCTGGATCCGCCACTGGCCAAGGACACAAAAAATTTCGAGGCCAAGGCCAAGGACAGACCCTCTCGAGGCCAAGGCCAAGGACTAAGGACACAGACACAAGTGTTCTCCAAAAAAAAGGTTTTTAAAAAATTTTTTCAGGCGATCTCAAAAAAAGGTCTTCAAAATTTTTTTCAGGCAAAAAAGGTCTTCAAAAATTTTTTTCAGACGATTTCCACTTGAGAAAAACAAAAAAAGGTCTTCGCAAATTTTCTGCGAGGTTTCTGGCGCTTTACAGCAAAATTTCAACGGTTCAAAAAATAGTGCTGTCCTCGAGCCGAGGACAGGGCAATTTTCGAGGACTTAAGGCTTCGAGGCCAAGGCCAAGGACTTCAAAATCTGTCTTCGAGGACTCCACCTCTGATGCATACTAGCTAGCTACATATGGGTTGCCTACAAATAAAGTACCGTACCAATTATTGTTTAGCCTGCTGGCAGCTGATAATTAAAATCAAGTAGTTCACCTACAACTTATAGATACTTAATTTAGGCTAATACAATGGTGTAATTAGTAGCGTAGTCAGGAGGCAGGGAGGGGGGCTATTGTTTCCCAATTGGCCTGAAGAGTATGCAAAATTTCCCGTTTCTAGCACTTTGATGCCGATTTTTGCCTTAAAAATGAAAATAGCCCCCTCCCAATGGTATTGTCGATGAGAATTGGAGAATTGGTCAAGGATCTGATGTTATTTCGAGCAAAAAAACTAGGTTTCAGCCTGGCGGAAGACCTTTTTTCTTTGTTTTTTTTTTGAGATCACCAATATTTGGACACAAAAACCCACTCAATCCGATTGAACACCGATCAAAGTTTGGGTCTAGATCGTTTGATGTTGTTTCCAGCCTCCAAAACAACCCCCCACTGCAAATTTCTAGCTACGCGCATGGGCGTAATTGAACAAATTGACATAGATACCAGGTAATGAACACTCACTGTAGCTTACTGAAACAACAGGCATGGTATATTCATATCTATATTAGGGATAAGTAGGCTTAATGCAAAATATTAGTTTTTTTGAAATAACATTTAAACCATTCATCTTAGCTCAATATGTTGTATTAAATAGTGATATAAAATCTTATATTCTGCATCCAATGAACTATTAACCACGTTTCTAGCTTAAGTAGTTTCCAAGATATGACAAGTTTATTGGATTTTGGGATGGCGGCTCCCCACCAAAACTATGACGTCACTTCTAGGGCATCAAACGACGTTGAATTTTTTTAAATTTTAACCCACGTGTTTTCGCACCCAAATGCACCATTCTGCCAAGTTACAGCAAAATCGGAGCAGATTGTTTTTGTTTTTTGGTACACCCTAATATACACTGTGTTCTTATAAAATTGTTCAAATCAAATCTTTCATTATATTCGCTGGTGTATCACGCCGAAGCGTGTTATGAGTTGGCGGCGCCCATCTCCGCGTAATTGCTCCTGAGCAACACAGCTCCTTATGATGAAATGTTGCAGCCATAGGCGTAGCCAGGGGGGGGGGCCCAGGGGGCCCGGGCCCCCCCCAATCAAAACTCCACTAACGACAAAAAGTTATGACAACATAGCCTGACGATGTTTAGTTGCAGTTTTTTTTCAGTAATTGCGCACATAACAGTAATTAAAGTAACAGTAACAGTAAAGCTAACGGTTTCGGCCGAAAAACCACTCTTAATTTCGGTGAAGACCTTTTTTTTTTTTTTTTTTTTTTGGAGATCACCTGATTTCGGGCGGAAAAATCGTTCGAATTTCCGATTTTGGCCCAAAATTCACTCTCAATTTCGGTGAAGGCAGCCGAATTTTTGAGGGTTTGGGCCCCCCCCAATCAAAAATCCTGGCTACGCCTATGGTTGCAGCAGTGGCGAGTCGTTGGCAACACTTTGCTTCCAATTTGATCAGTCCAAGATTTAAACTTCAGACCTCCCGCTGTAGAGACGAACGCGTTACCGCTCGACCAACTGGCCGGTTAACTTGTAAAAAAAAGAAGAAAAACAATCACATGAAATTTGAAATGTAGTTTTTTTGTCGCTTTTTTGAAACAGTATTGAGCAAAGAGCATTTATCGAGATTTTTTTCTTAATTTACCTACTTCTTGTACTCTAATATCGAAACCTAATGCAATATACCAGCACCAGTAATTGCAATTCGAGAATTAGTGCGAAATTTTAGTTTTATGAGTAGCCTTGAAAAAACTCGTAAAAGTAGTACTGACGAGACAATTAACTGACCAAACACTGATGGGCTGACTCGTGAAAAAAAATCTGTTGCGGCTTATCATCACCATTATTTTATTTACTTTTGTTCGCAAGCAATTAGCTAAACCAAGCACTTACAATTATCGTGTTTCCGCTGAGAGCCTGCGAAAAGATCATGAGATTGTAGGACCCAGCCCAAACCGCTGGGCTGTAACTTCTCACCTTTTAGTACATAGTTATTAAACAAATTGCCAAGTAAGTTGGCAAAGTACAGACACAAGAAAAATTAATTAATCTGCTGCAAAACTATCACACTTTTTTTTATAAGAATCAGTAAATTTTGGGTCGCAGCTGGCTGTTCTTAAATTTTCACAAATTTTTAGCCTCTTTGGTTCTTAAATTTATTGGAAATTACAATAACACAAATTAATCCTTGCTTTGTCAAAAATTTGTGCTTTGGGATAAATCATGATTTCTGTTAGACATAGCCTTAGACAAAAAAGCAGTAGAAATTAACCTATTGTTTAGACGATCATGATTGCTTGTTAGAAAAACAAAAAGTACAGTAGAAACGGCAAAAAAACTTTGCTGATTACTTACTAGTTACAAAATGGTGGAAATGGATTGTTCTGCAGCTCGTGCTTTTTTGTTTTGTTTATGATGAGGCTGACATTGTTCTTAATTTCTTCTATTTTCTGCAAAACTGAGCATCGTGTTTTTGTACAATTGTTCTTATAAAATTATACGTTACTATTGAAAATAATCTCAAATATACAGTTAATATAAATACCACTGACTACGATTGATAATTTAACTATACCGGAATTTTTATTCGCCAAGTTTTCCAGGCCAGATTGACAACCACCCATGGGGGTCTTAATAATACAATCTTGAATATGCATGCACCGGCCCGTTTTTTATACTACATAAATTTGAGGCTTCACACTGTTCCTTTAAAGCTGAACGTCAAGCTAAAAGATAATACGCATTGAATGTTTATACACTTTTTCGTAGTCTTTGGCTGGTCCTTACCGAGAATCTAATCCGATTCGCCGTTTTAAGTACCAGTAGCAAACTCTATATAAACTTGACAATTTTATTGGTTTAAAATTTCGTAACTTTTTGCATCAAAGCAAAAAAAGTTCACACTAGGACATCTGATAAATCGAAAAACGAAACTAGCAGTTGTTAAGAAAGCCACAAAAAGTTTACTCGTATGCTGTATCATACTAACAATAGAAGGGAAGAGTATCGGAATAACTTGTGCCCCTCCTCGTTGTTTAACGGTTATTTTGTATGTTTTCTGCCGCTATGTCTTCTTTACAGAAATTTTAACAAAAATAGTTTGAAAATTGAATACTTTTTGGTTTATATTGAAAAATCTCTGAGCACTGGAGCTCAGCCCGTGGTTTCGTTTGCTTCGGGCAACTAAAAGTCTTACCCACAGACCTCCGAGAACGGACCCAGCTCGCATAATATTGTTCCACCCCCTAATCTATCATTGCTTTATGACCCCACCCTTTCGAAATTCCTGCCTACTGCTTCTGCATTCTTCCTTTCTCTCGTATGGTCACTTAAAATGTCGATCAGGGTATCCATTGATCAGCTATTGCTTGGTGTGCTGTCCAAAGAAATTTGCTTGTCCCTTTATTCCTTGGGTCGCTGTTCGTCTCGTTTTCCTCGTGCTCATTGGTAACAGTAGGCTATTGTTTTTGAGGCCTTGTCCTGATGTCCCGCCCAATGAACCGTTTTGTCCTAGTCATCCATATTTTAAATCCGTGAAAAAGTTGCGGTCACTCAGAGGTGAAAACGTATTTTTTTGGTTCTGTTCCGAAACCGCGATAAATTGCGATTAATCTGAGATAAAGACTTTTTTTTAGACTTTTCAGTTCCTAGAGGAAATTGCGATTTGAAGATCTTTTTTTTTTTGTCTTTAATGAATCTCCAAAAATTTTAACCTCAAACCTAACCCTATTCCAAAACCTCACTCAAACTGTCAAATCGTAACCTTAACCTTTAAAAATTAAATGAAAATACGCGGATCAATAATCCTTGTTTTCATTTCATTCTCTTAAGTCAAAAGTTTTTGAAATAGTCACTTCCAAACGTTGAAAGGTATAAACATTATTAGATCTCGATCATTACTAGGGCGCGTTTCCTTCGTCATTAAATCATGGCTAAGCGGCCAAAACTTACTATTAAAAATCTAAAGAATTTTTGTGTGTTATAGTTAACTGGACAGGGCCGTAGCCAAAATTAAAGGGACGGTTTACACCCGCCGAGAAAATTTTTACCCAGCATCACTGAATTGTTAACCGCACGACAATTACAAATTTCGGAATGGCAATTACGAATTGGCATCGGTAAAATATGGCCAATACTTACCGAGTCTTCACACATAACAACATTGCTAATGTTTTCTGTTCAGATCATTTTATATTTTTAAGCATCAAGCTTCATTTTCAACCAATTCGAATCTGCTGCGCGTCGCATAAACTAGGCATCTGGCTACGTCCCTATACACCGAACTAGTACATTTTGAATCTTCAAGATTAATAATAACAATAATCATGTACGGGTCCAGCACAATTGTGCCACGGCTAAATTAAAAAAAAAAGATCATCCATCAAACCAAATGTACTGAATATTATCATTCCAATTGTACTCTAGCAACAATGTGACTCAAATTAATTCAGTATGAAGCAGACAGAAGTTTCATACAGCAGCATTTACAATAAGTTGGTCAATGACAAACATCCAGAGTGAAAAGTGAATTATCCAACACCAAGCAGCATCAAAGTTAGTCAATCCAACACCAAGCAGCATTAAAGATTGAAAATCAATCCTACAAACAACCAAATCATTATTTTTTTAAAAACTGCAATTCAATTTTTAGAATACCACAGGACGACCTAAAAGTAGATGTACCGATTACATTGAGGATCTTGGATGGAATCGCTTGGGATTTCACCGAAGCGAAATGATGAAGGTGATGGAAGACTGTGAGGTGTGGCGGCTTAATTTCAAGCTGCTGCCACCGCAACCCTCACGAAAAAGCGGGCAATGTAGAAAGAAGAAGAAGAAAACCACAATTAATTGCTTTGCTAAAATTACAAAGTAGTAACTTGCAGCCTTCCAGGTTTACCTCTCAAAAAAGAAAAGACTCCACAAAATTAAAAATATTCTAGCACTACAAGTGTTTAAAATTACCTTTTATGTTTTGCCACAGCATGGCCAGTTTGGTCACAGTATAAACAAATATCATAGTGATTTAGCCATAACCATGCCATCATAGACTACTATATATATGGACCGGCAATTCATTATGACGTAATCAGACACGATTCGCTTCAATGCACGTAGTAGATTCGGAAAATTTTGCATGCAATAGGCTAATGAGCACTAGCTCTTGCAGCCGATATAGGTAGGTTTTCGGTAGATATAGGTAGGTTCAGGGTTGGAAATATCGATTAGTAATCGATAATCGATACTACATTCTTTGTTTTATTGCTATCGATTATCGCCGATTTGCTTTTAATTTTTGCTATCGATTATTGCCTTTTCTACGCTTTTTGCTTACATTTTATCGATTGGTAGTCTTTAAACTTTACTTTTGTTCTCGTTGAGTCTGCCTAAGCTTACATCGTTTCGTATCTCTTATGCTATTTTGCTGTTTATAATATTACCCTAAAAGTGTATTTTTTATCCTTGATAGTACCGGTAATAATAGTTTTTCACTTACAAGTTTCATTCAATGGTCAATACGGCAAAAATTTTAGTGCATCCTCATGAAAAATAGAATAAAAATTTTTGTTCGCATCACGGCATCGATTACTAATCTTTGCTTTTTTCTGATATCCTTGCTTTTTGTTTCGTTACTTTACTCTTTGCTTTTTGTTTGAACTATTGAGTCGTCTTTGCTTTTAAACAGCATCGACTTCCAACCCTGGGTAGGTTTGAGAAAAGTTTCTTTGAGAAGATATGGGCGTATGCAGAGGTCGCCAACTATGGAAGTTGAATTGAAGGATTGAGCCAAATTGTGGGGGATGATGATGGATGGAGGATGTTGCGCTACTCTGACTCCTATGTCTTCACGTTAATTTGCACACCAATGCTGCTTTGTTAGTTATTCTTGTTAAAATTGGTTAAGCAAAAATCGGTAACAACTGTAAAATTCTAAAACGCTTTTAACTCAAAAAACTCTAAAATTCTGTAAGCTCTGTGAACTACTCGTATTTAACTATATCTTGCCACACCCTGAACAAGTTATATATACGGGTTCCATCTCTGCCTCTTTTGTCCTAATGACGTCAAAATTTGGAAAAAAGAAACCCACTTGAGCTCGCGCACCCACAGATAAAAAAAGATAGAAAACCATTCGTTTTGGGAATCTGAATCACTCAAACGAGGCAGATATGGAGCAATGTTGATACATCACAAAAACATGACACAAAAACAAGTTGAAGCGTTCGGAATTTCGTTCATTCGGATAAATCATCTGGTACATGATCTGCGTGATTGCAGCATTTGCACGCATTAAACATGATCAGTTCCTTCACCCCACAGACGATGACTGGATAGCAGCAGACCTTGAAATTTTGGATTCCATCTCGCATTGTGATGAGACTTTCACGTCTGCTAAGAAGCTAAAGTCACACAAAAAGCAGCAACAGAGTATCAATCACCAGATCAGTATCACCCCGGAAGACCTGCAATTAATAGTGAAATTGACTCGCGAATTTATGGAAAAAATTGTAATTGAACTGCTGAAAAATTTTTTGAAAGACAACTCGAAATCACTCATCGAATTAATCCTGTCGTATAGAAGGAAACCGGATTCAAGTAGGCTACTATCTATAGTAAATACTCATCCATGTGTGAAGAAGCTTATCGCATATTTAATCCACCTTAGGAAGATGCTGCTGTGGTGCTCATAAAAGTTATGGATGTCGTGGTCAAAGCAAACTCTACGATGCAATTCGAAGTCAAAGTAACGGGGCTAGACGAATGAGAATCCAGTAGGTCTTTGATTACTGCTTGCGAAAGAAAAAAAAACGGCCAACTTCTTGGCGTTCTTAAGCTTAATTCTTTTGCACTCTTTTAATTACTATGTTTGAGCTATCACCATAAACGAGAATTACCGGTACCGGTACTTCGCATGACTAGCTAACTCCCATTCTCAACACGTGGTGAGCAACACCGCAGATTTTCCGTTGGTGACGGAAAGAGCAAAATAATTTTCGCGATGGCGGCTGAAGCAGTTGCTTTTGCGCATGCTAGGCCTATAGCTGCTGTAGTAGGCCACATATTATAGTTTAGTTTATTTATTTCATTTTCCGACTTACCTCGGCCAGGAGACAGCGAAGTGACCTTGCGGTCTTCGAGTCAAGCTGCCACCTGTCTACCACTTAAAGATGGGGGAGTTTCGCTAAGTGCCCTTCCCAACGGCACAACAAGCGAACTTGCCGGTTTGTTCTCCACACTATCTCTTTCATGCTGAGCGCCAAGCTGGGAAGCTGTGAATACCTATTATCAAGTCATTGGTTTGACCCGACTCGCAAAACGAACCCGAGTCTACAACAAGAGATGCAGACGCTCTATTCACTAGGCCACAGAGCGGTTTTGCAACAGTGAAATATCTATAAATAGCCTACTGGAGCATGAAACGATTAAAAGTTAGTCTAAAAAGGCATTTTTATAAAAGTACATCTTATCTATTATTTTGCATAAAAACACATCAGTAACTTATGTAGCATTGTTGACAGGTATATCATGACTACTTGACTAGCGGTAAGTTCGAAAACGTTCAGGTTCTTCGATACTCCCTGGCCACAAACAGTAGGCTTTAACAATTAACCAAACCATTAGCTCCTGTATTCACCTTAACTTTCCATTTTCTTTTTTGTGCTAATGTGTTTAATTAACTTGCTATCGCATTGTGAAAATTCTCTATATATTTTGTAAGTCTATATGCAACTAAAATTGCTATTTTTTCTTCATCCCATAGCAGTATGCAGTTGTTATCGCTATCATTTTTCTGCCAGTTTGACCAAATAAACTCTTTATCTCTCTAAACATGTGAAAAGCTTTTTCAGGATTGGATTACGACACTACTGTTAAGAAACGATTCACGACAATGATCTGTGTTAAAATTCGGTCCGATAGAACTACTGAAAAACAGCAAACTGTTCTGATGGAAGCTACTGCACAGTAGGCTAGTTATTATAAAGCAGGCATAGGTCTATTTCTAATTTAATAAAACCACATCAGAAAATAATAGGCCCTACTCACAGAAAAGTTCTTGAAGTACTTACATTTCTTTGTGAAGCAGCTCTTTGATTTTGTCACCTTTCGAGGAGTCCCGAAGAGATAGAATAAAAGCTGTTAAAGCTGTTCTATGATCTTTTTCTTTATTGTTTCTGGTAGATCCTGGATTTCTTATTGTAAATAACAAGCGCTTCCGAATACTCTTAGTTTTGCGGGTATAAGAACACCCAGAAATACAGCAATTTGACCCCGACATTATTAGCCCTACAGCCTACACTTGTACCAATAGTTCTTTCCACATAAAAAATCTAGCCTTCACAGAATTCTTAAAATACTCAATATGTTTAAAAAATTAACACACACAGAACTTTAAAGGACGTTTTAACTAGCCTTATCAGCCGAAAATGTAAACACACTAGGCAACTTCAAGCAAACAACCTCAACACGAGCTGAAGATCTACTGCGTGCAGTCAAGCGTAACGTGACTTAATGCATGTTTTTGAAATGCGTATTTGTAACCATTTTATTAAAGACTTTATTTGTCGAAAAAAAATACTAAAAAATGTTAAAAAATTCAAGAAACTAATGTTTCAAATTTGAAAACAAAACTCATTCGCGTTACCGAGTAATCGCTAATTAATAAAACCGTGACGTCATCAGTTGCCGGTCCATATATATAGTAGTCTATGATGCCATAACAGTAACTTGCGTCTTGTGACGCAGTAGTCAGTGGTCAGGTGGTTATGATTTGGTAAAGCAAACACTTCGGCTTTGGTGATTGTTACCGGTACATTGATGCAAAATGACCAACCGATTGACCAAGTACTGAGTGGGCTACCAGGTAGGCGGTAGGCAACTTTTTTTAATACCGGTACTGGTACCAGATAGGCTAGTACAGTAGGCTACTGTAGCAGTAGGCCTACCGCTACCAGTACCGGTGGTAGGCTGGTAGCAGTAGGGTCTACCGTCTATGCTAGCTTAAAACCAGTTTGCAGGCTAAACTTTTTAAAATTTATCTTGCTTGCTTAACCCATTCAGTGCTGAGTGTATAAAACGCATATTTTTGTCCAAGCCAATTGCTTTTTACACACAGTACAGCTGCAAGTGAGTACAAATTTTTTCACATCTGTTTACTTCAGACTTAGTGTTCTAATTATGCAGCTGTTTGTTTTACCGTATTCTAAAATTGTACAGTGTATTGCACAAAGTGTAAAATAATACCGGGCGGTAGGCTACACACTTTATTCAGATGACATTAAATGATTAATTAAAGGCAGTGGCTATATTTTGCCTCTAGAGGTGAAATAGCCCCATGTTATTTTGTCATTTGGACAGTTGGTCAATAGTCCTAACAGCTATTTTGCCGCAAGTGCCAAAATAGCCCTAAGCCTAATCCTAACCCAAACCCTAACCAAAACTCTAGTCCAGAATCGTATCCCTAATCCCAACCCTAACTCTAACCCAAACCCTAACCCAAACAGAGGAAAAACACATTTTTGCCTCTATCGCCAGGTCACGTGACAATGACGTCATCAATTCAACAAAATAATTCTCAAAAATAGGGCGATTTATTACACCATTACTATTGACATATATATATCCTCAAGTCAGGTCAGTTAGCAATAGACGATTGCAAGCTCGAAACCATGAGAATATGATCGGCAGTTTACCACCCTCACCACTCTACCACGCGTTTTTTTCGTATTTTTAAGGTGAAGTGCCAATTTAAAAAAAATTGGGAACCGGAGTGTGACTTTAATTAGGCTTCTAAGCCATAGTGAGAGTTGGTAGTAGAATGAGCAACTATTTTTGCTCTCTGGGAATATCAAAATATGTGATTAGGCTACGCTTATCTTGGTTATTGAGCAATATCACAATTGGTTCGAATTTTTTGTCGAAGTGTATTTTTGTATCGGAGTATTTCAGAGCTGAGTGTTGTTGTAAAATTTCGGAGCTGGAGTCAGTTAAAAAATTTCGGAGAGGATCGAAGTGGAAAAATTAGCCACTCCGCAACGTTCTGATTCAAAGACATTTCAGGCGAAGGCAACTTTTTGCTTGTAAGTGAAAGTTTAAGTGCATGTTGGTAGGTGTTCAAAGTCGCCCCGGGACTGGGGTGACTTTGAACGCTTTTTGAGATAGAATATATGGCTTATGAGAGGGAAATATTGTTTTGGAAAAGGCTTGGCGCACGTTCCGTGCGCGCAGACATTTTGTAATAAAGACTAAAAAAACTAACCCTAAGCCCTAACTCTAACCCAAACCCTAATCCTAGCCCTAACCCAAACCCTAACCTAAACCCTAACCCAAACCTATAACTGTAATAATCAAAATAAAAATCTCTGAAAACGAGTGACGTCACTGGAATCTCTGTTTATTTAACCGCGCACGTTCCGTGCGTCAAGTCACTTCGTATTTTTTTAGTTATGACAGTTCTAGTTGCTGAGGCCATAAGTGTTACGTTCAGCCTATAAGCACTTTTGCTTAAACCTGGCGGAAGTTACAAGTAAAAATGATTTAAAACTGTTCAAAGTCGCCCTGGTTGACGGCACTTCCTTTAAATCGAAACACAAGATTATCAATGTCTTTATCATTGACATTTCGAGACTGTTAAAATATGAGATCAAAAAATTGAGAAATTTTAAAAGTGACTTGGCTGAGGAGGGGGAGGCTGAACTGAAACCCCCTTTCTCTGTCCTTAGCTCCCCTGATTCTGGATTGCATTACTGGCTGTGTTTAGATTAGAAGGGACTCTTGCAAACTGCAAAGCACTAGAATTTTCTTGATTTTTTTAGTTTTTCTCACAATTCGTGTTTTTTCTATTGACTTACATGTGTAAACACTTTCAGAAAAAGAAAATGTTTCTGGCTGGTAAAAGAATGCAAATATAAAACGATCTGATCAGGAAAAATTGGCCATGTTGTTATGTTTCAAGAGTCATTAAGTTTATCTGATATATCGGCTATACTTTACTGATGCCAATTCCCCAAAAATTGATGATGCGGTTGGCCGTAATGTTTGGGTACTTGAAAAATTGTCAAAGAGTCAGAGAAACGCTGTCGTGCAGTATCGTTATTTGATTAGATTCTGGTTCCAGAAAAATAAATAAGTAAAAATATATGATGGTATTGTGTTATGACAAACCAATTAACAGATAAGGATACTGTATAATGAAACAAACTTATTTTACTAGTAATGTTGGGGTTAATAATTTTAAGCTCAAATAGTTTTTTTTCTTTTTGAATGTAAACTTATGCATTTCAACTTAACAACTAAGAATAAGATTTTATTGTAATAACACCTTCTGATCATTATGCCGTAATTTAATTTGTCATGTTACCACATATCAATTCATTATGTCTATTTGCCCATGTGACTATGTCTCTGCATCCTTATTTCAAGTTTTCTTTTTAGTTACAATAGTCTACTATATCCTAAAAAAGCATGTGAAGTTATTGTCATTCATGCTTTTATACCTTTGTTTTTCAGCTTCGGACCAGTTGGTTTTAGTATTTAGCGTAATATTTTTGGAGTAGCAGGTACCGGTAGTAGTGTGTGTAGTTCAAAGTTGGAGCTGTGAACTGTTTTTCCAATGCTATCAATAAAATACTGAATGTTAGAAATTCCTGCTGATAGTACCGTACCTATTGGTATTTTGGTAATATTTCAGTACAAGCCACGTTGATTTTATTGCCTTAGTTTTTACATGGAATCAATCGGCTTGCGTGGTTCTGGTAAGTTTTATAGTCTTACTTCAACCTGATAATTTGATGTAGGACCAGTTGGTTTTACTGTATTAATTGGCAGATTTTCCATCAACGCAACATTATATTGCAATCTTGATAAATCACCAAGATTTTTTGATACTGTAGAAAGTAAAAAATTTTTTAGATTTTTATTGTTTTTTGGTCACGTAATAATGTTTTTTAATTTTAACATAATGTTTTCTTTGTTGAAAATATTAAAAGAACCAGCACTGCAAATATAAAATTTTGACCATTATCATCATTAAATCTTTGAAATTGAATGAAACAGATCTGTTTAATTGGTTTGTGTGTTTGTTTAACCTGTTTAATCATTTTTGCATGCAAATGCCAAAACATCACAATTATTGAATTAAATTATTATCAAAAAATATCTGGTTGGACTTTTGTTATTTTCACATTTTTTTAAGCATTTTTTTCTGGGAATTTAGGCTTACTAAATTATACTTGAACAATTAGCATTGTTTTGAAATAGACAAAAATATATACATGTGGAATTTTTTGGTAACATTAACAAATGTGTCTTGCTGGCATAACCAGAAGAGTGCTCAATGTTTCTATGAGGTCCAGAACAGTTCAATTAAACAGGATTATGACTGATAGTTATTTCATTTATTTGTTACACGTCTTATTCACTTGTTACTGCGATCATCTGGGAGTAGATCTTATTCAAATAGTATCTATTTGATTCTATTATTTATGTTGAATCTGTTTGATTCTATTTGAATAAGATCTCCCTGATGATTGCAGTAATGTGTGAAACATACTTGCAGGAAATAATTAAAATGACTATCAGCCATAAGCCTGATTAATATGATTTTTTCGTTGTATATGGTATAATTGTGGGGTCAATACTGCTATGATTTCAGATTTGTGAAAATCAATGCAATCAACATTAATTTGACAAAACTAGTTCCACTAAACCGATTTTTGTTCGCAATTTGTTGGATCAATACCAAACAATGTTTGGCAATATTATAAATGACTTTGATTATACTTTAACACTAGATTGGTGCAAAATTTAGGACACATAAGCATATTTTTACAGCTTTTAGCACGATTGTTTTGAGAAAATTTGAGCTCAGGCCGATTAACCAAAAAGTTAAAAGGAAGCACTCACAAAGCTAACATAATCAAGCAAAATCAAACATTACAGAATGGTTTTTAATTGAAGTAAATTAAATTTCAAAGTTCTATTTTTTATTTTCTATGGTGTAACAGTATATTTCAGTGCATTATGTACATAAAATTTTTAAGGCATATAGTTAGTAGTCGTGCAAATCTTTAATCACTTTTTCTGGTGGCAATCTGTGACAAAATAGTTTTTATGATTTTTATAGCTGAAATTGAATGTTAGTAATCATTTTTGCAGGAACTCGCATTACACTTCGAGGATGGAGGTACTGGATTCGTCCAATTGTTGTTTTAGTCTACGCTGTTATTTTGCTTGTTGCACTTCCTATGCTTTCAGTTGATTTGTATAAAAATGTAAGTAATATATCAAATCGGATAAACTAACCTGAAAATATGCTCTATTGCTCCTAGATAATTGCATGGTATCATGACACAATTAGGTGTTGTGGTAGCAATGCCTTGAAGCAAGTCATTGTAATTTATAAGTCATGATATATTCATGCGATTAAATTTGGCTAAAGTAACTATTGATAAAGTGAGTTGCTTTATATAATTGTTTAGTCTATTCTTGATTCTGTTTGAATAAAGTTGGTAATGACTTATAGTTGTAACTTGAAACGTCTCTTGAATAAAATGTTTATGACAGCTTTGGCTCTTTTGTTTTGAGTGAAACTGTTTTTTAAGTTCCAATTTTTTGTTTTAAAAATAAAAAAAGTTTTTTTTACGTTGTTAATTTTAGGAACGTGGGCTTTTAACGATATTGGTTGAATTTTTGCTGTGGGGTGATAATGTTTACTGATGCATATAAATTGATATTTATAAATTTTTTGGTTGCAGACTAATTCACACACTGTGGCCTGGTTTATCGCTGGGATATTTGTTATTTTAACTATTCCTATTTCACTCTGGACGATATTGCATCATTTAATCTACTTCACTCAATCTGAGTTACAGAAGCCTATCATGAGAATTTTATGGATGGTTCCCATATATTCGATAGATAGCGTGAGTTTTTACTGTTTAAAGTTTAAAAATTGGTGATTTGTCAGTGCTGTAGTGCCGTGTTCCCCAACCCGAATCCATGGACTCAAGTAAGTCTGCAGAAGGCTCTGAGTGAGTCTGCAAGTACATCAGCCAAGACACTGCATTTAAACAATATGATCATCAATGTTACTAAACACAGTTATTTGTTTACATATGTTATACACACATTTTCACTTGCAGATTGTAATAAATAGTTGTCGTAGTATTAAACTGGTCATTATGTTCTGTAACATTTCATCTAAATGGCATAATAACTTTATGTCGTTGCATCACAAATAAATTTTGATAAATACAAAAACAAATTAGCTGTGTTTCTATTTGTGTTGATGGGGCTCCATCTATGATTGAAACTAAAAAAGGCTTTATGAGTTTTGTGAAAATGGAAAACAAACACATTTAAGTTAATCATTGTCTTCTTCAAGTAAATTTGGCAACAAAGAGATTCAAGAAGACTTAACTTTAATCAGGTGCTCCACCAGGATTTTGCCAAAGAGAAATGTTTTTGACTCAGATTTCTTACATTTTTAGAACCATTTGAAAGAACTAAATCGCTGAAATTTGGAAGCCAGTAGAAGAATTAAAATTCCCAGCCCTTCAACCCCTCTTACATACAAGTCAAGTCCAAAACCTATTTAATTGCTTGCATTTTTAGATTAAATTTTCTTAGTGAACTTGACTAAGAAAGGGCTGAACTACTACAGCGCCCTTAGCCTCCCTTGGTTGCACCACTGGCCATAATCTTCAAAGGGATTGTATCTGGTTAACTATACGCATATCAAATGCTGCCCCTTATGTACTCATTTATTTCGAGCATTGTGTGATGAGATGGATGCAGAGCACAGTGGGCTTTTATTTCATTCTAACATCTGTTGCCTATCATGAGGAAAATTGTTGGTCTTTACTTAAATTAGTGACTGTTTTTACTAATTTGGTAAAATTAGTGATAGCTTTACCTTGAATCCAAAAAGATTTTGACACTCGCAAAAATAGTCTGCAGCCTGAAAAAATTGGGAAAAACTGCTCTAGTTAATAGAGTTGCTATTAAAGCAATAGAATACTTGCCAGTTAAATGATAGATTTATTTTGATTCCCAGTTCAAAGTTGAGCTAAACAAAGGCCATAATTTGTAGCTTAACATTCATCATTAAAATAAACAGTGTAAATGAAAGCCTTCATCGTTTATGGTAGACAGATGGCAACTTAACTCGGAATTGACTAAAAAAATCACTTCACTGTTACCAGGTAGAGAAAGTGTGTAAACAATAAAAACTAGACCAATCTTTATAGCAAAGCATTCAAAAGTACAACGACTGCAAAGCAGCCTATAGGCCTACCGTTCTCAAAAAGCTTTTACCTCACTTTTAACTTTTTTGTCTGAGAGCTTTTTTTATTGATATTGCTGTGCTATTAATGCTCTTCGTAATTTTTCAGTGGTTTCCTATCAAATTTCCTGACACAACTATATATTTTGATACTGTGCGAGAATGCTATGAAGCATATGTTATTTACAATTTTATGGCTTATTTATTGAATTATCTCACTAGAGAGTATGAACTTGCTGGAACGCTTGGAAGCAAAAGCCAGGTACTCAACTATGCTTAAGATGTTTGTTTCCGAGTAAAGCATATCTGTTTTAAAAACTTTGGTTTGATGTTCAGTATTTAAGCAGGATCATAGTATTTTGGCAGTATCATTGTAGTTGCTGTGGTGTTTTCTTGGTCTGTACTTGGTTTAAAATTGTGAGTGGATTTTGTTTTTATCTCAAAGTTAGTATACCAGTCACCGCTCCTGCTTGCCAGCGTCAGATCTTACCTGTGTGGAATTTGCTAAAATGTAGGAAGTGATGCTTGTACAGAGTGCAAATGTACAATTGTACATTTATGATTTTTTGCAAATGTAGGTCGGGCTTAGTGATGGTAAAGCAGGTGGTCGTTTAGTCTTACTGATCTCGCTTTTTGTCAAAAGTTTTGTTCAGGCTGTCCACTGTCATTATTTTTCTTTTTTTTTCATTTTTTTAACCTCTGTCATTTTTTTATTTTTATCAACAAGTTTCTTTTTTTTTTTTTTCAAGCCAGTTTTACTTGTTCCAACTTTTTGTAAAGAATGTTTACTGTAATTGTGGAATTTTTGTGTTGTGCAACTGTGCATGAATTAAACCATTGTTTGTGATTTATTATTTATATTTTTGGGTGGATTAAATCATAGCCTTGCTTTCTGAGAGGAAAATGAGAAAAACTAGGTAGCGATATCGGTAACTTTTTAAATTTTCATGGTTATATTTTGACAAAGGCAGCTCCTCCGAAATTATCTTTTTTTTTGAAGCAGATGAATTAGGTTAAAACTTTTTTATTTTATGATTTACTGACTTGGAATAAAAAGGCTGAAATTTCGCCATTGGCCACTGCCTTCAAAGCCCATTTACGCAGCCAGTTTAATCATGTTTTAGCACTGTTAATTTCTCTGCTGCATTTCAAAATTATTAATTTTCAATAAAGTATGCCTAAAATTAGGTTAGTTTTGCAAAAAAAATGCTAAATCTCTGAGTGCTGGGGGCTCTGCCCCCATACACCCGATATTGCTCCCCATTGCAGATTTGTGGCTACACACCTGGCCAAACTAACAGCCAGAATACAAAATTCATTTCAGAATAGCACTTGGTGACTGGTTGCACCTAAAGCTATTAAACTGAAAGGGAAAATCATACAAAAACGTTTGCAAAAGTATTACCCTATCTCTTGAGCGGACCTCTTCCCTGCAAAAATTTCTGGATCGGCCCCTGAATTGTATCTTTTTCAGTGCCGATTTTCAATCTAAGGCAGTGGTTTTCAAACTTTTCTGGGTGCGGCACACGTAGAAGTGTTATTTGACTGCGGCACACCTAGAACTGCTGCATCAAACCTATAGGCTAGGTCTGTGTTTACCTAGCTTTTTAAAAAATTTTTTTAAAACATTGTTACCTTGAATGAACTATGCCAAATAGAAAAATTCAGAAGTCATTTTATTATCAATCAATATCGTGCAGAGTATACTCAATGAGAAACATGTGCTTGTTTTTGCGCACTAAGTCTCTGGATTCTGGGCTTGACATCAGACAAACATACTCTCAGCTTGACAAGTGCTTTTTTGAAGGCACTTTTTTGTTATCTGTGTTTGTTTGCTGCTTAATAATGCCTAAATATTTATCCATATTACCTTTTAGTTTGCCTTAAACTAAAATGTTAAGTTCACATTTGCCTTACAGTATTGAAAAGTTTACTATTTCGATCTTGCTGTAGCACTGGCAGAAAAAAAAATGTACGATATATACCAATATATCATATTGTGATGTCATTACAAGCTATAAAAAGTTGATGCGGTAGGCTACTCAAATTTTTATGAAGTAACTATGCGCTTAAATGCAGTTACATACACTATGTATTGTAAAATAAATTGCCAATTATTTTTTCAAAACCACAAGTAAGATGAATGGATGTTATGTATAAGTAAGTATACATTTTAAAACCTTGCGGCCCACCTGCAGCTCTCTCGCTGCACACCTGTGTGCCATGGCACACAGGTTGGGAAACCCAGATTTAAGGTATGGTAACTTGTCAGATTTCATCTTCGATTGAAAGTAGCTTCGGAGTTTTTTCTATCTTCTATCTTTTTGGATTTTCTATATGGCACGGTGCTAGAGGCCCTGTGCTCTGATAGTAAGACTTTTTATGGTCTTCACCTTATATTTGGCAGGAAGATGTTGTGAAAATTTCCAAAGTGCCAGGGGCCCCTGCGCAATGTAAATCCGGCCTGGGCAGTAACGTGATTAGTAGGTGTAACCATCTATTGTACTCTTTTCATTAACAATTCACCTTCACCTTGCCAGTTTTTACAGCAAAATACTTTTGAAAAAAATTAGCTAGATGAAATGCTCACTGAACAAATTATTGAATGTGACTTTAAGGGGTTCTGGGTCCCCTGGTCATACTTGTACTCCTGCAACTGGTTATTTTCTTGACAAAACAAAAATTTCTTTAGGAAAATGTTCAAGTGGATCATTACTTAGTGCTAAAATACTGCAGGAGGTAATGTACCACACTTCCCTCTACCTGGGCAAATCACTTACAAAACTTAACCCAAAATGCTTGATTTTAAACATGTTTTAAACTTGGAAGTACTGGTAAAAGAAGGATTGAACTATTTAATTTTTTCAATTGGCTTTCAAATGTAAAAAATTTAGTTCTTTCAAATGACTCGAATCACGTGCAAAATGAGATCCAGTGGTATTAAAATAGCTAGTTTTTTCAAAAAATCGCCCAGCGCCTAGGGACTTCACCCCCAGATCTCTGTTTGTGACATGTTTGAGTTGCACTAGTTTAATCAACACGCCTCCCAAGTTGGACATTTGCACTTTCTACCTTTCAGTTTAAGTCCTCTTCTCCCTCTGACAAATTTCTGGTTACATGCCAAACACAGACCAAAGCTTTTGATCTTCCATTCTACGATATGTTTAGCCCACAAAAAGTTCCTCTTTCGAAAATTTCTGATGACGTCATTGCGTGTGATTTGTGGTTTGGGCCCCCCAATCGAAAGTCCTGGCTACGCCTATGGCTTGAATGCTGAGATTTTTTGCAAAAGATAAAAGGGTGAAAAATGTTTAAAAATGAAATTGAGAAAAAAATTACAAAATTTTCCACATTGTTTTCTTGCAACATAAGATACAAGAAAGAGGACCAGTAAAAAAGCTGCATAAAACCTGGCAAAGAGGCGCGGGTTAGCATCACTGCTCATATACGTCAGTAAAATGCTTGCTGATGGGCAAAGCCCCCCAGACTTTGATATGCGTTTTTCAAAATCCTTGTAGATTTTGTTTTAAGCAGTTTGTGTTCTTGGCTTTAAATGGTTTGAAAATGTTATCTTCGTTTGTTACACGGTGTTTGTGTGATTGACTTAAGGGCACAAGGCACTCTGTTTAGGTTGCATGGTTGCAAAATCTCACATAGTAGCCAGAATTATTGAAAAGTTCTGTCATTTTTTTCACAATTTTTTTTCATGTTTTTTCTTTTTTTTATGTAAATTGCTTTCTTTTTTTTGTTCAAGGTGAGTGGACAGCCTGTATGTTGTTATTAGCCAGGCGCTGTCTGAAATTAAAGGAACTGACATGCTTTAAAAGACATCTAGTTATGATATTTGGTTGAATGGTTTGTGATAAATGCATTTGTTCAAGAATAAATTTGAGTCCTGAAACTACAAACTAATTTTGATCGTTTTAATGTTTATTTTTTTGGGCCCATGGCAACTGACTGCTACAAACCACTGGCTGTCAATTACTGCTAATGTTGATGGTCAATTTGCTGCAGTCAGTTGACTTGGTTTGTTACTTATATAGAATATTCTATTTAGCAACGTCATGTTTTTCCATTTTGTTGCTTTCCATCATGGCCGATGGGTGGAATGTTCATTCAACGATGCAAACAAGGCGTATTGCAGTACACTCTTGTGCGGCCAATTACTACTTTAATTGCTTTGTAAGTACAGTACTTGTAGTATTGTTCAGAAGGGTGACATCAGCATTATGCTCAGCCCGTTTTTGTAACTAAAAAGATTAGCGTGATGACTAGGGCAAGTTTTTGTTGCACTAAAAAATTGCAAAAGTTGTATTAATTTTTGACAAAAGTTGCATTTATGCACAAACAGTTTAAATGACGGTTATTTACGCAAGCGATTTATTTACATTCGATGCCAAATATTTGCAAACATTATTTGGGGAGAAATGGCGATCTTTAGCCAACAGTTTGCCTAGCACGCTATAAGTTCTCTCCACAGTGCACGAAGTTGTAAGTCAACTGTTGGGTTCTAGATAACTTTGAGACGCAGGTAATCCGTTACATAGCTCTTTGTTAGGCAAATCAAAAACAATAGAACTGTACTGATATAGTTTTATAGCATGTTTTTTAAATCACACTAACATTTTGCGCTACACTTAATAAAAATTGCAGTAAAAAGTTGCATGTAGATGACCAAAAAGTTATAAAAAGTTGCTATCTAAAATTCTTAAAAACAGCTTAAAACATTGTACTACGTAAATTCTTAGAATTTACAAAGCTGTCGGAAGATGTGGAAAAAATTGCAAAAACTTGCCCTAATAGTGATAATATTTAAAAGCAAATTTTAAAGATTTGTTGTAGAATTTTAGTACTCTAATGAGAAGTGCGTTATGCTGTGTTTTGGTTGTGTTCCATAATTCCAGTATACAATGTGGATTTGCTGCCTTCAAATTTGATGTATATGAATAACATTAGAAATGTTCCTGCAGTTGTTTGAGGTGGTGCAGCACTAAGTATAAAAATCGATTATAGGTTCTGTGTACCTACTTGGTCTATCATAACATTTTTGTAATTGTTTACAAATTCAAAAGACGTGGTAGATGACACTTGGCAAAATACTAAAATTAAACAAGTACATGAGACACACAAGTTTTTTTATGCAACTTTTAGTATATGTGAAATGACGGGAACGTACAATGAAGGTTCCTTTACTGCTGCGTCTGCGTGGCTGTATTTGATGATCGTCAACAACGTATCACAGATTGTAAGTAGCAAACTGTAAGTTGAATATTTTCAGAGCATGCACTAGATGTAAATAAAAAAATATACTATACTGGCCTCACTACCCCAAGAATAATGACTATTAATGAGTTAAAACGGCATTCAACTCTATTTTTAAAAACACAGGAAAAAATCTTAAAAAATAGGTTTACCAACATGACCCCAATTGCAATTCTTTCAAGTCATCAGGTTAAGAAAGTTCCAGGGAAAAAAATTCACACTTCTTTCTTAGAAAGCCAAATTTCAGCCATCTTGTTTCAAGCGAATTGCGCAATACGTAAATCGGTTTGGTTAATTTCTCCTATTTCGAGACTTGCTGCTACGTACCGGGCTATGAGAGCAAGCTGAGTGCTGAAGATATAGAGTATAGGTACTGTAGAGTGTATAATTGTGTATGTATTAATTAAACAACTGTTGTTTGAATTCAGGGAGGTTAGATGTTTTGTTGGAATGTTTTGTTGGAATGTTTTGATCGCCAAAAGCTCGCGAAGTATCCCGAATCAAGATAGGGCTTTAGGAAAAGTAGAGCCTATAGGTCATTATGGATAACTTATCTGAAGAAGTGATGTATGTCGGAGGCTAGAGCATCGTAGCTGGTTAGGATTAGGACCAAGGTTTCAGTTTTTATTGTAAGCAAGTAAATGTGCAATTATTACACAATTAGGCCTAATAGACTAAGGACCAGGTTGTTTTTCACCTATCGTTGTTGCAGTTGTAAACTGTAATGCAGGGCATTTTAGATGTTTCAAGTTTTAGAAACTTTAAGTCTCCAAAACAAGCCGATAAGTTGATGCTCATTTAGAAGAAAAACCAGCGCCGAAAGCTTAACTTAATTTTTTAATATATGTTTGCTTAGAGGTACCATGTTTTCATTGACCAAAAAGAGGGCTGTTTCGAAAAACGAAACCCAAACGACCAAACTCGTGGAAGGAATGACTGAAGACCTTTTTTTTCTGTAGAGCACCATTTTCGAAGACCAAAATCGACGCAAAAGCAAATGGTCTTAAAAAAAAAGGTCTTCAGTCGGTCTGGGTGAATTCAAGTGTGGGCAGTAGGATATCGTTTTTGGTTGGTTTAGTCTTCGACTCCCGCCTTTTACTTCTGAGCAGTGAAAAAGAGGACATTTGGCTAGTTTTTGGCTGTCCTCGGAGGACAATTCAATTTAAACGAAAAAAGAGACCAAATCTTCTTGAAAGAGGCCGTATTGTAGCCCTATGTTTAATGCAGTAATCGGCACGCACCGACGAAGCCGCTGACTCGCCAGCAGCTGTGTTCAGTCATTTGGAACGGTTTTGACGCACTCGATTCGAATTTGGAAATATTCGGAAAGCGTTTCTCCGTCGTATAAGAGGAAAAAGAATAGCGATTTTTTCATGACCGAAAAAAAAAAAAATCAAAAATTGGTGCGAAAAAATTCTAAAAAATTGCCAAATTCGTTTCACAGTAAGCCTAGGATACAATTTTTTTTAAATATAATCGCTCTGAATGTTTTTTTAAAGAAAATCATTTTATTACATTTTTGCATGTCTACATTTTTGTGATTTAGCATCAACAAAATGCTTACATTTCTATTTTCATATTGGTATCGACTTTTATTCCTTCACGGTAGTGCTTACGTTATAGTTAGATATATTTTTTCAGGCCAAGTGTTGCTATTAAGGTTATTGAACTTAGCCCTCTTTTAAAGCCCATACAGGTAAAACTTTGACCTGGATAATCTGTGGTTTATGAAGTTGTGGCCACGACACAACTCACCGAGGCAAGCCGACTGCAAACACGCTGACCGCCAACTAACTCTAATGCTGGCGGTTAGTTGGTTCGAACTGTGCAGCCAGTTGACTTGCGATGGATTTGTAGATATGTAAAAGATATCATTTTTTTCCAATTCAAGTTAAAAGTTATTCTTGACGAAATGACAGGGTTAGGAGTCTGTCACCTTCAAGAAAAATTTCCAGTTTAAGTCAATATATGTTTTAGTTGTTAAATAACTGTTACCAAATCATACGCACCCCTTCAGGCCTTGGACTACTATTCTTCTACTTACCTGTTCTTCAATATTCAACATCGAAAAAAGTTAACTTCTAATTACTACACTTGGCATTAACTCACGTATCAGACTAGCAAAACTAACGATATCATTGCGTAGTAATATTCTAAGCCCAAATATTTTATTTTTTCAGTGGGCAATGTATTGTTTATTTTTGTTTTATTTGGCGACTAAAGAAGAATTAAAACCAATCAAGCCTGTTGGAAAATTTATTTGCGTCAAACTTGTAGTTTTTGCTTCGTTTTGGTGAGTACAATTCTTGGTTATTGAATCCGTTTGGTGACCCACCTCTAATTTGTTTTAATTATCATTCAGAACAACATCCTCGCACTTTATCGTTCCACTTAATTATCAATCAACTACCAACCCTCTTAGAAGAGAGTCATGGCCCTACCTAAATTAGACTGTATTGCAGGGTATGGCAGTACTGCATTGAGTCTATAGATGGTGGCGGTGCTTCCAATTTGCGGATATTTAGTACTTATGCGATAGTAATTAAAGTGTGATGATTTTGTTGGTCTTGTTAGCTAGAAACTCCGCTCGTCTTCATTAACATATTTCCAGCTTTTAAGCAGTTCTTCTTTTTTTTCAGGCAAAGTGTTGCAATAGCCATAATTGTTGCCATAATTGATTTGGGTGACAAAAGTCAAATGGTGTCCGATATCGTGCAAGATTTTTTGATATGTGTTGGTAAGCAGTACCCGCATTTTATTTTGAAAGGTTTGCCGGCAAAAAGAATTTGTGTAGCTTAGATAATGTACGCTAATGACATACTCTTATTGGTCTTCTTTCTGTCAATCACGGCTCGGTTTTTTCTTATTAATGGCGGTTCTTTTTTCTGCGCTCTCTATTCTAACGATTCTTCTTGAGAAGTGTCAGACGAAAAACTTTGAAGTAAAGAATGGAACATCTTGATTAAAGCAATTTTTAAGTTGTGTACTACTAAACAACTTTTCAAATATTTTCTAAAACGGTTCAGCAACCAGCAACTCGAAAATGAATAAAAAAATAAAAAATAAAAAAAGATCAAGGCACGCTGTCGCATTAAAGGATGTCAAAAAATAGGATTCCAGGAGAACAAAGACTTACTTACATCCAAATGTTCTTTTTGCAAACCAAAGTCTTCTATTCAAAGTACACGATTTTGATGGAACAGTCTCAGTTGTAGATGCTGTATTTAGCTATGCTGTTATGATGAGAAAGCGAAAGGAAACTGATCTTTCAATTTAGTGTTTGGCTTCGCACAATCTCTCATGAAACGGAGAGGCTGTAAATACCAGTTTTAAAGTTATTTGTTCGTTACTACACGGAATCGAATCCAAGTCGACCATTAAGCTTTGGTAACATACGCGCATCTGATAGTTCAAAATGATTAATACTATTGGCGTGGTATTAATACGGTACTCATTGGGAGGCTTTTCATAACTCTGGTATGTAGTGAATAATTTTTAATGGGTAAATTTTGCTTTTTGTCATAATAGTATTTGTATTTTCTATATCAATTATTACAGTGTTATAAAGTGGAATTGTAGTAAGTGAATTTGACCGTTGATTATTACGAGCAATTGACAGTTTTACATTTCTCACAGAAATGTTCTTTGCTGCCATAGCTCATCACTACGTATTTTCCTACCAGCCATTCGTGAACGCTGACCATAACATTCCATGGTATCGCTCGATTAAAAGTATGTTTGACGTTTCCGACGTGCGTGATGACGTAGCTGATCACGTGGCTAGAGTGGGTAAGCAAACTTAATAAAACGAATATGTTATATTAAGTTAAATTATTCCTGAAGTGAAATAAGCCGCTCAATTTAATAGTGCACAGAGGCATCACGTCTTGCAATCCTTCTTTATTTGACTATAATGCTGACTCCACGTCTATGATGGGTAATCGTTATCCCGAGTGACGCAGGTCAAGCAGAGCACTCATCAAAGGCACAATCCCGTGCTTCGACGTCAACTAATTTCGTCATCAGTCTGGAGAGGAGTCGAATAATGCAAGGAATCGTATGGTCACAGTGATTATGATGTCAGTTGATTTTGAAGCACGGGATTGCGCCTACGATGAGTGCTCTGCTTGATCTGCGTCACTCGAGATAACGATTACCATCATAGACATGTAGCTAGCATTATAGTCTATGAAGTAGGATTGCAAGACGTGATGTCTCTGTGAGCCACTATCAATTCGTCCTATTTCACTACAGCAATTATTTTACTTGCTAAATCATATCAAATTCAAATTTCGTGAGAACTTGCCAAATTCTCAAAAGTTTTGGGGACCTACACAAAGTGGTCGCTCGCAGGGCAGTCAACGATAAATTATCAGGTTTGTCAAAAATCAGCTCCATATTCTAATGCAATCACAAACACAAAAAAATTGTTTATACTGGTACAAATTTATAGATTATACAGTTGCTAATGAGCTATTGCGACGCGTTTCGACCTTGCTCAAGGGTCTCATCAGGCAAAAAAAACTATGAAAGTCTCCAAAAAGTCAGCTAAGCACAGCAATGGAAAAATTTTTTTTACAAGCGCATAAGTAATTACATCAAAACCTGCAGTACAACTCCAAATACGGGCAAGTTTGCCAGAGTAAAGGGTTGGGCTAAAAAGAAATTTTATTTGATCTTGTCTTTATAAGTCGCCCTGTTGTGTGGTCACACTAGGTTTTTTTTTTCGGTCATTTGTCGGTCATTGACCGATTTTTTTGCGCAATGACCGAAATATTTTTGGTCTGTTCGGTCATAATGACCGAAAACTTTTTCACCACGGCCAACACAATATTCGCAGGCTCGTAGCATTACGAGCCAATGTCAAGAATCAAAACCAGCTGTTGATAGTTCTTTTCTCTAAACAAGTATTGCTTTGAAGCACTTTTCTTATCTGCGCATGCCGCGAATGTCGGAACTGATGTGGTAGGCCTACGCGTTGAAAGAGCAGAAATCAAAAAAACGTACGATTTTCATCGAAAAACAGTTATTATTTTATCACACTCGTTAATGAATGAAGCAAAACGATAACTACAAAGTGAATTGCTACGTAAAGGTAAGTGATAAAACGAAAAATAATATAAACTTGTGGAGCGGTTGATAAAAATTTTAGCTCTGAGTTTATTCAGATCAGTTCACTCTATTTAGTTCTAAAAGTCAGAACAAGATTGCATCTCAACTGACAGGAGTACGCTGAGTGGTTCCAGTAGAAGAGAGCAACTGGAGCCCAGAAAGAAAAAAACAAAATTTTGCAGTAAGCAGTCGAAACTTGAGTTCATTTTTTTAAATCACCAAGTAGCGAAGATGTCGTCGAAGCCAAATCTAGTTCGTCTTCAAGTTTAACGCTGCGCGTTGTAGAAGACGATAGCAATTCGATTTTAACAGTCACTCTCAAGAGCGTCGGCAGAAAATTTTTCAAGTGGAGGGGGGCAATACGAATTGATCCAGTAATAACTACCAAAAACGAAATAATGTTTGAAATTCGGGAGGTTTTAGAGAGAGTGTGTGAAAATCCAGGGGGAACCATGGCCCTCCGTTGCCGACGCCCATGGTCACTCTAGATGAAGAAACAGAGCTAGGTTCGTCCTAAGTAAATTCTTTAATATTTTTATTTAAGTTGTGAATCGCGCACTTAAGAATGTAATAAGTTCATACCGCTGCACAAAGCATTGAAGAGAAATAATATTATGCAGTAACAACAGCTACGAACTCGTTTTATTCTTTATGCAAGTTCAAGTTCTGAGATTTTTATTTTTATTCTTTCTCGAGTTCGGCAAAGATGTCGAATTTTTCGAGTTCTATTAAGTGTTGTTAAAAACAAGCAGTAAAACTAAAATCCAGCTTGCATGAAGAAAATTTGAAAAGGAAGTCATTGCCCTAGATAAGTTTTACAAAATTAGCCCTGACCCTAACGAAACCGAAGTGCTACAAGACGAATGGCACAATTTTAAGTTTGAAGCTTTACGGAATTGTCGTTATGGTGATGACAATTGGCGAACGGTTTTGACTATCGCAGCAGAACAGGAATTGGATTGGCCCACTCTTTCCACGATTGCCAGAGCAATACTTAGTTTCAATGCTGAAAATGCAACTGTAGAACGAGGTTTTAGTCCTTTGGCTAGACTAAAAACGCCCCCAAGAAATCGTCGACTACCATTCACTTGTAACAATTGATGCGACTACGCTTGAATGCAGAATCGTACAAAACTTGCAATTACAGTTTGGCATGCAACCATAGGTGGGCAAGTTAATGGAAAACGTTAGCTTTGTTAACCACTAGTCCGTTAACAAACTTCACATCTCCGTTAACGTTAATTCGTTATTTTCAGCTTTAATTAACCGAAGTTAATGAAGTCCGTTAATTCGTTAACATTTTGCGTACAATTTACATTTCTTTTTATTCACTCGCTTCTACAACATGTATTGACGCTGTTGAGCTGATCGTAAGAAAATATTTATTGCTATGGTGGTCTTTTTGTGTTTTGAAAGTTACAGTGTACAGTCTAATCTAATTTTAAGATAAAAATAAGTTCAAATGCACTAACGATGTGTCGAAGCTGCGATCGGAAAAATTTTTGGAAATTGCGAACAGCGATAATTAATAGATCTATGCGGCTGCAGCTTACTATTTGCCACAAAAAAGAGCTCCTTTCTTTGCTTTCTTCTATAAAACTCGTGCTAATACGCATCAAGTGTTACCAGTGCAAACTAATTTGTACCGGTACGATGAATGAATGGTGCAAGATATTAACGATAAAAACCTTAACGGAAGTTAACAGAACTTAACGGAAGTTAATTTTGTCCGTTAACATGAAAAAACTTTTTAACGGATTACCGAGTTAATGAAAAACTTCGCTACGTTATTAACGGACTTGTGCCCACCTATGCATACAACCATTGGTTACAAATGCAACGAATTACAAAATAACGAAATGCAACATTAGCTAACTGGCCACGTACTTAAAGGAAGCTGGAAGGCTTTCTGAGTTCGACCAGTAACCAAACAAAACAATAACATAGCAGCTACAGTTGCAATGGGCCCAAATGAGGCCTACGCAACGTGTAGGTGGACTTTACCTAACGGTAGTAGATTCGCTTGCACCGCTGCCCATTAATAATAATAATTGGTTACAATCTACAAAGCGGTCCAGGTACAACGCAAAGAGCAGGGGTTCCAGCGCTTTTTCTTCACAGCTCAACATGCCTACGGCTGAAGAAGAATAAATATGGACGGCTAAATTTTGAGACACATATTTTGTGCAGGATTGTTTTTTCTCGGTTTGTTTAAGTTTAATGCTTTTTTAAAGTCGTGATTTTGTGTTGCAAATTTTTACCCGCTAAAAAGTTTTAAAAAATACGACTAGAGGTAATGTTTTTTTAATTGTCCTCGCAATGTGAAAGAGCAAAACTGCGACCTTGTGTCGTTCATCCTAAGTCTTTTTATAGGTTAGTTTTAGTTGAAGATGGATCATTCTGCGATCGTTAAATCATTCGGAATTACTTAGTGACTTTTGTAACTTCATTATGCTATCTAACGCTTTTTTTTGACGCCTTTTTGCATCACTTCGGTGTCTGTTTATATCATACCCGCTGCAGAGCGTAGCATCAATTTAGCAGAGAATGCTTGAAGTAATTTGATCTAAAATGCTTTGTTTTTATGACCGTGTTTTTCAAATTTCGTTTCGTGTTCGTATTCTTTTAATAAAAACTCAATGAAGCGAAATATTGTTCATTTTACTTTGATAAGAAAATGACCGAAAAATAATTCAAATGACCGAAAAAATATCTGGCAAATCGGTCAAATGACCGAAAGCAGATTTTGAAAAAAAAAACCCACTGGTCACATGCAATGCTGCATTTGTGCTTTTTAGCCCAACCCTTTACTCTGGCAAACTTGCCCGTAGTTGGAGTTGTACTGCAGGTTTTGATGTAATTACTTATGCGCTTGTAAAAAAAATTTTTCCATTGCTGTGCTTAGCTGACTTTTTGGAGACTTTCATAGTTTTTTTTGCCTGATGAGACCCTTGAGCAAGGTCGAAACGCGTCGCAATAGCTCATTAGCAACTGTATAATCTATAAATTTGTACCAGTATAAACAATTTTTTTGTGTTTGTGATTGCATTAGAATATGGAGCTGATTTTTGACAAACCTGATAATTTATTATTAAATCATATCAAGCTTTTATGATATGAATCGTGAACTCGTCCTTTTTTACATTCATCAAAATATTGGAAAAATATCTTTCTTCAAAATATGAATAAAATAATAGGTACTAGTTTTATGCTACCTTAATTGGTCTAAGCTTATAGTATTATCGAAGTTTGTTATCTTGGATTTGATAAGCTGTGTTTGTGATTTTCGAAATGAAAAATTACAAAAATGGCTAAGGTCGAGAGCTATTTATTGTTAAATATGATAAAAACTGAAATAATTGTTTCCTGTCGTATTGATTTTAGGAAACAAAGTACTTGATGTAAGAGCGCCGTGGAAGAAACGCAAACCACCATTGTATGAGGAGATCCCTCTCACCGAAAGAACCTCTCTTCTCAGCCCTTCCTCCTCCGACGGAGAATTGGCCAATGTTTTGGGTTATGCGTCTGGTCCTTATGGATCTAATCGGCCTGCCACAAAGAGTAGTTCGTCAGTGGAAACTGATTTAAGTTGATTCTATGAATGCGGTTTCGTTGAAGAGATAATGCAGTTCAGTTCACGGGTCAGTAGCTATTTGCTCGGTTCGAAAGCGCTTGGAAATTTTTTTTCATGTTTAATTATTGCAAACATTAGTGTGACTTCAATGTGCTGGCTTATTAGCTGGTAGTGAGGCAAGGCTTGTTTGGAGATTTACATAATCACCACAATAGAAAATAACCAGGATCAATTTAAACACTTTCAAACTGTCTCAATGGAGCATTATCACCTTTTTGTGGTCATATTGAATCATGCTAAGTCCCGTACCTAAGTAATTAAGTATCTATTGTGTAACGATTATGTCTCAGTCATAACGATGCGTTCAGTAGTATCTTGGTAAGGAGAAAGGTTCGAGCTATATCAATGCTTGAAAAATTGTTAACATATAGCTGTAAAATATTCCCCAGTGCTGTGAGCATTTTTTCGCTTAACGGCTCAAATTTGGAAATACTTTTTCGAATTTCAAAATATTTTTTTCAGTTTCATTATTGCAAGCTTAGCTTTGATGTTATACATTTACATAGCCATCCCGACGTTTTTTTTAATCCATATCGACTGCATTAGCCAAACTTTTTAGTCATTTAGCTAAAAAAGTCCTCAAACAGAAAACAACAACTAAGTGTTACATATTATCTTAACATTGGTTGAAACCCTGCTCATTTGTTCGTGGCTGTAACCACTCATTGGTTTATCAAATGAGTCAATTTACCGTAAAGTGTAGTTAACGTTGCATACTTTTTGAATTCGTTCTCCTTGATTGCCGTACCTGTATTTTATGGCTGTAGTGTACATTGTATAACTGTTGAAAGGCTACTTTGTTAAAATACTGGAGTTGTATTTGCTGAGAGTTTCAAATATGTAAAAGTTAAAGTTTCGACGCGAATCGTTATTTTCAACGAAAATTAAAGGGTTATATTTTGTCAATTATTCAAAACTTTTTTCTCTGTTAAACTTAGTTCAGTTGTAGCATAAACGCAAAGTTGAAGCATACAAAATTGCCGTAAAAGCGTACCGTAGTTTTGAATTTGTATTTGACCTCCGTCGCAATCACCACCTCACTGAGCTACATACAATAAGATAACGTAAAATAAACAAAACTCATTTATGATCATATTGAGAAAATTGGTGAGATAACGTTTATACGCAGGGCCAAAACGAAGGAAATTAGTGTCATCATAATTCTCAGCAGTTAACTTGGCAAAACAATTGATTTTGGTTAATAATAAGAAGCTGTTTTTTATGTGTGAAGCTTAACATTGCTTTCGTTACACCAACCAGCCTTTGCAGTGCATCGTTTACTATCGGAGTTGTATTTTAACTTAATATCAGAGTTGGCCTGGCGGTAATGTGTTTTTTCTTTGGAGCGGGTGGTCTGAGTTTCAAATCTCGGGCTGGTCAAATCAGACACAGTGTTGCCAACGGCTTGCCATCGCTGCGACATTTTTGGGAAAGAAGCTGTGTTGCCCGGGCACAATGACGCGGAGATGGGCCCCGACAACTTCATACATGCTTTGGCGTAATACAGCAAGTATGATGAAAGATTTGATTTTGATTTGATGTATTTTTCACTTTTCCTTATTTATACACATACCTTTTATCAGTACTACTGAAACATGCAAGAGCGACAAAGAGCTCATAGCCTAAGGTACAGCTAGGAACACTTAAAGTTCTGGTTAAGGTTAGGTTTTGGTTAGGGGTGACTTAGGTTTAGAATTGTGTAGCTTGTGAGCTGATGATTGTGGATGCATTTGCATAAACTATTTTCATTCACCAAGACGATCCAATTTACTCGATGCAGATTTTTCTTGATTATAGATTGCTTAAAATCATTGAAAGTTTGAATAATAATACAAGAATCAAAATGTTGTTATGGATAAATCTATTTAAATCAGATTGATAATGATTTAAAAGTGGAAAATCGAAATGTCTCAAATAAAATGTGTGCCGATGTTTTAGCTCTTTTATTTTAAGTAAAACTGCTCCTTACCAGCCAGTTAGTCGAGCGGTAAAGCGTTCGTCTCTGGAGCGGGAAGTCTGAGGTTCAAATCTTGGGCCTGTCAAATCAGACCTAGTGTTGTCAACGGCTAGCCACTGCTGTGACATTTCTTC
The DNA here is from genome assembly GCA_963965965.1 of Trididemnum nubilum. Lineage (NCBI taxonomy): Eukaryota > Metazoa > Chordata > Ascidiacea > Aplousobranchia > Didemnidae > Trididemnum > Trididemnum nubilum. The sequence goes on along the minus strand of OZ014481.1, from coordinate 38,579,158 downwards.
TACAGGGCTGGATTGCCCTGGTGCAATGACGCGGAGATGGGCCCCACAAACTCATTTCACGCTTCGGCGTAATGTAGCTAGTATAATAAAAGATTTTATTTGATTTGAAACTGCTCTTGAAGTCCCTTCTATAGAAAGTTTGTTTTCTGTCTGAACTTATCTCAACGTTGTGTTGTTTTACTTTAACTCATCAAGGTGGATATTATTAGCTTCACCTTACGATTTATCTCCCAAGTGCAACAAATACAGTAGTGTACGGAATGCGCAAGTGTGGATCTTTCCCGAAATGCAACTAGATTTAAAGGAAGTAATGCCGGTAGCGCTGCAAATTATGAAATTTGGTTATCGTTTTTTTATTCCAACTATTTTTTTTCCTTAAATAGTAATGTCAAACCATATTCAAAAATTTCTTTCCTTTTTTTATTATTATCAGTACTTTTATGAAGTGAACAACTGCAACATCTTTCCTGTTTCTCTACGTTTTCTTGCCTATTTGCTCATAATTATGTAGCACCACTGTTGTCACACTCTGTAAATGGAAGTTTTTTGTGCGTTTTAAATTTATTATGGATTACGTTTTAGTATATAAACTATGTGAAATTAAATTGTATATGAATTGCATTGAATGCTATTGCTAGCCGAGTGCTAAGACGTGTAAAGTTAAAACTTTAAATCTTTAGACCAAACTAGATCATTAAACTAAGTATATTGTTGGTTGATGGTGGCAAAATGCAGTGATTGCTGCCATAATATCAGCATTCAGTGACTGCTCATTAGACAGTAGGAGCTTTTGTAATAAATTAAGCAAGGAAGAGACTATTTCAGCGGAAATTTTTATCTACTTTTTTATTAAGTTTGACCCAAGTTTAACCGAACCTAAAATCGTTACTCTAAAACTAACCCAAATCCTAATTTTCATCAAAAAGTAAAGGAAAAATGCACGGATGAATATTTCTCGCTTTCGTTTTATTCTTTTTAACTGAATATTTTCGGTGAAATAGTCACTGCTCTTAAACAAATTTGCCTTTACCCACTATCACGGTAAATGATGGGCTGCTCGCTCGGGTACCCGGGAGCTGAATTGTGTCCGTAGTGGATTATGCTATTTCAAGTGCGACAAGTAAACGCTCCTTTTTTAGTCTTCGTCATCTTTTGTTCACAATTTTTCTCTTAAATCTATTCATCAATTCTGTATGTTTAGACCGTGTAACTTCGGTTTCGGTCACTGTGAGAAAACAGAACAAGCCAGAAAGAGGAAGAAGGGATTATGCATCCGAAGTGAAAGCGTTAAGAAGATATCGCAGAACAGTTGCAGCTGCTGAGCTTATCAGCTTGAAGTAATCGTAAGCGTGTGTATTTCGTCAATTACTTATGTCCTTTGCATAAAAGATATCACTCGTATTTCCCTGTGCGAAAATGAAAAAAACTAGGTGTCGATTTAAGTCAAGGCTTTGATATTCAAAAGTGATTTTTGACCAATTCTTATCGTTGTGAAAACTGCATCATGATAAAAAATACCACCTTGAAATGAAATTCTCTCAAACAGAGATGCATTTCTTGACTAGACTGTACCCCATAAGCTTGTCAGGCAGTTGTTTAAATTAATTCGTGCAGTATGAGCAACGGTAAATTCACTTTTGTGTAGTGCACCTTGTTGAAAAATGATACTTTTTGAATTTTTTGATGTGTAAAATTCTGATATCAAGACCGAGAGGGGAATATCGTTTGAAATCGTAACTTCCAAAAGTTTGATGGGTTTTGTGCAGGGTTTGTTCTGTGAAGGATTAAGTAAAAGATCTTATTCGCTTTCCTGGATTGACAAGAATTTAGTTATTCCTATTTTCATGCAAGTGGGGTAAACACTGAAAAAAAATGGCCAGCTCAGACGTAGAACATGCAATTAAATTACTGGTCAGTACGTAATACATTTGAAAAGGCTGATCATCAATGCAAAAAAGATATTCGTTGAAATATTCTTTTGTAGATCTGAAGTACCAGCAGTATTACTAAAATGTTTCCAGCCATTGTGACCCACTTGGGAGAATGGGCATCCACTTGGGAGAATGGGCATAAAACTTTTTTTTCAGGGGAAGAGGCAGCACGAATACTAATCGAGCAAATAAGAAAAATTAGAAGCAAATTACAGCTCCATAGATTTTTTATCTGTGCATAAAATTAAGCACAAATTTGACCAAACCGCTTGCCCAGACTCTCTCAGTCTCTGCCAGCTATGCAATGAAATGCAAATTTTTTAAATGCAGGCACGTAAGATAAGTTAGATAACATCACGTAACTGCGAGAAAATATCTAAGATTGAAAATCGCATTTAGCTTACCAGCATAAACGAGTATCTGAATTTGTTTAGTCGCCAATGCTCTTTGTCTGGATGGAGCTTTTTTTGCAAGGTTGCGGGCACTCAATGAGAATACGCACTTACGCAATTCCTTGACCATTTTGAAGCATGTATATAATTCAGAAACATAAGTTCGGGGCAGTTACTACTCTTACTAGCAAGCAATGAAGACTGCTGAGTATGAATTTTCAATTCGATGAATATAAATGAGAAACAGGCAGGTTGTCGTAAAGGATTCACATTGATTTGAAGCTTATGGCTCCTGTCATTCGAGAAAATTTCAATTTTTGAAACCTTACAATCGATTTTTAATAAGTTACTTGAATAAATGTTTCATTATAAATAATGATCTAATAGATTGGCGCCATAAGTATTTAAGCATTTAAGGTTGTAAGATTGCAAAGAAGGAAATATATACACTGGTATACCATACATCTCAAAAGTGGTAACAGGTAGAAGATTAAAATCAATGCAAATTGACTTCACTATCCTACATAGTTTTCCAAACTAGCAATGAAAATCAATCTCTATGTGATGGCATAGTGGTTAGAGCTATTCTTGCTTCTTGCAAACCACGAAGCAGAGATTATCGTTGCAAAACTTTTCATTCAAGGACAATGTGAAAAGGGTGCAAGTTGAACCGCAGACTTCAATCATTTTGGCAGTCGTACAACATAGCTCAGAATTAAATTTTGGCTTTTGAACGAGTTCACCCCTTGACACTTTTTACTTGGGAAGAAACAATCTGTCGAACAGTTTGGAATAGTCACCACTTTCAGCACGTCTATCAATATGGGTCCAAGTAATGAAAGATCATCATACCACCACTGGTTTTATTAAAATTTTTGTAATAGTTACCAACATTTCAGCCTTAAACGTGAGTTTCAGCAGTAAATTATTACAGCAAGTACCGGTACTGTATTTACAGTACATGCAACTGATAAGTGTTTTGCCGGCTTTGCAATGGCAAGCTTATGAGTTATGGCGGAGATTGTGGGTACTGGTATCCGGATAATGTACCAGTAGTATAAACAAAGCTAAATGCTGTCTGCAGCACAAAAACAGCTCCGGTATGACTTGACCAGTAGCCGTAATAATAGGAGAGACTATGGAGTGACTTTTGTGCTGTGCAGATTATAATGCAGAAAGAAATTTTTTGCAATAAAGTTATGATAATAAAAGTGTTTATTTCTTTCAAATCCTTGTTCATTTTCATGGACACTCTTGTAGCTTTTCTCTATGTTGGGCTACTTTACTTTGTATGGTAGCGATAAGTGATCAGTTAGGCTAACAGTGGTAGCTACAAAAACATGTATCTTACCTCATCAAGATTTTGAATGCATGTTACTGGTATGACTGCTCACTTTGTGCACCGTGCACAGTCTTCTTTTTCATCTTCCTGTTTTCTGATACAAACTCCACAAAAGCAAACGGTTTCAACAATGCCTGATTGCAAATACAGTACCTAAGCTTAAAGTATAACTTTGAAAATGTTTAACTGCTTGCTCTGTCTAACTTACTTATGATCCTGAGTTATATGACAGTTAAGTGACATAATCAACCTAACAAGCGATCATTTTAGCATTGTTTTAGGGGAAGGGGAAGGAATTTCTTTCAGGGTGAGGGGTACCAAAAATTGCAGTCTTTTTCTACAGTAGGAGTATGCTAGGCAGTTTTGTTTTGGAAATTAGAAAGCTTTTAGCAACCTCTGAAGCTGAGTTTAATTCACCGGTTAGTGCGGGTATAGGTTTGAATCCTATATGTACCGATTTTTGCTGACACATCTTTAGAATGTTCTGGTTTATTGCATTGTGATTTCATTCACGATTTGAGAATCTGCTGTCGCTTTGCATTAGGATGTGTGTATGACTGCTTGTGCTCAGTTTCGAATAGCAAGACACTCTGGTGTGCATGCAAACGCCGCAGACTGTGTTTCTGCAGTTGCATCATCACTGTTTAGTTTTTGCCAGTTGGAACAAACAAAATAACTTCATGTACGTATACTGAGAGCCCAATCAATGTAAGTGAATTTTGAAAATGACTGACTGACATAATTAGCAGTAACATATTTAGACGTAATCGTACTGTATTACAGTAAGTTAGTTTTAATGTGCATTAGATGCAGCGTCGCAGCACTAACAAACACAATCTTGTTATCCTGAAATTTTGTTGATAAAAACACAAAATGAAAATTCAACAAAATTATGCAGTACCGAATTAAAAATAAGCAATCAATGGCAACTCTACATCTTGTAGACTATTTCAGTTTTAATGTTATACACAGCACAGGTATTGAAATAGTTGCAAGCATCTTTTTGCCGCTGCGGATTTCTTCAGCAAGAGCTGCATGTCTTAGGATGGTCTTCGTTTGTGCTCGAAGGCTAAAAGCAAGAGGTTTCCCTTTGGGTCTGTGGACTTGCTTTTTCATTCTGGTGCATCAGTACGAGCTAGTGTAGAAAACGTTGATTTACACAAAGCTGTCAAACATTCTAAAGTTGCAACCAATGCAACCATTCTAAAGTTGCAACTGATGCAACCATCGATAAAAGCTTGCTTTAAATGGTAAGGATTTGTAGAACAGCTGAAGGATTGCGAATGCTATACACCTTGAAAAACACCTTCCAGAAATTATATCTCCCCCCCAAAAAATTTGGCTGAAATTAGTAAACTACATTATCCCGAATTTACATTTCTCTGAACGTGCACTTGTCAGAAATTACATTTTCCTGAACGTGCACTTGCCAGAAACTACATTTCCTTGAACATACACTTGCCAGAAATTACATTTCCCTGAACGTACACCTGCTAGAAATTACATTTTCCCCAAAAACTTATTTTCCAGGGTTAACTTATGCCAGATTTTGTATATTGGCTGAAATTACATTTTTCCAAAAACTAATTTTCCTCAATTTACACTTTCCAAAATTTACAATTGGCCAAAATTACATTTATCCGAAAACTAATTTTCCACAATTTACACTTTCCAGATTTTACATTTGGCCGAAATTACATTTACCTTAAAACTTATTTTCCAGAATTTACATTAGGCTGAAATTACATTTTCCAAAAACTTGTTTTCCAGAATTGACACTTGCCAGAATTTACATTTGGCCGAAATTGCATTTCCCTAAAAACTTATTTTCTACAATTTACAATTTCCAGAATTTGCATTTGGCTGAAATTACATTTTGCGGAAAACTTGTTTTCCAGAATTTACACTAGCCAGAATTTGCATTTGGCGAAATTACATTTTGCAGAATTTACACTTACCAGAATATGCATTTGGCTGAAATATATCTTCCTGAAAGCTTAATTATAGAATTTGCATTTGGCTGAAATTACATTTTCCGGCATTTTTTTTTATTTTAGTAAGCTTAATAGTTTTGTGAAACTCATCATTGGAACAGTAATTCATACGTGCACATACATGTAGCAAAACTAGAACATTGATTCAGGAAGAAAAAATTATGGTTCAGTTACTTGCATTGTCATGATTGCATAAAATGTACCCTTGCATAGAGTGTAATTTGGACCCTGGTCTAATGAGGTTAAAAAATCAACTTCTTTTGCAAAAGAACTTTATCATAATCTTAGCACTACAACTACTTGCCGTTGTCGGTTTCAAGCCTTGTTACAGCCTAATATCAAAATCATCAGGTGTAGGCTGGGGTGTTCAAGCAGAGCTTGCTGGGGGAGAGGGTGTAGGCTAAGTACCCAACACTAATCGATCCTCGCTTTTATTACTCTGATCATTGCTTGGAATTGAAACTAAATACATTTTGAAAGTTGCACAACATGTTCCATAACACTACGTAGGAGTCTAAATTACACGTAATGAGGGTCCAGTTTACACATTTAATGTGTGTAATTTATACCTACAACACGAAAAAAAAGTTCCATGTAAAGCTTAAGCTACCAATCGAAGTGTATTTTTTTTGTTTCATAGAAAGGCACTCCCCTAAGCTTTTTCAACAATTCAAAGTGGCTCGAAATTTTAAGTCCTTCAAAAAATATCACCGATTTTGCTTAAGGGGTCTAGTATACACGCCTTTCCCCTACACTTGCCAGAATTTGCATTTGGCTGAAATTACGTTTCCCCTAAAACTTATTTTCCAGAATTTGCATTTGGCGGAAATTACATTTTCCCGAAAACTTATTTTCCAGAATTTGCATTTGGCCGAAATATATCTTCCTAAAAACTTATTTTCCAGAATTCGCATTTCGCCAAAATTGCATTTGGCTGAAAATCATTATCAAGAAATTTTGTTTCAAGACAAATTATAAAAATGTTAATTTTTTGTTTTGAATAACCAATATTGACTTTTGATTATCAGTAAATCCTAGTGTCTTAGTGTAACAGTTTTCTTGTTCAGTAAAAGGTATCCCAAGTCGGTCAATTTGCCTAGATGCTTCGAACATAGTAGGCATAGCAATTGAAAATTGATGCAAGCATATATCTTATGTTTGATCACGATTATTCAAGTTCGGCATTTTGCCTTTAAATTATCTGCATCTTTATCAGTTCTTCAGCGAAGTGACTGGATTACCGTGAGTCGCATTATGCCAGGATTCGGAGGTTTTATTTTATTTTGGGTTTGTTTTGTCAGATTGCATATCTCACCCATATTTTATTGGAGGCAAGAGGATCAAGCAGTTGATCACATACAAAATTCTTTGTCGACAAAATCTAGCCCGAGATGGGAAAAGCCTGATCGAATTTGATGGTGTTTGTATTAACATGAAGATGGCTGCATGGAATTTTGTAAAATATTACGCATACTCAAACAAATAATGACATTCTCATCATATTCACTAAGGAATAAGATTATTTTGACCCAAGTTTAAATATTTTTGCGGTTCTCTGCCAAAGTTTTTAAAAAATGCTGTTGTTATTAGCAGACGGCGCAGTAACTAAGATTTTGTTATTGAAGTTTTGAAATACAAATTTTTTGATGCGTTTGAGTTAAGTTTGGCAGTTATACATTTATCACGCATATTAGTTTTAAGCAATTTCTTCTCGAGGAACCCAAAAGCCTTAAAACAGATTCTATACTGAATTATTATGATGGTTAATTCCTAAGATTCTGTTTGGCCGGGGGTTCCCAATCTTTTTATATCTGTGGCCCAGTTTCATTTTGAAAATTGCCCATGGCCCACTTTTTAAAGTTCTACTAAAATTGGTCATGATCAAGCGGCTTACAATACCTGATATCTAGAAATTTATAACAAGTACAAATGAGACATTGGCCTTTCAATTTCTCGGCATCTTTGTCACAGAAGATTTCAAAACCATACTGGATGTAGGCCTACTCATCACTCCATTGTCTTTTGCGTTTAACACTTGCGCTTTTACTAATACTTTGGCTAAAATTTAAAGTTGAAAATTTAATCTAAAACAAGACTACCTGTTGTAATTACGTTTTTTTCAACAAGTTGCCTTGGACAGGAGACAGTGAAAGAACTTTTCGGTTTTTGAGTCAAGTTGCCACCTGTCTACCTCATGGTGGAGGCTTCAACTGTTTTGTTTAATTGCTGGACGTCAAGCAGGGAAGCTGTGAAAACCAATTTTTGTAGTCATTGGTTTGACCCGTTCGGGAATGGAACCAGAGTCTACCGCTTTAGTAGCAAACGCTCTATCCACTGTAGCACTGTTCTACTATTTGCTTACTAAATGCTGCATTTCTAAATTGTACATATAAGATTTTTATGACATCATAGAGACAGGTCTTATCTAGCAAGTATTATCTATGATATGATTATGATGTCAATTATTAAAGTCATTCGAGCGAGAAAAATAGTCATGAGTTTAGATTTAGTGATCCAAAACTGCAAAGGGCTGTAACTATTTTTATGTTAGCAACTTAGCATTTATCTTGATGATATCAAGTAGCAGAAACCCCATACTAGTTATACCCTGTTTTATTGCTACTTCAACCAAAACTATTGAATAGGGTAGAAGTGTAATACAAACTTTTGTCGATCAAATGAAACTATATTCAATTTTTTAACTAGCTCTGTTGCCCACCACAAAATTCTCCTAAGCCCCACCACCAGGCCATGGCCAACAGGTTGAAAACCCCTGTGTTAGGCTAAAAGTTTTTTTCCAGAGGTGTACGCAAAGAATCTCTGTAAAAATGTACAATACACGGCGGTAGAACTAAACCTGATAAAAAATAAATGTCTACCCGAATTACTGAACAAAAAATTTTTATTTCGTCTTTCTGTATAATAATTGATATCAAATTGCAGCAATTAACAATTTACCATCAGTTAGAAAAGAAGCCAAGGGGCAACAAATCGTCACTCGAAGATGTAATAAAGTAGGTGAAAGCGATGTCAAGAAATCTGAACAGTGCCTGACAAGAGTAGAAAGCACGCACTCAGAATTTTGGTAAGGGGGGGGGTGGACAAGGGTTTCTACAACAAGGGAATGTTAAAGCTTCTATTATGCTTGACTCTAAAAGCACAAGTAAAGGGATTATAATTTAGGGATTTTCGTCGTTAATTGCAACATTTGACATTTATCCAATTAGTGCACAAAACCATATAAATTGTAATTCCATTATCATCCTTTTTCCTGAGCGATCAGTGGTCGAGTGGATAGAGCGTCTGCTTCTTAAACGGTAGACTCCGGTTTGATTCTCGGTAGGGTCAAATTGGCATTCGTAGCTTTTGTACTTGACGTTCAGTAATAGAAAGAAACAGTACAAAGCCTCCACGTGTGTCAGTGATGGAGTCAAGTTCTTAACTTCCAAGTACGAGTAGGCCTACCGCAAAAAAAATTCATGTATGAGTACTGATATTGAAAACTGTACTCGAGTACGAGTACCGTAATAAAGTTCGAGCACGACTACTTTTACAAGTTTATCAAAAGAAGTTTTTGAGTTGTAACAGCTCAAAATTTGTCACAGAAACATAAACGAATACGTTTTTTCAGTGTGTGGGATGTTGAGAAGGCAAGTAACTGCAGGAGACAATTTCTGACAAGTTACACACAAAATTACTATTATATTTTAAACAAATTAGGTACCTGCACAGTTACACAAACCGATTACCGTTACATGAAGCAAAAAGCATTAAAATGTGCTTATAGCAATATTAAAAGTACTTCGCAAGTAATTGCAAACTTTTTTTCAGATAAACTACCTGCAAAGTTAAAGGGCTGATTATACTTCGTTATTCCAGCTGCTGCTCATTTGCCAAGACTTTTTACTTTGCCTATGATTTGATTAGTTTTCAACTTTGTTCTGCTGAGTGCCAGAGTTATTAGAAAAGAAAACAAACTAAAATTGTCATGATTTTATATTTACATTAAATCGGACGCATCAAAAATATGATCATTACATTTTAAAGACATCAAAGCTTGAATTTTTTCGGGTGAGAGGCAGTTTCTTCGTGGCTGAACAATGATGCTTCCCTGGCTAAACACTTGTTCCACGGGAGCACTTGTTGCAGGGACGCAAGGTACTCGCATTGCCAGAGACTTAAGAACTGGATACTTTAACGAGCTATTGTTTTTATGTTGCCAAAAAGCAACTGCATCAAGGCCATGTTGACCTTCGTCATGCAAGAAACTTTCCAACTGCATTTCTACTGTTGGCTGCAAGTGGGTTTCTGACAAAGATGAGTAGTGTTTATTTAAACGGATGAAGCAAGCATCCACTCGTACATTGCTTGATGCATGGATTGATGCACACGCTGTTGCTTCGGTAACAAGGGAAGCTGACAAAACAAACACACTTATAAAAAACATAATAATGAAAACTAGTTAGTATTCAATGGATACTGCCTAGTGCTTACAATTCACAGCACCCAATATATATATTGCTGTATGCTCACATATGTGTGTATGGGTTTGCAGTCAATCACGGTCCATATTATTTTGGTTAAAAACACTTTAAAATGTTGCATAATAATATGTTACCAGAAACGATTCGTCATTTGATTATGTAATATTTGGATTTGGACTTGCCTGTTAGCAAAACTGCAAAACACTTTGGTTGAAATTGAAAGTGTATCGTATTTTATAATGATCGCTTCACTAAAGCAGCTGTTTCAGAATTGCTATTAAAATGATAGCAGCCGGTGCATTGGATCTAAGATTGTTGCCATTAAATACACTGTCTCATCAAACGGATGTGAAACTCCATTAGAATCTCCATCTGATTTTTCTGCTGAGCCGCAATTAATGAAAATACCTTGAAAGCGTTTTTGCAGAGAATCATGTAGCGCTGAAACTGAAGGTTTGCACCACTTAGCTTTAGTTTTTTATGGGCCAAATGGTTGTGCAGATACAACATATTTGGAACCACTTTTGAGATTGTTGTGGAGTTTCCTATAACACGCAAAATATAAACTTAAAGCAAGTAACACGAGAGCTAAAAATTAAACAAAAAGAAAAATACAGAAAGTCAAAAATGTTGTAGGCTCAGTTTTAGAGCTGAGATCGCAAACTGCTTTTCCTACAGAATTAACTTACAAACTAATAAAGCTAGTATTGTGGTTGTCATGGTGTTAGTGCATGAGTGACGAAGGGTCATGCAAATGTAAAAAATTAGTTGAGAGTAAGACAAAAACTCTTGCTATTTGCAGTAGCCAGTTGCCTGTCAAAGCAATAGAAAAGCAGAGGTGTTACGTGTGCTCAAAAAACAGCCTTGATGATGGGACCTGCCATGTTAAACACCTCACATGATTATTCATGCTATAAGAAACTGAAATGCAAAAGAAAAACTATAACAGTGTTAATTTACAAAAGATCGGATTTAGAACTTTGTTAAAATTAGAAGCCTTCAAACGGCTTTTTAAAAATAATTCTATTGTTTTTGTCTTGCACTTTTGAAGAATCAATGCTAAAATGCAAGAATAACAAAAATGTCTATTTTGCACTTCAGGGATGTCAGAAGCGATCAATTTTTATCACTTCCGCTTCCAGCCTTCAGAAGAGCTATTTGCTTCCGAATTTGATTTCACTTCCTTATTTTCAGTCTTGATTACTTCTGCTTCCAGCGTTATAAAATGTCGAATGCTTCCAACTTCGCTTCTGCTTCCATGTAGTTTTGTCAAAATGCTTCCACTTCCAGAAAAAAATTAATCGCTTCCACCGGTTCAGCTTCCGCTTCCCATTTGCATATTTGGGCCTTTTGGGGAAGAGGGCATTTTCCATAATCCCTCAATAAAACAACTGCAATTCTGCAGACTGCAGAATAGAAATATTGGAAGTGCTGAAAGTGGAAGCAATGCTTTTTTTACACTCTGCTTTCATTTCCAACCTTTTAAATTGTTAAATGCTTCCTAGTTTAACTACGCTCACAGTTCATTTTGTAAAAGTACTTCCGCTTCCAGGAAAAAACAATCACTTCTACCTTTTCTACTTCCAGCTTTTTCTTCCACTCTGACATCCCTGTTGCACTTAGTATGAAATCAAAGAGAAAATACTTTACGTTATTGCAAATGTGGTGAGAGTAGCCTCTGTAAACGGTTCCAAAACGGCCTGCAACTCACAAAGTTGACATCAATTACAAGACGTCAACAAAGCACTACAAAACTCTGTGGAACCTTGGCATACATTTCCAAGTGCTTTCAAATCCATATTCGGTATTTTGAAAAAAGCTTGCAGCTGATGATACACGGAATTCCATTAAGTGCTCACAGCAACTGGAATAGTTCTTTATGGTCTGAATTGATCACAAAACCTGGAAATTAGTGATGGGTGTTTATCATTTAATAACATGGTTTGATCACTTGTTTACTCAAAAGATATCAAAAACATGCAAAGAAGTACTTGTGACTATAGCCAATTGAATGTTTGAAATAGATAAAACTGACTTTCAGCCAAAACTTCACAGTTAACTTAATTTTTGTTTTAGAAAATGCTTTACAAACCAATATAAATTTCAAAACAATCACTTACTGAATTACAACTTTTTGCTGGCAATAACTCAAACTTTTGCCATTAAAACGTTTCGCAGCTTATCGATGTCGTAAGCTGTGAATTCTGATATTCATGCTCATTTGCACTTTTGTTTGAAGATAGTACTGCGATGGAGAAGCAATGCGAATTTTGTTAGCTTAAAAATGACTCGATTGATGCACCGGGTATCCGATAGACCATCGCCGACGACAAGTTGAAGAGAGTGAGCAAAGCACAATATACATTGTCTTGAACTTCGGTTTAACAAGGTATTAACGTGAGATGCATCTTCGTCATCCAATTCTTCCCAAATACTTTTTTCACCCTCTACATTCTCAGCCAGTTTTTCACGAACTGTGCATTCTTCTTCATTAACGGTAAACTTTGCTTCAAACGCTTTCTTCATGTTTGCCGCGTTATTAGTTACAATGAAATCCACCTGAAGAAAAATGATCCAGTTACTAAGCAGTATCTCAAAATCAAATCGTAAAATATTGAGGAACATGTCAAGTTTTAGTTGATATATTTCTTTAAAAGTGTTCTTCTGTGCAATTAATTGTACATGAGCCAAAAGTAGTGTTGTGAACTTAAACAAAGCCGTTTTTAGCTCAAGTAATACGAATGTACCATATGGCACAATGCATTGATCTGTTACAAAATGAAGAAAGCCTTTGGGATGCTTGCTTTCAATGCAACGATAATGTAAAACAGCTAACCATAGTGTTTCATACTCGTATATGCTGCAATACTTACCTTATCTATCAATTGATAACTCTCTAGGCAATCTTCAAATGCTTGACCAATGTTAGTGCCAGTATGGTGACCAATAAAATGCTGGCAGGTTAACATAAGAGATTGTAATCCATTCTGATTAGTTTTGGGGTTGTTACCCAAAAAATGAATCGTTAACACCAAAAAAACTGTGCAGGTTTCTGTCTGTCCAAATATCTGCTGTAGAAGACATGCAAGCGGCTTCTTTTAACCAATCCACCATCTTTTGATGAAGTGCCTCAACAAGACGAGGATTAGTTTTTTGATACGTTAATCTTGCCATGGGTTAATATCTAAATTGTAAAAAAATTCGTTATATAATTATGCAGCAATAATTATTGAGTTCTGAAAATCTGACATTAACTGAATAGCTTCCAAAATGCAAAAAGCAATCTTAATGTTGTATTGCTAAAAAATCGTTTGAAATAAAAATTGATAATATTCTTGATGTCATTGTTAACTATGAATACACAAGTCATGCTCGGCAGGTCTGCCTGCTGCGGCTCAACCACTTCTGCACTGATCTTGGTCGTTTTGGAGCTTTGATACGCAAATGGAGTTTGTGAACATTAGCAATACACTGCAAGTGTGTGATACACGTCAGCAATCATTATTTCGTTCATAAAAATTTTTCCAAAAGACATTATAGAAATTAATGTCATAGACGTAGAGCTTACTTGGGTTTGAAACACTGCAAGAGCTCCCGAAAATACCCATTTTCAACAAAAGATAGAGGTAAACTTGATCCAACTATCATTTTCACTATTAAACCGCAATTTTTTTTTGTCATGGATGATTGTGCTTAAATTTTACTGGTAGTCCACGTGCTATAAAAATACAAAAAAATTATAGCATGGCAGTGGTAACTGGTACGTATTGTAAGTATTTGAAGCTTAAAACTTAAAGATAAAAATTATCACTTTGACTAAGTCAGTATTAGATGCTCATACGATTTACGTTCAGCACTGTCTTTTGGATCTGATAGGAGTTTAGGTAGATAGAGCGGTACAGTTTAATCTTTTGTTTGTTTTTTTATGAAGTTACAGGTTGCTTAAAGTGAAATACATTGGGATTGAACTGTAAATAACACTTCATTAATCCAGCTGCAAAAACAATGATGCTTCGCCCTCCTGCTGCTATTAAACAATTAGCTTGTTGCTTGCAAACATACGAAGTTTTTTCTTGCTCAATAAATCATAACGCTTCTGTGCAGAATTGAGATTTTAACTTTGTTATTGCTTGCACCAGCATTTCCACAGGGAAGGAGATGATGGCATCTACGTAATAGCTCATTTGCGTTTACTTAAATGTGGATTACGGTAAATGGAATAAATTTATCTCTCACTTACAAACGGGTTTCGTTAAGTTTAATCATTTTTAACCGAAAACTTACCAGAGTTGTTACTGTTGCTGGCAGCAAAATAGTTGGTAATGAATGAGCTTGAATGACTCTCATCAAATAATTTTCGTTTGTTGTATTCATCAAATCTAAAATGAACCACATAAAATAGTTATACTGATTAAAAGAATAACAGGGCTGAAAGCTTTTCCATGTTTGATGTAGTGGGAGCTGCATTCGTTATTTAGTTACATCATCCTATCTTCGACGGACACCCACTGTACGTCATAATATGTTGTTGGTCAAATAGTCATCATCAAACAAAATGCTAGGACTATTGAGAAAGATCTAAATTTTGTTTGGACTATGGATCGGAATATCGGCCATCTAATACCGACACTGTATCAACACTACTTATTTTGTCCATGTTGTTTGATTGTACCACGTCTGATAGCCTATCATAAACTGTCACAGCAACCAGCAGATCTTTCTTCAAACAAACAAACAAACAACAAATTATGTTATATGTTAAAAGCCATATGAAAGCAAATATAACAACTTAATTTTCCTTATGCGCTCTTTTTAAGCGCTTTGTAGAATTTGACGTCATGCAAAAAGTTTCATTGATGCTTGACTTACAAAACTTGCACTTAGCTTTATGCTTTGTATTGTCATGTTCTTTGTAGACTTCATGTTCCACATATCCAAATTTAATAACTCTAGAATTTTCCGACGTTTTGTTTGTAACACCACGGCATACTAAAGAATACGGCACGATATCTCACATTTAGCGCGCCGCTGCTAACAGGCCACTTTTTTCGCTGTTGATAAACAAGTGACCTATTTGCCAGACGCGTTGAAGCGAGACAAACACTGCACTATAGGATGCTGCGCAACTTTTTATTTAAATAGATTGCATGTGCAACGTGCTAGTCAGCATTGCAAGGTAACTGAAAAATTGCAGAAAGATGAAAGCAAATTTAGTTTCAATGCCTAGTGAATCCTGTGTAAGTAGGAGTCTATGAGTAATGTTATTATACGTAAGATAGTACGTCAGGCAGCAGTATGATTTTTGTATAGAGCAGTTTTCGAAAGTAAGAAACCAAGATTTTTAGGAAGAAACCGGAAAGTTTTACTTAACAATCTCGACTTTCAAAAACATTTACTATTGGTAAAAGAGTAAAAACATGAACTGTAATCTTAAGTTTAGCAAACAGTTTCTTAAAAGCATGAATAAGGCTGCAGTAATAAAAAACAAAAAATAACATGGCGTTGAGATTAACTATTAATGCAAAGCCAGGTTAGGAATTAGAAACTGCCAGAGCAGTTGTAGAACTATAAAAGTAATTTTCTGCTTGCTTCAAAAGCTTGTTTTGCTTAAAAACTTTTAAAAATTGTTTGACTCTATTAGAATTATGTTAGCTTATATTGAATGCGAACGTTTCTAAATTTAAAAGTGCTAAGATGAACTAATGTGTAATCGTAAATAAATACAATATCTACTGACCAGTTTTCTTATCAGCACAAGCTCGAAAAATTGATCATTGAATAAGTTTTTTTCCTGAACAGGTGTTATTGCATTGTATGCAATTTCTTTATGACTGTCAAAGTTATATAAACACTAGATTAGGATATGGTGAACAAATGTGTTGTTTATGGTTAAAGATCTGGATATATATCAAAGTCTGAAAAAGAAAACAAATCAGTATCATCATTTTCATTTCCTTTCAATAAACCTGATTTGCTGAAGACATGGATAAAATTTGTCAATCGTGCGGACTGGTCCCCAACTTCAAATTCTGTGATTTGCATGAAGCATTTTGAAGAAAATTTGATGATTGACAATGAAAAATGAAAAAAGCTGAACTGGAGTTTGAACCCAGTGTCAACTATCAACACGAAAGCAGCATTGAAACGACCGTCAACTTTGCCTTCAAGCTCATCTAGAAAACCACCCTAAGTACTAGTGTATCAAAATGACCAACTTGCTGAGTTCAAAGAAATGGATAAAATAACAAAATTTGATGATATCACCCAAAGTCAGGCCTCAGCAAATTATCTATTTCATAAAACTTTGGAATGTATCGTATTTTACAACTTAGTTTTTTGTGCCACAACAGTATTTCCCAAAATATTCGGTGCTATAAAAGTTGATCAAGATTTGCATGTAAAATTGGAGTACTGTTGACTTGGTGTGCCATGGATGTTTTTTTTAAAAATTGGTGTTGTTAATCACAAATTTGATTGACATCTTGAACCTCTGGTATGACTGGTCTGAGGTTCTGTTTTCAATACAATTATTTTCTGAGTATTGCTTGCAGGTTTGAGCAAGTAATGTTTTTTTATTACCTAAACTTTACCACTTGGTAGTCTACTCTTCATCACCTAACCATAATTGTTTTAAACGTACGTAATGTCACGCTGTTGAAGTAGCTAATGTTTGTAAAGATTTCTTATAACAGTGAAGTAGCAATTGTGATATTTGAACCAGTATTGCCTCCAAAAATCTGTTTGCTAGAAATCATTTGTGCCTCAATTTTGCAAGTGTTATATTTTTTATTGCATGTGTTGAAGTATCAGTATTGATTTTTGAAAGACAAAACTAGCTGTAAAACAATACTGACATAAGAATAATCATAATAGTATACTTCTTTATCTAATTAGTGCACTTTCATTATTATTTTAATTATTATTGTCGAGTTTTTGCAATGTCATTTTGCTCGAAGTCTTTTTAGTGTAATTTTAATGCCGCAAATTTGAATGCAGAAGGTACTTGTATTTACATCCTTAATTCAGTGCAGTATGACCTGTACCAGAAAGGACTTGCTTCAGTCAGGCAATTCTGCATATTTACATTAAAAAGTTTATTTTCCTCTCTGCTGACTTGAAGTGCCATAGATGACTTTTTTAAAAATTGGTGTTGTTAATCACAAATTTAATTGACATCTTGAACCTCTGGTATGACTGGTCTGAGGTTCTGTTTTCAATACAATTATCTTCCGAGTATTGCGTGCAGGTTTGTGCAGGTAATGTTTTTTCCACTTGGTAGTCTACTCTTCATCACCTAGCCATTAATGTTTTAAAAGTAATGTCACTCTATTGAAATAGATAATATTTGTAGAGATTTCTGTTAACAGTGAATTAGCAACCGTGATATTTGAACCAGTATTGTCTCCAAAAATCTTTTTGCTAGATTTATGCCTCAATTTTGCTAGTGTTACGTTTTTATTGCATGTGTTAGAGTTAGACCACCTAGCTGTAAAACATTACTGACTCAAAAATAATTGTAATAGTGTACTTCTTTATCTAATTTGTGCACTTTCATTATTATTTTATTTATTATGGTCGAGTTTTTGCAGTGTTATTTTGGTCAAAGTCTTTGTAGTGTTATTTTGATTCTGCAAATTTGAATGCAGGAGGTACTTGTATTTACATCCTTAATTCAGTGCTGTATGACCTGAATCGCTATTAGGCCCTTTGGGATTAAATTCGCTATTTTTTGTCATTCTAAAATTAAAATGCAGTTTAGAAACGATTCTTAGGATTGCATAAAACCTGGGTTATTTAAATTTAACCAACATGTGTTGCATAGCTTTTAATATAGGTGATATGGTTATAGCTATAGCTATTTGGGTGATATGCTGCTAGTGAGATTAATAAGGTTTTGATTATTATTTCATCTTTTCATTACATGAAAATGTAAGAATAAGCTTGCAAGTTTGTTTTTTCTACGTTGCAATATGCACATTATTGTCAAGAGTGATTTTAATTGACTTTTGCTATTAAAATGCTGCACTATTAGAATTGCAAAAATTATAGTAATATGTAATTAATATGGAAAGCTCGTTAATATTAATAAATATTGCTGTAATTTATTATCTTTTGGTAATAATTTTGTTATACAATCAAAAATGAAAAGTATCGATCATCTAGTATTCCTTTTAATCCTTGTTTGTTCTCTGCAATTCTCAATACATCGAAATAAAAGTCGGCCTGTTAGCCTTGGCCTGCTCAATGTGAGAAATCTGGCCGTATTCTTTAGTAGGCCGTGGTAACACTAAACTGCAAATGACGTAGCAGTAACTTTTCGCGAAATAATGCTGCAATTTATTGTCAGCTACTAGCTACTACTGTAATTTATAGCGGTACTTTTATTCTGTATATTTACCTGTTTACTGTTCCATTATTTAGCTTCAGATCTAAGATATATTTTTACAAAATAATCCTAATTAGTGCTTAGTCACATTAATATTTCAGATGCATTTTACATGCGTTATCAAAAGACTCAACTTATTATTTTATCAAATTCTTGCAGAAAAAAAAGTAAAATTTTGCCTACAGCTGCAACTCAGCTACAGAATAACTATGCAACTAAGCAATCTCTATCCGACTTAAATTAACCCTGAAAATATTGCCTTCAAATCTAACTCCATGCTTTTTCGGATACCCCTACCAATACCATAGCAAAACTATTATTTGGGATCGGGAGATTACAGTGATACATCGACTATACAAAATGTTTTATCAACAATTGAGCTGAAACCATAAAATGCTAACCCAACTGATGTAGTCTTTGTAACACACATGGCTCGATTTCTGTGGTATGTAACTTTAATTGCAGAATAAATTAAAAGTCACTACAACTTTCACACGTTTTTTGCAGCAGAAAGGCGTTTGTTGGCAAACAATACTATGTGTTGTCGACCAATTACTGCACTGCATTCAGACGCTTGATTTCGCTCATTCTCACCATTAAAAAGTTGTTTGTTCAGCTGCAGTCTGCACGAATTAAAGCGAAAGCAACTCAATAAATTAGCAGGTTTTATTGGCTGCAGTTTGCTATCGAAAGTTCATTTTGTTTATTACTTCTAGCAACGGCCAAATGTACTCGTGTACTCGGCGCTTTTTTGACCTTGTACATTGACCTTCAAGTACGAGTACCAACCGAGAATCTGGGGTTCTGAGTACGACTACTCAAAAAAATGGTACTCAAGTTGTACTCGAGTACGAGTACTGTAATCGAGTACTCCATCACTGCCGTGTATGATTGTCAAGTGTGCAGGTGGCAGCTTGATTCAAAGACCGTAATGTTCCTTCCTTGTTTCTTAGCCAATGCCATGTGGTGAATGAACTGTTAATCAAAATAATGCCAAACGTAGAAGCTTTTGCACCTCCTTTTTCTTAGTAGATATCCTTGGACAGAAGCTTAAATCAAAAATTAAGTTTTTTTGTTTGAGAATTGTCTCACTTAGGCGGTGTGCTAACCAAACTGGCGCAACTCAGTCAGATCATGGACGAGGGTCTAGTGGCAGAGCCCCTAGCTGCACGTTGCTATGGGAGTCAGGAGGTATAGCTCTCTGCCGCTGGACAATTTTAAGATTTTTTAAGGGGCAAAAATAGCTATTTTATTGATCACATTTTGCACTTTTTACAGGTATTTGAAAGAACTAAATTACCCAGTTTCATCCTGTACTTAAAAGTCAAGACCAAAACAAGTGTAAACAATTGCAGTTTTGGGTTATATTTTCTAAGTGACATAGCTAATAGGCATGGCTTCAGAGAGAAATTTTGTCAAGGAGCGCAAAGACTTTGTGTTCCTCCGGAACTCGGACTGGTTTGTGGTTAGTTTTTGGCCTAAAGTTAGTCGAACACCAAAAAAAGGTCTCTTCCTGGATTTGGTTTAAATAACAAACTAGGTTTATCACTACTAATTGCATGCTGAGAGTTTAACTACTAGTAATTGAGTACGTGAACGTATAGGTCCTTACAGGCACCCTAAGCTTGGGAGGACCCAGACACTAACCCCTTTACCCTGCCCTCTGATACCCCTTAACCCCTTCGCGTAGGCCTGCTAATGATGCGGGGGCTAAAAAGGCTGAAGGCCTTTGAGAGGGTCCATGCAGAAGGGGACGTACATCAATTCCGCTGTGCCACTGCCCTAGGTCAGTTACGCCAGTAGCTTCATTATTAGTATTGCATAACACTCAGCACGTACATTTTTAAGAAATAAATCACAATGAAAAAAACTCCAGATAATACTATGTGAATATAAAACCATTGTTTTGAACCTAATGCAGATTCAAGTGATGGTTTCTAAAAATTTGCACGTTGGGACAAGTGTCCCAAGTGACTGAGGTATTCCTCATCCTTCTGTTGATGCTCTCATGTTTTTCGTTTTTGCTTTCTCTGAGGTTTGCCTAGACTAGCTTTGACGATTACTATCCGTTGTTGGGCTTCGTCTTTTCCGAACAAAAAAATGAGAATTAACCAATTAAGAATTAATTTAAAAGCTTTACTATTGTAGCTGACACAAGCTACGGAGAGAATTTGAACTTCTTTCTCTCAAACGCATTTTTTTTCTCCCCAGTAAATCCGTTTATTGGAACAGCAAATAGCAAATATGAACGAAGTGAAGCGAAGAGGAGCAGTTTTTTCTGTTTTAAAAATCATTAATAAATCGTAGGCATTACATTGAAAATAGGAATTTAAAAGCACGTTTAAATCAACACAGCAGTGATAGATTACGCATAATAATTATCAACATTATTTAATATTTTTAGCCAATTTGTACAAAGAATATTAAAAGTTCACAGAGTTCAAACCTACCGAGTATGAGCCTTCCAACTTATAAGCCGCAAACTTGTTGTGGTGATGGTCCCGTACACGTCTCCCAAATTAATACAAGACCACCTGAAAACATAATGTGCAAATACAGCAAATCTACTGTTATCCAGGTGGCGTAATAGTGAAAGTCTAATAACAACTTATGCAACTTGGTGTCAATTACTTATTACACCGCAACAAGGGCCTTCCCAACTTCATAGCTATGGCAATATGGCATTGTACAATCCAGCAAAGGCATTTTAACTTCATTCTCAAATATGGTTTAAAGGAAAGCATAACAAGTCTTGCCTTCTGCAAAAAAAAGTCAGGCGCGGAGCAGCAACAGATCTAAGTAGAACTTCCTAATTTACAGTGACAAAAACAGTTCCAAAGTAAAATGCAGCTAACGTGGCTGGTGCTACCGCAAAACTGACTTCTCTTAGCAAAGGATTCAAAATTCCTTGCAACAAAATAACGTCTCAAATCAAAAAAAACATGCGATGTGAAAAAGTGCGTGAGAAAAAAGACAACCGCTCGAAGTAAAACACTTCAAACACGTAGCTACAGACTCGAGATAACCGTAGTGCGAGCCCCTGCTTGGGCGCAGTTTAAGAGTTGAAGTATTTTACAACCATTTTGCTAGTTAATCTTAGTTCAGAAGAAAAAGTTAGTGAGTCAAATACAATAAAAAACTACTATACTTGTGATGGCCATGACAGTCAAGAAAATAATTTACGTGTAAATACCATGCCCTTTAGATGAGGGGAGCAAGATATATTGCCCCCGGCAATTAGTATTTTTCAGCAGTACCTAATAATTGACTCACGGAAGATTTGCTTAGGAGATTTTTGTTTTGCGGTAAAAATCAACCAATTAAAAGTTCATGTACGTCCAGTTATGGCGTAAGCAGGAATTTTAAGATGGCTGTTTTATAACCTTTTTTGCATTATTAGCGCAGCAAAACAACACGTCTTTTGCATAAAAACTGAACAAGAATAGTCTCAGAATTGGGTTGTCTTTGTTAAAATACATAAAATATTTTTTAAGCTCTGGGGTTACAGTCCTCACTCTCTTGAACTCTTAATTTCCTCCGGCGACAAAAAGTGAAATGATTTAGAATTATTTTTACTTAAAATTCCTGCTTACACCATAACTGGACGTACATGAACTTTTAATTGGTTGATTTTTACCACAAAAGTTTAATTAACTTACTAGTGTAGTTTCACTTCGCGTTATTTTGGTTAAAAACAGCAAAGCCTTAGTTAAAATTCTAAAATTCTTAAACGTTTCAGACTTATCTAGGTCCATCATCAGTAATTAAACTTAAAATCTTATTCAAATAGAATTTCTATTTGAATAAGATTTTAAGTTTAATTACTGATGATGGATTTCTATTTGAATAAGATTTCTATTTGAATAAGATTTTAAGTTTAATTACTGATGGTGGACCTAGATAAGTCCGAAACGTTTAAGAATTTTAGAATTTTAACTAAGGCTTTGCTGTTTTTAACCAAAATAACGCGAAGTGAAACTACTCTAGTAAGTTTTTCATAGCGCCTTGGCTGGTACTATGCAGCACCATTAAACTACTGACTGCAGTAGCAGAGAGGCTTCTACGCTTTACTTCTAATATGTTGCCACTTGTGCTAAAAGCTCTTTCGCTTGCTGCACTTGATGCTGGAACACTCAAAATCCCAAGAGCCATGTGACTTAATGTCGGAAATTGCGATTTGATGGTGGGGTTATTCCAAAATTGCAAAATGTTAAATTCATTTTCTTTGACACATTCATTTAGCACACTCTGGTTTGAGAAAACCATGGCAAGATATTCAGTAACTTCATCTTCTTTTTGGGCAACTTCAGTGTCACACTGCCAATCAAAAAATTCATCTTCCAAAGCAGCTGCCTTGGACTTTTTGCTTGGTTGTCCATAAGAATGTTCCTCATCAACACTGCCAACTGACGGAGACGAGACAATTTCAGACATTAATGACCTTGCCAAATCATGGACTCGTTTTCGGTCATCATTGGATAGATCTGGCGATCTCAAGGACTTAAACTTTGGATTAACAAACAAAGCCAGCAAATGAAAATCTGAAATCGTAAACTTTTTTTGCAAACACTGCAGTTCTCTTTCCTTCAAAAATGCAAGCACGTTTGAATCTGTTGCCACTTTTGCCATAGTTCATTTCAATTTAAAAGCAAAGATATACTTTGTGCAATGTTGGCAATAGATCACCTTCTAAGGCTTTTGTAGCTTCCTCAAAAGGTTCCAAAAACTTGATCAGGTCTGATACAACAAGCATGTCTACATCTAATAACATGTGGCCTTGCCTTCTCAAGTTCAAAATCATTTCCACATCATCTTTGTTTTCAACGTAAGATTTCAGCATGTACAAAACTGTGTTCCATCTTGTTTCATTACTTTGCTTCAAGGATTTTTTGAGCTTCTTATTAAGACCAGACTGCTTGAAGTATGTGGTAATGGATTTAACAGCAGAAATGTTGCTCTTAATTTCATTGACCAACTGTAGCGAAGGATCATCAACATCTAAAGGAAAGCATGACTTGCTCAAAGATTTGACTTGCAAAGTGTGTACCAACACAGTTGCCAGAAGATGGCATGTGCAAGGAATTCGCTTAAAACCATTTAGTGCTAGAACCATGTTACTTCCATTGTCAGTTACAAAAATAGTATGCTTTGTCAATACATCCAAAGTAACCTGTCTTTCCTCAAAAAACTTCATGATTGCATCTCGAATATTTTTTCCACTTTTTGTGTCACTCACGTAATGGTTTACAGCTACCACACAGTGATGCAATACACCGTCCACAACAAAATGAAGTGTTAAAGATAAATATGACCGACTATTGTAGTCAGTCCACATGTCAGTGGTTAATCCAACATATCCATTTGCTTTGATTGCCGATTGCAAATGATCAATTATCTGGTTCTGTTTTACATCTGCCTGTTGCACAGCATGGCGTTTTACAGTGTGTCTAGATGGCAAAGCTTCATTTACATCAAAATTTCCATACTTGGCACCAAGTTGGACAAAACATTTGGCCATATTTTTAAATCCATGATCTTCTATTGCTTTGAAAGGCCTAATGTCCTTTGCAATAAAAGTTACGGATGCATCTAGCAGCTTCTTTTTATCCAACTGTGACAGCTTTTGGGTTGATTTAAAAAAGACTGTTATGGGCCTTGATGTAGTAGCCTTTTGGGAATGTTGGTTGACTGGATTTTCGGAACAATGGGTCAGATGGTCACGCAAGTGTGTTGTACCACAAGTCGATCTGTTGTGTTTCAAGGGATTTTTACAAAAACAACAGAGCACGTAACCAGTATACTGTAGTGGAGCACTTGTGTATTCTTTGGAAAAATAAACAAATGAAAAATCAGTCCAAACACCGCTCTTTTTGTTAGACCCTGTCCCTGACTCATTTTCCAGGAACACTTTTCCTTCTTTTAAAAACTTGGATATAGTGCTGCTACTTAAGCTTAAGGCCATGTTTGGATGCACCTAAACATACAGGCCAATGTCATTAAATACCGGTACTAGTAGACTACTAAGCAACAGTGATATATATAGGCCTAAAGCAATCCATAAATCCTGAACCAAAGATTCTTAGTGGGCTAGACTGGCCTGAATGTTGCTAAGCCCAGAGCCCCTGTTGTATCTGACTTTAATGGATGTAACCTAAATGCTGAAGCTGAACCGCAAAAACGAACGCCTATTGAACCAACCCTGGTCTTCATGAAGCCTGCCCTGCAGTCTGCAGCCTGTGTGCCTGACTACCTCTGCCTGCCTGTGCCAGTGACAGTGTAGGTACTGCGCCTGCCCTAGTGCCCTGTTGTACTAGTATGTGTAGGCTACTGGTAGCGTACCGCTGAAACATCGTAATGAAATAGATTCAAAAATCGGCATTCGGTCATTTCAATGCTGTCTCCAAGCCAACAGTACCGGTAGGTAACCAGCTACTAGCCCAACTAGGGCTGGGTTGCGTCCAGCGTCGCTAGTCTATCGTGATGGGAATTTTTTTACTCTGACAAAAAATGACAACTGTAACAAACAGACTCCGGATCCGGCTCCTGGTTCGTTTTTTTTATGTAATTACAACTCCGGGTCTGGGTCCGGCTCCGGCCAAAATAGTCAAACTCCGGGTCCGACTCCTGCTCCGGCTCCGGTTGTTGATCACCTCTGATCTGCATACAATGACTGATTTACAGGAATATTTCCCATAAAGCATCCTGCCTTTACCTCACTTAGTCTAATTGACAGCTGATCCTCGTATAAAGAGAATAAAAAAGGGTTAAGTACTTCACCCTGCCTCACTCCGTTTGTAGCCCAAGACGGTTGTGAAACACAGTCTTACCACTTCACAATCATACTTTAGTTACTGTACCAACTTTGTAAGAGTCTTATTGCTCTTAGATTAATTCTGTTTTCAATCAACTTGCAAAAAAGTAAAGAATTATTTACACGATCAAATACTTTGGAAGCATCAAGAAAAGCCCAAAATATCGGGCTACCTTTGTCATTATACTCAGACACCAACTGTTTCAAAGGAAACAGTCACATGTCAGATGAAGCATTAAGTTTAAAACCAAACTGATTGTCATTTGTCTTCAAAGCAGCTCTGCACCATGTCACTATTACGTGTTCTAATAACTTGGACATAACAGTTGCGACGGCAATGGGTCTGTAATTGTTGGGGTCATTTATCATGGCATTTGTGTTTTTAACAATGGGTACCAAAACAGTATCCATACACTTCTTAGGAAAATAGCCTTGTTTAATACACAAATTGAAGAAGATGCTAATATATGCACTCACAGTTGTCTCACAAAAGTGTAGATGCTCAGCAGTAAGTTGATCAGGTCCAGTGGCTTTATTTAATGGCAATTTAGCTAATAGCTGTTTGATCAAATCCACTTTGTATAACGTAGTGAGATCATTGCAATGGCTAGAATTCTTGATATACGACAACACATCGACTCTGTGGGAGTCAACAATAGACGAATTCAACAATTTACAATACTTATCTTTCCACATGCTTGCTATTGATTCTGGAGTTGTGCAACCACCAACTTCAAAAGGGACTATTTTCTTTTTTTTACTTTATCCCA
This sequence comes from Trididemnum nubilum, assembly GCA_963965965.1. Classification (NCBI taxonomy): domain Eukaryota; kingdom Metazoa; phylum Chordata; class Ascidiacea; order Aplousobranchia; family Didemnidae; genus Trididemnum; species Trididemnum nubilum. The sequence continues at coordinate 38,553,048 of OZ014481.1, read as the reverse complement.
AAAGTTAGATTTTCCAAAAATATTTTCTGCTAATGCCTCTGCCGGTTGATCTGCTTTGCATTGGTCATAGTTTGACTTACAAGTTTTTAGAACTTTTTTAAAAGCAGCCCTAGACTCTTTCATTGATTCATAACGTTCATCATTTACACTTTTTCCTGCATTCACCCACTTAATAAACGTGTTTCTTGCTCTAGAATGCAGTTGCTTAACATGCCGATTCCACCCTGGCACCTGTATCGTTTGTTTGTCAAACACCGGTTTAAAGTTGATAGTCTCCTCTGCAGTTGTGATGAGACTTGATGATAAATCTGCATACAATATCAATTAATTCATAATGGTTTTGATCAGAGCATGCAGAGTGTTTGCACCAAATTACTTCTAAGGGAAGTTTAATTTTATTCAATAGTGTGTTAGATAAACGTAAGTAAGACAGCTTTTAATTATGACTAAGATTCTTCCAATTAATCACATTAGTTCCCATAGTTTGATCTAGTGGCAATTTATCCATCCTTGATATACCCCATGTATTGATAAAAAAAGCCAATGGTTGGTAGTCGGAAGTAACAAAACCATACAATACTGCAATGCAAGCAATAGCCTCTAGAATGGTAAAAGATGCAACACTATGATCCAGCCAACTTATGCTGTTGTTTGAGTCGCTTATGTAATGATAGAATTAAGTAACATTTTATAATCAGTGATACAAAAACCTTTATCATTACAGAATTCTTGTAGCAGGTTTCCGAAGGCATTAGTAGGACTAGCATTATAATTATTACAATGCAAAGTTAAGAGCTATTTAATGACTCACAAAAAGAGTCCAGTTTGCACAGATACTGAAAGTACAAGTCAGTGTTGGAACATTAAGGCATATTCATATTAATTATATTAATTTCACCCTTCTCAGTATCCAATTGTATTCCAATTGCAGTTTCATCTACTTTTTTAGTGGATGACCACCCAAAGAGTTCTCCAAAAATAACTGTGTCACCATAAGGCCTGACCTTAAATAACCCATTTTCAAGATTTACAGAAGCAGTTCCAGTAGCATTAAAGTGTGAATTGATGTCAGCTGATTGAGACAACTGCTGCTTAGCCAGCCATGTTTAGCCTGCAAAGTGATGCTGGTTTTATAAATGCAATAGACCTTTCAAATCTACTGATGGGTCATTTTTTGTTTATTTAGTTATATCTGTAGGTTTTCATATCAATAAAAATTAGGTTTTAGCTGGAGCTTGGTGTAGGGACCTTTATCAAGTATCAAGCTCAATTTGATATGTGTGATCTTGGTAAAAATATGGAATTTTTAAATTAAAACATGAAATTACAAAATTTTGTCGATATTGTTTCGGTTTTAGAAGTGGGCAACAATTGGGCATGTTATTTCTTAAAACACTCATTGCAATTATTTTATGAATTGCATTGGCAAATGGAAGAAGACCAGTTGGACGACGTAAAACTAGATGGATTAATTATATTGAGGATCTTGGATGGAATTGCTAGGGACTTCACCCAAGCGAAATCATGGGTGTGATGGAAGACCGTGAAGTGTGCCAGCTTAATCTCGAGCTGCTGCCCCCTCAACCCTCACGGAAAACCAGGCTATAAGAAAGAAGAAAAAGCATTAGTAACGGCTATGCTGTTTTCACTTTTCAAAAAAAAAAAAAGGAACTGCAGTTAACAATTCTTGATTAGAAGTTGGAAGCCGAGCTGAGCTTTTCGGGTCGGATTCTGGCTTAAGATTGGCAAAATGTTGGGCTTGTTATACAGTACGTGTACCTGACTTGTGTTTTCTCTTTTTAGATACTATAAAAACGCAATTCAACTTAGTTTGCAGCACTGAATGACGACTTCATGTTTAGTATAAATACAATTATTTTATGCAATCACCATTATTTCGCCGCAATTTAGCAGCAATATCCCAGATGGCAATTTCATCTGGCTCACATCCGGGCCAGACCAGGCATCATGTGTTTCGAGCAATCAAGGCCAGACCGGGCACCACTCAGCCAGATCTGTGCCTGGCCGAAGCCAGGTCGGGCATGCTAAACGGGCCTCGATCTGGCATAAACATCTGGCCCTGACCGTGCAAGAGCACACTTGTTGCTCAAGACAGATGAAATCCAGATCTGGACTTGACGTAAAAAGTTGTGACCAGCTTTGGTCCAGATCAATGCCAGCTATGGCATCCCACCTCACAATCCTATACAGCTGGTTTTCAACATTTGGTCCTGATCGAGTGATAGAGCATTCAATAATGATCTGCGGCATTCTGACCGCTAAATTACGACAGTGATTAGCTTTTGAATTAAAACTTTATTTCACAATACACAAGGCGATTACACAAACATCAGCAAATGATAATTGTCAAACTTGAATTTTAACAACCAAGTAGGACTCGAAAGATTTTACTGATTTGCAATTGCGTCGAATTTAAAATTGCGTTAAAACGACTTTAGCACAAAATCAAGAGTTGTCATGTAGGGCTTAAATTAAAAATGATGCAAAAATTTTCATCAGAAAACATAACCATGACAGATATATTAGTTTTTTTCTGTACTGTCAGTTTCATCCCTGGCAATTGCATGAGATTCTAAACGTCTTTTCTTTCCGTCGTTACGATTTTTTGACCCGTCCAACGAATTCGTCCCTGCACTACGATAATCTAGTGCGCTGGCATCAGAGTAAGATTGACGGAGAGTAGCTTAATAAGAATATAGCATGAGAAACTTTACACTAGAACAGAATGTTTTAGTATAGCAGAGATCGACTACAAATTGAGTAAGTGCTCATACAGCACAATACTTCAACATATCTTGATTGTTTACTGTGCACCAAACAATGAAATTATGATTAATTTGTCAAGTTAAAAGCACAATTTTACGCGATAGCACTGACTTTCGAGTACAAATACATGAAAATCAGAAACCGTAGCAACAGCAAAACGATACTCATTGAGCTGTATTTGAATAACTTCTATAAGAGTAAGAACAACAAAAAATTTGTTGCTCATATCAACGAACTCTCTTACACATCGACTTCAAAGCTAAGAATTTGCCAGCAAACTCAGTAAATGACCATCCAATTAATTGTGTAGATCAAGGGTCGGCAACCTCCGGATCCGGTCCACTCTGCAATTTCACCCAGCCTGCGTAATTTCATGCTTTCCAGCCCAAGACATGTTTTGAAATTTACCAACAACCTTGCCAAAATGCTGTTTTCTTTGGTCATCGCCATTTAATCAGCTGTAAAGTGACTAATTTTCAGGCGAAGTTCTTTTTTTTGTCATCGCCATGAAATTGGCTGTAAAATGCTTAATGTTCAGGTGGAGACCTTTTTTTTGGTCCGCTGAAACAGTGATGGCCCGCCGGAACCTAGTTGGGTCTGGATGTTCCCCACAAAATGAAAAGGTTGTCGACCCTTGGTGTAGATAAACAACATTTGGTTTGATTCTAAGTATCGAGAAAAAATCGATTTGACTCAGAACTCTAGTAGCCACACACGCTAAAAGATTAGGCCTTCCTTGGCTTTGTCATAACCTTAGAGGAGCACAGCTTAACGCATTAACCCAGGCTTTAATCAGTAATTTCACAACATAATCTGAAATAACAAATAAAACGAATCAAGCAAGATGTAAACTAGTTATGTAAACCTAAATTGTAAGACACTGCAAAAGTAGTAGACCTGCAGAACCAACTGTTTACTAGCACTGGAACTTCAAACTGTTGCACAGTAATCGCGTGATCGCGACACTACGTAATCATTGCAAAACGTAAGTCATGTATAGTACAGTAATAATAGTAGCAGCTATCTAGCCCTATCTACCCAAAGAGCAATTGTCACAGGCTTTCAATTACTTTATCAAGAAAATAAAAATTAATGCGTTTTACCAAACATGACTTTGTACAGTCGCATCTGCTGGAACGCCTTCTTAGCCTGGGCTCCTTTGCCACTTAAATTGTATTTTAAGGATAACTCCACAGCAAAGGTCTCTTTCACCATTTTACAGTCTCTGCTGGAGATCTGCCAAGTATGCTCAACCTAAACAAAAGTGCTTTCATTAAAGTATTAGAAAGACAAGTCATATATTTGCCTCATCTGGTAAAATACAAAAAAAATCGTTTTATTTAACGAAGTGGGTATTAGAAAAGGTTCTAAATATTAAAAAATCTTGAATAAAATTCATCTCACATTGCACTGCTAAATTTTTATTACACAAAATGGTCGTAACAGATCAAGCTATTCTGAGCCGTTGATCACTTTGTTTTTAAAATTAACGGCGGAGCAGCGAAATAGAGCCGTCAATTATTCTATCAAAATCAAAACAAGTACAAAACCAAAATTTTTAACTTACCAATCTTGATTGAAAATTTTCATCCAACAACTTTCTCTCTAAATCATTTAATTCTTCTTGAGCTCACATGGGAACCTTGTTTAAAAATCCAGACGACATGATATTCTAATGTTTTTGCTGCGCAACAATTTTTTGAAATTTTTCTTCTGTACCATTTTAATTTCCTCCTATGTATGGAAACTTTGTTCTGAAATGTTTTACTAGTTAAATGTACTTTTGGATGAATAATTATATACAGGGTGCCTTCGGGCAGTATTTAAATGACATGCTGAAAACTCGAAACACCCAAAGTTAAAAATGTTGGAGGATAATTACCAGTATGTTTTAAAGTCGCACAAACTTTTTTTAGTCTATATTCTTGATGTGAACTCCATTTTTGTAAAGCATGCTTTTTCATGATTGCAGAAATTTTTTTTAAAGGGGACCTCCGGCCTAGCGAGGCTACATATAAAATACCCCACGAAATTCTAAGGCTTTTGCAAAAAAAAAAAAATCCCTATGTTTCATAGTTTTGATGAAATCCGCAAAAAACTACGTGAACCAGAAGTCGATTCTGATTGGCTAATGCTCTGATGATGTAAGTCTGTACCTTGCCTTTCCCTCATAGTCACTAATCTCAGGTGTGAAGAATACAAGTAGGTTGAATATTTCAGGAAAAAATGCAATAAAGCGCTTCTGCTTAAGAGTATTTATTCTTAACTATTAGTTTTATGCCCAAACAATGTAATAGACGTGTTCTTAACAGGAAAGTTTCAGCAGTACATTTGTCTAGCCTAGTAATATCCAGCTGCAAAGCATAGATTACGATTATGATGTTATATTGCTATAATAAAACAACAAGTAGTTACAGTAGCTGTTAGCAGAATGTCTGCACAGCAACGTGATAAAAAAGAAAGTGACTAAGACCCTATTCAGTACGCCTACTACTAGTCTGGGTATGTTTTGTACAATGTAAATACAGGTTAAATTGGTACCGGTAGCCAAGGTTCTAGCAGTTATAATAATAATAAATGAAGAAGGTGGTTTAAGCACTTATTGCTTTTGCACTATCAGTGAGTGTACAGTATACTGCCAGTATTCTCAAGTGTGTATACAGTATTACACTACATTTGTACAAAACAAAGTTTACTTAACCTTTTTCTAATGATTGTCAGTGTAGAAAATATTAGACTATTCTTTGTGTGATACTGTTTGCTCCAATACCTACTTTGGCTTTAATTGACGATGGGTATTTTTACACTGGAGGCAAAATAGCCCATCTATTCAGTGCCCAATAGCTCTAACTGAAACCCCTAACTCTAACCCAAATCTTAACCCTAACCCAAACCTTAACCCTAACCAGCTAAAAGAGGAAAAAGACTGTTTTGTTTCTAGAAACAAAATACAATAGCCACTTCCTAATATTTTTTATTCTACCACTACCAGCACTCTCACTGTACAGTTTTTTTTTATAGTGTACTGGTACTGGATGCATAGCAGCATGGTGTAGGTATTTGCCTTTTTACTATTGTCTTTTTTACTGTCAGACTGTAGCAGTAGTTCTTTATTACTGTAGTAATTCTACCTAAGGAACAGTATAAATCATTTTTTAGAATATTAGATTTAGAACTTTTATCAGTTTATTTATTGCAAAATTTTTCTTGCCGAAATTTTAAGTATGTGCAAGTACATAGCAGCTAACTGTTGATATCTGATGTTATATTAGCAGCTTCAAGATGTCTGATAGTGGTTACTAGGAATGATTTTATGTTTGAACCTGAGAAAAGTTTTATATCTTCAACTTTGGATGCTGAAAGTGATTGCAAAAATGCAATTGAATTTATGAGTCTTGAAAGTACTTTAGATTGTTGGTGCCTTTGTCAAGGGTGTGAAGAAATGAAAAATAAAATAGAAAACTTCTGCTGTAAGAACGATTCACAAGTTCGTGCTAAGCTGTCCAAAGATGCAGACTGCATAACTAAATTAAAAAGTTTCCTAAAATTGTGCTTAGATCAACAACTTTCGATGATTATCTCTGCTTGGTGGCTTCGAACAAAATTGTGCTTAGATCATTCAGTCGGCAGCGTGGCTGAATGGGTAAAAGGAGTCATTTTTACAACGACACTGATCAAATGATCTGGGTTCAACCTGCACTCAGGTCACGTTGTTACACCCTTGGATCATTTTAATTTTAACTTAACCATTTTAATTTCCTCCAAAGTTTGAGTGGTGCGATGACTGCTAAAAAGCTTTTTGAGATGTTAAAACTTGCATAGCCTCTGACCAAGTATTAACACATTATGATCCAGCGATGCCACTCAAACTTTATGTTGCTTTCCAAAAGTTGACGCAAAGAGCCTATTAAACTAGACATATTTGGAATGAACTTATGATAATAATTTACCAACCCCAGAAAAGATCGAAGTTGGGCCACATTTTCAGGTCTACTGCAATTTAAAATCACCTTTACCTTTGACGGTGACTTATGCAAACCCTTTTCATTGATAACTTGACCCAAAAATTCAACATCTGATTTAAAAAACTTGCACTTTTTTTTTATTTAATTTTAAACCATACTCTTTCAATTGGGACAAAACAGCTCGTAAATTAGTCAAATGTTGCTATTCACTACTCCCTGTAATGATCATGTCATCCAACATGCAAAAACAACCTGATAACCCATGCAAAATCTTATCCATAGCGCGTTGCCAAAGAGCCAGTGTCGAAGCTACACCAAAAACCAATCTATTATAGCAAAAATGACCCTTATGCGTGTTTATTGTCAATAAATGTTTCGATTTATTCTCTACTTCCATTTGCAAGTATGCATCTTTAAGGTCCAGTTTGGTAAAACGTTTTCCCCCACCTAAAGACGCAAAAATGTCTGCCACTTTTGGCATAGGGTGCTGCTCCACATTTAAAACTGGATTTACAGTAACTTTAAAGTTTCTGCACAAACGGACCGATCCGTTCCTTTTCAGAACTGGGACTACTGGAGTAGCCCATTCTGACCAAGAAACAGATTTGATAATGCCGTCATTCTGCAGACGTTGAAGTTCCTGTTCAACTTTTGCTTTCATGGCGTAAGGAAGTGAACGTGCCTCACAAAATACAGGATTAGCTTCTTCCTTCTAATATAATTTGCCAGTAATTTTTGTTAAGGTCCCCAAACTCCCATCAAACACATCATTACAATCTTTAAGCAACCTGTTCGCAACAGAATCATCATAATACGATCGCATATTAAACACATTTAGCAATTCTTCTCAATCACAAATGGCACCAAGCCAGTCTCGACCCATCAGTGGTGGAGCATGAACATCGACAATATGAATTTTTAACTCGCAACCTTGTCGTTTAAACGCACCTTTACTAAAGCATAACCCAATGATTTCAACTTTTTCCCAGAATAGGTTTTCATAACAACATTACTATCACACAATTGTTTGTTACCAAAGTACTTAACAAAATTCGCGTCTGACATTAACGTTGAAGAAGAACCAAGTCTAACTGCATATTAATGTTCTTATCATTGATGCAAGGTTTTACCCAAATCACACCAGTCTCTGAAATTTTTACCTTGTTGACAATATCCTCATTGACATCTTTGTCTCCTTCATTCATTTTGTTCACATTACCCTATTTGTGTTGTTTCGATGAACATGCCCTTGCCACGTGGCCAATTTTTCCACAACGGTAGCACTTGGCACTCCTGAATCGACAAGTATAGGCAAGATGCCCCCTTTCGCTACAACAAAAACACAAAACTGATTTTCCCTCGTTAAACTTAGTGGTAAAAGAACGCAACTTCTTAACATCAGCTCCAGGTACACTGTGAAATTTTTCGATCTTTTGATCGGCCTTATGGATCACTTCTGCTGTATGTACCGCCTTTTCAAAACTTAATTCGGACTCCAAAAGCAATCTACGCTGAATTCCAGGATTAGCTAACCCACACACAAAAGATTGAGTCAGTGCATCGTCCAAAAACGTGCCGTATTGGCAAGTTACTGCTAACTTACGTAAGATTGCCACATACTCAAAAATGGTTTCATCTTCTCTCTGCACGCGTTTTAACAACTTGAATTTCTCTGCAATTTTTAACGTTGGAGGCAAAAAATGTTTCTCTAAACATTCTACCAGCTTTTTAAAGGTTTTGGTTTTGGGCTTGGCTGGAAAAATAAAGTCGTTCAGCAAACAATACGTTTCTGCTCCGATAACACTCAACATTAAAAGCACTTTCTTTTCATTTGCACTATCTTTCGCTGCAAAAAACTGCTCCAGCCTGTCGACGTATAGCTGCCATTCTTTTTCATCTTTATTGAACTCTCCAACATTTCCCAAATATGACATCCTCGTCGCCACTGTTAATTCTGTTTATTGGAACATAAAGAACACAAAAATGACTAACATCTTTACCGTATGGCTATAACTTAAGGAATAAATGCATTCCGTTGACAGAAATAAACATGTGAAACGGCTTCGCGAAAAGCGTGCTTCAAGGTAAGGAGTTTCTGTGCAAATGAGCAAAAACCGATTACAAAATACACAGTGGTTTGAGGTGCAGCAAATTGACATACACAACACTTTACGATGATTATCTCTGCTTGGTGGCTTTGAACTAGCAGCAAATTCAGTGGACAAGAACTCGAAGAAATCCATAGGAACATTGGATCATCGGAAACTCCTAAGCAGGTGCGAATTCCTCCAATCCCGAAGTAATCCTGGTAATGAAAAGTTAGCGTCTGACGCTGTCCAGTGACAGGAGGATAAATATGCTCTACAACGCAACAACAACAACTTTTGGAAGTGGGATTGTGTGCCATACCAGAGATTGTTGGTAAAGAACTCAAACATTCAATTTTTTATTGGTAATTTAAGTCCAATAAATTTAAGTAGGCTATACACATTGAACTGCTAAGAAATGCTAGTTATTTATAATATTCAGTAGCATAGTCTGGGGCAGTGGCGGATCTAGAAAAGTTTGATAGGAGGGATGATTTTGGAAATTTTGGATGTTTATGAGTAATAATGCTGACCTTATTTTTTCAGGATTTTGAAGTGATCTAAAAAAAAAAAGAGTTTTTAAGGCAAAATGCCACTATGTTCTCTGGATTTTGAAGTGATCTAAAAAAAAGAAAAAGGCCTTCGAGGCAAAATTTAGGCTGGTGGGGGATGGGGATCTGCCCCAGATCAGGGGATGGGGTGGGGGAGCTAAAACGCAGAATAACTTTAGTAATATCGATTCTTTCATTAAAATTTTTATCTAATTTCTTATTAAATAAAGTAAAATCTAACCCAAACGTTACATCATACTCTTTTCTTTACCCTTCCACAAAGAAAAAAAAGTGCTTAGATTATTATCTTTTTTTTCTATTTGGCTTAAAAACTTGGAATTAAATAGTCCTGATAAAGATCCCAACAGACCTACTGCTAGTGGCAAGCAGGCTATAGGTATATCATGCAATAAGATTATGTCAATTGGATTCAATTCCACATACTGTACGTACTGGTACCAGCAATTGAAGAAACCTTTATACTGGTAACACTCTTAGTTACCAAAGTAAAAACAAAAAATTAATCTTTAAAAAACTACAGGCTTCTGTCATACAATCATTAACATTGGCTCGAGAATCTTAACATTAAAGCAGCACTCTAAGCCTGGGGAAATGAATATGATTGATCAGTAACTGATTAAAAATCGAATTTAACTTTAATTAATACATTTTGTATGGTATATTGTTACGCCTGTTACGGTCTTTCTTAACAGGCATATTAAAAATATCCATACTGCTCATGCATAGTATTCTATGGCATTGCGGTAGCACACATGGTACAGTTACTCGTAGTACGCATAGGTATGTACAGCCGACCCAAACAAAAAGCTAATCTTAAAGCACTCGAAGTTAAGTGCATCAAACGGCCCAAAGATGCGCTGAACACTTGAACAGTCTCAGCCAAGCCGAACAGTGAGGAATAATCTACTAAGCCTGTCTAGAACCATTGTATTGTTAGGTCTACATCTAGTAAGTTACCTTCAAGTACTGTAAGCACATTTTCCGAAAATAGTTTCCCTCGCAAAGCTTCTTGCAATTCAATTGTAGACTGCTTTTCAGAAATTATACTGGTACCACAACTTTTACCTTAAACACCTGATACTGTTTTAAGCTTGTAATTTAGAAATAATTAGCGTAACTCAAGTAATGGTATCGTATTTAATCATAGCCACAGTAAACATTAGACTGTGGCCATAGGGTACAGTGGTACGATACTGCAGTACGGTATTACATCATGCAACTTCACTACAAAAGTGGGACTTAGATATTAATTACGATTACTGATGCTAGTATCATACTGATATGGTAATCCTACCAATATTACGATACTGTAGTAGTTGACCACGTAGGCTACATTTTGTTGGAACCAGTGCTCATTACCATTTTTCTTCACCCGCTTTTTTGTGAGGGCTGCGGGGCTGCAGCTTAAGATTAAGCCGCCCTACCTCATGGTCTTCCACCACCTTTTTAGCTTCGCTTGGATGCAGTCCTAAGTGATTTCATACTAGTACAATGTTCTCAATCAAATATAGGCCTGCCATCTTGTTTTAATGCTCATAAATTTATCTGGAACAAAAAAACAGCACAGCGTTTTACTTAGCTTTGAATGATATTTAACTTGCTAGACTTCTCTGGCTGGATTAAAAGTGGAGAAGTAGAGTTAAACTTGGACTCATTTTAACAGCCTAGCAGCTAGGCTACTTTGATTTTTGATTTGATTGTTTGTAAAAGCGAGAATGAAACAAACACAAAATGACAAAAAATCCCCACAAAAAAGCGGCACCACGTGTACAATATTTTATAACGTAGGAAAGGAATCTATTTCCCATCTTTACACAAGAGGTTTGGCTACTTGCAGTTACTTAATTTCACTAAAACCATGGTCGTTACAACCATTGTAACTATGCTGAAACCTGAAACTAACAATTGTCGTAACATTTGGTACCAGACCTATACACAGTAAAGTAAACTTTATAATTTAGTGCACAACTATATTTATTTCTTGCAAAAATCTGCAGCCGGAAGAGAGCTCAATGGCATAAATATTAGGGTGTTGCAGGCGCCCCATAAAAATAAAAAACTTGTTTGTTTAAGCTAAACTTTTTTTTGGTATTGCAGTTTGATCAGTAGATCATGAACACCAAGTTTCAAAGATTTTCATCAATGTTTACCTTCCCCGCCGAGCCCATTTTGAAGCCCACTTTTCCAAAAAATTGCCTTTTTTGCCACTAGAGGGCGATATGGATAAGTCGTGCTAGTGGACATATTTTTAAAAGATGCCCCATGTTAGTCTCCACCTTAAAAAAAAAATTGAATCAAATTGAGTCATCCTATCCAGAGATATTGCGATTTTATTACACTTTTAATAAGCGGTACTGCCACCAAGTGGTGAAAATTAAAGTTGAATATATCAAATATTAAGCTTTTTGATGTTGAATTTCGGTATATTATTCATTTCAAAACTGTAGAAGTACATTTTAATGCAACATTTGGTGAGTATTGAATACTGATTTACAGGTATTTTAGTAAAATTTTGTAGGTAATGCTTAGTTTTAAAAGATTCAAATTGTTTTTACAAAACATTTCGGTCGGGTGGGGATATTACAGCCTCTAGAAGAAAATTACTATCAACTATTTCAAAAGTTTTTTCAACGGAAAATTTATTTAGTTTTTAAAATGTGATACAGAATCAATGGTAGTTCATAAACTATGATTTTTACTAGCCTAAACAAAAATTAATGAATGTTGCAATTGCACAGTATAGGTTTATTAGTTCACATGCAATGTGAGTGCCTGAAGTACTAACAACAAACTGTTATGTTAGATGCCCCATGTTAGTCTCCATCTTAAAAAAAAATTGAATGAAGTTGAATCATCCTATCCAGAGATATATTGCTTTGCCAGTCAAATCCATCAATTTGAGCTAGCTTTTTGGATTTTCAGCTCAACTGATTTGACTGGCAAAGCAATATATTCTTCCTATATTGTAAAGGGCAAAAATTATTCAGCAACAATGCTGAAGCACCACATTAAACAAATTGGAAAAGACGTTTTCTTAGGTTAGGGATTTTGGTAAAATTGTCTTCCGCAATGAATACTCGATTTTGTACATTTTCTTCTGGTGTAGCAGGTGAAGAAAATCAGTAACGAACTTGATCCCTCTTATCATGGAGTCATTGCACACTCACAGGCTGTAGATAGTATCCTTTGCCATGGCATAACCACTAACAAAAAAAAGTCATTTTTAGCATAACCAGCTTTCGAAATCTTGCACCAAATCTTTTTAAAAACTTTCTGTCAGCATTTGGAGTCACTTTATGCCATGAAAGTTCCTCATCTTCTGGGCTAAGGGAACAAGCTCTCTTTCGTTCCTAGGTAACTGCACAAAGTAGAAATTGATTGGCATTTTTTAAAGGCAACAGGAAAGTTGGTAAAAACTTTATGGTTATTAAGTCAAGCAACCACTCTCTTTATCGGAGAGGAAATTCATACCTGTATCATGGAAGTGTTTAATGGCTTTGTCTTAGACTTGCAACATTTTGAAGACTTCAAAGTCTACGGCCCGTCATGAACATGTACTTGATCTATACATTTACACAGAGAACTGTCGATAATATGAAAAGAAATATGTAAACTGCATGAAAAAGTTTTTGTAACAAAATTTGAACTTTTTGAACTAGAATACTTTAATATCTGCAGGAATGCAATTCTAAATCTTGACTCTCTGATACTAAGTACATTTCTGTTACTAATTTTGTGCGGAAATGAAAAATGTGTTACTTCAGTCAGCCAACTACCTCAGAGCTTGACTAGAACGATCAATAGTTTTACAAAAACAATTGTGAAATGAATTTTTAGTTTTGTTGTATAAAAAACAATACCTAAATTTAGCAACTTCAAATTTGAACAATGGAGTTCATTCCCAAAATCAGTCAATTATTCTTAAAAAGTACTAAAATTTATTTAAGTCAAAATCCATTTCGGTCTCAAAAGACCATCAACAGTTAAAAAAAAAAGTAGGTTAGAGAATTAAAAAGGGACAAAACAGTGCAACAGCGCTGCTTTAAACTTTTGCTATACAAAATGAAGTCACTGCGTAAAAGATTGAAAACAAAAGCGCAGTGCCATAATGTACTCCATGTTTCATTTAATAATGAATCGTCTTCACAAAATCGTCATTTTGTACTTCTTTGATCTGGGTTTGATTCTCTGGATCTCTCCTATCACAGATCAACAATCACATTAAAATTGAATAAGCCATCAGTTTGCAGAATCTAAAATTGTGAGCAACATGGGTTAACTGAATCTCTGAAATGAGCGCCAACAATGCCTCTTTTTCCTTGATTTTGTACGAATTTAATTTTTGTGTGGGATGCAAGATACGTGGCTCCCCGCATTATTGTACAACACAATAGTAGCGCATCTACTAAAGCATAGTCGAGTTTTAAGGAAACACTTGTTTTAGTTTATTTGGAATTCAACCTGAGCAAGCTGCAGTTTATCAGTATTTTGGGCACTCATATTGCATGTGAACTAATAAACCTATACTGTGCAATTGCAACATTCATTAATCTTAGTTTAGTTCAGTAAAAAGCATAGTTCATGAACTACCATTGATTCTGTATCACATTTTAAAAACTAAATAAATTTTCCGTTGAAAAAACTTTTGAAATAGTTGATAGTAATTTTCTTCTAGAGGCTGTAATATCCCCACCCGACCGAAATGTTTTGTAAAAACAATTTGAATCTTTTAAAACTAAGCATTACCTACAAAATTTTACTAAAATACCTATAAATCAGTATTCAATACTCACCAAATGTTGCATTAAAATGTACTTCTACAGTTTTGAAATGAATAATATACCGAAATTCAACATCAAAAAGCTTAATATTTGATATATTCAACTTTAATTTTCACCACTTGGTGGCAGTACCGCTTATTAAAAGTGTAATAAAATCGCAATATCTCTGGATAGGATGACTCAATTTGATTCAATTTTTTTAAAGGTGGAGACTAACATGTCCACTAACATGTCCACCATCTTTTAAAAATATGTCCACTAGCACGACTTATCCATATCGCCCTCTAGTGGCAAAAAAGGCAATTTTTTGGAAAAGTGGGCTTCAAAATGGGCTCGGCGGGGAAGGTAAACATTGATGAAAATCTTTGAAACTTGGTGTTCATGATCTACTGATCAAACTGCAATACCAAAAAAAAGTTCAGCAAAATTGGTGTAGGTCGGGGCACCTGCAACACCCTAATAAATATCAGAGCCTATATCATAATTTATTAGCAGTCAAAATTAGTACTCTTGACAGCTGTTTCACCCGTACGGGATCATCAGAAGGGAATCTTATGCAATAGAAATCCTATTCAAATCGCTTAGGATTCTATTTGAATAAGATTCCCTTCTGATGATTTCGTAAGGGTGAAACAGCTGTCAAGGGTACTAATTTTGACTGCTAATAAACTATGATATAATTTAGTGCACATATATATAGTGGTATATACATACCAGCACCATGGTACAGCATTTGGTTTTTCATCATTGCTATGAATGATCAGCAATTTACATGTTTATAATCAACATTGCATAAATATTACACAAAAGATATAGACTCTTACTCAACTTCATTAAAACCAAAGTTCTAATTAAAGAGAACTCTGAATATACACTAATGTGAAGTGGCTCTGATGTGGCGCTGCATTAATGATTTCTATATCTGGACCCCCTAGTTGAAGCTGGAATTGCCAGTCAAGTGCTGGATTACAGCTGTTCGCCCCCACACCCTCTATTTTAAATGGTTTTTAACCATCTATAAGCTATACAGCTTATAAGATTGGGGGGAACCACAAGCTGCTTTTTCATATCACAATTCATCCATTTTTTATTCTTGCACCTCCATTTTTTTGACCACATTCCCCCATCCCAACCCTTTATATCCTCATTCCCCCATCCCCACTCTCTGCCATACATTATCGACATTAACCAAACTCCATTTATTCATCACCTCAATTCTCATTTTCTTATCTCATTTCCATTTCCCTATCTCCATTCTCTTATCCCCATTTTTCCATCTTCATTATCATACCCATTCCTATGCTATATCCCAATTCAAACATTCACTTTGTCGATCTCCCATTTACACCCATTCTCCATCCTCATTTCCCAATCACATTTCTACATCCCCACTCTCCTATTCTTCATTCCCATTCCCACATTCTCCAATTCCCATTCTTACATTCCCATTCCCACTCTCATTATTCCCATTCCCATCTTTACCACATCTCCATTCCCCATTCCCTTATCTCCATTATCACATCTTTCCCATTTCTCCATCCTCATATTTTGTCTTTCCCCATCCCCTTTTTCCCATACCCATATCCGCTTCTTCAGTCCTGGCCATCTCTATTCCCCCATCCCCATTCCCTAACTCCATTTCCCCATCTCCATCCTCATTTGCCCATCCCCATTCACCCATCCCTATTCTCTCATCCCCATTCCCCCATCCCCATTTCCTCATCCTCACTCCCCCATCCCAATCCTCCATCCCCATTACCCCATCCCTATTCCCCCATCCCAATCCTTCATCCCCATTCCCTCATCCCCATTTTCCCAATTACCATTAACCCATCACCATTTCCCAATCCCCATCCTCCATCCAATTTCCCCATTCCCATTCCTCCATCCCAATCCTCCATCCCCATTCCCCCATTTCCATTTCCCCATCCACATTCCCCCATCCCAATTTCCCATACCTGTTATTTATTTAATCCCCATACCCATTCCCCATATATTTTGAAATTACGTAAAATTTGTACACATAACGTGTTGTAACACCTAATTAAATGCATAAAATGCACCAAATTTAAACACCTCATTGAGAGTGTACATGTCTTTGTTTAATAAGCATTTTATGAAGCTAATTATTTTTTCAGAAGTATTTTGTCAATTGTTTATGCTTACTAATTATGTTGTTGCATTAAGTTCAGAAAAAGGTTAGACGAAGGCCTGAGATTGCCACTTTTAAAACAAAAAATAATTTTTTTCCGGGTTATATTGTAAATTGGTTGGCAAAAAATTGAATTGAGGTGCTCAGGCTTTTGTCATCAATTTTAGCATTATTGCTAATTACTCTTGTTTGGGTGAATGCTAAAAGAAACTCGAACTAAAGAAGCAATAGGCTTTGTTATCATCATTTTCGTGATGAGTGGAATTTTGATTTGGGGCCTGGGCCTTTTGGCCCAATTTGGCTACACGGGCGTTATTGAGTATGCATTATTGCTAACTTTTTTGGCATTTTAATTACCCTCGTTTTGTGCTGTTATCCAGAATTTCTGTTAACGACCCTTTTTGTAATCATACTAACAAGCATTATTTAAAAAAATTAAAAATTCCTTCCGGAGTTCCATAATGCAGTAGCTTAGCCCACAAAGGCCTATACGAACGTACATATATGGGTAAACGCCTCTGGGGCTTTGCCTAATTGCGGCATTGCCTTATGATAGAAATAAGATGGCATCGCCGATGTTATTAATAAAAGCGTCAGGTTACCAATGACATTTTGATTAGAGAGGCTCCTTAGTGGTATTTGTAGTAGAATACCTATGTACAGTTCGATCAAGAAGGATGGCCTCAGCACCAGTTTAATCAAATGCGATTGCTATCATCTTAGATACCCTCATTGATTTTGCCTTCATTCCTGTTTTAATGGTAATGACCCAAATTAATTAATGAACATTAATATCTAGGTTGAAGCTCGCAGTGGAATTATCCATTCGAGTCGCTAACAGGCACAGGCTTTGTAACTGTGATGATGTTCTCTAAACACATCCCCATCATGCAGTCTTATGCTCGTGTGAACATGCTTTTACGTAGTATGTATTAGTAGATCTTTGCAAACGCATTAGTTTGCAGACACTGATGCCAGCAATACCACGTTATGAACAATCGTTTGATACGTTCTGCTTTTGAGCAAGATTCAAACGAGACAACATATTTTGGCAATATCAAAACAAAGTCTTACCTTCTGTATTGCAAGTTTCCTCTGCACTGGAAGCTACAATTGCTCCCAAAGGCAGCATTCCCACGTTACTGTAACACATCAGTACAGTGAGTGCGACGTTTGTGGCATCCAGATTCGACGTTAAATCGACAAAAGCAACTTCGCCCGCTTAGTTGATGTTTGGGTGAATTTGCTCTCCATCAGGGAAGTAATTAAAGATGCTTATTACAAAATTGTAAGCTCCAAACCTTCTTCACTTGATGTTGGATTTACTCTGATCTCTGAATTTCTTTAAAGCTTCGAACGATCCATCTCTTTAATACTCATCAAAATTGGATGCCCATCGTTTGTCAAACATGTAAGCAACTGCCGTAGGCTTTGGGGTTATAGCTGCATTAGCAACAGTTTTGGAACCTCCTGATTGAAGAAGTTGTTGCTGATGAGCTCTGGCAGCCTTGGTCACAGATTATCCTTGTTCAAAGTACTCTTCAAATTGTGGGGCTGCTTTATTCGAATCTTTGAAAGATCCAAGATTTGTGGTGCTATTCAGGGCATGATTGTGTAGATGTTGTAACTTAATGGCATATGGGTAGGTTAATACCATTGAATCGTTTTTTTTGCGAACTCTCGTGATTACCTTAATTTTTACGTCTAATGTTGCTGGACAGCTGGTATCCAGCTCTGATTGCTTTGATCCAATTCCATATTTATCCCTACTACACTTGTAGATCTTGTGAAAGTATATCGCATTGCGTATGGGTAGGTTCGTCTGATGTTCCAGTTGGTGTTCGAGATATTCGAAAATTGAGAAAGCCATTGTTTCCATTCTGTGTCTGTTGTCAGTGTGCACCGAAAAATGATTGTTTCTTGATTCTCGCTTTCCAAGATTGTGTCATTTATGGTTGCCAATATATTCTCAATGTTGATCTTAGTCATGATTTTAACAAAGGTAGTCGCAGTGTTTTATTATTGCAAAGAATAAACCTACAAAATAACGATTACTACCCTTTTTGTTAGGTTATTAAGAATTAATGGTGATAATCGAGTTTATTTTCAACAATCTTCAAACATAAAATCGCTGTTATGAACTCGCAATAAACACAACATATCCTCAACAAGTAAGGTTCAACTGACTTAAAACTTCAATTAAACATAAAAGCGATGTAACATCTTTAACCTATTATATCTACAGTATCATACTACAGCACGAGTAGATACAAAACGTAAAGCAGTGTGAAATTAGAAATACAGAGCAGCGGTTAAGCTTCAATAAACAGAACATAAAATAATCACGTGTAGAATAATCTCACAATAGGATTCTACTTTAGCTCAGGTCAGGTCATTTACCCCTCCCAAACTCAATGATAGTATGTTAGTCGGTCAGGTGTTCTACTTGTACAGCTTGACTATCTTAACACAGTTTGATTATCTGGATCGTTTATGCTGGGATCATGGTGAGTGGCACAGTCTAATGAATCACTGTTGTGGGCAGATTGATCTGTTTTATCAGATGTGTTTGGAGAAATAGTATTCGGTTGACTGGGTCAATTTCGGTCGAAGCCTTGGGACTTTGGAGTGGACAATTTTCTCCAAATGCAGCAGGTGATTTAGGAGAATCGACATTTTTCTCGTCAGAAATGGGCCAGTCTGGGTCAGGGATAGGTGCAACATCTTTCAAAGGAACAGTAGCTTCTCTCCCACCACTAAATCGAATGCATGCGTACTGGGGTGTGGCTTGTATTCAATCTGTCTTTTCAATAAGCAGTTCATATTTAGTCTGTTGAGTATGCTTTCGCACATACACAGTTTCAGGAGAGCTGAGCCACGAGGGAACCAGAATTCCAAGTACTGATCGCCTTAGGAAACTGAAAAATTACTTGTGCGAAGTTGCATTTGTAGATGTACAGAGGAGAAAGCACGCAGAATGCAAAACTTGGGGTAACATCACCTCCCATTTCAAAAGAGGTAAACATTTATCCCTCAGGGCAAGTTCAACCCCAGCCCAAATGACATCATTGTACTTTTCGCACTCACCATCACCTGTAGGATTATACACTGAAGTTCTGTTTGTAGCAATACGTAAACTGTGCAGCAAAGACACAAAATCACTAGACAAAAACGATTTTCGCGTATCTGAATGAATGTAACTACAAGCAACAAATAAATAAAAATTTGCATCGAACAAGAAAATACAGTTCTTCACTCCATATTACTACACAGAAATGCAAATGGAAATCGCAAGTACTATTATTATTATTGTTTATTTCAGACTGCAAGTCCATAGCAAAAAGCAAAAAAAAAAAAAACATATGTTTTTACCATCAGCCCAGTTTTCTAGTAGATGCTTTTGTGCATACATATTGTATTTCATTGCTTAAACTAATGCATTTCTTTGCTATATCCTTTAAAAATCCAATCACTTGGACCAGACATAGTTAGTGGTAGATTGCAATGATGAAAATATTGACAGGTTAGAAAATAATCGCTGTTAATCGTATCTTATTAATGAATTATTTGATTTCTGGCACCGATCAATCAAACTAAAGATAGATTTTATAAAGGAATGCATCATAAGTGACAATATCATCCTGAATTTGCAGTTCTCTAGCACTAGT
Source organism: Trididemnum nubilum (assembly GCA_963965965.1). Classification (NCBI taxonomy): domain Eukaryota; kingdom Metazoa; phylum Chordata; class Ascidiacea; order Aplousobranchia; family Didemnidae; genus Trididemnum; species Trididemnum nubilum. Next base: position 38,533,036 of record OZ014481.1, on the reverse strand, counting down.
ATTGCGAGGTAAGCCAAGTAGTATATGGTAAAAATCATTGTAAGCTACTTTAAAATGCTGCATACTTGAATGAGAATACTTACACCGCAGTTGACTAACGTAAAGCATTGTAAAATCCTGTTTAAACAAGAAATTTTTCACTTGTTTAGAACATTTAGCAAACTGACTTGCAAACTGAAGCAAACTTCAAATTTCAATCGTGATGTACCCCAAACCCTACATATGTCTTTTTGTAAAGTTGGAGAACAGCCTAAGGCACGGAAAATTTAGCTCTTCCATACCAATGATTTTTTTAGAGTTCACTTCAAATTCTGGGTAAATTTGCTGCTTTGTGCATCGAAGACCTTTTTTATTTTGATATGACCTTAAAATCTGGGTAAATTTGCTGCTTTGCGGACCACAGGCCTTTTTTTTTTAAATCACCGCAAGAGTTGTCGCAGTTGAAAACATCAAGTAAATTTTTGTGGACCACCAAAAAAATGGCAATAAATGATTCTTTTCCTTTTTGCCAAAGGGGTTAACGAGACAAACAAGGTTAGAACCCCTGCTGTACATGAATAAGAATGAAAATAATGACTTTAGTTGCAGTTGTAAATTTTTGATTGTAAGAAATTGATTATAAACGTCATATCAAATAAAACCGTGCCCGCTAGTTGGTCAAGCGATAACGCGTTCGCCTATAGAACGAGAGATCTGAAGTTCAAATCTTGGTCTGGTCTAATCGGACAGTAAGTCCAATGCCACACCACTTCTGGGAGATTTAAGAGCTGTGCTGCATGGGCGCAATGGCGTGGCGACAGTCCCCTGCAAACTCGTTATACACTTTGAGGTGTAATACAGCGAGTATAATGAACGATTTGATTAAAAACGTGCAAACGATAACTTTGCTGATGGAAAACTAAGCTATTATCGATATACGTAGTTATCTCGGAAATAATTTGCTATAAAATTAGCTCTATCAGACCATCCATTTGTTGTAGCAGTTAACTCTTCAAACGCTGGCTGAACCATATTTACTATAACAAAAGCCAGAGCTTGAAAAAAAAAACAATCTGCAATGTACAGTAACATAATAAAGAGACAGATTCGATTCCTGCCCTGGAATGTATATATATGGATTAATACTCAGAACAGTAATGACAAGCTCGTGTTTTAAAGCAATTCTAATACACTTTTGAACAGTATAGGTGGGCAGTTGTGTGAGAAGATAAACTTTCTCTTCACTTTTTAGCCTTGTTGTTGAATATGTGACAATAGAAAATATCGTGACCAAAAGAGGCTGAATACTGCATTTTGTGGTGGAAGTTGATAGCATAGCATCGAAGCAACGTCAAAAAAAAAACAACAAATGCAATGCCAACATAAACTTTGTAAATGTTAAGTTTTATATGTTTTTTTTTGTTTATCTTTTGAAGTAAGGGCAATGGCATTGGAAAACAAAACCTGATTCCCATGAGTTAAAAGCCCTATTCTTTACTGTTGCATCACAGGTGCACATGCACCAAATTATATTGACTGCCATGTTTAGCTCCAAAATCAAAAAAGTTGCTCACGTAGCAACATACCAGTTTCTCTGAGCTAGCGTAGGAGGACTAAAAAAATGCGGTCTATTGCTATAGCACAATAAGAAAAAAAGCACTCCAAAAACAAGCAACTAAAACAGAAGTCAAGTACCTTGAAAGAAAAACTCTGATCGCCTTGATAGTCAGCGATTAAACCTTTTTCTTGGACTTTTCTTCTTTATTGATTGCGATAAATGAAAAAGGCATTCAGTTACTTTCGCGCATGGAAGCTCTTATCTTAATTGCCTTCATGGCCGTCTTTTCAAAGTCAACTGTTACGGTTTTTGGATTCATTCTGGAGTTCAACTGCTTGATCGCCTGCAAAGTAAGTCCACTTTAAAACATCTGCTTAAAAATGTTGAAAAAAAAAAGATTTTCGTAATTTTTTTCAGAAAAAAGCTATTTCAGCGCCATTCGGAACAAATTTTGTACCTTTCTGGAGCCATTACAAAGAACTAAATTGCTTAGATTAATTTTAAAAGCTAAGTCTTAGTTGAAAAATTAAATCACCCAGTCCCTTCTAGCCTTGCTTACTTGCTTACTTACAGATCAGTTGGTCCAAAACATGTTTAAATGCTTCCTGTTCGGGTTAAAATTTCTAGGTGGCTTGGCTAGGGGTGGGGGGCTGAAGCCCCTTTAGGCACCCTGGTTGCTCCATTATAAAATAATATTTTCAAGATCAGACCTGTACTCAAAAGGAATAATTCCAATCATAGCATACATCTGCAAGCAATTTATGTTTCTTTCTATTAGAGCTAATGGGACTGACGGTTTCAAAAGAATCCTAGTATAGTAATTGCTGCAAGCTGTTAGGATTTGATGTACTTCTGTAAACATGACCTTCAAAAAATCACATTATATTGTCATGATGCTGGCAACCGAAGACAAAATTATCGCCTACCTAATTAGCAACCAGTTGAATGGATTTGGAAACAGAAACATAGTGAAACACACAAGTTTTACCCTGATGCGATCCCAATCTCAATTGAACAGGTGGCATAAAATTCTGTTGATAAAATCTTGATCATATATGAATGGAACGTAGTTGGTGGTACAGGTTTGTATTTGAACATGCATTAATAACTTCAATTACATTCGATACAAGATCTTTGGAAATGCACCTTTCTCGTAACAAGTTGGATAAACGGTTAGTTAAAAGCTCGTTTTGTATGTCATTTAGCTATGATATCTTATGTATAATGCTTTGAATTTTTTTGTTTGAAACAAAACAACTGGCTTCTAACTTCAATAAGAGCATTGCCAAACAATTTAAGGAAGAAAAATGATCAATAGAAGTGGTAGAGCATCAAACTGATGAATGACTCAGACAAGACCTTCTTTCAGGAGCATCTGTAATGCTTTCTAAATGTTGACTATTTTTTTTGTCTAAATCAACTTGAAAAATTTGCTCTTGAGCTTGTTCATTTGTATGCAGTCGTGGGATGATTTCGAGAGATGCGAGAAGAAAAAGATGAAATTACGTTGTATGAACAACTACAGTCATCAAAACGATAAACAACCAAGCAACCGTGACAAATGCATGTGTTTTTTTAAATGAGTAATTAAACTACAGATTGTATCAAACAATTCACAGCATAAAGCAACATTGCAACGAAAAGAAAAAGGTTGAGCAGTGATCGTATTTACATTTGGCCCATAGGATGTTGTGCTGCAGTGGTCCTAAAGGACACGAGCCCTAAATACACGAGTCCTAAAGAACACGAGTCCTAAAGGACAGGAGTGCTAAAAGACACAAGCCCTAAAAGACACAAGTCCTAAAAGACACGAGTCCTAATGGACACGAGTCCTAATGGACACGAATCCTAATGGACACGAATCCTAATGGACACAAGTCCTAATGGACTTGAGTCCTAAAAAACACGAGTCCTAAAGGACACGAGTCCTAAAGTATGACTCATAAAACATATGAGTCATTACTTACACGAGTTCTAAAACAAGCGATGCGTTTGGAGATGCGGCTGAGTATCAGTTTCTTTTGACCAACCAATTCAACCACGTATCAAAATATTCGGATGGTTTTGGGAGTCAGAGTTCAGTATTTCCTCTAGCAAAGCACGCTATAAGGACGTGAGAAAAAATTGTGCTATTTTTTATTGAAAGTTTTATTGTGATTGGAGAGTGTCTACCACTACAACGGTAGACTCGGGTTCGATTCCCAACAGTTGGACAAAGCCAAAAACTTAAACATGGTGATCACTGTTTTCTACTTCTGAAGTAAGGTCACGGTTTGTTTACTAACTGTTTAGTGCAACAATCATCAATGTGGAAGTGAAATAATTATTTAGGGCACGTTAATTATTTGGGCAAGTGTGCCCCCAATAATTGACTTTTAAATGACTTAACCAAAATAGATGTTTTTATAAGTTCAGTCACAATGAAGTTGTTAAATACATTTTAACGTCGTTTGCAATTCCAATATTAGAAATGTGTGGAAGAAATATTTTGACGTAATTTAGGAATGCCATCCCACCAAATTAAGCCTCCCAATAGTCAATTTTTTGAATAACCTAATTGTTTTTAATATCAGCATGTCTTTCAAAATACTTTGACGTAGTTTGGGGGTGCTACCTCCTTGGTAACCTCGTAAATAGATCCCCCAAATCTTTTATTTTTAATTTTGAGTTAAAATAACGTTTTTTTGATATCAGTAGGTACTTAAAAGTCAAAAAATTAGAAATATAATTACCGTATTTATTCAATTATAACGCGCACTCGTGTATAACGCGCACCCTTAAATTTTGAATGAAAATTGGTATAAAATTCTTTTTTTTATTTTTTCTCTACTAACTACTGGTAAGCACATAAGGTAACAACTCACAGCATGAACAAAAATTTATTAAAAGCACACAGTAATTCAAAACCCTTCAAAATCGGATTCAGTCTCTGATTCATCAAATAACTGTTCGATTTCTGTTTGGGTTATGTCTAAATCAGTGTCCCAATCGGCGGGAACATCACTTTCAACCTCTTCTTCTGACTCTGATTTTGAATCCCACAACAGGTCGTCTTCTGTACCATCCATTCTATTGCTGATGCCCGTCTTTAAAAAACTTTTGATGACCATTTCTTTTGGGATGTCCTCCCATGACGTCTTAACCCAGGATGTAACAAGACATAAACCAGGCTTCTTGAGATTTCCTCCAGCAGTCAACTCTTTGTCGTCGGTTTTCATCCAGGCAATCCATTTCTCTCGAATTCTGTCTTTGAAAGGTTTATTTAACACGACATCCAATGGCTGAAGAATAGAGGTTAGTCCACCTGGAATCACAGATTGAAAGGTGTTTAGACTTTTAACCTTCGCCTTAACAGTGTCTGTCAAATGTGATCGGAACTGGTCCCATACGAGCATGGACTTTTTCTTCAATAGGGCACCTGGCCTAGCATCCCAAACTTTGTTGAGCCATAAAATGATGCCCTCCTCATCCATCCATCCTTTAGGATGACAGTGAATCACAACACCTGGCGGAAATTTTTCTCCTTTTGGAATGCGCTTTCTTTTGAATATTATCATAGGTTTTAGTTTTGTGCCGTCCGCCATGCAAGACAACACTACTGTGAAGTGAGTCTTTTCATGACCTGTGGTCCTGATTTGAATTGTGCGGTTTCCTTTGGTGTCAATTGTTCTGTTTGCTGGTAAGTCGAAAGTCATGGGAGTTTCATCCATGTTGCCTATCTGTGAGAGTTCAAAGTTGTTCTGCTTACGCAGACTGATTATAAATTTATGAAATAAATGGATCTTTTCTTCTAAATCTCTTGGCAACTTTTGTGCGATTTTTGTTTTCTGGCGTAGTGCAAGTCCATGCCTTCTCATAAACTTTTGGGCCCAACCATTAGATGCTTTAAAGGTTGAATCTTTGCAAATCTTTTGTGCACGGAGTCTAATATGGAGCGAAGTGACGATGTACCCACTAGATCTTTGATCAACTATCCAGTCATAAAGCTCCTTCTCCAACTCTGGGTACTGGGCTTGTCTCCCTCGCCGCGCTTTCTTTGTTTTGTTCATATCTTTTAGAACAACTTTCTGCTTTCTCCAATCTCTGACGTTTGTCTCTGGTACATTGAATTCTCTGGAAGCTTTTCTATTTCCATGAGTTTCTGCATAATCAACAACCTCCAGTTTGAAGGCAGCCCTGTATGCAGAACGTTTTTGTCTTGCCATAATAGATAATGGGTAATATATAATGGTTATCTACAGTACAGTACGATAATGGTACCGGTTAATAAATAGTCTCAACGCAGCGTGAATGTCAAACGCATGGTGAGCTGTCGCATGTGCGTGTGCTTGCACGAACTGTCACATGTGCGTTTGCTTGCACAAAATCGAACGCTTGCTCGAATGTCAAACGCACGCTGAGCTGTCGCATGTGCGTGTGCTTGCACGAAATCGTCCCGCATTGGAATGTGCATGCGCGGCGGCACGCACGTTTCAGATGTTTAAAACCACATTTTTAATACCGCATTTCTCAGACCTCTTGTATAACGCGCAGCATTGATTTTTGCCTAAAATTCAGTTCAAAATTTTGCGCGTTATAATTGAATAAATACGGTACATGTCTGTTCGAGATAAAAGTTTAAAATTGCTGTTATTAACGTAAAAAACAGATCCTTGGACCAACTTAGTTTTGAAATCGCCATGCGTATGCTAAAACAATGACTCGCACTCTCACAGTGTTATTATAATGCTGTACTTGCGACGACGTTGTGGATGCATTTTGAGGAAAAACCACCCATCACGTTGGCTACATTATTTTCACTCGCAATCATCATTAGGCGATTTGCTCTTGATCTGTAAATCAAACACTAACTTTTAGCTTTTTGTCGTGCTGTTGATGCAAAACAGTTTATTCATCACATAAATTAAAATTACAATCATTTTTCAGAGTTTTAAACCACCCATCATTGTTTTTAAATAGCGTATTTGAAAGTTTTTACTTGTTCCAATTTGAAAAATTCAACTGATCTGATGTTTTATCAGAGACAATTTATCACAATAGCTTCAAACGTTTTCGCTAATTAATGAGTTTTGAAACTGCAAGAAGAAAAAATAATTGCATTTTGTTTTTTTTTCATTGAATGGCAGAAGATTTTACATCATTCATATTCATTTTACATAAAAAAAGTAAAAACTCATTCGGTTTAGGATTAATTTTTACGTTTAATTTTTGCTGAAGAACTTGCTTTTTAACAAACCTTGAATAACAGAAATTTAAAAAATACCAATAATTTCGTCAACTTGAACTGAAAAAGTCAAACAATTTTTATGAAAACGCAGTAGAGTTCATATCCCTCATTCATGGATTAGTCTCCTATTTCTTCAATATTTTTAATACACACTATGTTTTGATTGCAAAATTACTTTTTTCGTTGATCTTAATTTTCTGCACTACCTTATTTGCATATAAGATACTGCAAAACATACAAAATATAATTAAAAAAAAATTGTTTTAGGACTATGTCATATTTTATGCTTGTGGCAAGATAAAGTAATAATTTCTGATAATGTAATTAAGTGGCGGCATGATTTTTCGAAGCACAAAAATGTTAGCAAAGATCATAGGATAACGTCTCTCGTTGTCCTTTTGTTTGTGCTGTCTGCGCCGTAGATCGTTTTCATGTAAGTTGGTGATTTCAAAAATATCTATTAATCTTCGTTAAAATGAAAGAAAGAGCAGAATGTTCTGCATAAAGTGTAAGTTACGTTAGGTTCACATTTTTACAAATTTCTCAAGAAAAATTGTTCTGCGCTGATATTGAACTCTCTTTATTTGATTTTTTATTTCTTACTATTAAAAATTTTTTCTTTCTATTTCTTACAATCAAATAATTAAAAAAATTTGATCACAATGCTCCATGGAAAATTTTAAAATGCAGTTTTCTCAAGTTTACTGCACTTTGGCAGTTTCAATTCTTCCAAACAAATTTCTTTAGTCACAATATTCTTTATTGGATTTATTGCAAACCAAGAAACTTTAGTTTTCTTTCATTATTGGATTTGTTGCAAACAATGTTCCCTCTCAGAGCTTGCTTGTTGTGCACGGAATAAAATGCCGTGTGAGCTCCAAAGAAAGGTTTTCGCCGCTACCTGGTTCTCTTTCAGTCTGGAATTTCGGAATTTTGCCCCTCAAATTTGAGTGAAGATTGAAAAAAAAAAAAGAAAAAGGTCTTCGCCGCATTTTGGTTCCATTTGAGTCCAGAATTTCGGATTCGTTGTTTAAATCTTGCATCTGTAAAATAATTTTATGATATCTAAATTATGGTCTTGCTTCCGATTGAAAGCACGTATTACCCTTGTCTTATCAACACTTATGCAGTTCACGGCAGAACTGAAGTACTGCGCAGGGGTTCAAGGCTATCTGTGCGGCGTCGCAGCTTAGAGGGAACATAGACTGCAAACAAACTTTAATTTTCAGACAGTCTGTACGCGTTCAGTTTTTTCAAAAAGAACTCGGCTGGTTTGTAGTTAATTCAATGATGAAATTAATAAAGATTTATGAAAAGTTGATACAAATTGTTACAATTTCTAACATCAGGGGAACATTGTACTTTATATTTAGTGCTTTGGTGTGCAGGTCAATTGGGCTGCCCTATATTTAAGAACTTTGGCATATTTTGGAATTGTTCCAAATTTAAGATTTTGTCCAATTTGGGATTTTAAACAGGATCTGTATTTAATTAAATAATATGGGCAATCGTTAGCAAGTATTTTAAGGTAGGGCGTGAGGACCAGCAGCTTGCTGCATTTTGGAGTTGTTGATGTTTGATTTCATACGATCGTCTTCGTTTGCTTGTTGGCTTGCCGTGATTTATTTTAATAAGTTCCACATGCCGTTGAGCTTCATCTTTTCTGCAACAATACATATAAAACTTAAGGTGAGAAATTAAAATACTACCGCATATGAAAAGCCATATCTTTTGATGTTCAAAGTCATACAAAATCAATTAAACAATAAATTTATCGTTTTTAATGTAGAAAAAATTTTAATAGCCTAATTTTTGGTCACAAAATTAAAATGTTTACTTACTTTGACCGTTTTGTTTTTGGTTTTTGTTTCTTCGTGAAAAAGTATGCTCTTTTTCGTGCGCATTTTTATTAGTCCTTATCTGCATTATGTAGAGTGTTATTACTGTCAGAGGTGGAGTCAAGGACACAAGGCTCGAGGCCAAGGACACAAAAAAATTTTGAGGCTAAGGACAGACCCTCTCAAGGCCAAGACCAAGGACAAAAAAAAATTTCGAGGCCAAGGACAGATCCTCTCGAGGCCATGACAGGCGATCTCTACTTGAGGAAACAAAAAAAAGGTTTTTGCAGATTTTCTATGAGGTTTCGGGCGTTTTCCAACAAACTTTCAATGGTTCAAAACTAGTGCTTTCCTTGAGCCGAGGACAGGGCAATTTTTGAGGACTTCAGGCTTCGAGGCCAAGGACTTGAAAATGTGTCCTCGAGGACTCCACCTCTGATTACTGTACATATTGATCAAAATTTTGTGTATAAACAACATAGGCGTAGCATGGGGAGGAGAACAGGGAGCCCGCCCACCCCCCCCCCCCCAATCGCAATGCCAGCAATGATAAATTTGCGACCAAAATGGCTATCCTTTCATCTTTTTCTTGGTTTGTGTCCACCTTGACACGAGACCGTGAAGACCTTATTGTTTTTTTGCTCTTCACCTTTTTTTCGAAAAAAAATTCAGCTCTTCAGACCGTGAAACCCTTGTTGTTTTTTTGTTTTGGTCTTCACTATATTAGTTGTGGTCTGGTCCCCCCACCAATCCTAAATTGGTCTCCAACAAAATTTCGCCCCCCCCCCCAATTAAAACTCTTAAGCCTGACTGTGAAGACTTTTTTTCTTGTGTTCACCTATGTGATTTGTGGTTTGGGCCGCCCCCAATCAAAAATTCTGGCTACACCAATGATAAATGATGAGAGCGATATTTCAAAATAGGGCTGTTTAACCCTTCGTAAAAAACGTTTTTTGAAAAAAATCTTGTCCAGTACGTGACTGTCTGGTTGGTGTGGACAAGGACATACGTATAAAAATGCTTACCAAAAAGAACATTACTTTTTCATGAAGAAGAAAAGCGTAAAAAAAAAATGACAAAAGCGGATAAAAAACGGATACTGCATGAATCCAACTTAACTAGAATACTGGCCATGCACTGACCGATACGATTTTACTTTCCAGTCAAGTTCATGTACTGTTTCTGAATAAAAAAATAATCACAGAAATTCTAAATGTGGTGATTGCGAGTATGCTCACTATTGATAACTTTTTTGAGGGAGATCATCGAGAAATCAAGACGAACTGTTCATCAGTATTGCAAACGGTTTTGAATAACAAATAAGTGTTTATCAACGTCAGTAATGCAGTGAAGTGGTGTTACGCAGTTAGCGAACTTTTCTGAATCTAGCGTTCACTACATTGTTTTATCAGATAAAACTTTGAGAATACGAAACAAGTAAAACAATCTCAAGTTAATTGAAATTCTTTTTTTTAAGAAAAGAGAAATAGCTTTGCTATAGAATTTAATATCGTTAACTAGTTGTTACCTATTTTGAAAGCTATTAACATCAATAACAATGAAAATGCCCTTAGAAAATTAGATTTGCACATGACGCTGTAAATAATAAATAATGTCCTTTTGCGAGTGCGACAAAAACTGAAATGACACAACAAATCAAACCATTATTTAGAAAATTTTCCAAGCATTTTATACGTAGAAAGAAAATTTTTATCAGCCAATATCGTAAAGAATTTACAAACGACATCCATTATGAACTGCCAAACTACAGCAACAGATGATCTTGAATAATGCGATAAATCATCAAAAAGAAGAGAAATGTTCGCTTTCTAAAAACGGTAAGAGCGCATTATGTCATCGTTTTAAGGGGCATGGAGCATGAACTACCGTTTTTCAACAAGTTCATTAATCTGCGTTCAGATCAACGACAACTTGTTTGCAGTTGGTACTGTACTTCGAATCACCAATACCTTCTAATTTTTATTGATGGATTGCAGCTACATCATAGTTTTCCGCATCAAAACGATTGGACGTCAAAATGCCATTACAAAGCATCGAATCTTATCGTAAAGCAATGTTTAATTCCTTCAGTGGGCGTATTTAAAGAATTTGAATATTAAGTCAAAACTTTTGTAGATAGTCTATAGCTTAGTTAAAAGTTACCAGGCTCAATTTATAGCTTATATAACTCAGCGGGTCTAGAAAGTTACGCCTTTTGTGAAATCTCATCGTCCACTCTGCCTGATATTGTCCACTTTGCCCGGTTTTTAACTTTGTTTCACACCGTAAATTCGGGTTTTACATCGTAAATTCGGCCATATCCTAAAATACGTAAAATTCTATGCCACAGCAATACCACATTGCAGATTAACGTTTAATTTAAGCACTATTTATGAATAATAATTTACACCACTAGTTCAAGTGGAAATAAATGTAAATTAAGGCTCGATCAACATAGCACTGAGGGCAGTTAAATCATTGGTTTAGAGTTTAAATGACATCTTTACGAAATAATTCAATGAAAACAACTGCTTCTGCGTTTTAACTCCTAGCAACGGTAGCAGTAAGCCGCTAATGACTACATCAAATGCAAAATAAACCTATGAAATTACAAAAGTTTAAAAATGCGTTAATTTGTCACGAATGAAGGAGATGCAACTGTTCTATTTCAGGGCCGTCAATAGTAAACCTTGTATTTGATAACCGAAGCTAGCTACCACCATGTTCATTACAAGATTTCCATGGATTACTACTTGACAGCAAGCCGAATTTATGTCACTGAAAAAAGCAAACAAAAACCCTGAATTCTTAATAATCAAATCTTTTTCAGTATTTACCGACTTTTATGTAGCATTTAACTTTAATGTTTTTTAGGACTCGTGTTCTTTTAGGGCTCGTGTCCTTTAGGACTCGTGTTTTTTAGGAATTGTGTCCTTCAGGGCTTGTGTCTTTTATGGCTCGTGTGTTTTATGGCTCGTGTGTTTTAGGGCTCGTGTTCTTTAGGACTCATGTCTTTTAGGACTTTTGTCCTTTAGGGCTCGTGTCTTTTAGGACTCGTGTCCTTTAGGACTCGTGTTTTTAGGGCTCGTGTCGTTTAGGAGTTGTGTCTTTTAGGACTTGTATCCTTTAGGACTCATGTCCATTAGGACTTGTGTCTTTAGAACTCGTGTTCTTTTGGACTGGTGTCCATTAGAACTCCTGTTCATTAGGACTGGTGTCCTTTAGAACTCGTGTCCGTTAGGGCTTGTGTACTTTAGGACTCATGTCCATTAGGGATTGTGTTTTCAGGGCTTGTGTCTTTTATGGCTCGTGTGTTTTAGGGCTCGTGTTCTTTAGGACTCATGTCTTTTAGGACTTTTGTCCTTTAGGGCTCGTGTCTTTTAGGACTCGTGTCCTTTAGGACTCGTGTTTTTAGGGCTCGTGTCCTTTAGGACTTGTGTCGTTTAGGAGTTGTGTCTTTTAGGACTTGTATCCTTTAGGGCTTGTGTCCACTAGGGCTTGTGTACATTAGAACTCGTGTTCTTTTGGACTGGTGTCCATTAGAACTCCTGTTCATTAGGACTGGTGTCCTTTAGAACTCGTGTCCGTTAGGGCTTGTGTACTTTAGGACTCATGTCCATTAGGGATTGTGTTTTTAGGACTGGTGTCTTATAGGGCTCGTGTTCGGATACCCAAAATCGCGCAGCAAAAACTTTCATTAAACACCATTAATTTTAAAAATATAGCGATTATATATCATTTATAAATTGAACATTAAGAAATTAGAAATAAATGAAGGTGTATCATTCACCACAATGATATATTATGGTTTAACAGATGGAAGCAAGCATTAAATAACTTAGCTTTAATAGTAACATTTTCCTTATAACTTAAACAACGCCTGAGGATCAATCGAAGTTTGAATTTACTTTTATTTTCCACAACGAACGTAACTTAAATCACATGAAATAAGCTAGAAACAAAAAACACTTTTATGGTATACAGAACAAAAAGAATATATTGCCGAAATATTATCTGCCAACAATGAATGATTTTATTTCCATGCAGCAACAAAATAGAGCTCGGCTATATTGCTGATGCAGGGTCACATGATTGCAAGCAGCCGGCAGCTGTACAGCGAAATAAAACTATAGTTGGAAGCAATTATAAGCAGACAAAAACACTGTCAAAACTCATTGCCATGGCTTACGACACCCTTTTTTTTAATCAGGAGTTTTTAAGTGCTACCTAAACTAACAAAAAAAGTAGATATTTATTAAGAACTTCAGCTCTGCAATACAATAATATTCATTTTCAAACGTTAAAGCAACACTATTTTTTGCATTGCCTCACTGTTTGTTTAAAGTGGGGCTTAGAACGAAACTAGGCGCAGTCGACACATTAAAAATATAGGGGATAAAACTCGCAGGATGCCATTAAAATGCATCTAAGCCACAGAAAACTAATAAAATTACACCCTGATGTATTGACCAGCGTTCAACTTGGCAATCATCAAAACGTTTTAATTGAAAATCTTAATTTGGGAATCAACGTTTCATATGTGACAAAGATCACACCAACCACATCTTCTCAGCCTATAGTTAACCTCACAAGCATTACTAAGATTTCAAACAAATGAACAAAAGAAGTGAAACTTTAATCATTGACACTTGTCCAATATCCATTCAATTCAGCTCAAGTCAAAAAATGTACACCAGCATGTTAACCACCGAGTTTGAAAAAGTTGCTTTCAAAGACTTTGTACTTGGTTGTTTTAAACACGTCATGAGCATCTTTCAGCTCATGGTCCTGCAAAAAATGGAGGACAGGGAAACACGGCGAGTAGCTAAGGTCATAGGCATAATAACACGCCAATAAGCTACTAATGAAGCCAAATAGGCTATCATCAGTAACGTCGGCGTGGAGGTTGATAACAACTTCATCACCAATGATCCAGTCCTGAGTTTTGTTGTTTTGATTCCTACCAGCAACCAATCGCGGTGGGTCCTTCTTCAATGACTCCAACTGCACTTGAACTGCCTGAAATACAATGCATGCATGAAAATATGGTATAAGCTTTGAGATTCATGGCATTACTTAAAAATTTTAATTCCAACTTGAAACTAATATAAAGGTTGTGGAAATCAAGCAGTAGCATTTGTATATAGTTTTAGCATTCACTAATGATAGAAATACGACGCATTAGACATTAGAATGAAAAAAGTGCCTAATTGTTGCGAGTTGACAGCACTTGATTGTCATAAAACATGCACAATCGAAGAAAACAACTATACCAATGTTCAAAACGTTCTTTCATTTCCAAACTTCTTAACGGTTACAAATCATGGGTAACAACAAAAACAACGTGCGATCTCCATAGTAGGCTACACGTTTAAAACATTTAGGAGATACGTATTTGACAAAACGTAGCTCGATGATGCAAAAATGTTAAAACGTGGGGCAGGAGCCATTAATTTTCAGAATTGAAAGATTCCATATGAGATGGTTGGTCATCAGGTAAGCAGAATGATTCGAGAGAGGCTTTTGGAGCAATTTTTACTAGGGATACCTGTTGAACGACTGGTGCCAATACATTGAAGACGGACTCTAGCAAGCGAGGCAAATTGCTGGAGAATCGTGAAATGGGGCCTTGAGCTGCTGCTCCCGCAATCCTCATTGGCAAAGTCAGAACAAGAAAAAAACAAAAAAACTTAAACTTTTATATCACTATCAAGATTAGGACAGAGATGAGCAAGCTTTCAGGTCAAAGGGTCACGAACTTTGAATATTATTCCTTTTTTTATGAAACCAAGGGTCGATACTGTTGGCATTTATGTCTACAATCATCACTGAACACAGTACTTGCTTATTCAACATAAAGATCTAAAGACGCAAGTGAGTAGAAAAGTGAACATATTTTAAGCTAAATATTTGCATGTCGTATTCTGTAAAAGGCGACAATAGACTGGTGTCATAAGGTAATGCAACCCCAATGATTAGCAAGATATGCTTAGACCCACGGCATAAAGCAAAAGAAAAGACTACAAGTAGTCAGAGGCGCCTGCAGAAATTTTTTCAGGGGGGACAAGCAACTTATTCATTACCTACAAGGTCCCATAAAATAAAACTGCAAACCTGCTTTTATGTAGCAATTTTGAGCCAATGCGTTTATAATTATCTGGTTAATTGTGAAAATATAAAGTATGTTTTATCAGAACTTTTATTTAGCAGCTGTAGCAACCGTGCAACATTTTCATCTATGGTTCGTCAAAAATATCACAGCAGAAAACATTTCGCAAAGCAAAACTATTGAGTGTAAGAAAAGCTAGGGCAACTAGATGGTTTGTAAAACTCGTTCAAAATTGTTTAACGAGCAAATTTGTGTACTTAACTTGTCAAATTAGAACTTATCGCAGTTTGCCAAATTAATAGGCCTAAGCTGCAAGTCAAAAAAATTGTTATTATAACTACAAAATCTCATAACTTGTGCTCAGTTTTATGTGGAAGAACTGTGGGCTTCATTGTTGAACAAAAACTGAAGCCTTTTTCTGTCTTCCCTAAACTTATCTACAACACGTCCAATAAATCTTTGTTTGCCTTTCTTGATTTTTTCTTTGTGTACGCGTGCCATGCACAGTCCCGATTACCGCTCGTTTCCCATCGATCTCAACCACGTGTTCACTCGCCAAAGAGTGCTGAATGAACGCTTAACAGTACACGTAGTTGCAGGTAAAGTGACGAGTATTATCAAAGCGTCCTTGATTGCGGGATAAAAGTCCGTTTCAAGCAAAGTATCATCTGTTTGCAGGCTTTTGAGTATGTGCTGACCAGTAGTTGTACCAGGTCATGGATTCAATGGCAAAGTTTTCCAATGAATACACATCATTGATTTCTGCAACAGCATGTGCATATTTACATCGGCTTAGTGTGGCTAAATGTAAAGGAATTAAACACGAAAGCTTGAATGTGCTTGCATGATCATCAGAAAAGCTAGTTTTTAGGGAGGTAGTCAGTGAATCCAAATAGGAACTGCACAAATGTTGCCTGAAATGAGCTATAAGGTCCTGACTTTGTCCGCTGCTGCTGTGCCTGGGCATGACTAAATCAATTACTAGTTGTTCACTCAGCTTTAAAATCTCTTGAAAAATACGAGTATTCTCATCAAAATATTTCTCAGCGTTGTCACGATGCATTTGACAAATTGCAAGAATTTTTTCGACATGATTTTGCACATCAAGAAGATTCAAATTCACAGCTTGAAGTTTTTGGGTCACTGGCTCCAACAATCATGAATAATAGGCAATTGTTACTTATCCAAACAAAAAATGTGTGGTTTTTGCAGCAACATAAGAATTGATATGCACCTTGTCATGTGCCGGAGTGGCTGGAATTGACTAATTCATTAAGTGCATTTAAAATAGCAGAAAAGTTTTCCTTTAATTTTTGTATGCTATTGTATTTGCTGGTCCATCTAGTTTTGCTAAGCAGCGGCAAATTGGGAACTAATGCTCTTCGTCTTGAACTTTCGCAAAAATATGCCACAATAGACTTAGTGGTGCTTGTCGTGTTTTTTATAGTTTGAACTGAATTGAGATCGTTTACAACTAAATTGAGGCGATGAGCAGAGCAATGGACGTACAGAGCCTTGGGATAGATTTCTTGTATTTTAGCTTGCACTCCAGTTAGCATCCCTGGCCTATCAGAGCACCCATCATAACCTTGCCCAATAAGTTTACTCATGTCAACTCCTAGTTCATTGCAAGCTTTCAGCAAGGTATTTGCAATTCCAGCAGCTGTTCTATCACCCAGTTCAAAAAATCCAAGAAATTCTTCGCAAAGTATACTATTTTATGGAATGCCAAATCCGCAAAAAATAGTAGTGTCGGTTTTGAAAATGACATTTTAGTGTTTTAAATGACACTTTTGCCATTAGAATGACGAATGTATGCCATTCAAATAGCACTTTTGCAAATGCAATGACCAATGTTATTGCTTGGAATGACACTTTTGCAAGTAGAATGACAACATTTATTCAGCAAATTGGCTAGCCATTTGAGGAATTGTTACTTGACTTGACAACATGGCTTCGATTTCATTAAAATATTGACCAGTCGTTTGAGAAATCGTTGTATAAATTGGCAATGTATCGTTCGGTTTCATTGAAAGAATTGCTAGTTATTGTCAAGTTGTCATTCGATTTTAAAAAGCGTTGTTTTATTTCAGAAGGAAAGTAGCTTATAAATGGTTATTCAATTCAACAAAGTGCCATTTGCTTTAAAAACATGTTATTTAGTTAAAAAACAACATCATTTCATTTAAGACATTATCATTCGATTTGAAGGACTGTCATTTGATTTAAGAATTTGATCATTTAACATAATGTTATTCAATTGAAATAACTGTCTGTCCACTTAATAAGATGTCATTTCATATTATAAACCGTCATTCCATTGACAAGACAGTACTGATTCAGTTTGATTAAATGTAATTGTATTTAACAAATTGTCTTTTAATTTCCAAAATCATCATTTCATTTAAGAAGAAAGTAGTCATTTAATTTAAAAAAGTGTTATTTTATTTAAGAAATTGTCATTGAATTTCAAAATAACATCGCACCATTAACAAGTTGTCATTTCATTTGAAAATCGTCATGCGCTTTGACAAAAAATTATCATTCAATTTCAAAACCGTCATTCCATTTAACAAATTGTCATTCAATTTCAAAAATTGTCGTTCCATTTGACAAAGTGTCATTCCATTCTAAAGAATGTCGTTTCATTCAACGAATTTTTGTTCCATTTTAAGAATCGTCATTCCATTTAACATGTCATTCAATTTGAATAAATGTTGTTGTAAGTAACAATTTGTCTTATTCAATTCTAAGACTTATCATTCCATTTAATAAGTTGTCATTCCATTTGAAAAAATGTCATTCCGTTTACCAAATTGTCATTGATGATTCCATTTAACAAGTTGTGATTCCATTTAAAAAAGCGTCATTCCATTCATTAACTTGAGGTTCAATTCCGAACATCATGATTTCATTTAACAAGTTTCATTCCATTTTAAAATTGGTCCTTGCATTTGACAAGTTGTTATTTCATTCCTAACACCGTCATTTCATTTACAAATTGTTGTTTCATTTCTAAAATTATTGACATATTGTTAATCCATTCAAAAATCGTCGTTCCATTTAACAACTTGTCATTTCATTCCCAACATCGTCATTCCATTTAACCAAATTCCATTTAACATTGTATACGGAAGTTGGGCGGACGTTGCATTTAACAAACTCTTACTCCATTCCTAAAAACGTCGTTCCATTTAAACAAATTCTCATTCAATTCCAAAAATTGTCGTTTCATTTAAGAAAAATTGTCATTCAATTCCAAAAATTGTCGTTCCATTTGACAAAGTGTCATTCCATTCCGAAGAATGTTGTTTCATTTAACGAAATGTTGTTCCATTTCAAGAATCGTCATTCCATTTAACAACTTGTCATTTCATTCCCAAGATCGTCATTCCATTTAACCGAATTCCATTTAACATAGTATACGGAAGTTGTACGGACGTTGCATTTAACAAACTCTTACTCCATTCCTAAAAACGTCGTTCCATTTAAACAAATTCTCATTCAATTCCAAAAATTGTCGTTTCATTTAAGAAAAATTGTCATTCAATTCCAAAAATTGTCGTTCCATTTGACAAAGTGTCATTCCATTCCAAAGAATGTCGTTTCATTTAACGAAATGTTGTTCCATTTCAAGAATCGTCATTCCATTTAACATGTTGTCATTTCATTCGATAACGCGAGCCAAATGCGCAAAAATTGACGTCACCCATTTGTTTATCGTTGAAAAAAGCTTAGTTCAGAGGAAATCGCGTGGAATGCCAAATGCGCAAAATAGGCTAATTGAAGAATGAAGCGTGAAAGAATTGCTGCTGTCTGCTAACTTGATGTGTGTATGAGAATGTGATAGCCTACTGGTTATCGGTATGTAAAAGCTGAACAGTAACAGTACATAGGCCTATCAGGTAGACTTAGTTACCGGTAGGTGACAAGGTAATACTAACAGCAAACAGGGAGTAGAGCGACAGTGTAGCAAAGTAGCCCTATGAGTAGCATAGGCTACCGGTATGACTCATATAGGCTAGCCTACTTTAACTTACCGGTACTGGTACTGCCGTAGGGCCAAACGGTAACCATAGGAAGAAAGAGTTAAATGGAAATCGTAAATAAAGGTAGACTAGCGGTACCAGTAGGCTGGAGAAAAATGGAAAAGGCTAGCCTATTCTACTCTCTGGTCTCTACCAGTAGGCTATGCCTTTCCAGCTTATAGGCTATCCTACCGTATATGAGATGGATGTTATCCTCTAATCACTCATAGGCTACTGGCAGACTGATTCTGTGCAGTGTGGTCAAGACACCGAGAGGGAGGGCAAGGGGTTACAATCATTTCTGAGGCCCATGCGACTTAGGGTCCCAACAGGTGAACATGGGCCCATTGACAGTTGAGGTGAACTCCAAGATAGCTTACCAGCTTACACGTTGAGTGAAGGTCTTTCAGAGCACCCTTCCTACTTCTACAGTTTTTGGCAGAAAAATGTTTGAGGTGATACAGAACACATAGGCTAGAAAAATGGGGTAAGAACGCATTAGTACATTCATATGTGCTAACGTGCTTGGCAGTAAGAACGCATTAGTGCATTCATATGTGCTAACGTGCTTGCATCAACACTGTGTCATGTTGGCGGAGTGGTTCAACACCTGTTCTACGATTAAGAGCTGCCGCGACCTCTGATGCCGGGTTTAAGTCACCTGTTGGTGCGGACATGGGTTCGAATCCCATACGTGACCAATTTTTGTTGGCACATCCCTGAGGTTGATCTAGCTGGTTTCATCTATTATCTTTCATGATTTGGAAGTGGTGATCGTCTCGTATCGGATGTTTGTACGACTGCTTGGCCCAGTATCGAGCAGAACACTCTGATCTAACAAGCAACTGTTTCAGTTATGTGTTTCTGCACCTACATCTGAAAAAATGGAGGGTTTTGTTATGGAAATTGGTAATTAAATCGTGTTTAAGATAGCATACCAGTATATTGTTGCTACTGGTACTGGTAGCGTATTGGTAGTCTACTGTTATGTATAGCCTACCCCTAATAGGCATAGTCTCAGGTTAAGTATTCCTAGCGTACAAGCCTACCAGTATGTCAGTATTGTACTGGTATGTGCTTGTAGCATGTTATTTCCTGATTGATTTATAGCTTTTTAGGGAAGTATATACCTATGGTAGGCTTCAAAAAGACCTGACTTGTTAACTGGTTAATAATGGATTTAAGCTCAACTGGTCCATTTCATGGGTAAGTGAACTACTGTAATTATACTGCTTAAATATTGTTTTTCGTGTAAGGCCTATAGGCTAGTCGGTTGTTCTGGTGTATTGCTAGAAGATTTGCTACAAGGAAGATTGTTCGTGCACACACCACCACAAGCAAGCTGTTCGGTGTAACTTTGGGCTATTTCATGTAGCCTCAAGCTGTTTGGTATGAGTTAGAGAAGGGTTAGGGTTTAATGTGGGTCAGTACTCCATCCACTTGCTTAAACTTTGTGGTATCATTCCACGTGGCTAATCTTTTGGCAACTTTCTAGTGACTCTCACTCCAACTGCAAGAGGATATGTACAATTGTACGAACTTAAAGTCAGACAATGAGTCTATTCAGCTGAAAATGATAGGCTAGATAGTCTAATATTAGTTTGTTAATAATTTTTCTTTACATTGCAATGATTTCAGGTACCTCTAGCGCAGTAATATACGGTGTGTTACACCCTGTTTGGCTGATTTGGAAATTCGCTAGGGGGAATATCTTATTCTAATGAACTGCTGAATTTTTAGCTTGATGGTAGAGCTCTAGGTAACACAGTGGAGGTAAATTTGGGTGCATGGTCGAGTGGAATTTTATCTATTGTTGACATCATGTGTTGGAATTAATGCATGGTTGTTTATGATCGACACATACAATTGGCTGGAGAATTGTAGAGCTGAAGCTTGTTTGTCATTCACCTTCATTGCTGCATTAGCTGTCTAAGTTCAATACTTTGTTTTATCTCGATTTTACTGTTTGTAATAAAGTAAACGAGCTCTGAGACACCCCATGGAGCACTCTGTTAGCAGTATTGTCAAGCATCTGCTCCATCAGTTGCTTCTACTTTATTAAATTTTTGCAATAATAATATTTTTTTACTCGAGTAAATTTTCGGGCAACTTTAGCCACCACCAAAATTAATTATTCTAAGAGTGCAGTGAATAAAGGGTAGCCTAGCATTTTGAATTTGTTAATGCACTAGATTTTAAGCTTTTTCTTTTCTGCAAATTTTAGATTGAAGGGAAGACCAAGAATTGCAATTGACTTAAACGTCCTCAAACAATTGCAAGGTAGGCTGACGTCGTGAGTTTTTAGTGTTAAATTTTCATGGCACAATAAATTAGTTAACTTTGATTTACAACTTCAAATTTTTTATCAGCTGCTGAGCGCTTTTTTTGCCCCTAAAACCCAATTTGAACCTTTCTTATGCACCACTCAGCTATAAGCTGCAGCTGGGCCAAATAGACTAAAGCTCAGATTTTTAGAGAAAATGGCGTTTAAATGGTCTATTTTTACTCTAAATTTTTTCCCGACCTTTCAGTTAGAGTTTGAAGTTTCTGATTTTGTTTATTATATCCCTAAGTGATAGAAGCGTCCACAACCATTTTTCACCCTCTGCATATTAAGGCTAAACATGCCATTGTAAAAAGAAGACTTCATATAGTTGGAGGTTCATCATAACGGCTATCCCCAGGCCCACGGATGGCTCTAGGCGCCCCTGATGTTGAGTCTAGATTTCTTGAAAAAGTTAGGCTACAACTCCCCTATGATTGGTCGAGGTTCAGTTCAGGGAATAGCCTATAGCAAACAGTTACAGTTTCATGCATAAACAGTGGTATAACCAGGGTCCAGGGATCTGAGCCAGGAGGGCACTTGGTGGCCCGCTTTGCTGGGATGAAAAAAGTAAAGACTCTCTCCCCTCAAAAAGGTCTTCAAGTTCAGTGAATTGCAAATTACAGGACTGAATATCGGTGAAGGTCTTCAAGTTACTCCAGGGGGCCCTCTTTGGGGCTGCCATGGGGCAAACCACCCCTTCACCTCTCGTATTCAGAGATGTAAATCATTTTTTGCCTTGTTTTTTATTATTTAAAAAAACGTGTTTTTACAAAAACATTTGGCATCAAGATTTTGTTAAGTGAGAGTCAGCATTATGATTTGTGCTCTGTTGTGGATTGGTTTTTAACTGTAATCAACCAGATTTTTGCGACTGCACGGGAATGTCTGTAGCAACTTGAAAGTGACACACTGAGTTAAGCTCAAATTTGATAAAAATAGCTGTTTAGATTTTTATTTAAATTTTTTGTGTAAGTTGCTTGAAAATGGCTGGTTGTACAAAGCTCAAATGTGGTAAAAATGTCTGTTGATGATTTTACAAAAAATTTTTGTCTAAGACATTAGTTCGCCTTTAAGACTTTAGTGCTCATTTATCGCCTTAAACCTTAAATTGCAAGTCACACAGCAGTGCAACAGTCTTTTGTGTTGCGTCATGTGATGCCAGTTGCCTAGATTAACATAAAAAAAAACTTTTCTTGCTTTTGCTGGGGGTATATACAAAAAAACAAGCTCAAAAACACGAGCAGGAAGAAAAACAAAAAACAAGCTTAAAAACACAAGCCAGGGTTGCCACATTCTGGAAAAGTCCTCGAAAGTCCTGGATTTTTTTTGCTGTCCTGGAAAGTCCTTGAAAGTCCTTGAATTTTGTTTATGAGTCCTGGAAAGTCCTGGAAAATGTTTGGAAAGTTTTCCCGTAATTTACCAGCACTGAATGTGAAGTTTCTTTTATAATAACTGGTACCTTGTAATTTTACAAACCCATTGTTGGAATAATTTGCATTGTAAAGGTCCCTTAAAACGCTTTATTGTGTTAAAAGACAAAAGACAGAGCTTATTTGTATGCTGGTGCACAAATAAAAAAACTGTCTATCTCTAGCTCTAACCCAACTCTAAATACAACCCAAACTGTAACCCTAGCTCTAACCCTAGCGTTAATCCTAACCCAAAGTTAAAATTTTAACCCAAACCCTAACGATAATTTAAAAAATAAAGGAGACTACTGTATATGAGGGCCCATTCTTTTGCGCTGTGCTCTCTTTTTCTTTTTAGACAATTCTTGCTAGTACACTAGGGTGTAAATTATAAAATAAGCACTTTCTTGTTAAAATGCCAAAATTTGCACTCTGCAGTACAGTATGTACAAATTATTGAATATTATTAGGAAGAGTGAATTTATGGACAGTAATTTATTGTGATGTGATACTCTAGTAGCAGTAGCGTAGCGGCTATAGGTCCCCCATTGGTCTGTTGACCAAAACTGAAGATGCACAATAAGAAACGTATGACGTTTTTTGCACTACACTCCTGAAGCAGTTGTTTGCAGTAATACGGACTCTAAAGTAATTCAAAGCCACTTTTGAAACATTATTTAGGGGTGGGGTTAATATTGGTCAAAAATAAAATCAGTAACAACTACGGTAACTAAAAATGTCTTAAAATAAACAATCAATTCGATCGCTTGGTGCAAAATACTTAAAGTAGACTTTGTAAAACTATTATAAGGGATCTATTCAGTATTTAATTCTTACCTATTACCTTTCTCAAATCTTGTTTCATTACCCCTTCCTCCCAAATTATCTTTATCTACAGTTATAAAATACAGACGATTTGGATTAACACTCATGAGTATTCCAAAGAAAGTGCCTATTAGTACTTTAGTGTGCAAATGAGCTGTACTTGCAGAGAATAAAAGAGCAAGAGTTGGTACTCATTTACTCTTTTATTTTGTAAAGTATTGTCTTAGGTGTTCAGATTTTGAGTTTGGGTTAAGATTAATGTTAGGGTCAGAGCTAGGGTTACAGTTTGGGTTAAGGCTGGGATAGCGTTTTTTTGTTTGCACGCTGAGTCTTAAGCTCTATCTTTATTAAGCTTTGTCTTTTTCAAATGATAGGATTTTATGATTTACTGGCTGGAAATAAAGCTAGGACTGACGTTTCACCATTGGCATTAGCCATCACCACAGCTTGACCAATATAGCAGTCAGCCGATATATATCGGCTGCTATACCAAAGCCTAGCCGATATACCATATCGGCTATCTACCGCCAATAGAATAGCGATATAGGCTTAGCGCAATTACCGTAAACTGTTTATGTTTTAGAGCAAGCATGAGTGCTCTTGCATTCTATTTGCTTAGTATGACTTGTGCTTGCAGATTTTTTCTTTGGAGGAGGATTAATGAAGCTTTAGTGTCAAGTTAATTGAAAAATAATGACAAAATTTTTGTAGTTAATAAGTTATCGTAATGTATCTGTAACGGCCTAAAAATTTCCAAAATATTGGTATCTGCTTGAAAAAGTCATATCGGTCGAGCTCTAGCCATCACCCCATACTGTAGCCCATTTATGCAACCAGTTTGATCATGTTTTTGCAGTGCTAATTTCTATGCCATGTTTTAAAAGTAATAATCTTCACCAAACTAGACCTAAAATTACCTAAGTTATTATTGCAAAAAATTGCAAAATCTTTGAGTGCTGGGGCTTTTCCTTTAAACCCCCAAATACCTTCTGGTGGCTGGGGGCTCTGCCCCCATACCCGCAAGTACAGCCCTCTCATTGCAAATTTCTGGCTTTGTACCTGGCTAGTAGTCAGTACTAGGGATACAAATGCGTTTCATCAAATTTTTTTGTCAGTCACAACTCACAAGTACCGGTATATATACAAAAAAGTAGGTGCATGAAAGACTAATAGGGAAAGTTAAATTTTAAGACATGTAACAAAAACCTTAAACAGTCCTGGAAAAGTCCTGGAAAATGACCTAAAAAAGTCCTGGAAAGTCCTGGAATTTGATTTTGCAGTTTCTGTGGCAACCCTGACAAGCAGAAAAAAACGTTTTTAACATCTCTATTCGTCAGTTGATGCTTACATCTAAAGGGGGTATGAACTGAAATAAGTGTGAAGTTTAAAAATTAGTAAAAAATGGAAGAAAGCATCATCTTTTGGTTCCAACTTCAATAGTCTTTTGGTTCAAAAGATATTGAATCACCTACCTCCCTTTGATATTCCTTTTATTTTGATATTAACCCTGAACTTTTGCGTTTTGCATCAATTTATTGGTTTGTGATAGTGCAAAACACTTCAAAATTTTGTGACTTGTTGCAAAACTGCAAATCAATCAGCAAAACTTCAAACCAATAAGTTTGGAGCAGAAACAAATTTTCAGTGTTGCCATTCAAAATGACAAGGAATGTAACAAAAAAGCGTTACAGTTGAATATTTTTCGAACTAAAAGGTAATTAATGTTAGAATCGAAACGCAATGTCTCTTTGTATTTTTTACTAATTTCTAAACTTCACTCTTATTTCAGTTCACACCCCCTTTAATCAATTTTTACTCCGACAATTACAATCAAGTTGTTGGTACGTTTTTCTTTCCATGATATTTTCAACATTCTTCCATTACACCATTGTTCAAATGCTGAGAGCGATTTTATCTCCTTTCCTTTCAGAGTCCATGTTTCACAACCATAGCAGACCACTGACCAAACGTAGCATTCATACAACTGTAACCGTTTCTTCAAATTCAATTTTTCATTTGTCAACAAGGATTTTAGGTCATTGAAATTTTGCTTTGCAATGTCAATTCTTCGAATTTCTTCTTTGCATCTTCCATCATTAAGCTCGTTAGGGGTCACCAATTATGGAAATAGGCTGTCACTAGAAGATTATCTGACTCCAATATAGCTGTGACAACTTAAACCATTAATCACATGTTGGTAATTGGCATGTATATTTTTATTTGATTGTAACAGTTAGACTCTCAATCACTATTTAAAACTAACTCCTGTCACACTCAATGCAGTACAATACATACATCTCTGTTCTCTTTGTTGTTTTATATTAGTTTATCAAAAAGATGCTAACTGAAGCGCGTACTCCTCCTATTTAAAAAAGAGAGAAAAAAATAGATGTTGAAAGATAATTTGCTCAAAGGAAACAGATATGTGATAAAACACACAAATCTAGCACAAAATATTGTTACCGTTCGGTTTGGGCCACTAAGATACATGTTGCTTGTGATTCATCCTCCATGATCGATGCTTGAATGCCGCGCAGCTTTGCATTTGCAACAATGTTTTTTGTTTGCTTTCTACTGTACAATTAGCCATAAATTGGGTCAGCCATAAATGGGTCAGCCATAATCGGAAATAGTGGAGCCTAGGTATCGAAAGCTGCGTCTTTGTCCTCGTTTACCTTCCAAAAATCAAACAAATTCGAAAACATTTCTACAATAGAGATTGTGTAGCAAACACAATGCAAAGCTAATCATCAAACTAGAGCCTAGGCTTCACAGTCAACACAACACACCATCACAATCGCTCTGCGCAACCGCAGTTACTTTACAACTGAACAGTCTTACTTTCCAAGATGGCTGCAAATCATGAAATGAGGGAAAAATTTGGAATGAAGAAGAGGGAAAAGATTGATAGATTGATACACAGCGTTATGAGGGTTCAAATTTGAAATGGGAGAAGTTCAAATTTTTTGAAAAACTTTGAGCTATTGTAGAAAATGTCATGACTGTGCCTCTTTGATGCTTAGCAAGCCACAGTGTCAATAGCAGCACTGATTGATCATAACAATCACCAAAATTCTAAAGTCAATTGTACTTTGCAGAGTTTGGATTTTCTGTGAAGGATATGGCCGTGTACTTTGGCATAAGCAAGAGGACATTAGAATATCGTTTAAAGGAAAATGGTCTGAATCAGCATACTAAGTTTTTTGCAATTGCAGACGATCAATTGCACGCAATAGTACAGCAAACAATGCAAACTTTACCCAACTCCGGTAAGGAATAAGAAAAGTCTGTTTTCTTGCATGAACATGTAAGTTGCAAACAATCTCAATATCCTTTGTTTTTCAATTACAAAGGCAAGCCAAAACGCAGTGGCTTTGTCGCAGTGCCTGCCTTATATGCAATCCATTCATGAGCAACACGGTATGACAGAGGGGCAGGTTTTTAACTGCATTGACGAGGACTATTGGAGTCCGAAACAGTGTGTTGCTGCTTGCAAATTCGAATTTGTCCACTATTTCCAAAAATTAGTGCACCGCTTTTCAACAAAAAGAGGTGAAAAGGAGATTGATTAAAAGTAAATGTCTATGTAATTGTCTTGAAACATCTAATCGCATCCTTTATCGGTAATGCATTTACTATTGTGTTTATGATTTAGTTTTGTTATCATTAGTTTTACTGTGCCAGCATATTGCAACAATTTCACTAACAGTGCAATTATGTTATCGAGCATTTCTTAAGCATGCTGGGAGAGCTTCTATAGCAATCTCCCAAACTCTTGCTAGATTTGTTTGGCATATCTACTCTCGACACTACTCTGCAATCAATACTCTTCAATGTAAATGTTTTATCAAGGTGGATTTACTTTACACAGTATGCGTTTTTGTCCGTTTTCGTCCGCTTTTTTGTTACGTACGGAAAAGTACGCACATTTTGAATGCGCAAGTGAATGCAAACAGTATACGCACGTCCGCATTTTGAGGTGTGCACAAAAACGCCTCCGCAAAATTGCCGTACGTAACCGAGTAGAACACTGGTCTACTTTTTGTCCGTTTTCGTCCAAACATTTTTTGCTGGAAATGGATTCCTTAGAGGCCAGTGGCTACTCAGCTGGTTCAGTATTGCAGTTTAGAAGCGATAATGGCACATTTTATGACATAAGTACTTGAGTATAGGCCTTAGGAGGACATCTTTTAGTGTACTTCGTAGCCTACTTCAATCTGTCAACTGGTCAATTGCCAAGCTGCATTGCCAGTAACGTTTTTGATCTTGTGACAATTAGATTATTGCGACATTTGCTAGTTTGTTTGACAACCCATATACCTTAACTCGCTTAAATGTTTTGTACGATTTGCGGATACTGTTTGCATACAAAATGTGTGAAAGTTGCGTATCCGCTTTTGTGCGCTCGTCCGCAAAAAAGCGTATACGTTTACGTACGTAAAAGTGCGGACGAAAACGGACGGTGCGGATACTGTGTTAATCCACCTTTAGAACGTAACTGATTATGATACCGGTAACCAAGAATTTTTTTGCTATCCCCAAACTTTTTTGGTGGCTACGCCCTGCCAGAAACTGAACTTTAACTAAAGACTTTAACTTTATAGGAGAACTTTAACGTTTAACTTGATCTTTTTAGGAGATAAACTCCCAGACATATGCTTTGACTGGGCAAAAGGATTTCAAACTGCAGTCAAAGATGAAGATTTTGTACTAATATATAAGTGCTACATTTTTGGGGGGAGACCCTGTATATTGAGTTTGAGCATTCCACGATGCAGTCGATGCTCTCTATAAAGATATTCATATGTATAGCGTCTTTTCCGAGAGTAGAAGCAAGTTAATGAACAGTAAGCAGTAGTACATCACCACTATTATCATAAATATCAGTACAATGTTAGGTAGCCTAACAGTTCCTCTACCAATACATCCATTTTTAGGGTATAATGTGATACATGGAAAATTAAACAGCTTGAAAATAAAGGTGCAAAGACAAAGAGTAAGACAGGCAGTTAAAAGCATTGATCCAGCTGGTGTTGCAAGTCGAGGAAGAAGGTCGTTAAAGAGAAGAAAGTACAAAGTACGCTATCCTATGTCACTTTGGCACATGGATTCTAACCACAAACTGATCAGGTTTGCACTATGTAGGCACTGTAAAGTGTTTAGGTTCGTTGGCCGAGTAATTTGCGCGCTCGCCTTGGGTACGAGAAATCTAGATTTCAAATCCCTGGCCGGCTATTTCAGACATAGAGTTGCAAACGGCTCACCGCCGTTTTAACATTTCTTTACAAATAGCTGTTGTGTTGGTACTTGGTGCAATTAGCGAACATGAGCCCCGCAAAACTCGTTACACATTTTGGCGTAATATGACGAGTGTAGTCAAAGGTTTGGTTTGTCTTATCTTGAGGTACTTTGGATAACCTCACAGAAATGACGTCACAGACTTCTCAGTAGTAGTGTCGGTGGCGGTTTTGTGCTATCAATCTAAGCAAAATGAAGACGTCAAGACTTCCCACAAGTCGAGTACGTTGTGCATAACAATTGATTTGATCTGACAGAATTGATACGTTAGTTTTAGTCTAAGAAGGCAGATAGGTGTGGCTATGGTTGAATTGCTGTAGTGCTTTTATAGTGAGACTAGTATTGGTCTTTCTTCCGGAGAGCAGTGAGGCTGGTAGCTTATATCACTTAGCGTGTCAGCCAGCTGCAGACAACAGTAAAGCGCTGCCTTGCAAACACAACAGAAACTTCGTGCACTGTTGCAGACAACAACAAAAGCTCCAATCGTTTTGCAAATATTGCAAACCGGCCTGAAACTCAGTATTTCAAAGTGTGTCGGTTTTGTTTTACAGATGGCGTTTCATTATTCATGGATGTGTCGATGGCTATTTCCGAACCATAATTTATTTGTCTGCTTCAGACAACAATAAAGCTCTTACCGTTTTGCAAATCTTCCAAACCGGCGTGAAAGAGTATGGTATTCCTTCCAGAGTAAGTTTGTAGAGAAAGTTCTCTTTTAAATGTAACAGCACGCATGAATTGGAGAGTTTTTGAAAGACTTAGTCGATATTGGAAGCATTACGTGCTTGGCGTCAAGGCTGACGTTTGGACGCCAAAAAATAGTAGTAGCTTGTCCGCGCCCTGTGATGGGATGGGAAGTTTAGCAAAGGGCAGTCGCTTTAGACACTGCCAAACTCCGAACTGAAAACCTTTTACCTTATGATCCCTCCTAATAATTTGCTTATGTGCACGAAATATCTTTTCATCGTGATTTTCGCAGCCTTGGTGATGAAGTCGATGATCATTGCTACTCTCAGCATTTTTTTTTAACTTTTGAAGCAAAAGATTAAGCGGAATACTCGGTTTGTTGAACCATACCTAAGCTGTTGCATTGTGCGAGAGTTTTAAGTTCTTGTTTAGGTGAGAGGTGACAAGGGCATGGAAAATTTGGAAGTGGCAAGATGGATGCTAGAGCGTAGAGGACTTGAGCGAGGAAGCTATATCACTGGAAAAAGCGTTCATAATGTTCGAATTGAAAGACTTTGGAGGGATGTGTACGAAGCTGTTGTAAGTTTATGCATTTAAGTTCAGGTTGTTACCTTCTTTCATTATTATTATTATTTTTTCAGCTTTCTACTTATTACGAAATCTTCTGTCTACTGGAACACCAACAACTCCTCGATATTGAGAACGCAGTTGACATGTTTTGTTTGCATTTGTCGTATTTATGCAAAATTAACATGGCACTGGAAGAATTTACAAAGTCGTGGAATTCGCACAAACTAAGAACCGAAGGAAATCAAACTCCAACGGAGCTCTTCATGAAGGGCATGCTAAGAGCGGCCCAGGAAAATGATGTGCCGCCTACCGAGTTGGCAGGAGTACTTAAGGATGAAGTAAGAAACATTAATTTTTACGTTAAGAAGTTGAACATAGTGGAAAACTGCCATCAGTGCGAATGTTCCGACAGTGGCCATTTGAATTTTTTCCATTGTTACGTTATCATATGGAGTTGCTATCATGTATCCCATAATTAAAATTCTGCTTACAATTGTGAAGCTCTGCATGCAAAATGAATGGCTCACATTTTCAAGCAAATATAAATTATAAAAAAGATTTTCAGTGAATTTACTAATTTTTTTTTGCAAAGAAACAGTGCAGTTAGCTGGATAAGATTAAGGTGTGAAGTTAGCACAAACGTGGTACAAACCTCATTTATGTAGGAATAACTTGTAACAATCTTGAGGGTAATTTCCGGCAGGCTAGGAAAAGCTAGGTATGTTTTTACAAAATGGAGGTGTTTTTAACAGTGCCAACTAAAGAGTGATCCATCCTTGTTTATTCTTGGGATAATATGCACATCACTTTCTAGTAGGCCTTAAATGGTAGTTCATTAAAGTTAAATCAGACAAATTTTGTTAACATTTTAATGTTTTGATGGTGCAGATCGCCCCTCGCCCCCTGTGGGTCCTGGCTTAACTTAAACAGCGTTTTTGCTTTTCACGAAGTTTTTAGCCTTCGCTATGTTTCGTCACCAACAGTTGGACTCGCTGAGGATGCGTGAAAAACGCTATTTTGGTCTTCAAAAAATAGCCGATCATTAATACTTTTTTTTGCATTACTTCCGTCAAACGCCAAAGTATTGGGATCTGTCCCTGGTTGTCAGTGCTCCCCACTTTGAAAATGGTTCCGTCATCGCTGACCTACTGGCCGGGATAGCAGGGCTCTCAGCGTCACGAACCAGCTGCGGGGGGTGGGAAGGGTGCATATTTCTCAGCAGGCATCCTACGTTGCGGGAGAGGTAGACAATAAGACATAGGTAGGGTATTGTGTTTGCTTGGAGTTGGGCGGTTGACTTAATTGTGTTGCTTTCACACAGTTTGAGAATTTTGCACGTTTTAGCATTATCGTGTTTGTTGTATTTCAAGGACCTTCCAACATCACCTCGTAGCTCTAATAGCGATGAAGACCTCTCGTTATTCACAGATATGCCATTGGAGGGGGTGTGTTTGAATGCAGTTGAATGCCCATTTACCGAACGTCAACTTCAGTGGCTGGCAAATACCTTGGAAGTAGACTCGTTGGTTACCGACCTTTATCACCCAGAACTGTACTTGAAAACGCGGCAATTGTGTCAGGGTTTGCGCAGTAATGAAGCGGATTTGTAATGTTGTGGGAACTATAATGTTTAATGAAAATTGAAACCTTTAGACAAATTTTGGTGCATCCTTCGCAGTATTGTCATGGCTGAGCATTTAACAGACCGATTTTTTAAGACATTGGTACGAGCCAACACTAGGGTACCAAACGTAGTCTTGCAGGTAGGGTTTCTTTTTTCGGGATTTGGGACAGGAAATTTCCCGGGAAAAACGGAATATTTCATTCTTTTGCTAATTCTTTCTTGCCAATTTTATGTGAAAGCATCAAACAACACATTTCATTACTTTTCTTCAAAATTCCTGTTCCCGGGAAATTTTTAGACGATTTTACGTGTAAGATAGACTCTATACTCTTTGATTTGCGTTATATCAGTAATATTATGATCGTTTGATGATCTAACTTTGCACAAATAAATATATTTATAGAGAGAGTCGCGCTCACGACATGCAAGTTACGAACAGAGCATTTAACCGTAAAGCCTCGGGAATCGAAAAGCAAAAAAGGATAGTTTCAATTTAGCACTATTTTATCTCTTAGTTTGAAAGTTATCAATCTGTTTGTTAATAT
Organism: Trididemnum nubilum; assembly: GCA_963965965.1. Lineage (NCBI taxonomy): Eukaryota > Metazoa > Chordata > Ascidiacea > Aplousobranchia > Didemnidae > Trididemnum > Trididemnum nubilum. The sequence continues at coordinate 38,501,013 of OZ014481.1, read as the reverse complement.
TTCCCAAAATTTCCGACGCAATGGAAACGTTTATGCAGCAACTTTGTAACCGTGTGTCAAACGTTGCACTCTGCTGGTCGTAAGCTTCGTAAGTTCAACGTTTGCACCCACTTTTTTCGCTTGGAGTCTTTGCAGTGCTGCCCAATTTAAGTAGGTGACACGTTGCCAAGAGCAATGCACTTGCGTTTCGTTACGGCCGGAATATTGGAGAAATTAAGTTGGCAATAGTGAACAAAAGAGCTTATAAGCCAAGATCATTATCAATGAAAATTCCTAGTAAAAATTGATAAACGAAGGTTACGATTGTTAGGAAACAAAAAATGGAAAAATCTCCCTAGAAATATATACTGTTCTTTACTTTTAAGAAGAAATCATGTAAACAGTTGGCAAGCCAGCTTGAAACGGTTGAAATTTCCCTTGAATAACAAAGATATCAACAAAAATTTGTTGAAAAATGTTACTCCCCGGGATTCGGGAATTCCCGGGAGAAATCACGGGATTCGGAAATTTCCAACATGACTTCCCGTTTCCCGGAAAGCTGAAATCCGGGAAAAAAGAAACCCTACTTGCAGCGTTGAAGATACCAGGTTGGTATGATCAAGGTCGCAAGTTCGATAAATTAAGAATGCCATTTCGGTTGTCCGTGATTTTTCCAACTTAACTCGGATTTTATTGTGAGATTTTGTTCAGCACTCGGCAACGGATACATCGCAAGTCGCGTGACTAGAAAGTTCGTTATTTTTGCATTGGATTCGAACAATTTTTCAACGCAGTTTGCAATTTATTCGCCGAGTTACCCCGGCCAGAAAACCGCTAAATGACCGTACGATCTCCGAGATACTGCCACCTACAGTACGTCTAACACGCCAAACTGGAGGCTCCACTCGACAATAGAGTGAACCCTGGTCTACCGACTGCGAGGCATACGCTGCAAACGCGCCGGTTGAACATGCAGCCTCGTTTGGTTTAACCCTACTTTTAAGTGGACATACGCATTGTGTTGTTATTCATTAGTTTCTGGAGGTAATTCATTCATTTTTTTACTGCTGAGAATTGTGTTCTTGTTCCTAGCTTGTACCTTAAAAATTAGTACCAGAAATGGGACACCTCCCAACTTGGCTAAGTTCTTTTTTTCGTTACCGGTACTATGTTACCTTTCAGCCAAACGCAATAAAAGTGCGGCAGCAAATCACAAGTGAGCAACTAGGCTGCGTGTTCTCAAGAATTTATCATTGGTATGTACAGAAGAGAGATTTGTAATATTGTAGGAAACAACTTTTTCGAAAAATAAATCCGACATGGCAGGAGCAGAGTAACCGAACAAGTTAATACAACACAAGTCAACGTAAGCAGTAGAGGACATTGAACTCCCAGCCGATCGCCGTATGGAATGCAATAGTATAGAATACCACATTACACTACCTACTGATCGAGATTGTGATACGCTAAAGAAACACCCACGAGACGTGGCAGTAGCGGAGTAACCGGGCTATTTTTAACAAAAAAACAAGCAGTCAACGAAAGCAGCAGATAGCGTTGAACTCCTCTACCTTTTCACCACGAGCCGAATGTCGTATCGACTGCAATAGTAAAACACCACATTACCATACCATATGCAAAAAAACACGCATTTCTTGAAACTTGAAAGGTAATGAAAATCACGATTCAATATGGGTTCGAAAATCAAATGTCTTAGCACTACAGATTGTCCGCTTCTTTGCCAGTGGGACGCTAGCATAACTTGTTATCCAAATTAAAGTTTTCAGTGCTAGAGAAACCCCATTCCAGTTTTTCTTTGAAACGATTCATCTCTTCTGTCGACGGTGAGCTCAATTTAGCAAGCACAAGCTGATTAATGCAGGTACTTGCTCTAGGCAACAAAGAATCGTCAATCGTCATTGACAAAAGCAATTGTCGCAGCTGGAGAAAAAAACAACACAGGAATATGAGAATTGCCAGTGAATCAGTTTCAGTGACAGAGACAAGTTTTTCATAACAGCGCTCAATGATCAAATTAAAAGACGGGATCAGCAAAATTCAAAATTTAACCTTGTGCTAAACTTTAAACAAATTTAATTGCCAATGATATGCCCCAAAATTTAAGGATGGGCAATATTATTCCTTCTTGGTACTAGAAAGTACCGGTATAAGATGTTTTTCATTTTTCGACATGTTTGTATATCAAAGCGGTCATGGTCACATATGATAAGATTTTCGGTTAAAACTACACCCAAAACCGTAGTTGATTATGACGTCATATAGAAGATCCACTCTTCACCTTAAGTGTCAAAAGTAGAATTAGCTCTTATCCGAAACCTAACACTGTAGACCGACGAAATTGCTGCCAAACAATTTGCAAACCCATGTTTTCCTATCCGCAGTCAATACCGGTACTTGGTTAATTTGTAGAAAAAATATATGCTGACAAGTTATTACCATTTCTTCGTGAAAGTTTATTATTTGACGAAATGCACAGTTACATGGTATATACTGTATAAGGAGTACTTTTTGAACAAGAACAACGAACATAGTACTGTCACCAGGTATACTATAACAATAAGCTCAAATGGTGAGGCAACATTATAAGCCAACGTTTCGACGGCATTCAAACACTAACTGCCTTAGAACGCCCAGTAAATTCAAACACTAACTCCCTTACAACGCCCTGTAACAAAGCAACATTTACTAAAAGAGCATTTTAATACTGTCGAAACGTTGGCAATTAGGCATTTAATTGTTACCTCACCAGTTCAGATTATTGTTTCATTCGATAAAATAGTGCCCTTTCTGACTATGTTATTTTATACAAAATGTTGAAAGTTTTGCAAAACATTGCTTAAGTACTCATTATTCTCTTTCTACAACTTTGGAAACATACCAAATAACTGGTAAAAACCAATGTACATTGTAAGGCAGTGGTAATTTTTTTATGTACCGGTAGTGAATATGACGAGATCATAGCACAAAATTCGTTTCAGTAAATAACTTGGTTTCTGATAGAGTATGTGGATAAGAAGCCTGGGTCTACAAATCGTTTGGCAGCAACTTGATCAGTCTACTCTGAACGGTTTTGGAGATAAGGGCAAATTTAACTTTTGGACACTTCAAGTGCAAGATACACCCTCTATATGATGTCATAATCAACTAAGATTTTGGGTATTAACTTTCTACCAAAAATCCCATCATACGAAACCCCGACCATCAAGTGGAAAAAACGAAACATCCCAGTAACTATAACAATCTGCACGGATCAATACGAAGACCAAAATGAGGTTTGAAAATTAATCATATGCAGTCATACAAAACAAAAGACAGTTCGGGCAATTTGTTAACGAATAAGAACAAGTAGTTAACGAAAGCAGCAGAGAGCGTTGTACTCTACTTTACCTCTTTACCAGAAACCAAATGCCGTATCGACTACAAATAGTAAAGCACCACATTAGCATACTCTACCGATCTACGTTAAAATACGCAAAACCCCACGCATTTCTTAAAAACACAATGTTCATGAAAATCACGATCCCATAACGGTTCAAAAATCAAAATGTTATAGTAGTAAATGTTCTCCGATTCCTTGCCAGTGGGACGATAGCATAGCTTGTCATCGAAATTAAAAGTTTTCAGCACCAAATTCAGTGCTAGAGAAAGCCCAGTCCAGTTTTTCTTTGAAACGATTCATCTCTTCTGTTGATGGTGAGCTCAGTTTAGCAAGCACAAGTTGGTTTATGCAGGTACTTGCTCTTGGCAACAAAGAATCGTCATTGACAAAAGCAATTGTCGCAGCTGGAGAAAAACCCAACACAGGGATATGAGAATTGCCAGTGATATGCCCCAACAGAGAAGGTAAAGTTAAGGACGGGCAATTCCTTCTTCTTGGTCCTAAAAAGTACCGCTAGTGAAAACAGAGCAAGATTACCGTCAACCAAAAAATGTAAGTTGTTTTCAAGTAACGTTATACATTTTTTTCAAGCATGTGAAATCTTGAGGCCAGGCTCGGTTATGCTTAGCAATTGGAAAACTTTGAGGCTCGAGGCATGCTTAGCTTTTGCTTAACAAATTGCCAGAATCAATAAAACGTAAGCAAGTTTACATCGGATTGCCAATAGCTGCGCTAAACATTGCAAAAACTGTTTAACAGATTGTAAGTGAAACTATACACTGGCGGTCAGTTTCGCTAGGCGAATTTTTTCGTGTAATTTTTAGTGAGAATACTCACAAACGTTGCTCGCTATATGCTTATGTATATGAGAATACTCCCAAACGTTGCTCGCTATATGCTATATTTTTCGGGGATTCAGCTTTATTTTCACTGATCATAAAGTTTATGAGTACAGTAATTTGGCTATTCACGTAATCTTTGTGTAGTTCATTTTTCGATAGATTTGTTATTACGTAATTCTGGCATCTGTATGATTCATTAATTGTTACCTTGCAAATCGAAATTCTTAGAATGTGCTCGAAATCTTGAACAATCTAGAATAATCTATTGGTTTTGTTTACGAAAAGTTAAACCTGCGTTTTCTCACGTACAACGTAATCTGTATGTGGACGTCACAATGTTATTCTGCAATTGTAGTACCGTTGTTTACGCGTTGGCTTGTTCCCGAATCTTCCGGAATTTTTATAATGATCTCTTGTGCAGATATAAATAGGATCGTAATTTTGCCGCTTTCATTCAGAAAATAGTAGTGGACGTTGTTTCTGATTCAAAAGATTATTGTAAGAGTTAATTAGCCTTAGGTAGGAACTGTGTTTCTGCTTGTGTGTTATTAGAGTTACGCTGTGTGCCAGCGACAATTTGTGTTCGCGTATTGGAGTTTATTTGTGAAGAGTGGAGTATTATAGCGATTTTGCTCGGGGTGTATTGAAGATTTATTCCGCTTTCATTCTTAATAGGTAGTTGGTTTATTAAGAGTGGCCTGGTTTATCTTCTGCTTGGATTTGGAGGTTGAAACTGAACGAGCCGATCGCCGTATTTCGACTTACAATCCCACGTCGTTCTCTGGTTTAGTCAGAAGACTATTTTCGGAGATTAAAAAAATTACACTGCACTCTAGCAAAGTTCAATATCGCGACAATTTTAAAATACAAATAATCATTGCAAAAAAAACGTTGCTGGTCTTACCTGTGACTTCCCTGACGTAACTAACAAACGCGTGGTAAGCATTTTGTTCCTTCAGTCTTTCACTGCTTCCTTCTAATGAAAATTGCACTTCGAAAACACGCAAAAATTTGCTTACTGTCAATACCGTGTTTTCCAAATTTGTCCAAATGTACTTTGCCAATGGAAAGTGACGAACAAGCTGTTGCAAACAAATACTTGTGATCACATCAGCAATAACAACATGAAAAAACAGCACCAATTATTGTAAGCAAGCAAAGCAAAATTTTCGTGTATAGTATTTTGGGAGATGCTAACTTTAAAAATCAGTAGGTCTAATAAAAACTGTTTTGTCATAATTTGCGACTAGTCAGCACCCGCAAAAATTCGCTGAAGGAGATCAAATAATCAGGTTATGCAGGTACAGAAACACTAGTCGTAATTTCGCCCACCTCACAAATCCAGGACCGCTATTCTGCTTCTAAACATCTAGTAGATGTCCATTTTCTGGTTACTAGGATGTTTTGTTTAGTTTTAAAGCTGGAAACGAAGCAGCGAGTCAGGTGTATGCACCCTATATATGGGCCTTGTGAGAGTCTTTTTGCAGTTAGGTAATGAAAAGAAATGTTTTTTTGGCGATGTTTTTTCTGTAAAAATAAATTAAAAAAAGTTTTGTATCACCATATTAAAAAAACGTGTTTTTAATTTGAAGCCTCGTGTTTTTCAATAAAAAACAAGATTAAAAAAACATTTACATCTCTACCCGCAAACCGCGATGTGCCAGCAAAATGATGAAACAGTATACCTGTATAATCCCACATTTACACAAGCCTTTTTTGAATTCTATTTCAAAGATGGTCGGGCTTGGCATGTCCTCAGATTCCTCACAAAGCACGCTTGCATGAAGAGGAACCGCATCCCCCCCTTCCAGCAAACTCAAACCTGAAACACAGCAATAGTCAAGCTATGTGGACACAAAGCTGTTCTCATTACTCCTTTCTCAATTTAGTTGAATTCCATTCCGAATATGAACATCGTCAATTAAGAGTTCAATATTCTTAATAATGTTTCGCTAGAGGCGTACGCTTTGCCAAAGCACCGTTACGAACATGTAAACAAACTGAATATGCGTAAGTTCAAATGAAAAGCAAAAAGTTTTGTGACATTACGTGATATTTATGACATCATCCTTTTGTCCATTTCAGTTGTGGAAAATAACCTTTAAATGTATTTCACAACACCAACAGTCCAACACTGAAAAATAATTGTAGTGACTGAAAAGCATTCATTTGTTGCTGTTTCAAAATATGCTTTTGCTGCCTTTCCAAATTATGTACAGTATAGACGCTGTGCTTTATCTAACGATTGAGCAAATGTTTAACAACAAACAGAATTTTTACATACAGGAATGGTTTAAACAATGCTTCAGTACACAAAGTGCAACACGTTCAAGCAATACGCACCAACAATAACGCCACAAGCATAATATCCTTGCTGAACATATGCCGGATTATTTCCAACAACAAGATGAGCATCTTTTGAGGCGAGAATACCTTTGTCAATCATTTCCTGACAAGTCAATCTAAACGTAACAATAAACGGAACGTAAACGTCGCTAAAATTTTGCTATTGCTGCAACTTAAATGCTAGACTTTACAACTTAGCCTATGTGAAAACATACAGCGACTTTTTCCGTGTAACGTTGCAGCACAAAAGTATTCTCTAGAATTGATTGTCAAGAATTTGGCAGTAGTTACAGCAATAGATCTGTTTAATCTAGCAGTGATATTCATGATAATAATTCGTCGACGTGTTTTGTAAAGTGCTGTATGAAATCGATTCAGAGCAAAGTATAAATACAGAAACAAAACACAACTATTGACACCCCTACAGGCTATTTCTCCCTTGATAGGGATCGTCAGGGGGACCTAAAAAACAAGCAGAAAGAAACGTAAGGGAAAATCTGCTACTAAAATTTGTTATACAAATCTGGCATAAACTCCAACTATAACTATAAACCGCGAAACATTGAAGCCACTGCAAACACTGTTAATCACCAAATGCGGCACGCGTCAAAGTGCAGCACCGCAGTAATTAAGTGTCAACAGCAACAGAGCGACAATTGCAAAGAGAAATCACAATGGTAGCGGTTCTGAACTTACTGTAAGAATACTGCAATTAATTTTAAAATCTTAATTTGACATTTTTTAACAGAAATTTATTGATATGTATGCATATGGATACCATTTCCGAGCGTTAGTTAAGTAAGCAGTGATATTCAGATATTCCGGTATTAATTTGTGCATTTTCCCCTTTAGAGTGCGATAGCGTGAATCAGCACAAGCCCACTCAAAAGTTCGATTTCCGTTAAAATAAACCAACCTCTACGTTTCATATGAAAAGGAGGTGTTGGATACTGCAGTAACTCTAACCTTAGACCTACTCAACCCCACATAATGGGCACACCAAATCTTCATTTATGGTGTGATGAAATTAAGACGCAAAATGAGGTGTTCGGCTGGCTGCATTTATTTCAAAAAACGTAGAAAACTATGAGTGTCAGTTCGGCAAAGTTTGAAATTTTCAACTGTAGCCGTATCTGAAATATTGATGTTCATAACTGAATCCTTTGTCTACGGCTTGTCAAAGTAGAATAATTGGGTATTCTAGAATAATTCCATGATAGACATTTCCAATCTTATTCTAGAATAGCAAAATTGCATACAGTATAAAGAACTCAGTTTAGCTGTTCACCAGGCTGCATCTGAATTGTTAAGAAGGTAGTTCTTCCGCTGAGGTAGCTTAGCTTATTAGCTTTTCACCAGAAGAACTACCTTCTTAACAATTCAGTTTAGCTGTATTGCGCTGATAAAATTATAGAAACAGCGCGGCTTGACGATCAAGTGTTTACTTTTAAGACACTCAATATTTATTTACTGCTTAGCGTCACGTTTCCATTTGGCGAAGGCAGCGCTGACGCTGAAGATGTCAACAATAAAGATTGTTTATCGCTCGTTTATCACAATTGCTGATTTGCTGAAATGTTACAAAAGACACTCAAACTTTTTTCTTCGAATCCAATCACCCGATAAAAATGGTGTTTTGGGATTGGAATCCAGAGAGAATATAGGCTAGTATAAAAATAGTCTCTACGCAGTAGGCACTACAGGACAAAGGGTTCAGTTTTGAACTCCAATATCGCAGAAAGGCTATATTTAACTTAAAACTTGCAGACTGATGTTTTTCTCGGTTTTTCAAAAATGAATGCTTCCAGGCCGAACACCTCTTTGAGTTTATGTAGACTTTGTAGAGTGATTGACATTACATTCTACAAATTTCATTAGTATTTTAAATTACATTCTTTTCGCTTGAAAGGTATGTTTTGATTTGAACGGAAATAAGAATAAGAACGTTACAGTAATGGAGGACAGAGGTGATACACATTCGTTCTATCCTTCGCAGAAAAAGAGCCGGATTCACTGTGAGAGTGTAGTGGAAATTAGAAGATTGTACTGTGTAATGAAAAACACGAAATATGAATCTCAACAACTACAAACCACAGAGCAAACATTCTAAATATTTGCTTAAAAGTTAGATACTCTTAGTCAGTAGAGATTGATCAAATAGTTGCTGTGCAACTGGGTCATTGCTAAAGAGACCTCTTTAAATTATGTACCGGATCACAATTACAAGAAGGTATCTAGCTTTTATTGGGATCTTCGTGTTTTATTTCCTTTTCCAACAAAAAGAAACGATTACCGGGCTCTAATGATCTATCATTGCCTTCTCCTTTTATGGTTATTTACGGCACCGGGGCATAACAGAACAAATAAAATACACAATCACAATAGCATAAACCTGAAAAAATCTCGTCGTGGTCCCCCAGTGTCTATTGCACTTTCGCCATAGAATTGAACACATATAGGAAACCTAAGGTTTTCCAGGGTAACAATTTCCTCTATAGCAGTAGATATTACAGTTGATCTACTGATAAAAATATTGCTGGTTTGTCCATCATCGCAACCTGTCTGACAGTCAGCATCTAACTGTCCTCCCTGCAGAAATTCGTCTCGGAAGGCACGCAGGATAGTACACGGTTGTTGTTCTCCGTTGGCTCTGCGAAAATACGATATTCAAAATTATATTCACAAGTATGCCTGCAATGATACTACCGGAAATGCACTACAACGCACCAAGGTCCACCTGAATGTGCATAAAAAATCAAATCTGCACTATACCCGCTTAGCACCCGTTCGGGTGTAACGAGCGCTAAGCAGAGCCCATCTTGCAGCTAGGGCCATGGCACACCATGTAATGTCACAGCAGTGGCAAGCTGCTGGCAACCTGTGTCAGATCTAACTTCAGACTTCCCATTCCAGAGGTGTGATGCTGTGAGCCATAACCACTGTTGTTGTTATTTACTCTGCTCTATGGCCTGGGGATGAGAGTATCTTATATCCCAAAAGGGACATTCTTGATACAAGAAAATCATCCTCGACACAATACCACAATAGTGCCCTCACACCCTAGAAGAGAACTTCAAGGCACCAACCCTACTGTCGATTACAGTACTCGAAGGTAAACCTGACACACCCAAGCAAGGCGTTGGAGAAATCACCAACCTTGGCATTATACAGACATAGAATGATCCGGAAAGATGAAGGTCATTTGGATCCTCAGAGCCATCCCACCACATGGCAGTGACCTTCATAGGTAAGACTACTGTAGAGCAGGGATGTGGAAGCGGAGGAGGCGATTATATTTTGCTAGCACTTTAATAAAACAAACAGGAAACGGAATCGAATTAGGAAGTGTCTAAGGATTTGAGAGCTTGGAAAAGAAAACATTTTGTAAAATCTATTGCTTCCGCTTCCAACAATGCATTTCTATTTGATGTAAATCTGTGTTGGTGCTCATCACTTCTTGTACAAACGCAGATTAAAGCATAGATTGTGCAGAGTTAATAAAACTGTTGATGTTTGGTTGTAAACAACTTTGTATACAACAATAGGTATGACACAATTCTCAGCCCCTCTAAATATGCCAGTGGGAAACGGAAGCTGAGAAGTGGTTCAGTTTTCCTGGAAGCAGTTCTGAGCAGTTCTAAGCAGTTCTGACGAAATGCATTGGAAGCAGAAGCGAACTCGGCAGCGTTTAACATTTCGAAACGCTGGAATCGGAAGCAGTCAAGACTGAGAGACAGCGGAATCGAATTCGAAAGTAATCAGCTCTTCTGAAGGTTGGGAGAGAAAGCAAAAAATGATCGCTTCCACATCCCTGATAGAGTGCACAAGACGGTAACGAAAAGAAGAACGTTCTTTTCTTGACTATAAAAGTAATATCCAAGAACCGTTACAATATCAGATTATTGCAGCCTCATGGAGATGTATTACAGCATATGAAATACGAGAAGTTAGCCCAGAGGCAGAAGCCATAACCACTCGTCTAACACTGACCGTTCGCATGCGTGTATGCATATAAAAATGTTGTCAAACTTACGAAATGACGAAGTGGCAACAAAGTGCAAAAAGCTATGTTCACGACTTCACATGCCAATAAACCGAACATAGGCTTAGGAAGCAACAATTATTCCATATTTTCTAACAAAGTAGTTTAATTACTTTGTTCCCGTGTCAGAAAACGGCATAGCATTTTATATTTATAATTCACAGGGTTGCCACAGAAACTGCAAAATCAAATTCCAGGACTTTCCAGGACTTTTTTAGGTCATTTTCCAGGACTTTTCCAGACTGTTTAAGGTTTTTGTTACATGTCTTAAAATTTAACTTTCCCTATTAGTCTTTCATGCACCTACTTTTTTGTATATATACCGGTACTTGTGAGTTGTGACTGACAAAAAAATTTGATGAAACGCATTATCCCTAGTACTGAGTACTAGCCAGGTACAAAGCCAGAAATTTGCAATGTGAGGGCTGTACTTGCGGGTATGGGGGCAGAGCCCCCAGCCACCAGAAGGTATTCGGGGGTTTAAAGGAAAAGCCCCAGCACTCAAAGATTTTGCAATTTTTTGCAATAATAACTTAGGTAATTTTAGGTCTAGTTTGGTGAAGATTATTACTTTTAAAACATGGCATAGAAATTAGCACTGCAAAAACATGATCAAACTGGTTGCATAAATGGGCTACAGTATGGGGTGATGGCTAGAGCTCGACCGATATGACTTTTTCAAGCAGATACCAATATTTTGGAAATTTTTAGGCCGTTACAGATACATTACGATAACTTATTAACTACAAAAATTTTGTCATTATTTTTCAATTAACTTGACACTAAAGCTTCATTAATCCTCCTCCAAAGAAAAAATCTGCAAGCACAAGTCATACTAAGCAAATAGAATGCAAGAGCACTCATGCTTGCTCTAAAACATAAACAGTTTACGGTAATTGCGCTAAGCCGATATCGCTATTCTATTGGCGGTAGATAGCCGATATGGTATATCGGCTAGGCTTTAGTATAGCAGCCGATATATATCGGCTGACTGCTATATTGGTCAAGCTGTGGTGATGGCTAATGCCAATGGTGAAACGTCAGTCCTAGCTTTATTTCCAGCCAGTAAATCATAAAATCCTATCATTTGAAAAAGACAAAGCTTAATAAAGATAGAGCTTAAGACTCAGCGTGCAAACAAAAAAACGCTATCCCAGCCTTAACCCAAATTGTAACCCTAGCTCTGACCCTAACATTAATCCTAACCCAAAAATCTAAACACCAAAGACAATACTTTACAAAATAAAAGAGTAAATGAGTACCAACTCTTGCTCTTTTATTCTCTGCAAGTACAGCTCATTTGCACACTAAAGTACTAATAGGCACTTTCTTTGGAATACTCATGAGTGTTAATCCAAATCGTCTGTATTTTATAACTGTAGATAAAGATAATTTGGGAGGAAGGGGTAATGAAACAAGATTTGAGAAAGGTAATAGGTAAGAATTAAATACTGAATAGATCCCTTATAATAGTTTTACAAAGTCTACTTTAAGTATTTTGCACCAAGCGATCGAATTGATTGTTTATTTTAAGACATTTTTAGTTACCGTAGTTGTTACTGATTTTATTTTTGACCAATATTAACCCCACCCCTAAATAATGTTTCAAAAGTGGCTTTGAATTACTTTAGAGTCCGTATTACTGCAAACAACTGCTTCAGGAGTGTAGTGCAAAAAACGTCATACGTTTCTTATTGTGCATCTTCAGTTTTGGTCAACAGACCAATGGGGGACCTATAGCCGCTACGCTACTGCTACTAGAGTATCACATCACAATAAATTACTGTCCATAAATTCACTCTTCCTAATAATATTCAATAATTTGTACATACTGTACTGCAGAGTGCAAATTTTGGCATTTTAACAAGAAAGTGCTTATTTTATAATTTACACCCTAGTGTACTAGCAAGAATTGCCTAAAAAGAAAAAGAGAGCACAGCGCAAAAGAATGGGCCCTCATATACAGTAGTCTCCTTTATTTTTTAAATTATCGTTAGGGTTTGGGTTAAAATTTTAACTTTGGGTTAGGATTAACGCTAGGGTTAGAGCTAGGGTTACAGTTTGGGTTGTATTTAGAGTTGGGTTAGAGCTAGAGATAGACAGTTTTTTTATTTGTGCACCAGCATACAAATAAGCTCTGTCTTTTAACACAATAAAGCGTTTTAAGGGACCTTTACAATGCAAATTATTCCAACAATGGGTTTGTAAAATTACAAGGTACCAGTTATTATAAAAGAAACTTCACATTCAGTGCTGGTAAATTACGGGAAAACTTTCCAAACATTTTCCAGGACTCATAAACTAAAATTCAAGGACTTTCCAGGACAGCAAAAAAAATCCAGGACTTTCGAGGACTTTTCCAGAATGTGGCAACCCTGAATTCAGTACTTCGTATCAGGTGAGTATATATATTAACATTTGTCTTACAACTTGCTCTTTATCTTTTCCATGATACCTTCAATGACACTATTCGAATCGCTGTTAGGGTCAGCTGATATTGCATGTTCGGATACCACTGTTGCGCTACTTTGTTGCACTACATCAACCATATTGCTTTCAATCGCGCTTTCTTCATCTTTATCTGGCTGTGTGATAGTGCTTTCCTCATCTGCAGCTGGCTCTGAGGTGTTACTTTCCTCATCGCAATGGGCTGTGAAATGCTGCTGCTGCTTGATACAGAATATCGTCTCAGCTGTACAGGAATTAGCAATTCATTGTCATCGCTGTCGTTGTCCACCTACTTAGTAATGAAATACGCCTATTAAGCAATACCAACACTAAAATATCATAATTTTAGATCATAAATTTAAGATCTTAGAAGATGGAAGAATCGAAGAAGACATTTTTAAGAGAGTCAGACATAGAGCAGTCAAAGAACGAGGTGATGAAGATCCTGTGTCGGATGACCACAGGCGCTGCAAAAAGTATTCTCAAAGCTGCCAATCTTATAGGTAAAAATGGTTTCATCCGGATACATGTTAATTAAACATTTCACCGAGATCTCACAGTTTTGAATTCTGATTGGTCAGATAAATGAACTCACGGAATTGACTACTGCGCATTGTGGACACAGATTTATGTTACTTACAGTTGAGCAAAAACAGATAAATAGATTTACATATGCACTACCCTGCAATTTGTACACCAGTTACTGAAACATACTTGTTTGTCAATTTTTAAAACATCAATTTACTATAGAAAACGAAGTAAATCAATAAGAAGCAAGTGAGGAGACTGGAGAAAACTTGGCATAGTTTCTGAACCATAAGCAAAACCATGAAAGTGCACAGTAACCAGCAGAAGGACGTAACATTGTCAAAAACGTTAACAGAAGTACAGTAACTTATTTCATGCAAAAAATAGCACTTCAATCAGATAAAACTTACTTGGTGACTTTTCAAATGCTCTTCCAAAGTATTCATAGGTACATTTGTTGAGCATTTTAGACATTTTTCGAATGGACCTTCATCCTTATTTTCCACATCTTTTTTTGTCAAATCAAGATTTTCTTGTAATGGTCTAATGTACACTTTGCCTGAGCCTGAGGCTTTTTTCAATAGCATTCCGTCGCACGGGCCACAAGATAGTTTTATCATTTCACCTTTTCCTCTGCTCATTATGATGTAACCGCCACATTTTTGTAGAGCAGGAAAAATTCTAAAAAGGTATAAAAAGTGCGAGCATTCTGAACAACACCCTGCAACAAATTTTACGCAATTATAGCTGGCAGCAGATTTTGGAATTTGTGTACGATATTTAAAAACGTAAAATTACCAGAATCGAGAATAGCTCCAATCGATATTTGCACGAATGGAATTTATGTGTGAAGATATGGTGCTAACTTGGTGGTGTTGCAGCAAGCAGCAAAACGCTTTGCATTCTAACATGAACCTCACTTACTGTTACACGAAAAATTAAAAGAAATAAAACTACGGTGTGGTGCCATTTTTCGTTCTATTATTGCTAATTGATAAGAAGAAACAAAGCATTAAACTTAGAACAGCGCAAAGATCTCACAAAAAGAAAATTCTTTGCATAACATGGAAAGATCGAAAAACAGCAAAATGATTGCGAGAACAAACCAAATTACAAGATATCGTTGAAACAATCAAAGTTAAAATGGAACTGGGCTGATATTATGCGAGCAAATGATAATGGATGGACCAAAAGAGTGACAAAATGGACTCCATATGGCAACAAAAAAAACCAAATATGAGATGGCACGATGAACTATTAGCTTCAAACCCAGATAGACTCAATTGACTTTTGACCGAGAGGGATGGAGGGAATTGGGGAAGGCCTTTTTCCTGCAGTGGAAGAACTAGGCTGCTGCTGATGATGATGATAAGAAACAGTTTAAAAGCATTTCATTTTCAATGCGTATTGTAGGTTAAAAGTTCGAGGCATTCATGGTTACTAGTTATTAGATGCAATACTTTGAGCAAAAACAATGTTCTTCTTCTTTTCGGCTTTTCCCAAATTTTTGGGGGCCGCTACAGTGAATCAGTTCTCTCCACCTTCCTCTATCTTCCACATCCCCACCCGTCGTCACTCCAGCCACCTTCATATCCTCTTTCACCCTGTCCATGAACCTCCTTTTTGGTCTTCCTTTAGGCCTTTTGCCTGGCAGTTCAAGGTCCAGCATTCCTTTCTTTTCTTCAGTGGCACCGTCTCCAAACCGTACAGCATTGCTGGCCTCACCACTGTCTTGTACATTTTTCCCTTCATTTTTGCTGATAGTCTCTTATCGCGCAATACACTTGACACTTTTCTCCAACCCAACCAACCCGCCTGTACATGCTTCTGTATCTCTTTTCCACACTTTCCATTACTTTGCATTGTTGAACCAAGGTACTTAAAATCCTCCACTTTCTTAACCTCTACTCCCTGCAACCTAACTGACCCACTCTGATCTTTCGCATTTACACACATGTATTCTGTCTTACTCTACATCTGACCTGCAAACATCATGGTCCATGGAGATTCCTGTCCAACTTCATCTGTCACTTGGTCCATTACTATAGCGAACAGAAATGAACTCAATGCTGATCCTTGATGCAGTCCCACCTCCACCTTGAAGTCCTCTGTCATTCCCACAGCACATCTCACCACAGTCCTGCATCCATCATACATATCTTGCACCGCTCTAACATATTTCTCAGTAACTCCAGCCTTCCTCATGCAATACCACAGTTCATCTCTTGGTAATCAGTAATCGTCATTTTCAGTGCACCGTGAACAAGAAAGCATCATAACACAGAATTTGTTTTATACATACCAGCACCATTGGTACCCTGTCGTAGGCCTTCTCCAAATCCACAAAGACGCAATGTAGCTCCCTTTGTTTTTCTATGTACTTCTCAATCAACATTCTTAATGCAAACACACCATCTGTAGTACTCTTTCTTGGCATCTCGCAAACACTCACTTCTGCTCTTAATCTTGCTTTTATTATTCTTTCCCATAACTTCATTGTATGGCTCATTAATTTGATTCCTCTATAATTGCCACAATTCTGTGCATCTCCCTTGTTCTTGAACATGGGCACCATAACACTTCTTTCTACTCATCAGGCATCTTCTCACTCTCTAAAATCTTATTGCATAACCTTGTCAAAAACACTACTGCTACTTCTCCTAAACACTTCCAAGCTTCCACTGGTATATTATTAGGACCAACTGCTCTTCCACTTTTCATCCTTTTCACTGCTATCCTTACTTCTTCCTTACTGATATTTTCTACCGCCTTGTCTACAATGGTCACCGTCTCTACTCTTTGTTCTCTCTCATTTTCTATGTTCATCAACTGTTCAAAATGCTGTTTCCATCTTTCTATCACTTCTTTAGTACCTGTCAGAACATGTTCATCTCTATTCTTTATCACCCTAAGTTGTTGCACGTCCTTTCCATCCCTATTCCTCTGTTTGGCCAACCTGTACAAATCAGTTTTGCCTTCTTTACTCTACAGCCGGTTGTACAAGTTTTCATATGCTCTTTGCTTGGCCACAGACACTGCTACTTTTGCTTTTCGCTGTAGCTCCTTGTAATCCTGTTTGCTTTCTTCAGTCCTTTCAATTTTTCTGTATACACTCCTTCACCTGTTCACAAGCATTAAACAATAACAAAGTAAATAAAAACGCTTGTAACGTACCGTTTCAATTTTTCATCCACCTGATGATAGTCGTCTGAAAAAGCAAAGGTTATGGTCTGCTCGCTCAGACCAGCATAGTATAGGTCTATTTTTTGTTGAGCAGTCGGGGGATGCATCTGGTTGGTTTCCGGTATAAAGCATACGACCTTCGAAAAAATTTTGCCTAAAAAGAGTGAAGATGTTACCTCAGCATCCGCAATGTTAGCTACATTGCAAAAAAATGAATGTGTTACTTGTCACAGATGCTTTATTCAACAAAAAATACTCAATGCAAGTCAAACTTTGTGAAGTTAAAGGGGGTGTGAACTGAAATAAGAGTGAAGTTTAGAAATTAGTAAAAATACAAAAAGACATTACGTTTTGATTTTAGCATTAATTGCCTTTTAGTTTGAAAGATATTCAACTGCAAAGCTTTTTTTGTTACATTCCTTGTCATTTTGAATGGCAACACTGAAAATTTGTTTCTGCTCCAAACTTATTGATTTGTAGTTTTGCAACAAGCCACAAAATTTTGAAGTGTTTTGCACTATCACAAACCAATAAATTGGTGCAAAACGCAAAGGTTCAGAGTTGCCATCAACATAAAAGAAATATCATAGGGAGGTAGGTGATTCAATATCTTTTGAACCAAAAGATTATTGAAGTTAAAACCAAACGTAATGCTTTTTTTCATTTTTTGCTAATTTTTAAACTTCACTCTTATTTCAGTTCACACCCTCTTTAACTAAGTCAGAGAACACAACTATTTGGAAAACCATAACCAACATATACAACGTTAGCAGCATCGATTAACAGCGCAGTTCTTACGTCGACTATAAGATCGATAGGTCTGTGGTTCAACTCGTACCCTTGTCGCATTGTATTGTCCTTAGATAAGGCAATTTATGACAATTATCCTTCATTAGTTGATTTTAACATGCAGCAATACAACTGGATAAGAACTCAAGAGACCAACTGGACAATTGGAAAATAGAAATTCCAAGGCAGGTGCAGATTCGTCCTATATAGTGCCTCCGTCATTTTTCAGTGACAGAGGATAAAGATGCAAGAAATAAAAAGTAGCAACAACTACAGATGGGCAGTTAAAATCCAAATGGCTCTTCACATTCAAAACATATATATTTCATAGCCAAGCCACATCATCAGTGTACATTTGTACATTTGATCTAAAAATAAAGGAAAAATAGAAGCAATGAACAACCTGCTAACCAAGGGTATACAGTAGACCATTGGGAAGCAGGTTGTGCATTTCTTCTATTTTGTGTTTGTTTTTAGATCTACTCTATGTTGACGATGTGGCTTGGCCATGAAAATATAAGTTTTTAATTTAAAACCTATTGCATACAATTGGGTAGTAGTTTGTGCAATTCTTCTATTTTTCCTTTGTTTTTAGATCTAATGTAGAAATATTAGGCATTCAATGTAAAGAGCCAGTTGGATTTTAACTGTCCATCTTTAGTTGTTGCTATTATTAAGACCATCTTGGATGATCTCGATTTTTATTTTATGTATGGGTTTGCAAGAAACAAACCAACAAAACAAACAACACAAGCAAAATAAAAGAATGAAAAGTCATGATCTAGGCCGCATTGTTCAAAATGATAACCTTACTCTGAACAACAAATTTCAAGATTCTTGAATCGTGACTCACGATCTTGATTAGTCAATGCACATAATTAACATAATTCACCTCGAGGGTCAAATCTTGCCCGACGCGTATTGTGGTTTGGAGGTCTGGTCACCTGAAATAGTACAAGCTGCATTTACATAAATGCGAGATGTACTACAGTTTGTTGCTACATAGTTATCAGTAGACTATATTGTAATTTATTGTAAGTAAATTTCAGTGTAGCAAAAACGTTTGTCAGTACTGGCACCATACTTTTTGTTTAATCTTGTGTGCATTTTTCATTACACTGATCAGTCGACCACATTAATAATGTTTTTCTGAAAATTTAGGTCAGCAAAACTGGTCACTTAAACATTTTTGCATGATCCTTACACATTCAAATGTTTTGTTTAAAACAAACTTAAAGGCTCCAGTGGATCAACTAGAATTAAACCCATGACTTTCCAACGCAAAGCAAGCACATTCACCACTTGGCAAACAAGTCACTGTTTGTTTGCTACACAACAATCAATCAATATTACATATATATGTAATCAATAAACATATTACATTACATAATTGTAGCTTTCTTACCCTTCCGAATAGTCTTCTTAATGTAGTTCGTACATTGCTTGGTTCACTTAAATCATCCCTACATAATAATGGTGGTGTCGTGAAAAACTCACAATAAAGGTATATTAAAAGCCAAATTTTTTGTTAAAATAGCAGTTTTTGCTATCCCACTAGTGATAGCAAATTATAGGTTAATAAACATTATCCCTGGTTTCACAAAAACTAATGATGACTTTTGTCCATGTTGGTATATACTCTTCATATTTGGTGAAATTAATCAAGCAAACTGAATTTAATTAAGTAAAATTAATGAAATTAATCAAGCAAAATTAAATCAAGCAAACTGAGCAACCATTTCACCAGTAAAGTATTATATATATTAGATTACAATTGTTGAAGAATAAAAAGAGAACAGATCATCTAGTGGTATAAAGCTTGTGATTGTTTCTTTCACTGTGAACTTGTTATGGGTATGAAATTATAGACATTTCTATCAGTAGGCTATCCCAAATGGAATAACTTTTGCATTTTAATTGCCGTTGAATAACCGTACTGGTTGCCATAGGCTACTCTTGGTAGCCTATAGCCTTGCTGTGGTAGGCTATAGGTTTGGCTAGTTAGTACATCATAATATTTTAGACAAAAAATTTAAAAAAATACACAGGTAAGCCAGTAGGCCTAGGCCTAAAGGCTTTATCAGTAGTTCACTTACCCATGAAATGCAGAACTGCTACCGGTACCACTTGCACTTGAATCCATTAAACAGTTAACAAGTCAGGCCTTTTTGTAATATACTTTAGGAACATGTACTATGCCTGCTAGGGGTACAGTAGACTATTAGTATACATAACAGTAGATTAGTTACCATTACGCTACCAGTACCAGTAGGCCTAGTAACAATATACTGGTAGGCACGATTTAATTACCAATTTCCATAACAAAACCCTCCATTTTTTTTTCAGGAATAGCCTAGCCTACTAGGTACCGGTAAGTTTTAGTAGAGTAAGACCAAAACTTTAGAAAAACATAGAATAGACCTAGGCCTAGCCTATCTGTAGGCTACCACATTTAAAGCAACTAAGACATAGCCTACCGGCAGACCGGGTTGGCTACCTGTAAAGAATATCTTAACATAGGCTATTGGTACCAGTAGCCTAGACAATTGCAGTTACAGAGTTAGGTCTGCCAAGAGCCTGAATGTTGTGGGCCATGGGAGTGGGACTACTAAAGTGAACTCCATACTGCCATACTGCATAGGCCTAACTAGACAAGTTTTTCTAGCCTATGTGTTCTGTATCACCTCAAACATTTTTCTGCCAAAAACTGTAGAAGTAGGAAGGGTGCTCTGAAAGACCTTCACTCAACGTGTAAGCTGGTAAGCTATCTTGGAGTTCACCTCAACTGTCAATGGGCCCATGTTCACCTGTTGGGACCCTAAGTCGCATGGGCCTCAGAAATGATTGTAACCCCTTGCCCTCCCTCTCGGTGTCTTGACCACACTGCACAGAATCAGTCTGCCAGTAGCCTATGAGTGATTAGAGGATAACATCCATCTCATATACGGTAGGATAGCCTATAAGCTGGAAAGGCATAGCCTACTGGTAGAGACCAGAGAGTAGAATAGGCTAGCCTTTTCCATTTTTCTCCAGCCTACTGGTACCGCTAGTCTACCTTTATTTACGATTTCCATTTAACTCTTTCTTCCTATGGTTACCGTTTGGCCCTACGGCAGTACCAGTACCGGTAAGTTAAAGTAGGCTAGCCTATATGAGTCATACCGGTAGCCTATGCTACTCATAGGGCTACTTTGCTACACTGTCGCTCTACTCCCTGTTTGCTGTTAGTATTACCTTGTCACCTACCGGTAACTAAGTCTACCTGATAGGCCTATGTACTGTTACTGTTCAGCTTTTACATACCGATAACCAGTAGGCTATCACATTCTCATACACACATCAAGTTAGCAGACAGCAGCAATTCTTTCACGCTTCATTCTTCAATTAGCCTATTTTGCGCATTTGGCATTCCACGCGATTTCCTCTGAACTAAGCTTTTTTCAACGATAAACAAATGGGTGACGTCAATTTTTGCGCATTTGGCTCGCGTTATCGAATGAAATGACAACATGTTAAATGGAATGACGATTCTTGAAATGGAACAACATTTCGTTAAATGAAACGACATTCTTTGGAATGGAATGACACTTTGTCAAATGGAACGACAATTTTTGGAATTGAATGACAATTTTTCTTAAATGAAACGACAATTTTTGGAATTGAATGAGAATTTGTTTAAATGGAACGACGTTTTTAGGAATGGAGTAAGAGTTTGTTAAATGCAACGTCCGTACAACTTCCGTATACTATGTTAAATGGAATTCGGTTAAATGGAATGACGATCTTGGGAATGAAATGACAAGTTGTTAAATGGAATGACGATTCTTGAAATGGAACAACATTTCGTTAAATGAAACAACATTCTTCGGAATGGAATGACACTTTGTCAAATGGAACGACAATTTTTGGAATTGAATGACAATTTTTCTTAAATGAAACGACAATTTTTGGAATTGAATGAGAATTTGTTTAAATGGAACGACGTTTTTAGGAATGGAGTAAGAGTTTGTTAAATGCAACGTCCGCCCAACTTCCGTATACAATGTTAAATGGAATTTGGTTAAATGGAATGACGATGTTGGGAATGAAATGACAAGTTGTTAAATGGAACGACGATTTTTGAATGGATTAACAATATGTCAATAATTTTAGAAATGAAACAACAATTTGTAAATGAAATGACGGTGTTAGGAATGAAATAACAACTTGTCAAATGCAAGGACCAATTTTAAAATGGAATGAAACTTGTTAAATGAAATCATGATGTTCGGAATTGAACCTCAAGTTAATGAATGGAATGACGCTTTTTTAAATGGAATCACAACTTGTTAAATGGAATCATCAATGACAATTTGGTAAACGGAATGACATTTTTTCAAATGGAATGACAACTTATTAAATGGAATGATAAGTCTTAGAATTGAATAAGACAAATTGTTACTTACAACAACATTTATTCAAATTGAATGACATGTTAAATGGAATGACGATTCTTAAAATGGAACAAAAATTCGTTGAATGAAACGACATTCTTTAGAATGGAATGACACTTTGTCAAATGGAACGACAATTTTTGAAATTGAATGACAATTTGTTAAATGGAATGACGGTTTTGAAATTGAATGATAATTTTTTGTCAAAGCGCATGACGATTTTCAAATGAAATGACAACTTGTTAATGGTGCGATGTTATTTTGAAATTCAATGACAATTTCTTAAATAAAATAACACTTTTTTAAATTAAATGACTACTTTCTTCTTAAATGAAATGATGATTTTGGAAATTAAAAGACAATTTGTTAAATACAATTACATTTAATCAAACTGAATCAGTACTGTCTTGTCAATGGAATGACGGTTTATAATATGAAATGACATCTTATTAAGTGGACAGACAGTTATTTCAATTGAATAACATTATGTTAAATGATCAAATTCTTAAATCAAATGACAGTCCTTCAAATCGAATGATAATGTCTTAAATGAAATGATGTTGTTTTTTAACTAAATAACATGTTTTTAAAGCAAATGGCACTTTGTTGAATTGAATAACCATTTATAAGCTACTTTCCTTCTGAAATAAAACAACGCTTTTTAAAATCGAATGACAACTTGACAATAACTAGCAATTCTTTCAATGAAACCGAACGATACATTGCCAATTTATACAACGATTTCTCAAACGACTGGTCAATATTTTAATGAAATCGAAGCCATGTTGTCAAGTCAAGTAACAATTCCTCAAATGGCTAGCCAATTTGCTGAATAAATGTTGTCATTCTACTTGCAAAAGTGTCATTCCAAGCAATAACATTGGTCATTGCATTTGCAAAAGTGCTATTTGAATGGCATACATTCGTCATTCTAATGGCAAAAGTGTCATTTAAAACACTAAAATGTCATTTTCAAAACCGACACTACTATTTTTTGCGGATTTGGCATTCCATACTATTTGAGTCTAAATAACGAATCCCTATTGAAAGCTGCTTTTTTCCAAAAAATGTCAGTCGTTTTATCAGCAAGAAGAGCAAAGCATTTGCTTTGATTGATAGCATCAGTAAGATCTTTTTGCAGAACTGTTTCCAGTGTGCCAATCAAGTCATTTTGGACCTTATGGTAAGTGTAAAGTGCGTGTTGGGCAGATGTTGCAAAATGGTCTTCCAGAACTTAGTCGCCTGCTTCAACTCGAAACCGAAGTAGTTCTTGGAAATTTCGTCCATCACTCTGTTTTCCTCTTATAGCTATATTGTTCATGGCACAAAACAGCAGCGAGGAAACAATTGGAAATAATTTTTGCCTGTTTCGTTCAACGGTCGTATTAACGGATTCATTTGATTGACATAAAGCATCTTTTTTCTGCCGTTTTTGGATCGCTGCAAATTCTAATGCTTGCATCTGAGCTCCGCAATGCCAAGCAGATTTACTGTGCTTTTTGGCGTATTCATGAAACTTTCTGTGGTTTGTAAACGGTCTAACGATGAATCCTCGCTGAAGTTCTCTCTGAACCGGTTGTGGGAAAAGAATACAATAAATGCAAACAGCTCCTTTTAAGGTTGGAGAATATGCAAGCCAAGTAGGGTACTCTTCCAGCCAAACACGTCGAAATGCACGGTTAAAATTACAAGGCTTCTCTTCATTGAAATTGTATGTTGCTAATGGTCGAAAATGATCTGTCAAAAGCTGGTATTTTTGGCTGGCTGTTAATCGGTGTTGCTGATTGTGCATAAAGCAACCTATATCCTTGGTTTGCACACTTTCATTTTCATTCCTAGATACATCATCAGAAGTAGATTCTTGTACACAGTTGCTGGTACCAGTATGTTTTTCATTTAGGCTATGGCTTTCTTGAACATTTTCTTCTACAGACAGGTGAGAAGTTTCTACATTTTCAGCAAAGTCACCAGGAGTTGTCGGAGACTGAGAACGGGGTTCTCTGCTACGGTGTGGTGAGGTAAACTGAACACTTGTACCAGAACTTAACTCAACTACGCAGATGTCGGTCACGTTGCTATCACTTTGTTTTGCAGAAGAGGAACCTGACCTAGCTGCTGAAGTTGAAACGTCTTCACTTGCTTTTCGCTTTAAAAATTGTCGTATATCCATGTTGCTTCAATTACCGCTAATTGCACAAATTAACTCAATTAAGCAAACCTTTTTAAAGACAAACTTTGAATACGTTATTGTAGATACTCTGACTTATGCCCAAGGATTGCAGTACGGTACAGCATGCCTCAATTTTTGTGCAAAAAAAAACGGTACGTGCTTTTTGTAAAGGTGCGGTTACAGTACTTTGGTACGCTGTTTAAATGTGTGTACTAAACGTACCTTACCCTGCAAGTACGGTACGTAACAATATTTGCAACTTGCGGACAACGCTACGTAGCCTACATTACTTGTTTTAGTACAATGCAATGCGATGCTTCTGTAAATTATTTACAATACGATACGTGTTCTGACTTCTGGGAGTGTGAAATCTCCCGCCAGCCAAGTAGGTGGCACTTGACATGACAGCCCGAAATTGTTAGTTAGGATTTTATCATTCATCAATATCAATGGTGGTTTAAAGCTGTCTAAGCGTTAACAGCTCAGTGAGCACACAGATCACAGCGTCGTGTTTTACTGTGTAGTATGAACTCAATTATTTCAGAAACTGCTAAAGTACGTGCATTTCAAAATCTCAAACAGGTTGTCTAAATATCATAATTATGGTGCATTATCCGCAAATCTAAGCTTCTTCCCATTGGTTTGACAGTGTAACCTTGCAGTCCATTAATTTGCCTGTGGGCTGTGGTCTGACGTTGATTTGTTTTCCTACGTTCTCTCTCCCAAGAAAGCCAAGAGGCGTCATATACTTAGAACAGCTCCAAACTTGGCAAAACTGATATTCAGGAATCTTTTATTAGAATAAGCATGCTGTTAAGTCTGTTTTGAAGGGTGGAAAAGGAGAACTTTGGAAAAAGAGTAATTTTTTTACCTCTCAAGAACGATACTTGTAAATCTTATTATCCTTTGATTAACCTACGTACATTACCTTTTAAGTACGGCACATTTAGAGCGTACCAACCAATGTATAGTACGTAGGTGCTGTATGAATGCAAAAATTGTTTTTGTTACATTATGTTAGTACGTTACAATAAATTTTTCAAGCATAAGGTACACCGTTTTCAAATTTTGAACACGCTGTACTGCCATCCTTATTGAGTTGTACCTGCCCTTTCTCTGCAAATTTTTATTGGTTAAAATCTTGCTGATTAAGTTTCAAAAAATGGGTCACCCTTTAGTCCTTCACTTTTTATGACCATTTTGCTCGTTTCTGCAAAAAATTCTCCGTTCATTGGGAAAACAGTGGTACCAAAGCAGAGTTCCCCTAACGTAAACCAATCTGTGTGGAACCGATTCCGAAAAACTTCAAAAAATCCACAATTATTTTGGAATGAAAACTTACCCAGTACTAATGATCCAATTTTTAAGAGCCAATTCGGCTCTGATCTAAACTGAAATCAATCCAACAAGCTAAGGCACCTACACCATTAGCTTTGTTTCGAAGATGGATCAGCACCATTGAGATTGCTGTTTTGCACTGAAAATAACGGATAGCATTCTTGCACTAAGCGAAATTCTTTTAAGCTCACTTTCTTCCCTCTAAATTCTCCTTTTCTCGCATTTTCTCACAAACTTTTAGCTTATTAGCATAGCTGGTGAGTAGATCATTGCCAGTCATGCTAACTACAGTAGATTCTACAGTATGTGAATTATTGCTTAACAATTATGTATAAAAATCACGGTATGTATTGATTAATTATTTGTGATATTATTAATCGTTTGTAACGTTAACATTGCGCCCTTATCAGGATTTAAAAGATCAAATCAAAAAGTTTCATAAAACAATGTATGTTAGATAATTCACATAAACCATAATCCTGCTCCTCCTGCCCCCCCTCCCCCTTAAAACGTTTTGTATTAAGGTAAAAAGTCTGCACAAAGAGTTGTTTTTTTAGTTTAGACATATTTAGACACGTTTTGCGAACTGAAACATTAAAAAATACTGGACATCTTAAAATCCAGGGGAGGCAAGTGCCCCCCCTGCTGGCGCCTCTGCAAGTGGCAGGTTTGCAGTTAAAAGTTGAGGAAATGAAATCAACTGCTTTCGAAATGTTTATGATAGCAAAAACCGTTCTGAGAAAAGGTAAACTAACGTTTATGAAAGCTGTCAGATATAGTAACGAAAAGAACTGTACTTACATCAACAACAGTCAAAAGTTTTGGCACATTTTTAGGCTGTCGCGATGACAAGCTGTTGGTTAAAGCATGTAACAACATCTCCTAAGTCATTTCCTCATGCTGAAAAATGACAAAAGAAATACTTGAAACAATTACACGAGATGTCAAGAAAAGACAGTTTATCCAAAACTTTTACAAATTTATTATTTAAGACGATGTTGAAAAAACATGATCATTACAGTCATCACCGTCTAACCTCCTTTGAAAGGAAAAAAGTTGATTTTAAACGAATGCATACATATATCCATGATTATGTTCTCCTAAAACGATAATCATCGTAAAAACACAATTTGCCTTTATCATCTTGACCAAACGTGGTATGAAACAGCACTATAACAAAAGCAAAACCAAATGAATTGATAGTGTTCAGTTGCATTCCAATTTCCCGGTAAGAATACTTTTCTGCATATAACTTAACTTGCAGAGTGACAAGGTTGCCAAAGTAAGCAGACACAGTAGCAAAATGCACTGTAACAGTTTGGCGTACAATAGAGTAACTCGCCGTTTTCCTATACAATTTCTGCAAATTTTGGAGTATTTCATGATAGTTTCGTTTAGGCTCTAGGCGGTCGCGTTTGAATAAGGAAAAAAATTCCTTCTCAATCTATAAAAACAAAATGTGACAAATAGAATTACGATTATTACTACAGCAGCAATATTGTAACAAAATAACGGTAAATAAACTTCGAACATAAACATTTTCTGCAAAATAAAATGAACACAGAATACAAAAACCAAGGCTCATCTACAAATATAGTGTAGGATAAAGGAGTTAAAGCTTCTTTCTTAGAGGTGCAGAGATGTTACTGAAAAGCATAGAGAATGAGGCTCTAAAAAAATAATTTTTCAGCAGTTGGAATATTCTAACCCCTCCCTTTGTAGAAAAACTGTGGTTGCGATTATGGTAAAATATTAAGGTGTTGATCTCGATCATTGCATTACCGGAAATACTTCACCTCAAACAAGCCATTGGCGAACGTAACAAAAAAGAGTGAATATAAAAATTTATAAAGTACACATCTCAAAAATAACTAACTTCAAGGAGAACCGAACCTTTTTTACCGAATACATACACATTACACAATTCTGCTATGTGGCTCACGCGAAATAACATGTTTAAAATCTGGTGGTAGCATTTTAAACATGCTACGTAGCTTACCTAGGATCGCAATAAATGGTGTTGCTGGTAGCTCTGCCTTCTTTTGTGTTAAAGTCAGACAAGTCCTGCAACAAATAATATTGCTCCACTGTAAGTAACTGCTGTATATGAACATGAACTAAATAATATTTTTAGCAAATTTACAGAGCCATTGAATTTTTTATTCAACAACTAGGCAAAATAAAGTATTATGCATCGCTGGTGCACTTTGCTTACAAATACCCATTTGTGTAGTATACCAGTAATCTTGGCATTCCATAAAAGAAGTTTTTTGTTTCCAGATAGCAACAAAAACAGTAATTAGTAGAAAATAAAGCAAACTATATTGTGAATAGAGAAAGTAGTCTTATAAACAAATAGTAACCCCAAAAGACGTAGTAACTTTTTGTTAACTTTATACTTTCTTAAATACTACTTTCACAACCATGAAATTTGGGTTCTATATTTTATTTCATCATTGATGGTGCGACTATAAATAAAAAATATAAAACTCGTGACCTACAATTAAATCGCCCTGCTTATCTTTTACGTATCGGTCTATCGGCGACTTCACTGCAAAAGAAAACTTGAGAAACGATTGAAGAATGGTGACACTATCTTGCGAAAAAGAGGCGTTTGGCCGATAGAAGTGGATTGTGACGAAACAGAGCGCATTGCGATAAACAAAAAATGCTAGTTTTAGAGGAGTTGTTTACACAATACTTATAATACACAATAATTATAAATTAACCAGGAGTTATGCGCAATCACTGCTTCGTTGTTACTTTATGTAATTTGTGTCATGATGTGAGTTAGACCAATGACATAAAATTAGATGAACGGAAACGACTCATTTTCTTCTTCTTTATTCAGCCATGCCAAAGTTTTGTCGCCGAGTTCATGCTTCTCTGCAACCACATACAGACAAGCTTACAAGCGAGTAGAGCAATTCAATTTATTAATTCATCAGGAGCAGCAATACTATCACAGTTTAAATCACAAAACTAAAAATATTACGATTGAAGATAGTACAACACCTCCTGATTGGAAGACAGTAAAAAGACCATATGGTCATCTTGATCAGGTGTTCTCAAATTGCTAGATATTTTATTACTTTAATTGAACTTCATACGAGTCTGTATCGCAAATTTATGTCGGAAGAGAAAATTGTTGTTTATTTTGATTTTGATGAAGTGGATTGTGTCTATGACCAGCTAGAGCAATCATTTTTCGGTGCAACCACTGATGATGGTCAACCATTGACGCCTGTTAGCATTCCATCAGCATCACATGATTTACTGCTCTCTTGGTGGAAAGAAATTAAACTAGAAGTAAAGTTGTTTTCAAATGAAGCAGCAACGTATTTTCACTAAGTATTTAACAAAACCCCTACCAACAAGCTCTTTACAAACCTTAGCAAAGACGACATAGATAAAATTCCAAGCTTGTTTCCAAGCTTAAGCCTTATAGAATCCCTGGAATTAGCTCGGAAAATGTTCGACAAAGCTGAAGTAAGTAGACGAGAAAGGGAATGTGGAGCTATTTTACTGAGAGGGAATCCTGTTTCGGATGATGACAGTCATATAACTGAATATATTGCTGGCTACATTTTGCCCAAACTTTGGAAAAGATACCCAAGTGATTTCGATGCCCAAATGTTCGTAGAACAACTTTGCAGTTTTGATGGGGCATTCTCGTCAAATTCGCTTATCAGAGTAATGCAAAATCCAAAATTTGGCGCTTTGATTGTGCCTGTACATGATTTGGTAGACGTATTAGTTTACGTTGAAAACGTTTTTCGAGCTCGTTCGAGCGTCCGTGACTGCATGAGTCAAGTATTGAAAACTCGAAACAAGCATTACATATACGAGGTGCTGTATCCATTAGATGTGAATGAAGATTGCATATTATTTATATGTAGATTGTTTGTAAAAATTGGCTGTTTTCAATATGCCAAAAAGCTTGCAGCTGCACATGGAGCACAGAAGAAGCAAGCTCCAAGCTTCCGTAAATCTCTTGCCAAACATTCATAAAATTAAAGACACAATTTTGTAAATGCTTTTCTTTTTAACGTTTTACTCTGTCGAATTTATAAATATATGTGAATTGATAATACATTCAGTTTTCTTTTAATGTACAGTAGCAGTAGTGGTCTTGGAGTCAAATGGAAAGGATTTTTGCGCTGTGGCGACCCCGAATAGGGAGAAGCCAAACAAGAAGTAAAGCAGTAGTGGCCTTAGAAATGTGTTCACATATGAATGGCATCACAGTACGTTGCTTTGATTCGTTTAAAACAAAATCGATCTGTTTTCGAAGGCTGATAGACGCGACGTGGCGTTCTCTTTGCTTTATTTCAGTAATTGCAAAAATCCTATCACTAACTGAAAATCTCCATTTTACTCCGGCGTCCGGCACCAATTAAAAATAAGCATTTTTTGTAGCACTCTTTCAAAATCCAAACCCGAGCTCGCTCCGAAAAGCCGAAGCCCGATTGATAACTCTGGTCCGTAGTACCATTTAACAAACATTTCAAGTCTAATAGAAGTTAACAATGTTAGTCTAGCATGTTTTTTGTACGTTGCGTCTGAAATGCGACATTAATAGGGTGGCCAATTTTTTGAATACGCAAAATCGGTAAAGATTTTTTGTCTTTCTTAAATTGCCAAAATTTAATTGATCTCAAAAAAGATCTTTTTGATTGTGATCATCTCGTCGAAATATCAATTTCTTGCACAATTTTTGGTTAATTTCCAAAGATAAAAAATGGCACAAAATGGAAACTAGGCGGTACACCGCGACCGGGGCTGAAAAACTTGTTCTGAAAAACATACACTAGGTAGCTGATACAACTATGTAATTGCAGTTTCTTAGCACAAACCTGGGCTTCCACGTTCCAACCCAAAAGAAAAAAATTTTTTCAAAAAGAACTCGGCTGGTTTGTAGTTAATTCAATGATAAAATTAAAAAAGATTTATGAAAAGTTGATACAAATTGTTACAATTTCTAACATCAGGGGAACATTGTACTCTATATTTAGTGCTTTGGTGTGCAGGTCAATTGGGCTGCCCTATTTTTAAGAACTTTGGCATATTTTAGCATTGTTCCAAATTTAAGATTTTGTCCAATTTGGGATTTTAAACAGGATCTGTATTTAATTAAATAATATGGGCAATCGTTAGCAAGTATTTTAAGGTAGGGCGTGAGGACCAGCAGCTTGCTGCATTTTGGAGTTGTTGATGTTTGATTTCATATGATCGTCTTCGTTTGCTTGCTGGCTCGCTGTGATTTATTTTAATAAGTTCCACATGCCGTTGAGCTTCAAACCATACATATAAAACTTAAGGTGAGAAATTAAAAAACTACCGCGTATGAAAAGCCATATCTTTTGATGTTCAAAGTCATACAAAATCAATTAAACAATAAATTTATCGTTTTTAATGTAGAAAAAATTTTAATAGCGAAATTTTTGGTCACAAAATTAAAATGTTTACTTACTTTGACCGTTTTGTTTTTGGTTTTTGTTTCTTCGTGAAAAAGTATGCTCTTTTTCGTGCGCATTTTTATTAGTCCTTATCTGCATTATGTAGAGTGTTATTACTGTCAGAGGTGGAGTCAAGGACACAAAAAAATTTCGAGGCCAAGGACAGACCCTCTCAAGGCCAAGACCAAGGACCAAGGACATTTTAAATTAATAACAGTACGAATATGAGTCTGAAAAAAATGCATAGGTACAGTTACTATCAGCCAGTAGCCTACGTAACTAATATTGACTCTTTAAGCCAAGCCTACGATAGGGTATGAGGTAAATGCTCGAAATCAATTCCTCGAAAAAAAATTCCTCGAAATCAATTCCTCATTAGTTTTCAAGCAATTTGTTTTCGATTAAAACTTAACAGAACCGTTTACCCGATGCGGGCCGTATTTTTTCACAAAACCTCCCTGCAGTCTGAATGCTCTTGTATCTTAGGCCTGCCTGCCAATGATACTTGTAGCTTACCGGTACTTAAAGATGATAATGGCACCACTACAATAAGTAATAGGCCTATCAGTACCAGTAATGACGATGTGAATTATCATTGTGAAGAAGAAAAATCT
Source organism: Trididemnum nubilum (assembly GCA_963965965.1). NCBI lineage: Eukaryota > Metazoa > Chordata > Ascidiacea > Aplousobranchia > Didemnidae > Trididemnum > Trididemnum nubilum. The sequence goes on along the minus strand of OZ014481.1, from coordinate 38,469,442 downwards.
TATGACATCACAATTGGAATTAGCCTAAAGAAGACGGATCGCGATAATGCCACTGCTTTGCTATCGGTAGTGGCTATGGCCAGTTACCGGTACAGTACTTTACTAGAAGAAATACTGTACATACCGGTAATTGATGCAAAGAGAACGTGCTTGCCTAATTATCCCCAAGATTTCAGTCGATATGCATACGGCAACGCTGCCATTGCGGTGCTTGACAAATTTTTGGTCACTGGTCACACTACGGAAGTTCGATCCGGGTTATTATACCATGGTATAATAACTGGAAACAGTTTCCAGTTCCAGTTATTATACCATGGTATAATAACTGGGGGGGTATAATAAGTGGAAAATTCTGGTATGACTTTACTATTTTCTCCAAATTATCAGTCCAAATAAACTTTGCTGTATTACGTGCTATAAATTTTTTGCTTGGAACTTTAAATAAGTGATGCTGAGGTTGTCTGTTGCTGCAACCAGGCATGCAGCAAATAACTAGCATTTTATGCATTATAGGCCTACTGTTACAGTAAGTATCATCTGACCAATGGTCTAATCTTAAGTACTGTAACACCCAAACTAGTGGCTTTTCTCTTACTCTTACTGCTGTAGTTGCTAACCAAATTCGAAGTGTCTTGGTGCACGGAACGTGCGCGGTTAATTGAACTCAGATTCCGATGACTGCACTCGTTTTTGGAAATTTTTATTTTGATTATTATAGTTATAGGTTTTGGTTAGGGTTTAGGTTAGCGTTTGGGTTAGGGCTAGGATTAGGGTTAGGACTTGTGCATTGGGTATTGTTTTTTGCCTTAATTACGAAGTGTCTGCATGCATGGAACGTGCACCAAGCCTTTTCCAACTAAATTATTAATTACATTTACCAGTTTACAGCAATGTAATATGCAATTATAACTTCAATAGCTCCAAATTTGTGCTTTACAGACTAACCAACGGCCGCAGAGAGCAGCCGCAATCTGCTATTAATCACAACAGCACTAGCCTAGACTATACTGTATGTCTGCATAATCACATCACAACCAATCAATTGATGTGACTGCAGCAAAGCGTGACCAGGTACAAACAAAAGAAGATCACGTGACAACCTTTCCGTTCATCTAATTTTATGTCATTGGTTAGACCCAAGCTTACCGATACAAGCTACGAATATCTATCTTTGTTCAAGATAATGCTGTTTCTAGTTCTTTTGTGTAAACACATAAAATGGATAATCGCATACAAATTGGACATGCGTTCAATCGATTCCCACTCTAGTTGAAAAACGTAAAATTATTTAATAGCAATGTAACTGCCATGTTGCTCTAGTGTTCATTACTCTTGACTTCGGCACAGGAGACATGCATAGACTAACATCATTAGCATCCAGGTCAAACAAATTTGGCACAGTGTCGTTGATGCATTGCCATCTTTGCCAGGTTCATGTAAAAGCAGTTTCTGTGCCCTGGTGTTCATAGCAAAGATGAATCTCGCGGATCATTCGTGGCTAGTGATGTACAATTTTTTTGTCCTTGTGGTTTTAAACACGCAATTGTTTTTTTTCTGTTTTTTAATGGCAAATTTGTTGTTTTGAACCTGTACAAAATTTCAAAGAAGATTTTAAACGCCAACTAAATCGAATTTTTATACCTTAGTTGTACATTAGTCATAGTGTTACTTAATTTTCAACACGTTGCAAAAGTTTGGTAATGAAATGTGGTCCAGGAAACAAGAAAACTGGGTCAGAACATCATATACTGAGTGCAAAGTAACGTAGCTGGGCACAATTGTTGTTGGCCTATCAGCATTAAGATGCTCGCCCTAGCACATTATTTCATGCGCAGCATGCAATGTTTTATCTTATTTTCTTGTTACCTGGACTACATTTCATGATCAAATTTTTGCAAGTGTTGAAAATTAAGCAACGCATATTTACAGTTAAGGTATACATTCGATTCAGTAGGCCTTTAAAGACCAAAAGACAATTAAATTCAACAAAACAAATGTGGGTTATTCAAATTAACAAAAATGACTAAGAAAACTTCTAACATAAAATGAGATGCCGCATTTCAAATTTGTAAACAATATAAGGCTTTGCATTACTTTCTATTTTCATTATCTTCTATTTACATCACTTTCTATATAAGGCTTTGCGTTACTTTCTGTTTTTCTTACCGAATATAAACAAACCATTTTTTCTTCGTTTTCTTCGAAGTAGTCAGATAACAAGCTGAGTAATGACACAGGCTTTAATGAGCTTTCTTTTAAGAGCTTGCATTGCCTCTTTAGTATTGATACGCTGCATCGCCCTTGTTTTCTTACTCGTTTTCATTATCCTGAAATGTAGATTATTTATCTTATATTTTCTTTTCTTACTTGGCGCAGCTAACTGAATATGGTAAGGTACTGATACTTGCTTTTTCTGACAGTGCCATAAACTGCTTTTGTTGCTTGGTTAATGCAGTTCCCACAACTTTCACTTGTTTTTTTTAAGTACCACAAGTGAAAAATCGTTTATTCCCTACAAAGCCTCTGCCGCTGTGCAAGCCCTTAAGGTTTGTCCAGTTCGGCCAAGAGTCTTGTCCAGCTGGGGAATAACTTTGTTAGAGAAGCTGAGGGCTGCCGATGAGAGCTAAAAGCTCGAAACAGCGCTGTCCAGCTCTGTGCAGTTCCCACAATTACACGCAATTAAAACACCTCATGGGATTGAACTTATCTGAATTTACTCATATTTACCTGTATACTTGTCACCCGTTGCTGTGAAAAGTTTTTTACCAAATCATCTAGTGCTGTCTCGTCATCACGACCAACCAACTTTGCGTAATGTTATGAAATAAAATCCGACTTGCGAAGAAATGGCCATTGCAACAAAATATCAGCCACAGGCTTATTGTCATTTATGTCCTTTCTTTGCAAGAAGTAAGTTTTTGCCATTGCATTTGCAACCGCAATTTTGTTGAATTTTTCTCTGATAAATTCATCCTTGAGCCACAGCTGTTGTTGCAATAAATCTGGATTTCTGTTGTCATCATCACAGCGGCAGTTGGCACAAGTGCACGGTGTTTCCTGCTGGGGCTTATCTTTGTCAAGAAATTTTTGTTGTCATTTTAACTTTCTTTTTTGATATTCCCATCTGCCATTTTAAAGTCAAAATGTAAACAGCTACAAATATTATTTAATGGCTTTAATTACAAAATCCCCCGTGGCTTGCTGTAAAGTTCAACATCCTGTAGTTACAAATTATTTTTATCTCAGTGAGCAAACTCTACGTTATTGGTCTAAAAGTGTGTGTGGAAAGATTATATTTATTGATTAGTGACCACATATAGCTGGTGGTGGATCTACCCGACCCCGTCCAGTAAATACAGGCATGTACTGAGTTTATAGAGGCGCAACATTTAGGAAACAAATAAAATCAACGAGGAGCTAGTCATGCAGAAGTCACGCAGGCAGCCACAATGAAGCGTAACGATACGTCGCTTTTGTAAGCAAAAAAATTGCTGCCACGTAATTGCTATCCCTCAGGCTGGCATCGCTGCCAAAACCTTAACTGGAATGCAAGATTTTCAAGGAAAAAAAAGATTGCTCTGTGCATTTCCTTTCCCGTTCCTGCTTACTGTGTCTATACTTTGTATACTTTCATTCCACGCGTTCGTAACTCAAGCACGAATCGAACCCGGGTGCGATGGTTGGAAGGCGAACACTTTAACCACTAAACTACACAGGTTGCAGTAATGCAGTAGCAAAATGTATTTAAACCAAATATATGAGAAAAGGCAATAGAGGGTTACGCTAAACTGCGGCTGCCTGTGTAACTTTTGCATGACTAGCTTCTACTTTAAAATCAAGCCAGAATGGATTTCGAAAATTTGCATTCTGTTCAGCATGGTTCAACACTGCTAGAAATAGGCAGAGTCTGAAAACCTGACTCTGATCTACTCCAATTGGTAAAATATGACTCCAAAGATATACTAAACTTGATCGAAAATTTTCCATTTCGATTTCTGGGCTCGTGTAGCAAAGATATGAGCGTCAAGCAGGGAAACTGAAGAAACGCTTGTGTTAGGAGATTGCTTCATCTATTCCACTTGACTCTGTAGTTGCCTTCAAGCTTCACTGCCCATTGTCTGATTGTTACGTAATGCTTTGTTGTTTATTTTTTAGGGCCTGTTACTGCTATTTTCGTATCCAGTTTTACTCATTCTACACTAAAATTAGGTACATATAGATGCACAAGGCTGGTGAATAAAATTATATGTTTCTGAATTCTGTAGTTATGGTGGTGGGATTGCTAGCACTGGAACTTTAAATAGGATCTGGTGATAGTGCTGGTTGCCACGGTGGCACACTGTCACTCAACTCTTCAGCTCATGATCTTCGAGTTTGTGTAAGGATCCCGACTTTGGAATTGCCCCCGAAACCTGTTCATGGTTAAATTGTGTAATTTAAGATCTTAAAATGAAACATTTTAGTTGCACATCAACTATTTATATGTGGTGAATGATGACAACACATTTTTGATCATTTCATGACTGTTTTTTCATAACCAAAATGACTTTCTTGGTGCGAAAAAATAAGCAACAGTATAGAACACTTACATGCAGTTGTGTCACGTTTGTTGTGAAATTTTTCTAAAACTTTTAGAACATCTTTTTCATTCCAAAGTGCATGAAAAAGTGAATTTTACTGTGTAAAAAATTGAAAAATGTTGCAGGGGTAATGGTACTCAATTTTTTTTTAAATACCCCTGCGGGAAAAATAACAACGATGAAAAAAGTACGGCGATAAAATTTTTCACGATACTGTCTCACCTCTACAATGATACAATAATTGTTTATCATATCATCATCTTACAGTATTAATGTTTCTGAAATTGAACCAAAATTGAAAGGATTTAAGCATACATAAAAAATAAAAAATATTTTACTAAAAAGTTACTTTTATTTTTTTACTAAAGCGATGGAAAGATAAGTTACCACAACAATATACATTTTACGTTAGTTGTTGCTGTACATTTACATCGTTTTAGGTAAGAGTATTTTACCTTTTTTAATGTATTTATTTTTACTAAAATGTTTTAGTAAAAGTTATGCAAACTTTGCTAACAAAAGTTACAAATACTGTAGTAATTTTTATTACTATTATTTCTAAGTAAAACATTTACAAAAAAACGTAAGTTCAAATTATAAAAATAATGTAGATTTTACTGCACAAAAAAGTAAAATTTACGAGGTAATATATAACTGTGCTTACAAACAAGACGGTAACATTCATAACTATTAATTTTCTGTAAATTTTTTTACAACCTAGTGTAAAATTATATTGCCCAAAAATTGTAAATTTTACATTAAAAAAAAATGTAAACTTACAAAATAATTAGTAACTAAACTTACTGGTGTTATGTATTCACTTTTACCAACATATTTACATATAATTAATGATTACTTTTTAACAGTGCAGTATTACTTCTGACTAGGCCAGCCTTTGACTGAAAACCCCGAACATAGGTTTGAAAAGCCTAGCTGATTACTCAAGTGCAATGGTAGGAGACTGCACTGTACAAAGCTAGCCCATTACTTTCTGTTCTTTGTCAAACCAAAATTAGTCTAAGCCAGCCTTTGGCAGTTTACTCAGTTAACTGAAAAACCCCAGCTGCACATCTGGAAACATAAATGCGGTGATAGAGGTCTGCACTGCATTAAAATAGCCTATTACTTTCTGTTCTATAATGTTGTTAGTCAAAATTATATTACTTAGTGGTAGGTTAGGCCAGATTTTAACTGAAAAGCCAATTTTGATAGGCCTAGCCAGTAACCTAAAAAGATACAAGACTACACTGTACCAGGCAAGCCTATTACTTTCTGTTCCATAATTTGTCAACCTAAAGTTATATTAAGCATAATGTCTATCTTAAATCCTGTAGATTATTAACTACACCATCATCTTTCTGCTACTCATTAGCTTGTATGCTACCTTCAACGATTTCTACTCACTAAAAAAATGTACTGTGGTTTCTGTTTAGGGGCACTAAGGTACTGTCTCGTGACCAAAACGGATGTTTCTAGTACAGGTTTTTTCTAGAAGTACATGTCTAAGCCTTAAGGTTAAGTTTCGTCATTTACAGGCAAGCAAGCGAAAGTTTTCACCCATTGGTTCTTTTCTCACAAAATAATACCCTTTTCGACATCACATAGGATGTAGGAGCTCTTTTAAGATGAATTTCAATAATTCAAATTATAGAATAGTGGTATTTTTGAATGACGTGGACCTAATGACAACAGGAGGAATGTAAATGCAATCCAAGGGCTTGCAGTTGCAGAGCTTGGGTAAGATAGGTAATCTGAAACATAATATGAAAACACTATTGATATTATCAGCTTACACTGAAGACAACAGATTTAATGATGTGTAGTGCCTGAAATATTTACCATAATTAACTAAAGCAGCAATCTCAAGGCTTGCAGTTGCAGAGCTAGGGCCAGTTAGGCCATCTAAAAAACAATATGGAAACACTATATTATTAGCTCAAAGCTTGAGGCAAATAACAGATTCAATAATGCGTAGTGTTCTAAAATTTTTGTCGTTATTAACTGATGCAGCTATACAAGTGCTTGCAGTTGCAGAGCTATGGCCAGATAGGTCACCTGAAAAACAATATGAACACATTATTGGCTTACAACTTGAGGCAAATAACTGATTCAATAATGCATGTAGGTATCTTAAATATTTACCTTTATTAACTAATGCTGCTATCTGAGGGCTTGCAGTTGCAGAGCTAGGGTAAGGTAGGCCATCTGAAAAGAAGAACATTGAACATTTTGAGTTTCAAAGAACAAACTTCATAAACATACTTGGCATTGCAATTTTGCGATTACAAAATTCTTTATCACTATATGTAAACTAGAATTAGGTTGTTTTTAATCCATATGATTTCTGCCATTGTTTATAAATTATGTAAAAATCGTTATAAATGAAATGAGCTTAGTAAGGAATAATTAAAAAATTTGTTAAATTCAGGTCCTTTTTATCAAAAAAAACTTATAACTAAGCTATGTTTTAAAGATTACTGTTAAACACATACTGGTCAAAGAGTTATTTTTCAAACATCCGCCTTCATCCTCGTCTAAACAAATATTATAAGCTTAGTTAATTTATCTTATTGGCCAATTGCATTTGTTAGGAGACAGTGAAGCGATCTTATCATTTTCGAGTCGATCTATCACCTGCCTACAACATAGAGATGGGGAAATTCTGTAAAGAATCTTTTCCAACAACATAATTCATGAACTCGCTGAATTGTTCTTTCACAGTGTCCCTGTAGTGTTGAGTGTCCAGCAGGGAAGTTGTGAGTACCTATTTTTCAATTTCTAGTTTGATCCAACTTGGAATCAACCTCGAGTGTACACTACAGTTTCTAAAATAATTAATAGCCCATACGAAAGCAAGAATTTGATGAAAAGCTTCTAAAAATGAATATCCTGATTAGAGCACTTACCAGTGTGTTTAAACAAAGTCATGTGTTGGATATCTATCATTCAGCAATCTCTGATCTTTTACAATACTGCAGAGTGCTTCAAACACCTCCGAATCTTTTTCCAACAAGCATGTTGGGAGTATATGGTCTTCCGCCAAAATCAGGTGGAATGTTTTGAATGTGATCCAAAATCGACAGCCACTTAACATTAACATTTATTTACAATTCAAGACAAATGCAATTAAGGCACAAATAAACAAGTAAGCAAGGCAATATATTATTCAAAAAAGCAGTCACTTGAATTGCAACAGGAGGCTGCGAGGGGACCTCACGGTCATCGAGTCGAGCAGCCACCTATATATTAGCATTCGTAGATTTCAAGGCGTACTGACTGTTTAAAAAATATTGCAATATGTTTCCTCTGGCTTAGTTTTTGTTCAAAAATATTATTATGCAATTTATCATTTATATTTTGACAATAATTTTTGTTCATATTTTACTTTGAATTGACTGAACGATAAAATTTTTAATTCTTCTGATAGCGAGTTCCAGATTTTGACTCCTTGATGTTTGAAGTTTCTCTGCAATTTTTTGGTTCTATATCTAGGGAGAAACAAATTAAAATCAGACGAAGCTAATCTCGTAGTTCGTGTGTGTTTCGCCGCATTCACGGTAGCAAAGTATGAGTTGAAACTGCTTGGTAATTGTTTGCGTGAGTGTTTATGCATCATTTTTGCTACCTCGTATGTACATAAATCTTTTAATTTTAATATTTTTGATTGTTCGTAATAAGGTGTAACGTGGTCTCGCCACTGGCCACCCGAAATTATTTTGACAGCTTTATTTTGTAAGGTTATCAATTGCTGTAAGGATCTGTCGGACGTGTTTCCCCAAATTGAGATGCCATAGAGTAAATGTGGGTGAATCATGCTATAGTATAAATTTCGTAAGGCAGTGAAAGGTAAGACATGCTTTAGTTTAGACAAAACACCTATGGACCTCGCTATTTTATTTGATATTGAATTGATTTGTTCGTCAAAATTTAATCTTGCATCGATTGTAATGCCCAGGTATTTTGCGGAATCACTAATAGTAATCACATTGTTGTCGAAAATCAAATCAATTGCAGGAACTGGAAGAGTTGTTTTAGGAGGAATTATCAAGGCGGAAGATTTTTTCGTATTAAGGGTAATTTGGTTCGCTTTTGTCCACTTATGAACATTTAGTAATTCACTATTTATTTTTTCTTGTAGAGTACGTGGATTTGCAGCATGGATTACTAAGCACGTGTCATCAGCAAATAATCGCGGTGGTGAAGCTAATGCATTTGGAATATCACTTACATATATTAAAAACAACAATGGCCCTAAGTTACTCCCTTGAGGTACTCCAAAGCAATTGAGAACTTTTTCAGAACATATGTCATAAGAAGTTATGTACTGATGTCTGTCAGACAAATAAGAGTGCAAAAGTTTATGTGCTGCGCCACGGATTCCATAGTGCTCAAGCTTTTTCAATAATGTGGTGTGACAGACAGTATCAAAAGCTTTCTTAAAATCTAATAATATCAAGCCAGTATACATGTTATTATCAATGTGATCATAAGTAGAGGTCAACACGTCCATAATAGCATGAGATGTTGACATGTTATTCTGAAATCCATATTGTGATGTAACCAAGACAGAATGTTTCTGAAAAAAGTTTGACATTCGTTTATGTATTAGTTTTTCAATAATTTTAGAGAAGCATGTTAATATGGATATCGGACGATAATTAGTAATGTTATCAGTTTTTCCAGATTTATGCAGAGGAACAATTCTAGTTATTTTACAACTTGTTGGAAATATTCCCAATCGAAAAGCATTGTCAATGATAAAACATAAAGCTGGAGCTAATGTATCAGAAGCCACTCGCAAAAAATATGGCGATATGTTGTCATGACCTACAGATTTATTCAAGTTTAAAGAATTTATTATGTTTATTACTTCATTCACCCGAGGTGGTTCCATAAAAATCGATGGACTTACTCTATTTTGAAGAAATAGTTCAAATGCTGCCTTGTCATTCGTGCTAAATTCACTCGCGAGATTTTCTCTGACTTTTGAGAAAAAATGGTTAAATTCGTCCAAAATTCTGTGCTGGTCTGTTACAGTAACATTATCCACATTTACAGTTGTAGGCAAGATGTTTCTTTTCTTGGAATTACCAGGCAGTAAAGTTCGCAAAAGTTCTCATGTTTTTCGCTGATTTGTTTTATTTTTTTCTATTTCTGCTGAATAATATTCTTTTTTGGCTAATGCTTTAATTTTAGTTAATGTATTCGAATAACTTTTATATTCTTGTTTCATATCTTCATTTCCCAAAATATAATGAGATTTATGCATCTTGTTTTTTCGACAAATCATTGCGTATATCTCTTTTGTTATCCATGGCTTACTTTTCAATTTCTGTTGTTTGTGTGATAATCTTTTGAGTGGGGCATGCTTTTTCATTACGTTTTGGATGAGTGACACAAATTCATCAAATGTGCGATCAAAATTGAGTTCTGTTAATTCCCCTAAATTACTCAGGTAGTCATAAACTGCAGTATTCATTTCGTCGCGATAAGAATCTGCGTTAAAGGTAGACTTATCTCTGATTATGAAGTAGGTTTGCTTTGGTGACGTTACAGAATTATTAGTTACATTGCAATATATGACGTAGTGGTCCGATAGATTATCATCATATCGTATTACACCTGGTTTTATTTCGTGCAAGGAATCGTTAGTTATAACATGATCGATGATAGTAGCGGATGTTTCTGTGACCCGGGTCGGAATAGTGATGATTGGCAAGGAACCGCAACTAATTAAGCTGTTTAGAAAATCAAGGCTACTTAAGCTTCTTTTGTTCACTGTTAGATCAATGTTCAAATCTTCGAGCAGGTAAAAGGTGTCTTTTCGATTTGTTATTTTATTTATGGAATTACATAGGGCTTCAGAGAATTCTTTTACTGTACTGTTAGAATAATTTGGATGTCGGTAAATCACGCCAACTGTAAATTTTTGATTAGAAGTATCATTCGTTTTTATATTTAGCCAAAGTTCTTCACAACCGTTTAGTTTCATCTCAAGGTCACAATCCAGTTTAAATTTGTATTTAGTGGAAATGTAAACTGCAAACCCACCAGCGTTTGTTTCAGAATCGGAGTGAACAAAGTTGTAGTCTGGTAATGAAATATTGATTAATGGATTGCCTTTAAGCCGCGTTTCCGATACACACACGATATCCGGAGAGGATGGTAGTAAGGTCAGAAATTCGTGAAGTGCTTCGAAATTTTCTGGTTTGTTTAACGATCTTATGTTTATATGGATTATAGACATTGTAGTCTGATTGGGTTTTGTGGATGGTAAAAATTCTTTCATCGGAAAATCAATATAATGACATTCTTTAATATTATCTAGCAAGGAGTCAAATGTGTCATTCAGATCACAAGTTTTTGTTTCATGGTTTAGCTCTGATCGACTCGTGTTGAGATACTCAAACAGCCTCCTGTTGTTTATAATTAAGTCGTCACATGTAGCCATTGTTAGTACACTAGTAAAATCCATTTTGTCAACAGACATTTTAAGAAGCAGCGGTTCAACAGTTTACATAATTTACCATCAATGTATGAGACAGGAGATTTGCGCAGTTTGCTCTACTTATTACTGCTGTTAAACAAAGAAAAATAGATTAGGTTTGTTGTATCATTTGGTTTACTGCAAAAGTTTGATCAAAAACAGCAATATACTCCACTGTTCCTAGTTTACTGTCTAATAAAAACATTTCACAAGGTGATAGCTATTCAGAAAATTGCTCACCCAATAGTGCTGTTACACTAAAGAAAAAGCAAATAGTTTTTTAGTTAATCAGATCAAGACTAGAAACTAATACTTGTTCTCAATTTGCTACGTGATCACTACATTGTACAAACAGATAAGAGGTTTCAGTATTCTATGTCTATAATAAGCTATAAATCACAATCAAATTCCAGTAATCTATGTCTATAAAAATCTATACATCAAATTCAGTCCCAAAAGACACCAGCTTCAACTGATACATTTTTGATGCAAAGCATGTAGCATTTCATCTTATCCATTGGGTATTCCAAAATATGTTGAATCATATTAGGGAAAACGCAATAATCTAAGTTTTCGCAATTTACGCGATGCTGTTCCTCGATTGAATAATAAGGTGAACAGGGGTCCCATTCTGTTGCAAGGCCGAAGACAGTCAAATATTGTTTCTTTTATTGCTTGCTATGTTATTTGTATAAAATTGTTGCTGATTGAAATAATTATGTCGAAAGATAATAATAATAAATTAATGAAAAATTTATTCCGACTTGTCCTATTGCGATGCACAGAATCGGGTCCTATTCATTACAAAATTAAGTACAAAATTTTAGTCACCAAAAGCACACAACCCATTATTTTCTCAAAGTTTATTTACACGTAATCTGCACCGACAGGTGGCAATATACGTTTATTTTCGACGTATAAACAGTACTTTCCGTCGTAAGTACCCCATGTTCGCTTTTTGCCTCTGGCTGCTTTAAAATCGGGCATTAACATCTGCTTTTGTTTATAAAATAATTTGGGCAAGTGGTCGGTTATAAAAGCAGAGTTTTCTTTTCCATTATTATAAGCTTTAGGCGGGCTTCACACCGAAGCCGTTTCCGTCAACGTCAACGTTCCATTGCCGCCTGTGTTTCCGTGCCGTTTATGTCATCCGCAATGCGCTTACGTGAGTGTTCACACCGGGTTAGGACGCTGACTGACTGGGTCAGCAGATGTTTCAAGAGCGCTGGTCTAGAGTAGTATACAGGCCTATATGGTGAAATGTGTTTTTCGCGAGATGCAGTCACTTGGTGAATAAATTGACTTGAAATAACTAAACTAGGCCTACCTACAGTGTAGGGCTAGTAGCCTATTACTGGTATCGCAAGATAACTATGCTACCCAGCTACCGGCGCCAAAAAACAAATTTTAGCGCCAGGATATTAACCCCCATAACCTGATATGTGAATAGTTAGCAGGTTATTACCGGTAGCTTAAGCTTGGGCTATTCTGCATCACATCTAACATCAAGTGTGGTAGGCCTAGGCTACCACAGTACCATATAGAAAAACTGGTAAGAGGAGGTTTTGTGGATCTATAGCCTAGCTCTTCGGTCAGAAGTATGCCTACGTTTCTGGTAGATGCTTATATACACTGTACAATGCTGATTGGTGTGTTTACAGAGATATCAGGGATTTGCCGTCAGGCTATAGCCTAGTCAGCTAGTTCTGTCATCGCAACTTTGTTTTGCTAGGCAGTAGGCTAGGTAGTAGCTTCCCTGCTTGAAGTTCAGCACGAAAAGGACAGTGCAGAGAACAAGCCGGCAAGTTTGCTTGTTGTTATTGTTATTGTAGAATCACGCTAAAGTGCAAGGCAACAAAACCTCCCACTCTAACAAGCGAGCAAAAATGCACATAAAAGAAGTAAACATATAAACACAGGTACAAATGTGTCCTTGGGCAAGGTAGTTTACGGGACGCCTCCATCTTGAAGTGGTAGACAGATGGTAGCCTACTGGCAGTCTGGTAAGTGTTACGTGTGGTCTTGTCTTGTTCGTTTAAAAACAGTGATTCGGTGTAATGGGCCTACAAAAATGGCCTAAATACCGTGCTGCGGCTCCACTGTACAATACAATTATAGCCTACACAATACGGTGCAGTAGGCAATACCTTACCGATACTTCTTCACAACATGTCCAACACTGAACTAATTATTGCTTTAATTCAACAACAACAACAGCTGCTCTTGTTATTATGGCTGTTACTTGATCCACACCACAGGTGAGTTTTCGAGTAGAACAGAGAGTGATTAGAATAGTTATAAAGGTTTTGCTAATGAATATCCTAATAAATGAATATATAGAGAATATAAATGGGCGAAACAGGCTGTAGGGGTATAGCTGTTGTGTTTTTAACGTTTTCGTTATAATAAATGATGAATATATAAAGGTTTTGCTGATGATGCATCATATTTGCAATGTTTAGCATATAAATATCTTTCAATTTGAGATTTGCTGAAACACTGATGTATGCACTTTGTAAAGAGTAGGTTCTTGCCTGTAGGTAGATGGGGGCCACCCGGCCCAGGCACCCCTGTCGAAGTTTTGGCCATACCATACAGATACAGTTAAAATTTATATAGCAGCTATAGGAAATGGCATACCAGTAAGCCTACAGTTTGATTGTCATTTTGCATTGCAGTACCATGTTATAGTTTCTCTATTATTTTTTTAGAGATTTCTGGACGCGATCTATTCTACAAGAAAGACCTGAAAAAAGTGAATTTAATTTGGTAAAGCAAATGTATGTTGAAGATTCGGAAAGTTTTAAACAATACTTCCGAATGGATCGAAATACTTTTTCTGCGCTACTACAAGAGATTGCTCCTCTAGTAGAAAAACAAAACACAAATTATAGAACTGCCATCTCAGCAGCAGAGCGACTGTCAATGACTTTAAGGTGAGGTTGTTTTTTTGCAGTACTATTTCAATAAACAAATCACGAACAAATGGAATTGTGGCTTTGTGAGTCGGTTTTCAGTCAAAAATAATCAAGAATGTTCCCAAGTGTCCCAGATGATCTTCAAAACTACCGGTATATATTAAATGTTATTTTGCTTAATTTTTTTGCTTTTTGGCAAATTATAAAAACTGATGCCAAAACCCTGGCAATCAAGTGATCTGTCTTTTGAAAATGGTTATTCTTTGCTAAGAGATGTTGTTATTACTTGCAGGCAAGTGACTTTTCAACGGTTGCCAGAATATTCGTCACACGGACTTTTCGTCACAAACCATAATCCCGAATCTAAACCTAACCCTACGACTTACCAGCCAAGGTTTCGCGAAAAGCATTTGTGATGAAAAGTCCGTGTGACGAACGAATATTCCAGCAACGCTTTGCAACAGCAGTCACTAAACGGTTTGATTATTCCAGACTTAAAGACCACCATATTTGCAGGCAATGATGTAACTTATTGTATTAATCACAGCTCAAGGGAAGAATTTGTAATGATGTTACAATAATCAGTCTCATACTGTTACTGTACTATTTTTAACTTTTAATACAGCTTGGCATATTGCATTGCGAGTGCTTTGCCACTAACAGTGTTAAAAGATTTCACGATGTTTGCTTGTGTTTAAAAATTTTGGCTTGTCAAGATAGAAACATACCGTAAAATATAAGCTAATATGTATCAAATCGTCATATAGCATAGGGGCCAGTAGTCGCATTAACAGATAATTTACAGATTTTTCTTAATTTTGTTTAGGCGCAAGTCGAATACTAGAGCTTTGATGTTAGGATCCTGTAGTTTCACTTTTGTGTTATTTAGGTATTTGTCAACAGGTGACTCCCAATCCACAATTGCTTTCAGCTACCGCGTTGGAAAATCCACGATCAGCAAAATCATTTATGAGACATGTGCAGCTATTTGGGAAGTCTTGCTGCCAAAAGTCTTAACTCCGCCATCTAATCACGCTCAATGGCAAAGCGTAGCATCTGAATTTGAACGGCTTTGGAACTTTCCGTTATGTGTCGGGGCAATTGACGGCAAACACGTCACCGTTGAATGTCCCGCAAATTCCGGCTCAGAGTTTTTCAATTACAAGAAAACTTTTAGCATAGTGTTGTTAGCTGTTTCGGACGCACATTATTGCTTTACACTACTTGATGTAGGCGATGCAGGTCGACATAGTGACGGAGGAGTTCTGGCTAATTCCACCTTTGGAAAGGCAATTATGCTACAACATCTCGACCTGCCTCCTCCTGCAGACATTGGAAATGGCGTCATACTCCCGCACTTTTTTGTTGGTGACGCCGCTTTCCCATTGAGAGAAAATCTTATGCGCCCTTATCCAGGTAGAAATTTGCCGGAAGACCAAAGGATACTAAATTACAGACTTTCACGGGCGAGACGCGTTGTTGAGAATGCTTTCGGCATACTCTCCTCTCGATGGCGCATCTTTCGGCGTGCTATAATTGGACCGCCTGAAAAAGCTGTGCTCGTTACTAAAGCAGCTTGTGCTTTGCATAACCTTTTGCAAGAACAGAACAGGACCTTGACTCTGCGCAAGCAATACTACTGCCCTCCTGGTTATGCTGATGCTGAGGATCGGCAAGGAAACGTCACTCCTGGCAGATGGCAAAAAGAGACGACCACAGGTCTGCGACGTATTGGGTCGCACGTCGTGCAATTCTCGACCTTCTGTTGCAGCTGCGATTCGAGATGCAATAAAAACTTATTGTACTTCTGCGCAGGGCGCAGTAATATGGCAAAGGGAGCGGGTAAATCAATCATAAACGTTTCTTGCCTACTTTTAAACATTATGCGTGCATATATATATATACTGTAATAGGCTAGCATTATCATTATGCTTGCATTAAATTCATATTGCATTATGTGCATTAAGTGTATTAAGTACATTATCCGTGCATATAATAGGCTAGCATCATCATTATGCGTGCATGCTTTGTGTTACTTTTGTTTCTTGATGCCGCTTTCCCGTGGAGAGGAATATTATGCGCCTCAATTGAGACACTTATCGGAAAACAATGTAGCTCACTTACGTTCGTTTTTTAATAAAAAAAAAAGGGCTGGTTACTAAAACAGATTTAGTTTTGCATCATCTCTTGAGGACATCAACTCTGCGCGGACAATGCTACACTGCCCTCCTGCTCAGAGGCGCCCGCAGAAATTTTTTCAGGGGGGGGCAAGCGACGTGTCCATCATCTACTGGATAAAAAAAAACCTTACCGGTACCACTGCAACCAGGATTTTGCGAAGGGAATTGAACCAAAAGTTAACATCACCCAGTTAAAAAAATGCTGAAATTTGGGCGGCATGTTGAGCAAACTGATGCAATTCAAGTGCATTATGGACGGGGGTCTGAGGGCAAAGCCCCCAGTCGCTGGGCAATTTTTGCAATTTCTGGAAAAAAAATAACCACTTTAACGTCATTTTAACACATTTTGAGCGTTTTTAAGGCCAGTGGATAGAACAAAGATGCTGATATTAAGAATCTACTTGAAATGCCCAGACCTTTCAGCTTCTTTATTTGCTGATCAAATTCAAACCACGTTTAAACGTTTGTAGCCAAAAATTTGCAATGGGGGAAGTTGTTTTGGGAGTTTGGAAGCGAAGCCACCGAAAGCCATCAAAGGTCCAGGAGCTAAGCCCCCGGGCGCCGAAGGCTGGAGATCTGGGAGCAGAGCCCCCAACGCTCAAAAAATTTGCATTTTTTTGCAAAAATAACTTAATTTTAGGGCTACTTTGATGAAAAACATTGCTTTTAAAAAGATGGCATGGAAATTTGAAGTGCAAAGATTATCAAACTGGTTGCTAAAGTGGTCTATGTGGGATGTGACTAAGGAAAAATTTTACTTCTCTTTGCATGCTGGTAAATCATAAATTCTATAGTTCAATAAAACTCACACGGAGTAATCTATTTCGTCTATATTTCATATAGCAAAATAATTGGGAGGGGGGAGGGCTAATGAAAAGATATTTGAGAAGAGTGATTGGTAATTAACTAATCCTGAATAGCCCCCCTCTCTATTCCTGAGTTTATAATACATTTATTGATGAAACATATGTTCAGCGATTTTACACTAGCGATCAACTCTGATTGCTTATTTTTGGGCATTTTTCAAAGTTTTTATAGATTTGTGAGTTTTATTTTTGACAAATTAGCCCTCCTAAATATATGGTTAAAAAGGGTCTACAAATCACTTTTTAGCCCATTCCAGTGATTAAAACAGTTTTAAAAGAGCTAAAAACCTGGTATTTTCTTTAATCTGCATTTTGGTCGACAGACCCATTAGGGGGGGAGGGCTATAGCCTTCCAACCTGACTACGCTACTCTATGTGAGATAAGTTTTCCAAGTGACTTGGAAAAGGGGAGGCTAAGCTCCCTTAGCCTTCATGGTTGCCCCACTGATTGCAACCTAAATTTTGTTTTGGGGGGAGTTGATTAACCTAAAGATTGAATTTTTTTTTTCAAAATGCCTCATTTGGGCTGCGTGCCGAGCAAATAGGTGCAACTAAAGCATATCACAGACCAGGCTCTTGGGGCAAAACTCAAGCTGATGGGCAAATTTGGTGATACTTCAAAAAAAAATAGCCATTTAAACGCTATTCGAATCAAATTTCGCATCTTTTTAGAGCCATTTAAAACACGAAATTGATACACTTTGAAAGCCATTTAAAAGAATTAAATAGCTCAGCTCCTTCAAACCCCCACGTTGCTCATAATTTAAGTCCAAAACTCATTGAAAATAAATAAACTATACGCTAAATAGCAGAGGTGGAGTCGAGGACACAAGGCCCGAGGCCAAGGCCAAGGACACAAAAAAATTCGAGGCCAAGGACAGAATTGCTCCTGGCCAAGGCCTAGGACCAAGGACACAAATGCAAGTGTTTTCCTAAGAAAAAAGGTTTAAAAAATTTTTTTTCGGTCGATCTCCAAAAAAAATACGGTCTAGAAAAACATTTTTTAGCCGATCTACAAAATTTTAACCATTCAAAAATAGTGCTGTCCTCGAGCCAAGGACGGGGCAATTTTCGAGGACTTGAGGCTTCGAGGCCAAGGACTTAAAAATGCGTCCTCGAGGACTCCACCTCTGCTGAATAGCCCCCTCCTATACTCTTTTTTTCTATGAAGCTTAGGTTAAGCATTTTGCGTTAAGCGATCAATTTTGACTGCTAGTTTTTAGCTATGTTTTGAAGTTTTTATCGATTAATTTGTTTGCTGTATTTTTGATAAATAAGTTAATACCCCCCCCAAAAAAAGCAACAAACAATTATAATTAGAATACCGGTAATAATATTAATAGTAAATGTTTTAAAAGTGGCTTTGAACAACTTTAGAGGCCATATTACTGCAAAGACTGCCTCAGAGGGCCAAAAATTGTGACATATTTTTTATCGTGCACTTTGGTCTATAGCAGGCCAATGTAGGTGGGCAGAGTCCCTCTGGCTATGCTAGTGATTGCAAGTTTGGTTTTGATTTCGGTTTCTGGGCAAGATTAATTTAATGGCGGAGTAATTATGATTTTTGTGTTTTTATAAGCGCAGCGTAAATTTGAAATATTAAACACTTTATCATATTTAGATCCTAATAAGAGCTCATTGACAGAATCCTGAAACGTTTGATATTGATAATTATTTTATCAAACAGTTTAATGCTTAAGCCTGTAGCATTGCTTACGCTCGCTTTCGAGAAAATGCTGTTTGATAATTTACGTTAAATGGGCAAGGAAGGCTTTATTTCGCTGGAAATTTTTATCTACTTTTTTACTAATTCTGACTCAAATCTAACCCAAACTCAAATGCTTACTCTAAAACTATTCCCAAATCGAACCCTAACCCAAACCCTAACTTAAACCTAATCTTAACCCCTAAAAAAGCAAATGAAAAAAGCGCGGATGAATATTTCTCATTTTCGTTTTATTCTCTTCACCTTGAAAATTTTCGGTAAAATAGTGATTACCAATGGGAATCCTGTTTCTCCTGCCCCCGCCCTCTGCACCATGGCAAAAAAGCTAAAAAAGCTCCACAAAGGGTTGTTTTCGTAGTTTAGATAGATATATTTGACTTATTTTGCAAATTTAAACATAAAAGATTCTTGACATCTTAATTTCCAGGGGGGGCAAGTGCCCCCCCTTGCGGGCGCCCCTGCTCCTGCTTAAAGTCAGGATTCCGAGGACTGACCTGTAGCTGCAGCTGCGATTCGAGATACTTCGTGTTAACGGTAGCAAGTCTCTAGATTAGACAAAATAAACAGCAATATTTTCGTTATGTTTTTATATGGTGGTCGCCGGTGGGATACCGGACTCCTTCCTAGGGATTGGGGCATCTTGCGGGGCAAATTGGGGGTGCGTTTTTCGACAGCGAGTTTTCCGTCTCTAGGCCTGCTAGTCCATGAGGTGGTTTACCGGAACCCATGTTGTCTACCTCGTCGCGATGGGTCCTGGACGAACACAAAATAAAGCAATCTGACGAACGCCGGGATGGGGGCATGACAGAATGTCACGGAAACCGAAGTATTCGGACAATCCCCCATGGACCGAACCACACAAAGAGAACGGATAGAGTCAAAATGGCCCTACAAGGTGAGACAGACGAGAATAGATGGTCGACATCCGGATTCATGTGACTGCAGGCGCTGATACACAAATCACATGATTGAAGGAGATTGGAAGAGAAAGCTTTTGTACAAGCAAGAGCATCTGAAACTTAGCTCACAAATTCTATTGATTGGTTCCATTTTCCTCTCATGGGAAGGAGACAGTGGCCCTATACGTAGAAGGAATCTGCACCCACTTACGATTTGCCGGTGTTTTAATCTTCCGCTGGAAATCTTGCATTCTTGTCGAGACTCTACTGCTGCTTGCCAGAGTCCAACACGCAGACATGAGTGTCGTAAAGCGTCTTATCCAAGAACGAAACAATGTCACGAGGGTGGCTTTGAGAATCACTGACGTCTCGATCATAATTGCGGCTGTCGTAAAAACGCTCGGCCACAATGCCGACTGACTGTAAACTGCACAGTGCAATAGAAATCCGGTGTATGAAATGTAAACAATACAAAGAAATTAAGAAACAAAAAACAATTTTTATTGATTCCAAAACACCATTGGCGAATTTACTGTAGAAACAAATTTTACAAGAAACACGTCCAACGAAGTAACAGCAGTAACATGAAACACACACCCATACAGTAATATAGTTCAGAATTCGCCGAATATGATGCCACTAATTTTTAGCATAGCTTGGTGTGCTTTCTCTGGATCTAGTGCCTGGAGTCGCGCTCCAACCATGTTGCCATTTGCTTGATACTGGTTGATTGTTTTCGGTTCTTGCTTGGTAATGACTTCAACTAACGCCTTGCTACTTTTGCTCACTTGCGAAACTGTGTGCAAAATGCTTTCCTGTAAGCAACATGCATTTAAAGATGATACGTTCTTAATGAAGAAGCACAAAAAGACGCGAAATTTCGATTATTTAACTTGACATGCCACTCGTCAACTAACAATCTGTAACTCCAATCATGTTAACTTTAGCATTCGTTCTCACGCTCTCAATACTATCGTATATTATGAAATGAAAGAAGAGAATATCAAACGCAGAAAAAAATAACTCAAGTTGTTTACTCGTCCTCTATCTGCAGAAAGAATATAACCATCCATTTATTATCTACCTAATACATATCAGCAAGCTAACTCCTCTTTACTTGGCCTTGATAATACGACTGTACTGTAGCGTACCGTACACGAACACACTCCCTGCATTTCAGTAGTTAACTACGCTTGCTTAGAATACTTACTTTCAAATTTTCTGCCGAACTCTTTCTTTTTTTTCGTGAAGTAAGATTTTCATCTATAAAATATCGTATATTGCTACAGCCTCAAACTACGCAGCTGGGCAAGATCATTCGCAAAACAAAAACATTTTTTTCCCAAACGGGACATTTTCAGAGTCTTGAAACAACACTGCTAGCGATAATTTCACCGAGGCCGGGTTTTTCACATGCAACGCAGCAGTCACAAGTTCGAAAAATGTCCAAGGAAGACCGGCATTAAAAAAGTTAGGAACCGCTGGTGAGGGTAATGTCAAATATTCGAGATAATAAAGTGTTCAAAACTGGTACGGTACGTTCGAGGCACGTTGACAGCAAAAAATAAGCTATTTAAAAAATGAAAAAACAACATGTTTTACGGTCAAAGGATAAAGAACAAGGGTTGTGCATAGTGTGCTCAGACATGAAAAATACATGTACATTGTACATAACCAAATAATTAAGTTTTAAACCTTATAAGCACATAAAATCTGATGTAATGACCTTCAGCATGTACACTTTCAAGTGTACAAGATGATTCTTCTGTTACTTCTATCTCGTTACTTCTCTCTCGTTCATCTGCAGAAGCTTCGCATGAATCCATTGGCGGCATCTCCACAGGATAGTCCGCGTGGAAGTTGCTAATAGTGCTGTAATGGTAGAGCACAGTACAAAACGAGTTGCTTGCTAGGCTTTCAACATGCAGTAAAGCATACCGGTAGTACTGCTGTAACTACAACCACTGATTTGGTTGGAGTTTAGAATTTAGCAAATCCTAGTACCTTTCTCAAAATAGACACATACACAGATTGGGGAAGCATCGAATGGCCATTACAAAATAAAAAAAAGGAAGTAGTACGTCTATCAACAGTGAAGTGGATGCTCCAACTATCCCCATGCCATTCCTCTCATCGAGCATCGACATTATTTGGTGCATATCTAATTACGTGGCACTTGGGCCAGTATCAAGTATGTGGGACTACCCTTACAAAAAAATTCCCGCCGGTATACCGGGAAAAGATCAGGACTGGTAAATTTCTGGTAAACAGGAAAATGACCGGGTTGCCAGTAATCAGGACCGGTAAAATCCTGGTTAACTGGCATCCTGGTTGAAGAGCACTTGACCGTTCCTGATCATTCCAAGTTTACTGGGAATTGACTGGCATCCCGGTTTCTAGGATTTGACCAGTCCTGATCATTCCCACTTTACCGGGAATTTACAGCACCCGCTCAATTCCCAGTTTAGCAGGATTTGACTGGTCCTGATCATTCCCGGTTTACCGGGATGTTACCAGGAATTCCCAGTCAATTCCTGTTCTTTTCCTGGTAAACCGGGAATGATATTTTTGTAAGGGTAGAGCAGCATTATTTGGGGTATATGTCCTAAAAGTGGGACTTTCTCTGCTGAATGATTTAAAAATAAGAATTACTAGTATGATATGTAAAATTCAATACAGCACCTAGGATAACTTTTGTTGTAAGCAGATATCAGTATACACTGCAACTAAAATAATATCACAATCATGATTGCATTGCATAAACTTACCTTCTATGTTTAACGTAATCCTTCAAAAAGGCCATAGAGTCGAAATGTTCCCACAGGGAAACATACGATGCTGCCTGCCCACTTCTTTTTTCTTGTTTTCGCTTCTCTCTGGTGTAGCGATCACGCAGAGAGTTCCATCTTGTGGAGCAGGTGTCTCCTGCAAAAATAATATCATACCTTCAGACAGGGCTACTTTGAACAGTTTTTGCTAATTTTTGATCATAAAATGTTGCATTAATGAGATAAATTTTTCAAAATTAGTCAAAATTGAGGGAAGAGACTTAGGTTTACTATCATAAAAAGATTTTGCTATTAAATCTCAAAGTTAACGTTTTTTAGCCAAAATTTAAAGTGTTCAAAGTTAGGCGGATTAAACCTATCTTTGAACACTTTGGTGTTTTGTACTGCTTTCAGCTCATACTGTCCAAAATTATCAATGAATAACACCGCATTACACAAATTTACACAAACTGCAAGAAAATACCCTTAATTGTGACTGAACATACAAGATTTCAAAACAAATTCTGTGAAATGTATCTATTATCAAACAAAAACTCATTGACAAAGTGACGACACGTGCAAAAAATAAATTTCCCCACTGCAAAATCAATTTTAATCCCAAAGCCAAATTCATTTGATACATTTCAAGTAAAATGATATCAGTATAATTTTCACTGCAGCACCAAGAGCCAAGTATCTAGTAATATGAAATTCATATATTTTACGGCCTGTAATAGTACCGGTAAACACAGTATCGAAGGCCTGCTTTTGAGTGTGAATCAAAGCAAAGTGCCTTGTAAGGTAAAACATTGAAAAACACTAGAGTTGCAATAAAAAACTAAAATAGAAGTTACCAACAACCGTTGCCAGAATATTCGTCACACGGATATTTCATCACAAATGCATTTTGCGTAACCTCGGATGATAGGGTTAGGTTTAGATGTGGGATTATGCTTTGTGACAAAAAGTCCGTGTGACAAAAATTCTGGCAACCTACTAAACTGCTTTTCTCAAGGTTACATTTTTTTGCATTTGCACTATTTATTTGCCGAGTTGCCTCGACCAGGAGACAGCGAAATGACCATACGGTCTTCAAGTTGCTGCAACCTGTCTACCACACCAGTGAAGCTTCAAACTATCCCTTTAATGCTGAGCGCCAAGCGGGAAGCTGTGAATGACATGTACATCTATTACGACTAAATGACAGGTACATCTATTACGACTAAATGACATGTACAAAATGGAAACAGCAAAATTGATGTGTACACAGAATAAGCAGTAAGTCATCTCACACTTCCAGATCTAACTTAGGGCTTTTTGTAATACCGTACTGGATGAACTACATCCTCACAACACTTGAAGCAAAAAATGACTACTTTCTCCCCAGAGTTAATACAGCACAAACTCAAAAATTGCTGATCTATAGTGGAACAAAAATATGGAATCTAATTCTGAAGGAAATCAAAAAGATGAAATTCTTGAGGTTTAAAAAAGAACTAAAGAATTTGGATTAGGCTACTACTCCATTTAAATATAACAAAAAATTTGAAAAAGGGGGTCCAGCAGTCCAGGGAAACAAGTTTTTGAGCATATGCCATACATTGATATTTTATAAATCATAATCATCAACTTTGATGGTGATAGTTTTTTCTGTAATTATCCAGTAGATGGCTTTGACTGCTGCTCTGTGTTTGTTTATTGTTATATGCTAGGCTACTGTATTTTTAAAGGTTTCCTTTTTTTGGGACAGTAGATGTAGATGACTTACAGTCTTTTTGCTGTCCAAATAAATTGAATTGAAAGGAATTGAAGCCAGGTCTGCTGATTGCGAGCTGGATGCTCTAAACACTACCGGTATGCCACGATGCCGGCCAAAATGTTCGCATGTTGTCAAAACTTTTCATTCAAACTAGCATGTTATACTGTGTAGTGCAGTGTAAGAAAGAAAATAGTCTAGCTGCCTATAGTCACTGTGACTGTGTCAGCAGGTCAGGTAGGCCGGAGGCTATCATACCAGTAATAGAGTTGCCTTTGCTCACAAAACTTACCACTTTCTTGCATTTCTCTGCCGATTGCATTCCAAGCGTTATCTTTTATGTTTCTGTTTTTGAACTCTTTCAGGTTAACATTGAACAAGCAAGGGTGCAGTTTAACTTGCTCAATTAAGAGCTCATTAAAAGCCATGTTATTGTATATACTTAACAAATTCTGAAGTGTAGTTATAAATACACTGAACAGTACAAATTATGGGGACCAGTGTTCCCTCTAAGGTGTGAAAATTGAGAAATTTGAGAAGGTATTGGGCAAATTTCACAAAGTTATAAACTTAATATTGGACAATTTAAGTAAATCTAATGCAAAAAGTTGAAAACTTTAATCTAAAACATTTGCTTATTGTTTCAAAAACCAGTTTTCAAGACAAAATTTTGGGCAAGACTTGTCTAAAATGGTGAAAATGCTTGGGCGAGTTTTTGTTGAAATTTTCATTTGGGCAATTTCGTGGCTGTCAAATTCTGAGAGGAAACACTGATGGGGACTATCGAAAACACGGACTTTTTGTCCGTGCAAAAGGCACACGGAAAAAAGTCCTTGTTTTTGAAAATTCTCAAATTATGGTAGGCTATATTTGAGATAAAAAAGACCTAGATAAATCAACTTAACTGCTGCAAAAAACATTAAAAAGCTTGATTTGAGTAGGCCTACAAGACAGAAGATGCCACTTCCAGTCTACTACCGATTTCAGTTGCCTATCAGCTGTAGGTTTGTTAACTGATTTCGTGATTAAATTGGCTGCAAGGTTGGTCAGTTCAACTTTGCATTGTTGCACTTAACAGACTAAGCAGTGATAGGAGATTTGTTTGTTAGCAAATCTACACAAATTCAAATTTATTGAGCTGTTGAGACAGTGAAAAAGACCAGCCTATGAAAGTCATCAAAGTTAACTGTCATGATCATGACAGAAAAAACATGAAAACAACAAGCACATCCCACTAGGCTAGTCTATATGAAAAATGGTGTCACAAGTCTCCACACATAGGCTTATAGGCTATTTCATATCACTGCGTTCAATACTGCCAATTAACAGATTAACCGGGTAAAATTAAAAGAGGGGATGCTAACCCAGTACCACACTAATCGATAGCCTACCAGCCTACAAGTACAGTAAGTACACAATTCGCTACCAGTATGTTATAGGTTGGATGGCCATACTATGCTTTAATTCATTGAACGGTACTGATAAATTGCTAATTGTATGTTAGTATGTTTTTAGCCCTTGGGCTTTGCCTTGTTTTCCTGCCGATGTGTTTAAAGTGCATCGCAAAAATAAATGAACTAAACTAAGCTTTTGTTTTAACAAGCTACTGGTACTCTGGTCCTAGGTAGCTACCATCAAGACTCAGTGCTGAATTTCGAGCAAAACTGCAATTTCTCAAAAACCAAAGCTTAAAATATCGCCATATCAAGCAATTACGTCAAAAAAATATCATCATACAACACTGCAATTCGCCCACTCACACCTAGTATCCAGTTCCTACACTGCGATTCGCCCACTCACATTTAGTTCTGAGTTGGAATCAGTTCCATTTCCTTTCCGTCATTACGTTCATTACGTTGAGATAAATTTTTTTTATCTCAACGTAATGACGGTAGAATCAAGAAAATCACTAACGTTCCGTCACCGCCAGCGCACTTTTTTTCAGTGTGAACACCCGAACGTAGACGTAACGGTTGACGCAACGATAACGTTGACGGAACGGCTTCGGTGTGAAGCCCGCCTTAAGGTTGTTAACGTTATCGTAAATGATGCTCTTATCGAAGGCAGTTAGAACTTTGACTATAATTGGTTGCGTTACTTTTTTACCTGCTTTTGTGACAGGATGTTGAGGAAGTCGGTGTAAATCCGCTATTCTAACCGCATCGGGTTCCAATCCTAGCGCCTTCATCAGAAAAGTTTCAAAAATAGCTTTAGTTTGTGGTTTGGTTTCATGTTCGATTTCATCTAACCCATGTATCAGAATATTGAATCGTTAGTCATAAGATTCACGCATGACGTTCTCATGCTCGATGCTTTTAATTTTCTGTAGAAGCGCGTTGTTCTTTTCTTCAGCAGCTTTCAATTTTTCATCGAGTATTTCAAATTTAGAGACCATTTCCGTTTCAATTTCTGAGGCCAGACTTCCAATTCGATTGATGTTTAAGTCTAGTACGGGTACGTCAGCTTCTAACTTGCCACATCTTTCAGAAAATTTTTTGTCAATTTCATTAAGTTGAATTTCGAAACTGGCAAAATGCTTCTCCAAATTATCTAATCTCGCCGACATTATCTCAATCGCCTTCAATACACTGTCCAATTTAGCTTCAACTGTGTTTTTTCCAGTTTTCCCAGTCATGATTTTGAGCAAATTCCTAATTTATTTCTGCACAACCTCTGCAGCAAAATGTCTGTTTTTCTCTCTTCTAATGAACACGTTCGTTCGCCAGAATGACTAATCGCGAATGTGATCGTAACATATACTTAGACTAATCGCGAATGTGATCGTAACATAACACTTAGATCGTAACATATACAAAAAGAGACTAAAGTTAGAGCTAAATTACCCAAAAAGTTTTATGTACTTTATACTACTAAACACGAGTGTTTTTACGTGGTTCGATATTTTTACAACTAGGTGGTATTTTACAGTTGACACAAGATTAAATGCTGTAATATATGCAAGCTAACAGAAGTATTGAAAACATAAATGTAAGTTTTAAATCCTTTTCGAATTTGGAGTCGATTTATTATTGTTTTTCATTATGGAATCTCCTAACTTGCCAAAACTGATTATTTCTTTTGTAGCTAAAAAAAGGAGATATGTAGTTGTAGTTGACTGAACTTCGACCAGTGACCAACAGATATTTCAAAGCTTGATATTCTCTCTATTTCAATTCTGTTCAGCCCTATTGCATTTACTTGAAAATAATGACTAGAGTTATTTATTGCAACTTACCTTGTTTCAAAATTTTTCCTCTCATTCTTTTTGTGCTTTTCAATAGCCTAGAGTCATTTAAATGAAAATGTTTACTGCACACAAAATTTTGCTTGTTTGATTTATCATCCTAATCAAAATATTTTAGTCATTGATTTTCATCAACCATTTATTGGTCAAATGTTTGTTTGCAGGTAATTAATGAAATCTAATTTCCTTTGGCTTATACTAAATGGAGTTTTTGCTAGATGGTATTGGTCAAGTTTTAGTCATTACAGTTCCAGCTTTCAATCAAGAATTACCCAAGTAAAGTTCAAGTTCAGAGCATTTCAGATATAATACAGAATAAATTTAATACCTATAACTGAAATGCTGACAACAATAGTTTAAAAAGGGATTCAACAGTTCAAGATGAAAATTTATTGCATGTTTTTTTTTGTTTTTCTTAAAGATTTAGGCATATCTAATGATTAGATAACTTTATTAAATTTGAGCTGTCAACGACCTTCAATTCCCCAAGATATTGCAATTTAAATTTCCTCCAAAAAAGGCTGTTTCTCTTTGGAAATTTTGCCAGATTTGCCAATTAGATAGAACAGAGCAACACAGTTGTAGCTGGACAGAGCTTCAGTAAACCACTAAACCCCGCCAAACTGCCTGCCATTTCTTGATAATAAATTTCCAGGATTGTTGTTGTATTGCAATGGGCAAACCATCTGTCAGTGGTCATTGTTGTTCTGCTACTGGAGGTTTCACACAAATAGCCTACCAGAGCTATACTGAAACACTGTCCTGACTACTTGGCCTGCTAGCTATCAACTTCTGGAAAAGCATAGCTACTGAATCAGTAAATTACTTTTTTTTTGACAAAGGATATAAGTTTATACATAAGTCTTCCAGCAGTCCAATTCCAAGTATTATTCAGCTTTTCAGTTCTGGAAGCTTCATCTCAGATCTTCCCCTCTCTATTGTCTTTTTTGGTTGCAATTGAAATGTGTTTTTTTGAATGGGCTGTTCTGTTTAACTGTACTAACTACTGGTATTAATCCCATTTCTCCTAACTTTCAACTCCAGTCTTAGTATAGCTTAGCACTGTAGCAGCATAGCTGTTATCTGTACAGAGTTAGATGCCAACTCATAAAACTGCCAGTAGCCAGTTGGCCTACTACAATAATACATTTGCTTATTTCGTCATCTTGCACACTGTAAAAAGTTTTACGGTAAAATCTATGGCAATAATTGTTGCCAAACAAGTATCATAAATTTATGGTCAATATTTTATTTTACAAGTAAATTTTTTAAATCATTATAGTGTATATTAAGATTTTTTTTTTGTAATTTTACAGTGAAAAAATATAAAAATACTGTAACTTGTCAAGTTTACGGTACTAATGTAATTATATTTTACAAATGTATAAAAAAAGACGGTTGTTATGGTGTATATTAACATATTTTCTTTGTAAGTTTACCGTAAAAAATAAAAATACTGTAATTTTACGGTTAATAGTATAAATTTACAGTCTAAATGATATTACATTTTACAAAGAAAAACAGTAAAATAACGGTTAACCCGTTTGTGCCTGGCATCGTATATATAGGGCGCCTGCTTAGTTTAGAATTGCTCTTTGTATATGATGTTTTTGAATATAGCTGAAGTTGGACTACGTTATCAGTAAATTTGACCCAGAGAGTAGTTTTTTTTAATTGCTTTATCAGGTGAGACGTGACGCCAGTTTAAAATTCACCAAATTTCGCTTTTTTGAAAATCTTGAGAGTGCATATACAGTTGAGCCAATACCTACGCATTTGCACAGCAGTACTGAAAAAATTTTCAAGTGCATTTAGTTATTGGTAATTTTTCTGTTCTATGGTAAATGTTAAAATTTTTCTGAACTTGATAGTTTTTGAGAAATTTTATTTGAAATATTGGTGGTCTGCGTATAGATTGCTAGGCACACGTGATAGCAAAATGTGCGTCGCTGTGATACAGCGTATTTTCAAGTAGAGTTTGCAAGTTGTGATTCTCACGCGCTATAAACCATGATCTCCAGCAGCGATCCCATGCCATTGTATTTACTAAAACAATCAAATAGATAATTAAATTTTTAAACAGTTGTGCTGGTCGGTACTTCCAGAAAAGTGCTCGATGATGGATATCAGAGCTTGTTAAATATATTTCAGACAGGCCACACTAATAAAATTTAAAAACACTGTAACCCTCTACAGTTTGTTTCACCTTTCGGTTCTTTAGGAGGGTGAGCTACAAGAAAATAAAATGAAATGAAACTAAAACTACACTGCAACCATGGAAGACCCTAACGTTAGAAACTGTTTACTATAAAACACTGCCGCTTTATCTCGCTAACCGTGCTGCACTTCCGCCGACATCTGTCTTGGAAACTCATTTGACAAACTAGTATTGAGTTTTGTGCAGCAGTCTCAGCAGCGGGAAACATGGCCAGTGGTGTGAAATGACAAAGTCACTAAAGCGAGCAAAGGTAAATAAATTTTCACAGTGTGCAACAGTGTGTAAGGTAGTGAAATAAAAAAAGCTCAAATTTGGGCACTGCGTGGCAAATCAAAGGTTAGCCAATTTGAATTTTCTTCGATGTCTACTTTTTTATACATTTCAGAACGTTTGTTAAGTGCAGTTTACGGGTTTGATTGGAGGATTATCAGCTTTTTCTTGGGACTGAAGTGACAAGTTTTTGCACTGCATATGTATGGGGATGCTTGTTTTACAATAAACCAGCTTACTTGGGGGGAGTGGCCCAAGTCTTTTTCTCTCTATACAGCTTTGGACAGCTCTGTTGCATTTCTTTTGTGCATGTCTTTCAAAGTCTGTTTATGGTTATTATATCGGGTTGAAGGTGGTAGCGCAACTCTTGAAGTAGACTTTTTGACCGTTTTTGGTATCAAGCAAGGCTTTGTAAACAACAGCGCTAGCCAAGCAGTTGCCTTGCAGAGGGCAGCTATTCTTCACTCTACAATTGCTCACGTCTTCGTTGCTGCTGCTTTTATCAGTTGGTCTTAACAGATTTTTGTTGTGCCTGCTGATGATTGATTGAACATTGGGCATGCAGCAATAACTCATTTTAATGGTATTTCTGTTGCAGATTTTATGCAATTTGTGATGAGTGGGGAAATGCTTGTCCAGAAGTTTGAAGAACTCTTTCCTAATGTTGGTGCTAACGGCGTCATTAAAGGGAGGGTTAAACCATGTAACTTTGCGTTTCCGATATGACTTTTCATTTTTATTGGTGTGAGAACTGGTGTATTGCTTTTTCTCTGTGAAACCACTTTTTTTCAGCGCTTTATGATATATTGATGTAGCTTAGTCGAATACTTTCTGGTTCCATGAGTTTTGCAAAAGTCTACCTGAAACCATGTGCGGGATTTATTTCTTAATTGGGGGCAGGTGGTTAGATTTAATGTTGATGTAAAGAGGTTGGTTGTTTGGTTTCCGGTATGGCCAATGTGTTTTAGACCTGAGGTTGAACGTGATATCTAGGAAATCTGCATGTATTAGATTTGCCTCGAAAGTGATTTTGAGATTGTGACGCTGAAAAACTTTGGAAATTTTCTTCTTAATTCTGTCAACAATGAGTCCATCAGCATTTCGGATAAAGGCAAGACCGTCGTCTCGGTACAGGCCAATGGCAACATCTTTGGTTAGGCTTTTCAATTTCTGCAGCAAAAGGAGACCCACAAGTTCGCATATTTCAGTGCCATCAAAAGACCCCATTGTAACATCAAAGAGATTGCCTTCTTGTTTGATCCAGGTGTCGTTTTGATCAAAGAGCAGTGATTTTCTGCAGTGTAAAATGAGGTTAACTTTATCTTCGTCAATTTTTGTGAAATTCTGGGCAAAGTTGATGGCTTTCTGTAGAAGAGTCTTGGAGACTGAAAGGTAGAATTTAACTATGTCAAATTTTATAAATTTGCTTCCTTGTTTTGATTCAAGACGGTTCAAGCCTTGCCCATCATTTTCAGTCATTTAAATATGACAGTCTCTTTACAATAACCTATTCCTTTTTCTGACAACTAGTTTGGTCATGACTAGTGGTCTTATGGCGACTCAGTCACAACTAAGAGCACACATCGACGAATCACCACTAAATGGCAAAACGCAATTTGAGGGGTTGACCAGAGGGTTTCCACTGATAAGAATCCTCTAGACCAGACCGCACATCCACAATAAAATTCTTCATTTTCTCATAACGCAGACCTGGGATCAGCTTTTTAAGACATATAAATAAACAATTACTTTTTTCACATCAAATGAGTTACACACCTTTGGATGAAATCCAGTGTTGCTGAGGCTTCTTTGGGATATTCCATCCCAAATGTATAATTGCTAGCGAAAAGCATCCACAAACCATTGCTGAAACCCTGAATATGAGGATTGACAATAACTTTATCCAAGCTGAGCATGAAGCTTTTGAAAGTTAAAAGATCTCCTGGAAGTAAAAACAAAGAAGAGTGTTATAGCCATAAACTGCCAACCGAAGCTCTAACTGATTTTGATCTTAAAAAATAGCACTACTCCTTCACCCATTGATTGATTTGGTTTATATAGCTATATAATATGTATATGCATATTATCAACTGACTTTACATTTGAGACTGAATCTTCACTTAATGATACTAACATATACTATTCACTGGTGCTTGACAAGCTTTTCAGGTGATAATGTAGCTCAGTAGTGAAAGCGCTGGGGTTTGTGGCTGAGAAATTGCACCTCCAGGTTTGATGCCCATATTGGGCTTTGTATCCATGGAAAAGACGCAACGCTTTTTTAAAACTGGAGCCAAGCAATCTACTTTTCGTGGTGGCCGAGTCTGAATAATGATTTAGTGCATTTTCATTAAAATGCTTGACCGTTTTGTTTTTAATCGTTTATTATAACTATAAATTATTTTATGAAAAAGCAATTAGGAAAATAAAACAATCAATCAATCGTTTTAATACAAATACAGTAGCCTACCTAGCATAGAGAGCCCCAAAAGTACACTGCGTTAGCATGGTAGGCAAACGTATATATGTATGATGAACTCAGTCAAGAAAGAACTAGATTTACAACGTGGCTTGACTGACAGTGATAGATTATATTAACACTTCAGCTCAGAAGCCAGCATATTTTTAGAATGTTGGTGACACACTTGCCAACAATTGGATTTCCTAAATCTTAACAACATACCGTTATATAATTTATCTTAACATCGTAATAACTTTAATCCGTAATTGAATGTAACATTGTTTTTTCTGAAGATATATTTTGCACTGTATTGGTGCAGAAAAAGGCCAATTTTCTTGCACTGAAAAACGGTTTAGCCAGGAAAAAAATTATTTTGCACACCGGCTCTCGATAAAATAACAAATATTTGATTAACTTATCCATCACAAAAGCTATTGCATCAGGATGAAGTACATACTTTACCCTTAAGCATAGCTTATCAGGAAGACAAAAATACGCAAATACTTTAAAGATCGCAAAAGCATTGCCAAGGTTAAAGCGAGAAAACCACAAATTGGTAACAAATTTGGCACGGACTATGTTTGCCCACCACTGTAAGTAGTGTAGTGGTGTTGAAATTTTTTGTTTCAAAACTGCAGATTCAAAAGCACGCACTAACATGAACAAATCATATTCACACTTATCTCGGAGGAGGTACTTTATACCTCGGATTGCAGTGGAGGGGGGAATTTACCCTACCACAGATTTTTGAAATTTATATGTATGTACTACAATTGTGGTAATGGCACCATTACTTTAAAAATTTTTTTTAACTCTAAAATAACATGAATATATTATATACATCAGCTATACGCATTTTCAAAAAATGCATAACGGTATGTAATAATGTATCTATAACATCATAGTTCATTAAAACAGCAAACATCGCTTTTAAATAGAAAGTAGTAAAGCTATGGAGTGTTATGTGATGGCATTGGACTACTCAAAAGTTTTTTACACAACAGCTATCAACAGGAAAACCTGTGATACAAAAAAAACTATATTGATGCCTTTTTCGTACTTTCGACAAGATGGAAATTCGAACCCTATACTCGTACTGATTGGCTTCAAATTTTCCGAAAAAAAGTTCGGTAGATATAAACCCAAAATCAGGTAAAGCCTGTACTTTTACAAACAAAATATATCCCACAAAGAGCTTTCAACATAACACAACAAAATCTTGCCAACTATATTGCCATATCATAAAAATGAACTTGAAAACAAAAAATATTAAAATGTACATACCTTGGCAATAAGAAACAATGAAAACAAATCTTCATGAAAATATCTTACAGCTAGCATCATAAATGCCGGTATAATGCTCTTCAATTTTTCTTTTTCAAGCAGTTGAACTTTCTTAAAAAGATCTTGTTCGGATGCTTCATGGCACAAAAAAATTCCAAAAATCGCTCAGCTCAGCTTTTTTTGATCAATGAAGTCTTTAGTGTCTTTTTGGGATCATGCCCCACCAAATCTTCATAATGTTGAGCAAATCCTTCAAGATGAAAGAAATATGGCCACTCTTCGAGCAGCTCAATCGTTGTCCATTTTTTCCCATTTATGTCAGTTCGTTGCATGATGTAGCACAATGATTATCTAGTTTTAACAACATTATCCCATGGCTGAGAGCGACTAGCCTCATCTTTTAGCCAATCTCGTTTATTTTTTAGCAGATCGGGGGTTTCACCTTCTGGTTATTTTAGAGGTTGATAATTTCTACAGCTGTATTCATCAACTGATCTTTTTTTTGTGACCACTAGAAGTGGATGAGGAGGTATCAGAAGAGGTGCTTTCATTATCACTTATATGCAAACCAAACTTTTTTTTGTACCTGCAAGATTTTCAATTCTGCAGATAAATTGTTTTCGCAAAGACTCAAACCCATTTTCAACAACGTTACCATCAATATTGTTTTCAAATGGCTGTCGGTGCTGTTTAACAATACGGAAAGCAATATTTCCTGAATCACTTTTTTTTGGCTTTTTAACAATGTCCAGCACATTGTCCACATTGATATGAACCATTTGTCTTTGCAAGGATGGGGTAAGTCTTTGAGATTTTTCCTAACCTTTTTAAAGTTTAGATGGCATTTTGTTCCACCATGCACTATAATTTTGTGACCAATTTTGTCTATTAAAAGTGGTTTCAGCAACTGTAGTGGAAGGTGGGAAGAATCGCCGCGTAAAGGAGGTAAAGGAGAGTTGATCAGAGTCTTTAGGAGAGTCGAGCCTATAGTGAGGCATTTGCATGCACGCAATCAAAGCAGCATTTATTTACAGCCACAAAGAATGAGCAAATGCTTCATAAGTGAAGCATTAATTTCAGATTTTATGTAACGAAACTAGACCAACCAATGATGAATTAAAATAACATTTTGGTAACTCACTATAATTAGTTACGACAACAAAATATTATGAAAACCGAAAGAAAACTCTTGCAAAACATAACAACCTAGTGATGATAAAGCAAATCGGGCAACCAAAATTGAGGCTCTCAGCCCATTACCTTGATTAATTAACTGAAAGAGTGTACCGTAACAAAACAAAAACGTGCTGAGGCAGAACAGAAAGAACTTCAAGAGTTTCAACAAAAATACCGGTACCATCAAACATTCATTACATCATTTAGACCAATTTCACACATCATATAAATCAAGGTTCATGCTAAATTTTAAAATTCCAGCCAATCTCTTAGTGGTTGCTATGGTCACATGCTTTGGTTAAACGCGAACAACATCCAGAAGGTTTACGAAAGCTAGATCTTCAACTTCTGGAAAGAAAAAGCCGTTTTTTATTTTAAGAGATCGCTTTAAAAAGCGAACTTCATAATCTTCATCTTCATCTGGTCTGCACGATATCTGAGCAATAAAATTTCTACTATTCTGTGCCTTTGAAAAAACTTTAACAATTACAAAATTATCGATATTACGATTAGTTACAGGAGGGTCCTCAACACTCTCCTCGTCTTCTGAGTCATAGTAGCTCTCGTAGTCAGAATGCAGCGATGGAATGGAATTGTCCTCTTCACTGCTCCTGGAAACAAAGGAAATCAGTGTGGTTTTGACGCATGATTGTTTCTCAGCAGCTTTGCTGGAGGATGCCAGCAAAGAGAGAGGCGTTGATTTACTTTGAGTTTTGCTGTGCGGCATTGAAAATAATCGTTTCTTAACTGAAACATGATCTTTTGTAAAATTTGTAAAAATACAAGGTATTATCAGTTTCCACCAGCACAAAAGTGAATGGCAGTTTTGTTGTGTCATTACAAAAACTATATTGCCAAATTACTTGCAAATGTTCCAGCGATGACTTCTACGACAATCAAGTTTCATAGAGTTACTTATGATATACTGTAAACATGGCCAAAAGTTATAGCAATTACGTTGTACTTGGTTGTAGATATATTGTAGGTTAATCATGAGGTCATAGCTTGTCTCAGACTCAAAAAAGCATAATGCAAAAGTTCAAAATTGGTTGCGATCAACTTCTAAAGAGTAGATAATGTATCACTCTAACACTTATACTATTTACGACCAGGAACAACATATCTGCAACAACTATCAATCTGCTTATTGCTCAATGCCCGTGACACAAGCCAAGTCGTCGGTGGGACAGCAGCAAGGTAAAAATATTTCGTTTGCATAAAAAACTATTTGCTTGAAAACGACAATTCACCAAATGTTATGCTTTAGCATAACAGATATTTTTTGGGTGCTCTGCTGCCAGATATTTTGTACGAGTAAGAGAGGATTTGGAAATTCAAAGAACACAAAAAAGGATATTTTTACAATAAGTTTTTTTCACCATTTGCTAAGTTACAAAATATCTAAAATGATTAATGATACAACCATAACAAATATTGAATAAACGAATATATTAATGACAAACAGCGATATTTCAGCGATAAAAAGCAATTCCTACAATGAAAAAAGT
This sequence comes from Trididemnum nubilum, assembly GCA_963965965.1. Taxonomy (NCBI): domain Eukaryota; kingdom Metazoa; phylum Chordata; class Ascidiacea; order Aplousobranchia; family Didemnidae; genus Trididemnum; species Trididemnum nubilum. Next base: position 38,433,101 of record OZ014481.1, on the reverse strand, counting down.
GTTCACCAAGTTTATCCTGCACCAATTTGCTGCTGGTATGTGTGATTGCCACTTCTCATCATCAGCAACAAAAAGACAGCTTTGTGTTGTTCAAATCAAATTCTTACTGAATTTAAAACAGTTACATTTCTTTCGCAAGGAATTTAAGACATCATTCAGGAATTATGATTAAAATGCAAAACCAAACACCAACACTTGCTAGATGGGTCAAACGAATTAACACCATAACAAATCAAAAAAAAGAAGTGGCGTATTAAAAAATTTGGTTAAAGAAGCCAATCCATGCTCGGAGATCTTTATTCTGACTAAACGGCCACTCTGAAAGAAAAGTTTGCTTAAGAAACAGTCTTAGATTCTTCAGAGACCACTTTTTTAATTTTTCGTAGCAGGGTATATGCCTTGGACGAATTCTTTTTGCCCTTCTTTCCCCTCAATCTCTGCATATGCTCTGAAAAATGCGTTATATTGGTTTATTTTCCGTCGTCCATCCACAAACCACTGGAAAGACTTTTATGGTCACAAAGTACAGGTACCAAAGGTGGTCATTTTGCGCTAGGTTTCAACATAAGCAAGGAACAGTAATTTTAACTGTAAGGTTCATATGAGATTTAAATTGATATTCGTACCTACCTTTGCAAAAAGTCTAAGGTATGGTTTACCTCTTTCGGATATTTAATATCAAAGATATAATAGCATGCAAACAGCGAAGCAGTTGCATTCTGTGCTTGGTTGATCTGCAGTATCTTTGTCCCATCAACAAAATTTTGAAATGCCGGGTAAAAAACTCTGAGTCGCCTACAAAGCAAATTTGATTGAAAATATACAGAGCGATCATTTGCAATCAAGCTGAAATACCAGGGTAAAAAATTTGTCTGTAACTTAAGCGCAAAATTAGAACTCATTTTTGTGCTAACGTCACTGACATACACTGCAGTTATATAGCACCATCTTTGTGGTTTAAGCTTGATCTTATTATCCAGGCGACGCAATTAAGGTATGACAAATAGGCAAAACGAAAGCAGAGCAATAAAGTACAGAGGCGAAAAAGTTGACAGCTTTTTGTTTTTCGTCAATCTTGAAATACCAGTGCTATAAACATATGATATATATCCTTTGTACACAAAACCAAATTAGTTAATCCGTAAATCGTTACCACAGCAAACTTAAGATGGTTACAACAATCTTGAACTTGTGACAGTTAAACTTACCGTTTTTAATTATACATGGAGTTGTTGGAATATCACTTTTTACATCTTCATTCTATCAAAAAATATTTTTATGACAAGGTGTACTGATATAAAGCAATAACATACAAGCTATGAAGGCTGAAGGGCAAACCAACAATAGGCTAAACCTATAATGTATAAACCGTACCAGTACGCTACATTCGAATAGATGTCAGACAAATACTTAAAAGTATGATTTAAATGTTTTACTTTTTTTAACATACCATATGGGTAACAATATAAAAAGATGTGATTAATATGCAGCGTAGTAGCGAATTAATGCGGAAATAGAGGTTATGAAAGGCGTACTAACGCAGCTATTGTTGAGGGCTGCTTAAAATCTTCATGTGCATTTTAATTTTGTTGCTTTGAACTACTAAACCAATGAACGTTCAAAACTGACAATCTGATGGAGAAAAGAAATATTTGAATTATGCACATAAAAGATGAAGAATTCCTATAATTTCACGTTGATTACTTCCAGTCACCTCTTTGGCTCGATACACCCTTTTAAGCACTACCTGCAGAGCTTTGTTTCCGTGTTGAAACAACTGCATGCACTGCTGAACATTTCCTCTGCTTTGGCAAATTGATTGTGAGAAATTATCCAAAATCTTGTTTGTCAACAATTGATATTGAATTTTCTAACCAGCAAATGTGAACTAGATAGGCCAATCTTTTAAAGTTGCGATACTGCGTTTCTGACTATCAATAATATTGCATATATTTGTAAAGCAGTTCTGATACATTTCTTGGATTGCGGTGGAATTCGTTTCCTGGTTCTCAAACATTTCTTTCAATTTCCTTATGCAGCTTTCCAATTCCATATCACTGGTTACATCTTTCAACCTCAATTGCACACAACCATATTGTGAAATCCGCTGCTTTCGCTTCAGGGGTACTGCTTCACTATTTTCTGCTTCGCTATTTGCCACTTCAATAGTCGACGTAGAATCACGTTTTAAATTGTAGAGTCGATTTTACAATTGAATAGTGAGAGATGCACTACCTTTTTGTATCTTTGCAACACCTAACGATTTATCTTCAAAAGCCTTTGGGTATGATTGAACAACAAGTTTTGTCAATCTTCTAACATCTGTTAGACTTGGAAAACGGCACTTTTCCGGTAGTTCATCTTCTAGTATTCTTACGATCTCTCTTCTTTGTGTTGGAATCGGTATCTCATTTTTCGCTAGACAATCTTTCAAGGATATAGAAAATCTCTGCTGAGAAATTGTTACTTTTTTGAAACATCATGACTTGTAGAATCATCAACAGTATGGGAAATGGGTGTTAAAGCTGCGCTAATTGAAGCATCTTGAATTGTTGATATCACTGCTTTATTTACATAATTAGTAGTTTTCATCTTTTTATTAGGGGCAAAATAGGCAAAAGATCACCTTCAGTGAGCGATTTTAAGTCATGGACATTTTCGATTCCCAAAGTAACAAACTTTTCTATTATGCTCTCGACCTTTTGTTGTGACAGATTAAAAACACAATGCTGAAATAGTTCACGGAAAGGTTGCAAGTCAAAGGTTGACGTTGAAGCACTGTCGTCACTATCACTTATCGTTTTGCTAATTTATTTCAAGAAACTATAGGCTTATTCAAATACTTCAATCAAGCAAACTCTGAAAAGTTTAAAAGCAGCACTATGTAGTTTTACAAAAATCAACTGCATTAGCATAAACATAATGCTTACAATTATGATATCCAGTAAGGTTCCAGTGTGCTATCATTTAGGCCTTTCATATTTTTAATGATAAACGTATATGAAATCGGCCAATTGCATAGGCCAGTGGTTCTCAACTATGTTATGGCTTGTGGCCCCCTTCTATCGACTCTTAAACACCTGTGGCCCCCTGCTGCACAATAAATTTTTGAATTTTATTCGTAATAGCTAGCTGCTATAGGCAGTGGTGTACTATTAGGACTTTTAATAGGAGGTGCTCTGAAAATAGGTAGCTAAGGGGTCTGGGGAGCGCTGTTAGCTCCCCTAGTGGGGTTCAGGGTGTAGTCCAGAAAGCTATAACAATTTCTGATTTCACACCGTTAGATATGACTTTTTGCAAATACATGCTATCATTTCTGCTCTGATCATGATCAATAAGCTCTCTTGTATTTGGAGCTAAACTCAACCATATTATACAATTTCTTTAATAAATCAGTCTTGTACTCGTGGCCCCTCAGGTAATGTCCTCTGACCCCTTAAGGGGGCTAATGGTTCCAGGTTGAGAACCCCTAGTTTAGGCTAAGCCCCCCACTGTTGGTATCGTAATGTCCAACCAATCATCACTGGTTGCTTTTGTTGCCAATGCCATATCAACGCGATACCAGTACACCTTAGGCGTTTTTCGTACTGCATAATTACTTAGGAAAACCTTAAGCCATCAGTGGATCCAAGATCAGTCAGTGCAATTAGCAATGCACCTTTGAAATAACTTAAACCTGGTTCACACAGGAGGCGTTAAGCCTCAAACTACACTCTAAAAATTTTTTTCTGTTTTTTTACAAAAAAATTCTGGCAGCAGTGTATCAAGTACTGATTCTGTAAAACTCGTTCACAGACCGTTTGTACTTTCACTTTACAAAAAAATTGTTTTCTGTTAACACCAAAAAACTAATGTATATTTACAACCATATTAAGTAATAAAACAGACCGATTGGTTTTTACAGAAAACAAATTACTTGTAATATTACTAATTAAATATTGTGTTTGTATAAAACAAACGTTTTGTTAAAAAACAGTAATGCACTGTATACTATAAACACTCGTTTTTCTGTGACATAAAATCACACATATATGATTGTAAAGACACAACCTGCTCTGTTTTAATCTAAAACAAACTATTTTATTGTAGAGTGCAAGTACAGGTGAGTTTGTAAAAGACTTTTACAGAACATATACATGATACACTGCTGCCAGAAATTTCTGTGATAGGATAAAACTTTTTTTCCGTGAAAATACCGAAAAAATCTATTAAGCTGCATTTACACGGACGACTTTTTTGCGAGCGATTTTTTGATAAAAATGGATCTGGCAAAGTTGCATTTACTCGATGGCGGTTCTCATCGTGATAAAAGTAACCTTACTACTGGAAATGAGTGTCTTAAGTTAATTCCAGTCCGATAGTGCTATTCAAAACTTTTTTAGAGCAAAATCGGAGCTGCTCTCGCTGTGATTTTTTATCGCAGCACCGATTCTTCTCCAAAGTTTTCAAGTTTAATAATATTGGTACGAAAACACGTTAAGACACTCATTTCCAGCACTAAGGTTACTTTTGTCACAATGAGAACCGCCATCGAGTAAATGCAACTTTGCCAGATCCATTTTTATCAAAAAATCGCTTGCAAAAAAGTCGCCCGTGTAAATGCAGCTTACTAGTTAATCGTTATATGCACTAACTGAAATGCAATATATGATATCATTGCACAGTATAATAAACACAATTTTTTCAAGTGACCTGACAAAGCAAGAGCCTATTGCTAGCATGAAGATATTAGATTAACTGGCAAAAAATCAACATATTTTAGTTTGCAGTGGAAAAATCAAGGAGGATATTGCCTTTATTTAACGCTAAATTGTCTTTATTAAACTTATTGGCTGCCGATTCTTCGGTATTACACAAATTATCACTTAACGAATTTATTTCACCACACTATTAAACATTGGCAGCAACAAGCAATAATGAAACGTTGTAGCGTGAATAGAGCTTACAGAGAATTAGTACCGGTATATACGAATTGTTAAAAGCAATATTCGCAAACCTAATTAGTAGGGTGTTTTATTTTTTCACCATTTTTAAATTTCATAATGCCCGGGGTCTCAAACGATGGGGTTTTAGGTAGAAACTAAACACCCAAAATCTTGGTTGATTATGACGTCACATAGATGTGGCTCATCCTCCCCGAAGTCTCAAACTTTAACATTTGCCCCCATCTCCGAAACCGTTTACAGTAGCCTGTTGAAGCTGTTTCCAAACGATTTGCAGACCCAGGTTTCCTATCCACATTCAATACATTGTTTTGCGTTAACTTAACCAGAAACCGATTTGTTAACGAAAAACGATTTTTATGTTGTGACGTCATCGCAGTAACTTCATATAGGAAAATTATGCATGCCTTATAATGTGGATTAATTTTTACCAAGTTTAGCTAATTTGGTGTATGGTTTCCATTTTCATAACTGGAAAAATATATACTCACGAGTTATTGAACAATCTTTGACGAAACTTCATCACGTTTCAGAAAAAAAAGTGGTTAAATATGGACCATCTATTAGAAATTGGTGAAAAGAGCACTTTTTGTTATTGTTTGTAAATTGTTTCAAGTTTTACTATATTTTGTTTAATAACTCGTGAGTATATATTTTTCCACTAATAAAAATGGAAATCATATACCAAATTAGCTAAAGTGGTAAAAATTAATCCACATTATAAGGCATGCATAATTTTCCTATATCAAGCAGTAGTCTCAAAACTAATGTCTGCCATAACAACAATGTCGATATCAAACAATTCTCCATGGAAGCATTCGACCATCAATATTAGATCACATTAGATTAAACTCATGAAAGACTTATTCAGTTTGAATTTTTACTGTGTCTTTGTTTTGCTACCAGTAGTTTTTTTTCCAGTGCTATTTTATCTCCTTTTTCGCTCTATGCTTTTGATATTATGTCACTTAGGTAACATTGCCCGTTATCTTAACAAGAGTGGGTTAGAATTGTATATATAAGTTATTACGATGACGTCACAACATAAAAATCGTTTTTCGTTAATAAATCAGTTTCTGGTTAAGTTAACGCAAAACAATGTATTGAATGTGGATAGGAAAGCTGGGTCTGCAAATCGTTTGGAAACAGCTTCAACAGGCTACTGTAAACGGTTTCGGAGATGGGGGCAAATGTTAAAGTTTGAGACTTCGGGGAGGATGAGCCACATCTATGTGACGTCATAATCAACCAAGATTTTGGGTGTTTAGTTTCTACCTAAAACCCCATCGTTTGAGACCCCAGGCATTATGAAATTCAAAAACGGTGAAAAATGAAAAAAAAAACACATTCTCTCAAGTCAAGAAATAGTCTTTAAATTCAATCATCAATCAAGTTCTTCAATTATAATCCTTCAATCTGCGAATTAGGCTCAAAACCTTTGCGTTTGGTTTCTTGGCACCCTTTACATCGGCAAATGCCCTGAAAAAAAATATACTTTTATAAGCACAAAATTCTTGCATGCATTATTTAGTCGCACTGCTACTATCACGAAACATTAATGAGTGCAGAAGACTAAATAAATAGCTAAACCAACGTTAAGACATGCTGGCAAAAAATGGGCCACGTACTGTATGAGATTCTAACAATGCCCGTATCAACCTGAGATATAAACTCAGCATTTGGGCCCTAACCTCTGCTAACAGTAGTAGCCTAAATACTTCAGGTGCTCTAATTAGCGGCTTATCTGCTATTCAGCACACTGCCAGCCTATACAGTCAAGGCGCATGCGTTTAAATGGCAGAATTTCTTCCTTCGCTTTACGGTGGCTCGGTGGCCTATGGGTTGTGCGTTTTGCCTATCAGCCTGGAGGTCCCGAGTTCCACTCCTACTTCTACTTGAAGAGTCCCAACATGGACGAAACCGGTCGTGTAATGGATTTTTTCACTTTCGTAGCCTTTAATACCTACCCTCCTACCTTCTAGGCTACACCGGCTTCGAATTCTTTATCCTAAATACCTGAAATTATAGGATATCCAGCTGTAAACATTAGTAGTATATAATATGAGGGTTCTGGGACACTTTTAGGTCACGTGATAAATGTTGGGAAATTTTTTTGTTATCGCGTGACCAAATGTAATATAGGGGTTCTGAGACACTTTTGGTTTGGGGGTACTTTCAGGTTCTGGGACTTTGGTTATGCTTATTTTTTGAACGGCGGTTCTGAGACTTGATCACGAATGTATGCAATATGAGGTTTCTGAGACACTTCTGGTTAAAGAGGTTTTGAGACTCAGGTAAACGCAATGAAAACTGTGCGTTTGGTTGAGCAAATGCGTTTGGCACATACGCACATAATGCTCGAGCGCACATACAAAGCTGTCACGGTGAAATTTATTTCTTGTCTGAACTTTCATTCAAAATCAAAATCGCGCGAGAAAATTTATTTCTTGTCTAAACTTTCATTCAAAATCAAATCGCGACGAGAATTCTCGTCTAAACCTTTTCTCGCACTCAGCAATTACTATCGCGCGATGAAATCAGCTGTTTTTGCTTCAGACAAAAGCACGCAACATAAGTGGAGATAGTGTCGACTTACCAACAGTCACAAGATAGCGCGGTTGAGAAGCTTAATGACTTTTTTTTGTGATTAATCAGCGGTAACAATGTTTGTAATCTTTATCAATCAGCCGTAACAATGTTTACGAGAAGCTCAGTGGTTTTTTCCATGACATTCTTGAAACATTTTTATATTTTCTTTTAAAAAGCACTCTGAATGCTTTATTTCTTTTCAATAATTAATTTTATTTTATTATTTTCTATTGCTTTAACCTTGATAATAATCCCATTATCATCAAATATCTTAGCTTTTGGTTTGCCATATGCATTTTGAATTCGTTCTTTATCTTCTTTTGATAAAATATTACTCGATAATTTAGATAATTCATGTTTATACGAAGGGTACATAACTGAATCAAAATTTTTTGAATGGGTTAATCCTAAACAATGACCAATTTCATGTACAGTCACCACAAATAAATTATATTCTGGAGGTGTTTTTTCTTCGACCCACATTTCCTCCATATCAAAATGTAAATCCCTTCCTATTCCTTCTCCTGGGTAAAAACCATGAGCTAAAACTCCTCCCTTACCATCAAATGGACATCCATCTCCGTGTTCTTTTTTACAAAAAGTTATTTTGATATCACATGATTCATTTGAATTTACTTTTTTTTTATTATTATTATTATTGGAGTTTATTGCAGGCGAACCGCCCATATCATAGCACAAAAATAGGCACACAAGAAAAAAAACAAAGAAACAAACACACAAATAGCATACGCTAAATAAGATCATACCACATTAGACAACAGGTGGTTCTTTACTAAATCGTAGGATGTACCACCCTCATACACTGTGTTACAGTACATATGAAAGTACTTCGATTCATAGAAGACATCAGAATTCATCAGCGCATTAATCCAAAGATTAGGTGATGCACAACAGCGTTTAACGAAGCTAAAAAGCGACTTACGTATAAGAGCATCAAAGGTATATACATTAAACAAAATTTGCTGGACACTGGCACTGGTATGACGGGGAAGACCATGGATCATTCTAAATGCATCATTGTAAGCTACTCGCAGACGCCTAATTGCGTAGCTGTTGTAGTTATGCCACAACGAACTACCATACAAAGACATGCAATAAGACTTAAACAAAATATTTTTTACATAAGTAGAGCATAGCGAAAATTTTGACCTCAACTTGTTACCAATACAGTAGAGAGCTCTGGTTTGTCTGGATATATCACAATTCTCATTAGAGCTCGAGTCCATAATAATACCTAGGTATTTTACCCTATCGACAAATTCAATCTTATCAAGGCCAAGCAGTAAAAAAGGAGGTTTTGACAGCTTAAAATTCTTCGGAGAGAATAAAACCCCGGCAGATTTACGATAATTAAATACAATGTCATGAGAAGAAGCATAAGCATTACATTCATCGACTAAGTCCTGCAGTCCAGTGAGAGAAGGAGAAAAACAACACAAATCATCTGCAAATAAAATATGGTTCAGGCAAGAATCATTAATCATACAACCAACTTTAAGCTTGTTTAATTTTTGAGAAAGATCATCCATGTAAATAGCAAATAAGTACGGGCTTAAAACCCCACCTTTAAATTTTTAAATTTTAGTGCACAACTTTTTTTCCAGACCTTAAAAGCAGCATCAATTTGTCTATTTATTGATTCTTCAGTAAGTTTAGGTGTTAAATTTGCAATACAATATGATAATACACGTTTATTCCACTTTAGTTTAATATCTTCAACATTTTCTGGAGTTGATAAATTTATTGGTTGAAATCCGCAAAACATCCTTTATATTTAACACACATAGATATTTACACATAGGTTACTTTTCCACTTGTACTGACTTTTATTACTATCTCCTTAGAACTTCGAAGTTTTAAGTTTTCTAATCTATTATCATCACGCTGTTTGTTAATATGTTTTACTTCATCTCCATATTTTAACGAACCATGAAAACATTCCCAAACAAAATCATGAACATAAATATTACGCCAATGTTCATTGACAATTATTTGCTTATATCCGTTATGATCCATCACCCCTGGTGTTACTTCTTGATTTACAGCATGGACTACATAACCATCTAAGCTTGCAGCATATCCTTTAAATTTTGGATGAAAATAATATTCACAATTCTCAAGTATTAGTTTGTTCTTCATTTTATTTCTTTCTCAGATAAAAAATTACAGCCTGTTCCAAATGTCAATATTCTAAAAATTTTCAATATTAAAAAATATAATTCAAAAAATTATTGAAACTTAGATTCTTTTTAATTAATCTTTTCTAAAAGTATATCAGATTCATTGTCTCCATAATTTTTTTTGTTTTTATTTTTTTTCTTTTTAATATAAAAAATTACTTAAAGATTAAAAACTTATAATATAAAAATGAGTAGCATTCTCAATAAGCCTGTTCCGAATGTCAATGTTCCAGTTTTGGAACCAATTCCATATAAGCAAATTATTCCAAAATTGAAGACACTAACTCGAAATTTAGCTGAAAAACACCTCAACAACTTTGCTGACTGGTTGCTATCATATACACCACCAACTATTAAAACAAAAGTGACTGAAAGTGTTCGAAAAATACTAAATCTTTTTCCCAAAAAAATTAAATTACAAAAAACGGCTTTCAAAGGCTTTACAAAATCATATGAAGTAAGCCTTGTTGAAATAGATCCTTTAAAACAGTTTCATGTTACTAAAAATTTTGTTGAAGATAAATTAAGCTTAGATCTGAGCAAAATGAAAGGAATGAAAGCTACAGTTACTTTAAATGTCATATTTTTTTAATTTGATAAAAGTGATGAAAAAATAACTAGAGAAGCCTTTTTTAATAGTAAAGCAATTATTATTTTAAACAATAAAGATATTGATGAAATGCTAAAAACGTCTGCAACTCAAATCTTAGATAAAATTGGAAAATGGCTAAGTCAAGGTTTTCCGGTTGGATGCTTGACCACATAAAAGGTCATTTTGTTTACCTTGTTAAATATTCACCTCTAAATGGAAGTTCTTATATAGAATTACCAAAAGAACTTAAAAATCCTAAAAAAGGATTGGTTAATATCAAAAATGAAAATGATAATGAATGCTTTAGATGGTGTCATTTAGCTAAACTTTACAGCAGCCAAGTAAAAAATCATCCTGAAAGAACAAGTCACTACAAAAAATACGTAAATACAGTAAATTATAATGGTATAACATTTCCAGTTTCTATTAAACAAATTTCAAAAGTCGAGCAACTAAATAACATTAGCATAAATGTATTTGGATATGAAAACAAACAACCTTATCCTTTATATATTTCTAAAAATGATGATGAAACAACTTTGGATTTATTGCTGATAACACAAGACGAAAACCAACATTACGTATGGATAAAAGATTTTAACAGATTTATGTTTAATCAAAGCAAACATAAAAATAGAAAGCATTTTTGCAGATTCTGTCTTCAATGTTTTAGCACTGATGAATTTCTTCTCAAACATTTAGAAAATTGTATTATCACTAATGGGAAACAAGCAATTAAAATGCCTAAAAAGGGAAGTTCAGTTAAATTTAAAAACTTTCACAATCAGCTACAGGTTCCTTTTGTCATATATGCTGATTTTGAAGCAATAACTCAAAAAATTGATAGCTGTCAGCCAAACGATAACAAATCGTATTCAGAAAAATATCAAAAGCACATCGATTGCGGCTATGCGTATAAGTTAGTTTGTTGCTATGACGATAAGTTTACTAAACCGATTCAAGTTTATAGAGGAGAAAACGCAGCATATAAATTTTTAGAGGTTATGCTCAATGAGGTAGACTATTGTGAAGAAACAAAAAAGAATCATTTTAATCAACCTATGACATTAACAAATAAAGATGAAGAACATTCTAAATTAGCCACTGTATGCCACATTTGTAAAAACGGTTTTACTAAAAAAGATTATAAGGTAAGAGATCATTGTCATGTAACAGGAAAATACAGAGGAGCTGCTCATAACAATTGTAATCGAAGCTTTAGACTGACAAATAAAATACCAGTAATTTTTCATAATCTAAAAGGATATGATTCACATTTTATCATGCAAGAAATAGGAAAATTTGACCAAGAAATTAGTGTAATACCAAATAACATGGAAAAATACATGGCTTTTTTCTTAGGCAAGCATTTAAAGTTTATTGACAGCTTTCAATTTATGAGTAGTTCTCTGGAGTCCTTAGTTAAAAATATTTCACCTTGTGACATGAAGTACACATTACAGGAATTTCAAAACGAAAAGCTAGAACTAATGAAACGAAAAGGTGTTTACCCTTATGATTACATGGATCATTTTGATAAATTCAATGAAAAACACTTACCACCAAGAGAAGAATTTTATAGCATTCTAAACGACGAGCATATCACTAATGAAGATTACAAACATGCACAAAATGTATGGAATACTTTTAATTTGGAATCCATGGGAGAATATCACGACTTGTATCTTAAGTCTGACGTTTTGCTTCTAGCAGACGTATTTGAAATGTTTCGAAAAACTTGTTTAAAATTCTACGACCTAGATCCGTGTCATTATTTTACATCACCTGGTTTGTCATGGGATGCAATGCTTAAAATGACTAATGTCAAGCTGGAACTAATATCGGATATCGATTAATTTCTTTTCATTGAAAAAGGAATTAGGGGTGGTGTTTCATATATTTGCAAAAGATATGCTAAAGCTAACAATAAATACATCAACAACTACAATCCAGAGGAACCGTCAAATTTCTTGGTTTACATAGATGCAAATAATCTTTACGGGTGGTCTATGACTCAAGATTTACCTATAAATGGTTTCAGATGGATATCAAACAAAGAATTTAACTTGGCCAAGTTACCTGAGGGCAAAGGATTAATACTTGAAGTTGACTTAGAATATCCTGAAGACCTTCATGATATGCATAATGATTTTCCACTAGCTCCAGAAAAAATGGAAATTCGAAATCATATGCTTTCAGATTATTGCAAACAATTTAATTTAAAAGTTGAAGGAGTAACAAAATTAATACCCAATTTACAACCCAAGAAAAACTACGTTCTTCATTACAAAAATTTAAAACAGTACATTGAACTAGGTTTAAAAGTTACAAAAGTACACCGTGTTTTGGAATTTAATCAATCACCTTGGTTAAAGAAGTATATCGATTTCAATACGGAGAAGCGAAAAGTAGCAAAGTCAGAGTTTGAAAAAGACTTCTTCAAGCTTATGAATAACTCTGTTTTTGGAAAAACAATTGAAAATCTACGTAAGCGTGTTAATGTGTCTCTAATTACCGATCCTAAAAAACTTTTAAAACACAGCTCAAAACCGTCGTTTGTCAGTAGCAAAATATTTAATAAAAATCTTGTTGCTGTGCATAAAATCAAACAGTCGTTAACCCTAAATCGTCCAGCTTTTGTTGGAATGGCAATTTTGGATTTATCGAAAACCCTTATGTACAATATGCATTACAATTACATTAAAAAAAGATATGGTAACAATGCACAACTGTTGTTTACAGATACTGATTCATTGACATACGATATCAAAACTCAAGATGTATACAAAGAATTCTGGTCAGACAAACACCTGTTTGACTTTAGCAACTATTGCAACTGCTCAGAGTTTTATGATTCCACAAACAAAAAAGTAGTAGGCAAAATGAACGATGAAACCGCAGGTGTGCCAATCGTAGAATTTGTTGGACTTAGGTCTAAAATGTATAGTTATGTTAAAAACAATGAAAAAGGAAACAAAACAGCAAAAAGTATAAAGAAAAACGTCGTAAAAAATGTAATCAGACATGAAGATTACAAAAACACGCTGTTTAACAGAAGTCATATGTTCCATAAAATGAAAATAATTAAAAGCAAAAATCACGAAATTTATTCGCAAGAAATCAACAAAAAATCTCTTTCTTGTTTTGATGATAAACGATATATTCTTTCTAATGGAATTGATAGTTATGCATACGGTCATTATCTATCTTTAAGTAAAAAATCGTTTTAAGAATAAAGCTTTTACTTAATAAAACATGGATGAAAATTGTTGTGAAAATCCTGACATAAAAATTATTACTGGAAACAGAACTTGCATTAACTGTGGTGTAGTTCATCACCCTTACATTACACATGGCTGGATTGATTATAATCCACGTAATGTTGTCTTACGTAAATCAGTTTACAGTAGAACTGCTTATGTTAAAAGTAAAATAGAGCAACTTAGATTGTCTCCTAATGAAACACGAGCATTCATGGACGTTTGGGTAATTGTGGAAAGTAGGTTAAAAATTATCACTAGCAAAAGGTTTCCTAAGTTAGAATTTTTTATTAGCAAAATTTTAGAAAATTTAGACATTCCCAAACAACCTTCATACAAAATTAGTGATGTATTACGTCAAAAATATGAAATCATGTGGAAACAAATCGTTTAGCATGTAATTTTTCATAGCTTTCAGAAATTGGTGGACATATATCAGCAACTTGGTCATCAACCATAGCAAGTTCTCTTTCGAAAAACTCGTCAATATCACCAGATCTTAAAAACAATTTTAACTTGTTGAGTAATTTCTGATACGATTGATAAGCATATCTACAAGACTCAGTTTTTTTGGAAAAATTTTTCTGCGTCGTTATTGTCTGTAAAAGAACACCTATACCACTAACAGATGCCAAGAAAATCGGATTTAATGTAACAGAACCAACCACGGCCCCAGTTGTAAAAACAACAGATGACAGCTTTAGAGCTAAGTCCATTCTTTTAAATTTTTTAAACATTTTCTTATAACACCAATACTGTTTGTGATAAGTGTGATACAGATTTGTCAATTCATTCACTTGTTCTTGAGTCAATTTTCTACTAATGTGGTTAAAGTCCATTGTTTATTTTACGATATACAATTACACTTCTGGTTGATCACCCACTTCAAGCTGTTTAACTTTAATTACGACGCTGCTCATATTCATTGATACCGAAGAATTTGAAGAAACATAGTTGTATTGTATGCGAAACACATCTCGAGAAGGATTAGGAAAAACAATGCAGTTTAAATTAAAGCAATCGAATGGGGGTGTTACTGTTGTTTAACAGATTTTATCTGTTTCTCCTTGACTAACACAAATTATATCAATATGTAATTTGTCTTCATCGTCATAACTGGTAACTTTCACAAGTCCGCTTACGCTTATTTCGATGTAACTGCTGGTTACCTCATCTCTGAAATGAATACTATCGAATTGCAAAGACAGAAAATCGTTCCCAGCATCAAGAGGTGCACTCACAAAATGCAAATTGTGATCTGTATTAGTACGAACTGAATGAATAGCACTTGATGGATTTGGCCTCGAACCAGGAGTTGAAGAAGGAGTAATACTAGCACCCAAAAATATTTGAAATTTTGGACGATATATATTTCGTTTAAAATAACGTTTATTTATTGCACTGGTAGGTTCGGAAGGTCTACCTACGTTGAAAATGGTATGGTTTTTCATATCTAAGTTTCGTGAAATGGTTACATTATCGTCTTCGGTTTGAATGTGTTGCGTTATTTGGTCAACATAATTTTTGTTTGCTGCTTCACCTGGTGCTGTGGGATCTCGTAAATTTATGATAGTGTGTAATCCTTGTAAGTTAATATTATCTCTCACATTTGTAACTAAATTTTCAACAAATTGTTTCGTTGCCGCATCAGAAGGTAGAATGGGATCAACAAGTCCTCTTAGAATCAATGATTCACCTAATTCAATTGATGCGTTGTTAGGTGGAATATTTTCTATACGAAAGACCCTGTTTGGTAGACGACCAAGTACTTCCACACCATATATTTGAGACCTCTGAATTTGAATTTGAGAGGGCAATACAACATATTGATCATCGTTGTTTATACCTAAAGTAGCCAACCTCGAACCAAACTCAGAGCTTTCGGCAAAGTGGACAATGTTGCTAATTGCATTATCCAAGAATCCTTTATTTACACTATCTGATTCTGTTACAGGATTGGCTAAGTTTGTAATGTTGTAGTTGTTTAAGTTTAAATCACCATACATTATATCTTCTGACTTGGAAACTTTGTGTTCAATACCTACAACCTTTAACAGTACTTGAAGATTGACTTCCACTTGTTCCAAATTTTGAAATATTCATTTTGTCCTTCTTTATTATAAATGAATATAATAAACTTTGATAAATATTTAAGTGGGGACAACAAGCAAATCAAACATCATTATCTTCTACCAGATTGCCATTACATGATAGTAGGATCGACAGGATCAGGAAAAACAAATTTGCTTTTAAACATGGTTCTCAAGTGGATGAATTACGACCTTTGTTGTGTTTATACTGTTAATCCTGAGCAAGATAAGTATCGATTTTTAAAAGAGCAAGGTATTGAAGTGCTAAGCCCTGAAGACTTGCCTCCAGTAGAAGAGCTTGACCCTCAACAGAAAGTAATAGTTTTTGACGACATTAAGCTAGACAACATGAAAAAACTGATGGAATACTTTTCTTTATCTAGAAACAGAAATTGCAACTGTATTTACCTCACTCAGTCATACTTCAACACTCCGAAGTACATAAGAAGAAACACTAACTGTTTTGTTTTTTTTGGGAACTTAGACAACAAAGATATCAGACACATTACTGACGATCATGCTAAAGGTATAACAAAAGAAGAAATGGAGTCGATTTACCGTGAAGCAACCAAAGATCTTTACAATTTTATGGTGCTGGACAAAACAGCCAAACACCTACCCCTTCGTTACAGAAAATGCTTTGACCATTTTTGGGCTTAAGCTTTATATGCTATATAGTAAACATGCCATTTGTAAATGAAGAAGAGTTGAAAAACAAAAATAAACTTGTAAAGGATTATATTAATAACCGAAAGCTTTTGAAACAAAAACTGCAAAAAGAAATTGTAGCCAAACAACAACTGCAAAAGTCTGCCACTGAAATATTTCGTCCCATTACTAAAACGTTTGAAGAAACTCAGAAAAAAACTGATGAAAGGCAAGACCAACTAATTCAACACATACAGCAACAGCTTGCCATTGAAGATAAACCTCGATCAATTTATACTGTGCACTTTGAGAGTGCTTTCAATAACGAAGAAAAAGAATTGCTTACACAAAACAATTTTGAGACTGATATTGTTGAGCTTGTAAAACGCGGGCCAGATTACATAAACGCATTAAAAGACAGAGCTAGATTAATCAATCAAAGATTAGGTGGTTTACGAAGAAGACGCGATGTTGATACAGAAGTGATTGATGAGCAAATAAAAACTTTTAAAAAGTACAGAGAAAAATTAAATAAATTATTAGGAGGAATGGAACTTACCTTTGGAAGAGGGCTTAAAGATCCCAACAAACTTTGTGAAAGACTTAATTTACTAGTAGCAGCCAAACAAGCCGGCAATAATAACAAACGTTTGGATCAAGAAATTGCAAACATTTTGAAAAAACTAAAATTGAACAAATGCATTTCACACTGCGACCACCAAAAATTATTTGACAATATATTAAAATGACATCAATACCACTTTTCTTTGACTCTAGGAAAGGACAAGGAAAATCAGAAGATTTTATAACTAGCTTTAATCCACCGTTGCAACTAGACATTAAAAAAAGTTACGAGATGTCCTTAATCAATGCTCAAATATGGTACTCTTGGCATAACATAACGAGCAGCAATAATAAATTTTTTTATTCACCAGATGGAGTAGCTGCACGATTATTATCAATTCCTCCAGGGAGCTATAATATTGAAGATCTCAATAATGAAATAAAGTACTTGATGGAACAGAGACGTGATGACAAAAATAATATAACGATAACACCAAATTTTAATATATTAAAATCAAGAATTGAACTTAAAAATGATTACATAGTTGATTTTCGAATTCCAAATTCAATAGGTGACGTTTTAGGATTTGGTTCGGCATTTTTGGGTGTAAATGGAATTCATAATAGTCAAAATCCTGTAAATATTACAAATATCAACAGCCTTCAGATTCATTGCAGCTTAATTGATGGAAGTTACATAAACGGAGCGTCTAGTGACTTACTTTATACTCTTAGTCCAAACGTACCACCGGGATATTTGATTCAAGTTGAACCTAAGCAAAACATTTACGTTCCAATCAAAAATTTAAGTCAAATTGATAGTATCCGATTCTCTATAAAAGATCAAGATAACAATTTTGTAAATATGAATAATGAACGAGTGACTTACTACGTTCACCTGAGAGAGATTATGTAGTTTAACTATAAATGTTATCACAAAGAGAAACCAGATTTCATAAAAAGAAAATCATAGGCGGAAGTTTGCTTAAAAATGTTTACGACTAGGTAAGGAACGTAATCAGCACTGGTTCTAAGATACTTAACAGAATTCCTACTGGTGTGAAGACTGAGATTAAAAAACTAGCTGCACCTTTACTGAATAAAGCCTTAGAACCCACAAAAAAGACATTGGAACCAGTCTTAGAAAATATACTAATAAAAAAGCTTATTATCAATGACAGAGCATTAGAAAATCTCAACGACAAATCGAGAGCTATCTTAAGTAATTTAATTGCTGGATCAGGATTTAAAAATTATATATCTTAATTATAAAATGACAGAACTAACGAATCCATATTTGCAAATTAAAGAAACAAACTTAGTGGACAATTCAATTACTGAGTTCGAATATGTCGAATACCTTCCAAGAGACTCCAATAACATGAACAAAGATGGTCAGCACATTATTGAAACAAAAGATGAAGATGTTTTTCTTCTACCGCATAAAGCATACCTAGAAATCAGAGGAAAACTTCAAACTAATGCGAATGCTATATACAATAACAATGACGTAATTTCATTAGTAAATAACGGTTGGTCTTTATTTCAAACTGCGCAATATCAATTAAATAACCAAACTATAGAAAACATAAACCTTTATCTACCTCAAGCATCAACAATACTCAATTTAGTTAGCTTCAGTGATGATTATTCAAGATCAACCGCCTCTAACATGCTGTGGTTTAAAGACACTGGAACTGGTTCCCCATCTCTTAAACAAAATTTTGGTGGTGTAGCTGATGATGCGAATGCAAATGCTGTACGTGATGGTATTAGAGCAATTGTAGAAATATACAACAACAATCTACAATCAAATATTGGTTTCACTGCAAGACA
Organism: Trididemnum nubilum; assembly: GCA_963965965.1. Classification (NCBI taxonomy): domain Eukaryota; kingdom Metazoa; phylum Chordata; class Ascidiacea; order Aplousobranchia; family Didemnidae; genus Trididemnum; species Trididemnum nubilum. Next base: position 38,414,378 of record OZ014481.1, on the reverse strand, counting down.
GAACATTACTACGGGAAATAAGCAAATTACTTTAATGCTTCCTCTTTCCCAAATATTTGGATTTTGTCGTGATATCGATAAGGTTTTTAGGGGTGTTAAACACAGTATAGTCGTGGATAGAGAAACATCTAATAACTATATTTTACGTGAAAATAGTGTAGCTGCTGGTAAGTTTAACATAAGTCATATCTCTTTGTGGATGCCTAAAGTGAAACCAAGTTTAAGAGTTGAATCGGAAATAGATGCTATGTTGGTAAAAGGACATATAAAACAGCTCTACTTTGAACAAATGAGAGTGTATCGAACAATGTTTCAGTCAACAGAAACAAGCATGACTTGGAGAATAACAACCCAGCCGGGAACAGAACTTCCTAGGCATGTGTTTGTTGCGTTTCAATCGAGTGAACGAGATAACAACCAGCAGCTAAATAATATGATTTTTGACAATGCAAACTTAAGACGTATTAGTTGCAGAATAAACAGCATTCAATATCCTGAACGAGAATTTGAATGTAATTTTACTCCACAAAATAGAAATTATTCGCGCTTATACATGAGTTTTCTAGAGGCTGTAAATAAATACCAAGATGCCGACACGGGCTGTCAATTATCAGCTGAAGACTAGGCTAGTTTGTATCCAATTCATCATTTTGATGTTAGTAAACACAATGAACGACTTAAAAACAGCTCGGCAGATATTAAAATAAGGTTTAGTCTTGGTGGTAACTTTAGAAATATTGCAAATAACGCTGACCAAGCTTTCTATGTTTATGCAGTCGTACTTTCTGATAGATTCCTTCAGTTGGAAGGACTTTCAGGTCGAATGAATATAATTATCTGAGTATAAATAAAAATGTATGTTAAAATCGGATTAAATTTATCACAATTTCAAAAAGAAAAAATAAAACAAGCTTTTCAAAACAAAACTGGGCTTACACTCACATTTAATAACGACCAGTTACAAGGATCAGACTTTCTTGGTTTAACAAAGACGCAAGTTAACAAAATAAATGATGCTAAAGCAAAAGGTTCAGGTGTTACTTTGAAGCTATCAAAACTACAAATTTCAAAACAGGGTGGTTTTATTGGAACTCTTTTAGCAGGTTTAGCAGGTAGCTTGCTGCCCAGTTTGTTAGGAGGAAAAGGACTTGTGTTACCTGGATCAAAGGGTAAAGGGCTTATGTTGCCTGGAACAAAAAGACAAGGTAGGTCTTATCGCTTCGACGAACCTCAGATTTTCGGAAAAGGTTTAATATTAGGAAAAAATTCTCCTTTCAAAAATGTTCCGATCTTGGGATTAATTTTATAAAGTCTAATATAAAATGTACCACGATTACTCATTGAACTTGACACAAAATCAAAAGAAAAAAATTGCAAATGCATATAAAAGCAAAACTAGTGTAAGTGTTAGACTAACAAATGCACGTTTACAGACTAAAGGCAACGTTAGTTTGCAACTGACGAGTCGACAGATATATAGAATTAACAAAGCAAAAGCGTCTGGACACGGTATTCAAATAAACTTTAGTAAAACGTAATTGCAAAAACAAGGTGGTTTCTTAAGCAGCTTACTTAATTTAGGAAAACTAGTGTTACCGTTTTTAGCTAAAAAGGTTTTGCCAACTTTGGGATTAGCAGCTGCTTCCGGGGCCATCCAAGGAGCAACTAATAAAGCAGTAAATAAATGAAACCATTAACAAACTTAGACATTGATAAAATCATGATTAAGTGTGACAATTATCGAGGAACATTTAGCAAAGATATGTTACCAAAAGCAATGAATAAAAATGAGGCAGCTGTCGTAAACTTGCAAGATTATTTTGCGGGTAGTGGAACTCATTGGGTTTGTGTTTACAACGAAGAAAAATCAGATAAAGTAGAATACTTCGACAGCTTTGGACTTGTACCCCCAAATGAAGTTGTTAAATACATAAGCACTACAAACAAAAACATTATTTACAATGATGCGCAAATTCAAAATATTAACTCAATTCTTTGTGGTTACTACTGTGTGTATTATATAACAGAGCGAAATAAGGGGAGAACAGCAAACGAACTATTGTTAGATTTTCATGAAAAACCTACGTTTTTAAATGAAATGTTTATGAAGTTTTATGCATCATATATTAAAGATGGAAACTTATTGTGTTAGAGAAAGAAGAAAAACTAAGTGCATTCCAGGATCTGAAGAAATGGTAAAAGCAAAAGGAAATGGTCGTTTAATGTTACGCTGTATTTGCAAAAATTGTGGCATTCCTAAATATACTTTTATGAAAAGCGATAAACAAGGAGGATTGTTAGACGTTCACAAGTTAATAGGAAAATTACCAAAGCCAAAAGGTGGATTTACTCTTCCAAGTCATAAATATACAGGACCTTATAATCCACTAGATAAGCAGCTTGATGAAAATGATCAGCCTTTTCCTGGACAAGAACCTTACAATCAGGTAGATGCTATTGCTATGAAACATGATATTTGTTACCGTGATAATGACAATAAAAAAGGTAAACTAAAATGTGATAAAGATATGTTAGACAGTTTATCGCAAACCAAAACCAAAGGTATTCGAGAATCTTTTGATAAAAAGTTAGTTCAAGCAGCAATTGGAACAAAATATAAACTAGGATTAGGTGCAAAAAACGAGAGACGGCGTCGTGGCAAAAACAACTAGCTGATGAGCTCCACAAACCAGTCAAAAAAAAGTTTCCACGGCGCCGAGTAATAAGCAAGTCAATCGATGAAATTTGGGCAGCAGATTTGGTAGAAATGCAACAATTTAGTAAATGGAATAAAGGTTACAAATATTTACTCATGATAATTGATGTTTTTTCTAAATTTGGATGGATAGTCCCTTTGAAAAACAAAACTGGTGAAACTGTTGCTGCTGCTTTTAAAAACATTTTGAATGGAGGTAGAATACCAAAATTTATTTGGACTGATAAAGGAAAAGAATTTTACAATAAGAATATGAAAAAATTGTTAGATCTACATAAAATTACATTATATTCAACTGATAATGAAGAAAAAAGTTCAGTTGTTGAGCGTTGGAATCGCACTATCAAAAACAAAATGTGGAAAAGATTTACACAACAAAGCTCAACTCATTACTTAAACATGCTTCCTGAAATATTAGACGAATATAATAACCAAAAACACAGATCTATCAAAATGAGTCCAATAGATGCCAGCAAAAAGAAAAATGAAGGGATAGTTTACTATAATTTATTTGGTCATATCAAACCTATAGCAACAAAACCAAAATTTGAAGTTGGTGACAAAGTAAGAATATCAAAGTTCAAACGAAAACTGTTTGATAAAGGCTACACTCCAAACTGGACTGAAGAAATCTTTTTAATTTCAAAAGTTTTAAATACAAACCCGCTTACATATGAAATTACAGATCTTCAGGGTGAATTAATTACTGGATCTTTTTATGAACAAGAACTACTTAAAACAAATCAAAATAAGTTCAGAATCGAAAAAGTAATTCGAAAAGATAACAAAAAGAAAATGGCGTTAGTCAAGTGGTCTGGTTACAAGACTAATAGTTGGGTTCCAATTAAAGATTTAAAAAAATTATAAAAACTTACCTTAGCTTCAATAATCATGGCTCCGGTCCCCCCTCTTTATTACCCTATTTATATGTCTTATTTATTTACCTATAAATTTACCATATTTACCTAAAGACATATAAATAGGAAAAATAAGAGGTATTAATTCAATTGAACTACTGATTTCCATGATTTTTTAAATTTGAATAAATAAACGGATTTAATAATATTTTTTAATAAATAAATGTTTTTTTTAATTTAGTAGTTCAATTGAAAGGGTATCATATGCGCCTGCATATTCATTGTAGTCGGTTTTGATTAATTAAGATATTGCTCGTCTTTCTGGTTCGGAATCCAGATCCAAATTATCATCTACTTCCATAGGAGTTGGGTTTTCTTTATTTTTATTCTTTTCATTCGTTTTTTTTTGTAAATTTTCATAGGTTACACTTATCATTTTTAATTCCAGTTGGTAGTTTTGCAATTCCTCTTTCAGTTTTTTTATTCTTACTCTCCATTGTCTTCTGGTTGTTTCCATCTTTAATTTTTTGTCTTTTTCTTTTGCTATTTTTAATCTTACTTCTTTTTTATTACAACTTTTTTCGATGTTTTCAATAAAATCATCAGTGTTTTGTTCATTTACATCAATTATATCATTGTTATCTGTAATACATTCTTCTAATGTTTGAATTCTGTTTTTACAGTCTTCTAATTCTGGATCACTATTCCTCAATTTTTCACATAAATTTGACATTTTATTTTCAGTCTCTTGTATTTTGTTCTCTAATTTTTTCATTTTAAGTTCAATTCCAATAATTTTAGATTTTTTGTTATTATGCATTAAAGAATTATAAGAGAATTCATTTTTTCTTTTCGACATGTTTTTTTTGAAAAGAAAAAACCTAATCATGTTATCCTTTTTATACAACTCATTACCTTTTTCTTGACGATGTCACAAGATTCTTTTTTCTTTGTTGTGTACACATCATGCAGACACAGCGTGATTATTTATAAAATTTTCCACTGCACTGGCACCTTCTTTCAATAATTGCCTTTATCTTAAACAGCTGATTTCATCGCGCGATAGTAATTGCTGAGTGCGAGAAAAAGTTTAGACAAGAATTCTCGTCGCGATTTGATTTTGAATGAAAGTTTAGACAAGAAATAAATTTTCTCGCGCGATTTTGATTTTGAATGAAAGTTCAGACAAGAAATAAATTTCACCGTGACAGCTTTGTATGTGCGCTCGAGCATTATGTGCGTATGTGCCAAACGCATTTGCTCAACCAAACGCACAGTTTTCATTGCGTTTACCTGAGTCTCAAAACCTCTTTAACCAGAAGTGTCTCAGAAACCTCATATTGCATACATTCGTGATCAAGTCTCAGAACCGCCGTTCAAAAAATAAGCATAACCAAAGTCCCAGAACCTGAAAGTACCCCCAAACCAAAAGTGTCTCAGAACCCTTATATTACATTTGGTCACGTGATAACAAAAAAATTTCCCAACATTTATCACGTGACCTAAAAGTGTCCCAGAACCCTCATATTATATACTACTAACATTCACTAGTCTAGTAGTAGATATGATTTATTTATCGAAAATTTCACACGCAGAATACTAACAGTAAACATGAGCACAACAATCATTGTCACAAATTTAGCGCGCAATTTTGACGGGAGACTGCTTGTATTGAAAAATGTACCTACTGGTCTTGTATGTTAGGTAGCCTAATTGGGTAATCGTAGTACGGTACCTATTGGTATCTTATGACATGCCAGTAGGTTACTGGAAGGCCTCATTTCATTTTGACTCTTGGTGGGCCTACCGATTGTATTTAAGAGGCTACTAACTTCAGTTGAGGTTACGCTAAGACTTTATCATTATTTTCGAAAAAGAAAGCAATAACGGGCCCGTATTACGATTTCTCAGTTAGCTTCTCGCATTGAAAAGCGTTGAGTCATTCCGCTAAGTCAGTTCGAGCTATTATGAAGTTTATTTAGCGATAAAACTCGCTCGCAAAACGTCAAAACTTTCTGAGCGCTTAATTGTGCTCAGTAAGCGTCTCGAGTTGCTAAAAACAAGGCAAAAGAATGGCAGCGCTTTAATTTTGGTCGAGAATGGCAGCATATTTCGCCTTTGCGCAACAACAAAGATTGCAAAGATTGTAAAGTTCGTTTTAAGCCGTGCTAAAAATTTCCGAAAGCGGCAAAAAGTAGTCCACAAGCAGTGGTGTAAAAAGTATTCCAAAAGGGTAATCTAGTAAAAGTTTTGTTACTTGAACAAAAAAATGCTTGAAGTAACAAACAAAGCATTGACCAAAAAAAGGACTTGAATAAAAGTAAAAGGCAGTGGTTTTAGAAGTACTCAAGTACTAGTATTTCTGAAAGTAAGTTAGCAAAATAAACCAATTATTCAATCGATAAACTGTTGTAAGACGACTACCTTCACATCACAGCCACATAGTACTTGGTCTTTTAACCCCTCACTCTCAAGAAGTCATGAATTACTAATTGATACAAGTTTTTGTTATTATTCTCATCTCATATCAAAAAGAACAACAGAATACTTCGAGATTTGAAAATCACGTCGCGTAGAATTTACTTGGAATCATTTCAAAAAATTTTTGCTAAATTAAATTAATTGAACAATTGCCGTAAAACACCACCGTTCCGACAAATCTGTGCTTCAAATTGAAAACTTCGTACTCTTATGAAGCAAAATGCTACTTAAGTAGCGTTATTTCGCTCTAAAACTAAGCAAGTGAAAACAGAAAGTATCCAAAAGTATAGTTACTTTGACCAATATAATTTACTTTAAAAGTAGACCTACTTTCGTTACTTTACACCTCTGTCCACAAGCATGTCAAATCAAGACCTCGTGGTTTGCGGTTAGCATCTAATGTTGCGAAATTGTTGACGCCTAGACTTGTTCCGCGAAAATTTCATTAAAATTGTTAATATTTTAAATTTCCCACCATAAATTCGAAGCATTTTTTAAAATCTAACGTATTTCCACGTGTTACCGCTAGAAGTTACACGCATCCTTGAAAAACGTGACACAAGCTATGCATTTTTACGTTAATTGGGCGTGTCTGGAGCGCCGCTGCGTTTATACGAACTCGCTCGAGTATTGTTGCACCGAGAAGAAATCATAATATCATTTTGCATTTCGAGCGATCTCGCTCGAAAACAGCTCGCTAATTCAAGTCGAGAAGTCTCGTTATCTCTAAACTTCGTAATACGGGCCCTGTGTAGCCTTTTATGTGTGTACAGTTTATTTTCGCGCATTAGTACAGTAAAATTACCATGGCAACGAACAGGATAATGTTTCATGTAAACAAGTACAATTGTCGAATAATGTTGAGCCAAATTATAAGTCGCCTTCCATGACGTCAATTTCCAATTCCAAAAAATGTTTAAAAAAATTTTTGGCGTAATCGCGACTAAACAGTGTACATATTACAATCAAGTCATTTTGAAATTTATCTACCTTTGAAAAAACTCCATTGAAATGATTGCTTCACGGGGATATTCTATGTTGAAGAGATAGTAGCAGGCAAACATATAAATTAGTGCTTCTTCAGCTCTGCTTACTTCCAGTACGACGATCTTGTCTACCATGACCTTGTAGTTGGGTGACACAAATGGACCTAAAATACCAAATCAAAAGACAATTCATTAGAGCTACAGACAGACGCTTTTATTGTAATCACGAAAAAGAAACCTTGAAAGCCGAAATATATTGTTGAAAACAATAATAACTACAGCCTATCAACAAATCCAGCATATCAAAATGCTATTAATCAAAAAGAATAACCTAACTTATCCCGCTCGTAATCTCAGCAGTCAGCAGTCTCAGTAGAGTACTGAAAAGCTTAGTTAATTAGCAAACTAGAAGTACATAGGCTAATAGTATAAAAGAACTGGGCTTCCGATGGATACTGCAGGGAGGTAACTGCTCTATTTACAGCTGTCAAAGTTAGTGCAAATTTGGGAACATGTTGAACTTGTAGAAATCTACTTAAATTAACTCCTCCTTTCAAGCAGTGACGAAAAAGTCCACCTGTACCTTAGTAAAGGCTCAGTTTTGTTAAGCAATTCGCACAGGCCACAGACAAATTATAGACTAGGTTATAAAAGCATGAGATTCTGAATCTGTAACGTAAAAAGAGTAGGAACCGACATTCAAACTTTTTCAATATACTATAATAACAAACTTATTATGACAATGATAAGCAATAAATAAGATCATCACAGTTCACCAATAAGTCGATCGGAAAAATTTTCTGGGCATACCCTAAACTTCATGATATGCTATTGAACGTAATTATTGTTGTTTCAGCGATTTGGCTGCTTGTTGACAGTCAGTAGGGCAGCTTGGTTTTTCCTTAGGTGTCCCTCGCTGCCCCTTCTTGCCCTATGATGTCAGACGCTTTTATTACGGTCTGCTGGGGAAACTCACTGAATAGCTCTTACCATGCTTCTCCGCAAAGATTTATAGCTAAAGTATGCAAGTTAATATTTCTATTTTGAAAGCTAAGACAGATTTAGTTCACTCCAACATTCACTATAAATAAGTATATACATAGGCAGTTTGTTCGGGTAAAAACTGGCCAAAAAATCACTCACCATCTCCAACTATGCATGGCGTGACTGGAATATCTGTATCGCCTTCATCTTCACTCTAAAAGCACAATAAAGTCATAACCTAACAAGTAATCACAACGTGCACCAGTGAGAATGCTAAGGGATAAAATTACATCTGTAATTAAATTGTCTTGCCATTGATAGTTTTTTTTTGTAGCGGCATGTTTATCCTCCTGTCACAACCAAGTTATTGGACAAATCCGCACTCTGTTTGCAATAACTACTAAGTGTTTGGAAGAATCCTCATCCTGCTTAGGAGTTTCCGATGATCCAATGTTTCTGTGGTTTTCTTTGAATTCTTGTCCATTGAATTTGCTGCTTGTTCGAATCCACTAAGCAGAGATAATCATTGTAAAGCGCCTTATCCAAAGACGCAACTACATGGCGAGGGTGCGAGTTGAACCACGAACCTTTCGATTGTGGCCGTCGTAAAAACGACAGTCTATACCTAAATAAGAGTATGTTGTTAATATCGGAAAAGCCCAAGATTAGAACAGCACTGCCCAACAGTACCTATGCCAATACCACAGCGCAGTGCAGCAAGATTAACAACAGTTGCAGTGATATATTTGCAGAAGCAAGGCTTCAGCCCAAGAAAATGACCATAAATGATGTTCAAGCCGCTGCCTACTGTTTACCACGCAAAGGTGAAACTGTAAATATGAATCAAGTGTGTAAAGTCTTTTGGTATTATTTGACAAGGGAATAAAACCCAGGTCTACGGAATGTGTGATGGATGCTTAAATGTAACCACTATACCATCCTGCCAGAGTGCCATCTGTAGGTGATAAAAGTATAGCTAGCACTTTCATAGGTGATAAAAGTTGAGGAGGAAGATTGCTAGAAAGGAAAGAACCATTCCATTACCAGTAAAATTTTACATACCTGCACATAAATCAGTGAAAAGTCTTCTGAAAAGTAGCTGCAAACAAGAGCTGCTATTCCCATGATTTCTGTCTGGGTTCTTTGTTCTTCTTCGGCACTTTGAATGCTTTTCAAAACTGATTGAAGTTTTATTACTTTGTGTTGTATTATTTGCATATATCCCAATACATTTCTTCTGCTTTTGTAGACAATTTTTATCACATCATCAAGGCTTTTCTTCATAACTGCTTGGTAATGCAATTTAAATCCATTGGCAGTGAACAAAATAGGCCAATCACGCTGGACTTCCTTCAATGGTTTGGTTAAAATAGATTCTCGCACAATTGCAAGGCATTTGATTAATGCCAT